>OY855911.1:6959033-8169033 GCA_963693305.1 Meandrina meandrites | reverse complement strand
AAAATATATGCACTTCTATGGGATGGCCGCAAGGAATGGGTGGAAATTAATTGATTAAATTAGCGAAAAGGAGTGGATTAATCATTTACCCACCTCCTTTCACAATGTTCAAGTGACGTCTTTTATTACCTCACATACTGATGGGGTTTTGAATAAATGGAAGTTTTATGTATCCTCGTTTCTTTTCCTTACCAGTGGAGAGGAAATCTAAACTAGTAATGCTGTGGTTATTGTTTGCTGTTGTTGTTTGTTTTGTTGTTTGTGTGTTTGCTTGTTTGTTTCTTGAGCTCGAATCATCTGCAACGATTTCATATTCCTAGGTACACGATTAGTTCATGATGTTACCTTTTTAGGTTATCACCACAACTTTAAAACAATTCCTTCACTTTGCATTCCACATACCTTTGAAGCACCCTTCTCTGTAGCTTTCATCATATATAATTCCACGTAGATCCACTGTTCAAATTTAATTAATGACTACAAAAACTGTGATATTTTCAGGAGAGCCATCCAATTTGTACGAATTCATTGTTACCGATGACCTAACCGTGGTGCAAGGGTGCGGTCTTGGTGGGACCTCTCTCATCAATGCGAATGTCGGACTGGATGTAGAGCCGGAAGTGTTCCAGGACCCAGCATGGCCGAAGGAAATCAGAGAAGACCTGGACCAGCTGATGAATATCGATCGAAAGCACTTTGTAGATATGATTAAACCCACGCCATATCCGGATAATTACCCACCACTGGATAAAATGGAACGAATGAAGGATGGCCTTAGCGAATTTGACATCGAGGACCTAGACAAGATGTTTTACAAGACGCCACTTTACGTAACGTTTGAGAGCACACCATCCAATCATGTCGGAGTTCCTCAGCCCAAATGCACAGGCTGTGGAAATTGTTGTGGCGGTTGTAATGTCGGCGCCAAAAACACGCTTAACATGAATTACCTGCCCGATGCAAAAGCCCACGGAGCGGAGATGTTTACAGAGGTGTGTATTAAATAGCCATTAAATAAATAAATATTTGTCGCGAAGACCATAAAACGACATTCCTCAGATATTTAAATTGGAAAAAAAATATTGCGTCAATTAAAGATGCAGTGTACGTTATACATCGTAAATTGTTTCATAAGTTGTCATATTTTATTGATTCTTCGACGCCATTACTTTCCTTATGTGAACGAGGAAAAGATTGGAAAGATGATTTATGGCTGCTTTCCTTTTAACTGCAAAACTTTTTAACGCAAATAATGTTAAAAAAACATTCATTTGAGAAAAAAATCAAGATGATGAATATATCTTTAATTCCCCCTTTAGGTAGAAGTAACAGCGGTTCTGAAGTCTCATAATTCCACAGACTGGATAGTAAGCTACAAACGAATTGTCCCTGGAAGCTTTGAGCTCGAAGAACAGACAGTTAGAGCTACTTACGTCATCCTCGGTGCCGGCGCGATAGGTTCAACAAAGATACTCCTTCGTTCAAAGGAACGCGGTCTTGACGTGTCAGACGAAATTGGAAAGCGCTTCTCAACAAACGGAGATGTGCTAGGATTTAGCTATAACGGCGACAGAAAGGCTAACTCTGTCGGGATTGAGACCAAGAACATGACTTCTGCTCAGCCGCCTGGCCCGTGTATTACAACCGTAATGGACTTTCGTAAAGTGAATGGAGGCAGTTTTGAGAACAATTTTGTCATCGAGGACGGGACCCCTCCGTCGATCTTATCTGTTCCATTTGCGGTTGGTGTAAGCTTCAGCGCAAAGGTCATTGGGATTGATAAGTATCCCGCGAATGAGCTGCTCGAAAAGACATTTCAGGTACGTACGGCGACCACTCGCATAAATGGCTCCTGAAAATATGAAAATATTATTAGTCCTAAACAATTTCATTTACTACAAGATTTTATCATAGCTTAAAGGCTTTGTACGCAAAATCCGCATGCTAGGTAGCAATATTTATATATAACCAATAGTTTTGCCACCAAGAATATTTAGATTGCCATTTTAATCTTTTCGATACGTTCTAAAAGAAACTACTAATAATGATTAACTAAAACGTTTTCTTGTTATCTTCAGGAGCTACAGGGGAAAGGGATCGACAATACACTTTCCTTTCTGTGTATGAGTCACGATAGTGCATCTGGAGTTATTTCTTTTAAAAACAAGATCGACAACATTGATATTACATGGGATAGAGTGGGCTTTGAAAAGAGCTTCGAAAATGTAAATCAAGCATTAGAAAAAATAGCACGTGGACTTGGTGGAACGTTTGTGAAGAACCCGACATGGCTGGAGTCTCTGGGACGGAGTGTCGTATCCGCGCACCCCCTGGGAGGTTGCCCCATGGGAGAGTCTGGTCGAACGGCTGTGGTGAATCATGCTGGACAAGTGTTTGATGGTAAAATGGTTGTCCTTGTTGAAATGGCTTTTGTGTTGTAACGACTTCATCCAGGGTTGGAGTACAATTATTTTTTATTACTTTTTGTTTGCTTGTTAACTTTACTACTGGGGTTCAGAGTTACTTTGTCTGCGTTGGGATGGCGTAGGGACCATCAAGGTTTTTTGCCCCTTCGTAAGTGTAGAGTGAACTGACTCTCAAAATGTTATTCACCTGGGAGGTTCAGAAAAGTGACATCAAGATTATGGCGTTACGCGTAGAAAGCATGCTGAAGATGTAACTTGCAATTGGTTTTCGTCTTCGTCAGTAACAGTATCAGTAGCGATACTCGCCTTAATTATGGAAATCTGACTGAAAGACTGAATTAGCACCATCGCTGCATCGCAGATAAACCCGTGGGTTTATTCACTGTCGTCTGAGTTTAAAGATGTTATACCTTTCCTTATCTTCGACTACTAAATGGGTTTTGAAGACAACATCGTTAAATTAAATATTTTTTTTATTCTCTTGTAAATTTTTTTTTTTTGTACTGATAGGTGAGACGGATGAGCTACTGGATGGACTTTATGTGGTAGACGGATCCATTATGCCTCGAGCCGTAGGAGTCAATCCCTCGCTCACTATTGCGTGCCTTGCGGAGCGTTGTATGCGCCTCCTGGCAGAAAGAGAAGGGTGGCGCATTGACTACGACACATTCATACCATTAGGTGAGAATGTTTCAAGTCATTAGCAATTCAATTCGTACAAGTTAACTTTTGAAGGGAATTGAGGTTCTGAATTGAGTTATGCTCATGGGTTGATTTTGTGGAACCATTTGCATCTGCGAAAACAAAACAAAACAAAATAGAAACAAAAGCAAAAAAGAAGAAGCACAAAAACTCTGAAGTCATGGAAATTGGGCATTGATTGGATGATTTGAATAATTCTTCCAAGTAACTATGTCTCGATACTTTCCGCAAATGTTCGAATGATCAACTCATTACCTTCAAACTGAAGAAAACTTAAAAAAACAAAACAAAAAAAAAACAGTTTTTCTAAGGTAGAGAAACACCAAAAAAGTAACAACAAACTGAAAGTGATTACGACTGAGTAAGAATAAGATGGATTGTGGCGACAAACTTGAAAAGATCGGCCTATTTGTTATTATCGCCATTCGGGACGTGGCACCTTTAAACAAGGAGTTCCTCTATAAAAGTCATATTCAATGGCAACTGAGAAAGAACCAAATGTATCACTAAAAACTGAAAATTTCCCGAATTTTTACTAATAGCTGATATTGATGACCACCAAGATAAATAATCTGTTTTAAATGTAAACGTCAGTACATTTGTCAAAGTTGGAAATTCCAACAAGGTAGCAGTGTTATTCAGTCACGGAGCGTTACTAAATCTTACAAACATACATGTTTATTGAAATTCATATTTATGTCTATTCAAATTACATGTTCACTCAAATTACTGCTGTATATCTTGTCGTGAAGGGTATTTACATGTCGGGGGAATTGTTTCTTTACAGACAGAGCAGCCTTTGCAAAACGGAAGCCTGGCATTCGTTTTACGGAGAGCATGGTCGGAACGTTTAGCTCTACAAAGAACAAAAATGACGAAACACCTTGTGAATTAACCGCGACCATAGAGTCTGACGATGTGGAGCGCATGATCCAATGTGACCCAGCTCATTCCGCCAAAATGAGCGGCACTGTTACCTGTTTAGCACTATCATCATCACCATTGACAATCACTGAAGGTAAAGTAACGAGATTACTCAGGTAATCAAAGTTGTCACTAGCCTCGCTTTAGCTATTATAGCAGGCGGCTGAAGTTGCAAAAGAAGGCAAGCAAAGAAAGGATGTCAGAAGATTGCAGTTAACAAACTCTTTTTTCGCACTCTGTGAATCGACTTCCGGACCGAACTTGATTATTTTGCCTCAGCAATAGCATTACTATCTGACACGTAAGCTTGCTGTAGAGTATAATGCTTAACTGTACACATCGTCGACTAAGATGGTGCACTGTGCCAGGACCGGATTGACGTTTGCCCGTCCATATCCGAAAAAAAAAAGCCCAATACCGTAATTACTATAAACATTACCTCCCTTGACCTCCAACAGCATAACTAAGTTTATTGTTTCAGCAAAGAAAAACAATTGCAAATATCATAATTTTTTAAATTCATGTAATACGACTGATAACAAGAACACCAAGAATGCAACTTACCCCATTCCTTCCGAGAAAGATACCGGATCGAGTAAAATAGAACCTACAAAACTGAAGACGGAGTCGAAAAACTCTTACAATGCCAACTTGCGAACTAGCAGTTTACCAAAATAGAACATTGTTTTTTCACTTTAGGTCATTTCCAGTTTTTAAGTCAGAGCACCGAAAACATAGACACCAAGGAACTAGTGTACAGGATGATCCTCACTAGTGTTCGTGGCAAAACATTCTCCTTCCATGGTATCAAGTACGTAAAGAACAACTCATTTGGAGAAACTGGACTTCACGATACTACGACCTTGTTCGTTACGGTTTATCAGGGGAGAAAGTTCTCTGGAAAGCCCGTGGGGAAAGGAACAATTTATGTGACACTGCCTAACTTCATGAAGCAGCTGGCTGTGATCGAAATCACTCATACAGACAGCAAAGCTGAGAAGTTAAAGTGGAAGTCACGTTTTGTTGCTTTCTTCGCTGGCGGTCTTTGGGATGTTTACAGTCCCATCACCACAAAGAAGAGTCGCTTCGATCTGAACGCGCCGCCGAGGATAAAAAGACCCCTTCGACTGAATGGGAAACATCCAGAAGTCCACAAGTGTATCACTAAAGATAAGGTATCGGTAATAACCCATCCGCTACAACTGTTAAGCGTAGTGACATAAGCATATATATGTATAAGCATAGGCAGAGGTTATACGGGGGATCAAACACCTTATTCCAAAATGGCGGAAAATACATTATTATTTTGTCTTCATGTTAATTGGCCCTCATTGCCATTTGCAGAGTCCATAGGAATCTTTGGTTTGAGACGAGTCAACGAGAGCCGATTATAGACAAAATAATAATGTATTTCCCGCCATTTTGGAATAAGGGGTGTAAGGACAACAGTTACACAAGTATGAGCGCAAGCGCAAGTATAAGAGCCATGAACACGCCCAATTTCTTTCGTTGTCCTCGCTAACAATCAGTGTAACATAAGCACAAAATTATTGTAACCAAGACAAAAACAGAACTTCCTTTTTTCTTGTATTTTCTTGTATATACATATCGTTTACTTTCTATTGTTATGCGAGAAATAAAACAAATTCAAATTGATAGTTTCAGACAGACAATTGAAATATGAAGGACTTGCTTTATCGCGACCTTTTCAATAAATGCGATGCTCTAGAGGAATCCCCTTTGTATAATGAAGCAGCATTTCATCCTCTTTGCACGTTTAGTTAAATTAGCCGTTCTATGACACTCGATGAAGTAAGATTGTATACTTGCATCTCTTTTACAGTTTGAACTACGCTTGACACGTTTTGAAGGAGGGAAAAAGGGCCCTGTGGTAATGTTCCACGGAATCGGGGTGAGCAGTGGAATTTTCAGCTTGGACACCATTGAAACCAATCTTGTAGAATTCCTCGTGGAACACAGGTACCATGTTGTGACAGTTTTGCTTAGCTTATTGTTAGTTTTTAATGATCATCTTCTTTGATGTACATGTCCGCGAGAGCCTTCTATCGATCAATAGACGGCACCGGTGTAGCCAATCAGATTGCACGATTACCTAATAGACGGTCAGTGGGTTATGCTAACGAGAATTGGTAAAATTTCATCCGTTTTCTATTCTAAATCCGTAAATCTGATTGGTTTTCTCTTCGTATTCTATTCGCCGATAGACACAATCGCGCGACCGTTTCTAGGTCGGTGTAAAGAAGTGGTGGTAATCATAATTAGCTTTTTCAGTGTCAGTGAACAATGGACTCGATGACTGTTTTTTTTTTCACATGCCATCCCAAGCATAAATGCGCATTTTTCTTCATTGGGCTCCAACACAGCAATCACCAGCAGTTTTGTTAATCATTAATTTAATTTGTTGGTTTCTAAATAAAAACGTTATGGCAATAGTGGTAGCGGTCTTCGTTGTCATTGTCGTTGTCATCGTCTTAGTGGCAGTGGCAGCGGCAGTAGTAGTGGTGGAAGTGGCGATGATAGTGCTAGTGGTAGTGTTAGTGGCTGTAATGTAATGTAATGTAATGTAATGTAATGTAATGTAATGTAATGTAATGTAATGTAATGTAATGTAATGTAATGTAATGTAATGTGATGCGATGTGATGTGATGTGTAATGTAAAACTTTATTTAAACACAGAAAATCATCAGTTAATTAAGCTTAAGTAAAAAACTAAAACTACTTGCAAACTGCTTTACATGATTGCCGTGTGGGAATCCGATATATCAGCTACCTTCTTAGTAATTTTCTGTGGCTGTGGCAGCAAAAATGGTAGCAGTAAAAGACGATCAATACCTGAATTCCTGGTTTTTAGTCTTCCGAATTTTTCTGAAGTGACTGATTTTTACAGGTTTATCTTTGTTGCATGTTTAATAAGAAAATCATAGAATAGGCTCATTGTTTGTCCATTGTTCTATATTTTTAGGTATGACGTATGGCTCGTTGATTGGCGGGTGTCTTGTGACCTTCCATGGGCTGTATACCAGGATTATACTCTAGATGACTGCGCTAGGCTCGATTACCCAGCAGCCATCGATAAGGTCCTTGAAGTCACTCAGCAGGTATCACTCGTGAAGCATTTTCGTTTGAGAAAATTTACTGCTTGGTCTTTTCAATTCTATATATTTTACACAATCAAATCTAACGCAGATATATTGGTAATCAAATAGTAGTAAAACTCAGACATACATGCAACTACTCATCCCACCCTGTTTCTGTAGACAACTTCTTCTTAGACTAGATTTAAATCGAGTGTATGATGCATGAACTGAACTTAACGAGGCCTGTACTGGACCAAAAGGAAAGAATGAACCAATCAAGTGCGCTTCATTATTTACACCATTGGAGTATTGCTTTGGGCTTTGTATTTTCATGAATTCCTTTATTTTTTAAACAACAACGAACAGCACCCAAAGAAGTAAGCAAGCAAGAAAGCATGTAAAAGAAGTCGACCAACATGTTATTTTTGTTGTTTACAGAAAACCGTTCAAGTGTTTGCCCATTGTGGTGGATCCCTGGTGTTTTTTGCCTCTCTCCTGTCTGGTGCACTCGAGGGAAAAATCAGAAACCTGGTGTGCAGTCAGGTAGCGGCAAATCCCATACCAGCCCAGTTTAATAAGCTGAAAGCAGGACTCTTTCTCCCAGGCACAGCGGAGGCACTCGGCGTAGATGGACTCACAGTGGATACCGATGACTTTGCCTCATTGAGTGAGAGACTTTTCAATAGCTTCGCGAAAGGTGTCACAAGAGTATTTCTGCCTTATGACGAGTTATGCCACAATCCAGTCTGTCACAGGTAGAGGGGTTAATGGCATTAATTATTATAAATTAATACTTAAAATTATATGCGAGCACCGTGCCTTTGAGAGGGAGGCGCCGTGACCTAATGGTTAATTAGAGCACTGCAATCTGGCAAGGGGTATTGCGTTGTGTTTTTGGACAAGATACTTTACTCTCACAGTGCCTCTCTCCACCCAGGTGTGTAAATGGGTAACGGAAAATTTAATGCTGGGGGTAACCCTGCTCCTATCCAGTGGTGAGTGGAAATACTCCAAGTCGGGATGACTCATTATGGGCAACCAGACTTCGACATAGACTTTACTCTACTACTTACGATGCTTTGATATTAATGCTGTTGAATATCTGTAACAACAGTGCTCCAACGGAGACGACAAAAAACATCTTACTTTACGAGGTAAAGAAGAACAATTCTAGGTCCAGCTAAATTATCTTTGTTTCAATCTTAATTGGCATTTCTACAATTTCCAGGATAACATTCACGTACGGTCTCCTTTGGGAACATGAGAATCTAAATCCACTGACACATGATTCTCTGCATGAGTTCTTTGGTTATGTGACGACAAAGGTAGTGAGCCAGCTTAGCTTGACGATGAAGAAACGTAAGCTGGTTTCCGCATCAGGTAAAGACATCTACTTACCGGATGCGGAAAAGAAAGATCGCCTTGATTCGGAAGCATACATGAAGCATATCAGGAGACTGAACATACCCATATGCTTTATTGCTGGTGAGTAGTTAGTAGGTACACTGTAGTAAGGGAGGCTTAAAATGGTTTACAGAAACAACCAAAATTCATTTAGCAAGTTCGCCAAATACTGAGCGACAACGATAGAGACGAATTCAACTGAAGTGAACTAAATTATTTAACCACATTTCAAGGCTCACAAACAAGATTAGGAAATTTTGTTAGTGCGTGCCTCGTAAATTACAAGCTGGGAATAAACAAACTTAAACACACAAAGTGCTTCCTTTACAGTAAATTCAGTACCCGATAGCGGCCGATGAATCAGTGTTAAGAAATAAACGCTGCTGGAACGGTGAAAATCGCTGGATATCATACTTTGCAGGCGATTCAATGAAAGAGTTTTGAGCATTTGATCGATATTGATGCGTGACGAACCCAACTCAGTGCAGCAGTGTCAATTGCAATTTTCAAATTAACCAATCACAAACTGGAAAATTGAGGCCCACGATATTCCTTGCGTTACATATCCAAAAAGATGCCCGAATATCTAGGGGGAAAATCGGGCGCTTTGAGAAACGCGTTCCGGAACCCGAGAAACCTGTCCCGAGTTCTCGGGATTTTTGATAAACGCACTCCTGGAGTCCGGATTTAGCGTTCCGGGATCGAGACTTGTCACTGTTATTGTATTGTGTTCCCAGACAAGGCACTTTATTTTTACAGTGCTTCTCCCCACCCAGGTGTATAAATGGGTACCGTCGAAGTAAACGCAGGGGGTAACCCTGCGATGAACTTATTTTTCCGTTGAAAGTAGAAATAATCCTCTTTTTGTCCTAGAGAAACTGGCGTTAAGCGCCGCATGTTTGGGCCACTAGGCTCGAACGCGGACTAAAACATTACTAGTGGCAGTAGTAGCAAGGATAGCAGTAACATTAACAGCAATATCATCAACATCGCTGCAAAAGTAGTCATCGTCATCCCCTCGTCGTGGTCGTATGGTTGCGGTGGCAATATCGAACGAAACCGCGGATTTGCAAATCGGCTTATTTTATGTTCAGAACTAATTGTTGCTAACTTTGACCTTTTTAGGCCAGAACAACAGTTGCTATTTGCCTGAAAGCACCTTTAGAACGTTCAATCTTGTTAAAGAAGCGCACCCCACACAGGAATACACATGGATCCAGATACCTGACTATGGGCACCTTGATTGCATTTACGGCAAGGCAGCAGTCCACGATGTTTATCCTTATATCCTGAAAGCTTTGGATGCGCATGCCCAGGATGACCTGCTTGTCGATGAAATTGCATGCAACTCTGTGAAAAACGCAGTGGTATCACTCAAATCAAAAGTTTGTAAGTTCTTTTATTCGGCCAAGTTTGCCGTTCAATCATTTTAAACATACAACAACGGTTTCAACAACAAAAACAGCAACAACAGAAACAAACAAAAACAGGCAGACAAACACAGACAGACAGACAGACAGACAGACAGACAGACAGACAGTTAGTCAGGCAGGCAGGCGAATAAACAAAGAAGCAAATAAGTGAGGCATGAACACAAAATAAGCAACGCAAAACATTATTTGGTGTAAGCCAAGTTAAGCTTAAAACTATAGTAAAATATTTTATTCTGAGTAGTAGTTTCAACATAGACCATACATTGCTTTTTGTCTTGCTTAGTTCCATAATTCCGTCACACTTAATTTTACTTCCCCTTATAAGTTTATCTACAAAACCGTTATATTCTAGGTCAAACGGATGGCTCTAAAAAGGTGACAACTCTGCCACCAACTTTAGCGACTGATCTCGAAGTGAAACATCAAGACGATGATTCTTCAGATGATGAGGAGGAACTCATTTATCCTACGGAAGCCAGCGACGTCTTTAATCCAATGGAAGTAAAAAGTATTTGGGATAAGCTGAATGACATAACTCCTTTGGAGGCTTGGCAACAATGGCCGTCTAAGGCCACCAGAAAGAACACAGTAAAGAAGGAACCGAGGTATGATGGGAAATATACAATGCAGTTCCGTTAATAGGACATCGCTCCAAGAACGCGAATGAAATTAACACAGCTGCTTTGTTAATTGTGTTTTATTGGGTTTGTTTGTTTATTATCTTTTAATTAATATTGTCTGTGCACGGTTACTAAAATTTAAACGAATGGAAAGAACGACAAGGTTTGCCTCATGATATTTCATAATAAATTTGTCAAGAGATAATAATAATTATAATAAAAAAAAGGTGTTAAAAGTTACAACAGGATACGCAGAATGTTGTTATTCCTGTTCTTTACTTGATAAAGCAGGCTCAAGTTTAATGTTTTTATATTATTTTTTAAACGTGTATATATATTTGCGTTTGAAGGATAAAACGTTAAACGGTTTTTGTTTATTGCAATGATTGATTGATCGATCCAATGAATGATCGCTGATTGGTCACTGGCGATTGCCGATTGGTGTTCGATGATCGACGATTGGTGGTCGATGACTGGTGATTTTTTTGGTGTTTTGATTAAATGATTGATTGATTGATTGATTGACGTTGTCTTGTTTTACTTTAGCTATCATCCTCCAAAGGGCACTGATGCCGAAAAGGTCGAGGTTCGAGAGATGATTAACCCAAGTGACCCAGTAAAGAACATGATTTTATCAATGAGCGACCTTCATCTTGATTGTGAATGGAGTAAAAATATGCATGACAGACTTTACACGTTTGTCACCAAACTGGCAAGTGTAGCCGAGGTGAGAACGTACGAAAAGAATAATTATGAATGTGATTAAGGTGGATAGTGGCCACCAGAAATATAGTGATAGTTAAACTTCAGATCGGATGAATCTTAACTCAAATAATCAGTCTACCGACATGTACCGATCGCTACACACAAATAATAAACTAAATAATTATTTTTACCAGTGTATCGGAAAATAAAGGATTGATTATATTAAGAATACACTTGAAATTTTTTATTGTTGATTTTGAGAAGGGAAGAAAACCAGATAACTGGAAGAAAAAACCTTCCAAGGAAGACGAGAAAAACGAAACAGACTTAACCTACCGAAATATAACTCGTGTATCTGTTTATTATTTCTTGCTCCCCCCCCCCCCCCCCCCCCCCCTAAAGAAATGTTGAGCATGTGGCTCGTTTGTTGGTTGTGACCCAAGGTTTTGGCCGTTTCTCTGTTTCCAGGCTGTTTTAAGGCCATGACGTTTAGTTGAACATTTTGGTCATTTTTGTTTTATCACAAAATGAAACCACAACATTAACACAACGTCAACAAATTATCAGTTTCATCGGTATTTATAGCAAGGAACCGTCTCAATGTATGCTTTATATAGGTTTCGTTGCATACCCTGATTCTTCTTGGAGACGTAGTTGAGATGTGGCTGGAACCAATGACCCTCTCGCCTCTCACCCTCCAGGAGCGTATCACCAAATGGAAGGCGAACATGACTTGCGAGCTCTTTTTCAACATCGTGCGAAAAATGGCCGAGGAAGATGGCGTCAAAGTGTTTTATATAAGAGGAAATCATGACCACGAGATGACCGCCGAAGCTGTGGAGCAGCTGATGGGAAAGAAGGTCGAATTTATTGAAGGAACACTCATCTATGTCATCAACAGCGACGATGGACAGCAGTACAGAATACGTTTTGCGCACGGCCACGACTGGGATCTGTTTAACACTTACTCCTTAACTGATGCAAATGATCCCCTGGGTGGAAGACCAATTGGTTATTACGTCACAAGGGCGGTCGCCACCACAGAGACAGTGATGACTGAGACAGAAGAGGTAGGTGTACATATAGTGCTCTTTATATGCTCTTTTTACACCACTGTTATTGAGCAACCCTATTTGGACAGTACGAGCATCAATAGAAGAAACATCGATGCTGTTTTTTTGTTTTTGTTTTGGGATTTATTTATTTAGATTTTGGCATATAAACGTTTTTATTGCCATAGGCTTGCAATGTTGGTGATAAAGTGCAGGTTAAGGCTAAATCACGTTCTGTCCAACCCCAGGAACCCTCGTGTATACCGCGTAACTCTCCAACATTAATTTTTACAAAATAATTATATAAATAACCCATGTCTTTTTTGGAAACTGTGGTATGTTGTAGTTTAGAATCATCCGCAGTCATATCAAATACATGAAATGATACACTGTAAATGCTGTCCACTGCAAAACTTTCAGTGGCTCAGGTGAGATTCGAAACCGCGACCTTCGGGTTACATGTCCGCTGCTCTACCTCTATCCGAGCTGCAAAGCCACGTTGGAAACAGCGCGTGAGTGAGTTCCGTGTGATCTTATATGCCATCTACATGTTCCCACCGTGGCTGTGTAGCTCAGACGGTAGAGAAGTGGGCAGGTAACCCGAGGTTTGTGGGCTCGAATCCTACCTGCGCCAATGAATTTTTTCAGTGAGGCCCTGTTAGGGGGGGGGGGGGGGGGGGGGGGGTCCGGTTATCCCTTATCCCTTTAATTCGGAGCAAAAATATCTCGGGTAGAGTTTTCAATTATCCCTTAAACTATTCTTCTCATCCCTTATCCCTTAAATATTTTTCCCGTTATCCCTTGTCCCCATAATTATTTTTCCTGTTATCCCTTATCCCCAAAACCCCTAACAGGGCCTCTTCAGTGGTCAGAATTTGCATAAATAAAAATTTTACTGGAAATGTTTTGGAATGGGGAGTTTCTTACCATGCTCCTAGGTTCTCAGGCAAGTGACGACAGCGCTGATGCGGATGGTGGGAGAGGAGCTGGGGTCTTTTGTTGTTGAGATGCTGGCGAAAGCTCCATTACAGAAGAAATTCACCGAGTCCATGATCGAGCGAGGCTTGCATCGTGACGTAAACGATGATGAGTACATCCTTCTGGAGGAAGGAAAGTGGATCAAAGTGTCAAACCTGCTCAAACATCGCTACATTAAACGAGCAATCGATAAGGTATAATGAGTCATTATTTCTGGTTATAAGTAATAATTTTTCAAAATAATCAAAACACATAACACAAACAATCGTTAACCAAGAAGGGTTCAACATTAATTGACAAGGGCGATGGTGGCCTCTGAAAATGTCTGTAAATAACGTTGTTAAAAATGAATGGAAAGTAACTACATTTCTGTCGTTATGTTGTAGCGTTGCAGAAACCGCGGACATTGCAACACCGTATTTAATAAACCCACCCTCCCTCCCTTTAGACAAAGATGTCATGTTGCGGTGCACCTTATCAAAGAAGAGAACTTTGGAAAAGGGTGTTATGTTGCTGTCAGTACCTTGTCAAATTGTGTGGGTTCTGGCCTTGTTGGTAGCGACTGCGTAGTGACTCCCACCAAACTCTTAACATTGCTTTGCCTTGAGATTGTATACAATTGCCTAATCTTGGCCTATGCAGCCTTTGCATTGCTGGAAAAACACGCATCATTTGGCTGATACTCCTGCCTTTTTAATCATGTCTTCTCCAAGTGATTCTATCTTTTGCAAGAGAACTAGTGAAGTCTCCTTCAAAATATTTAGTCTATATCTTTGTCTATTCGGTTGATGTTTTATTATAGGGTTGCACTGAGTCGCATATTTCATTGTTTTCTTTTGCAAACAGTTTGGATCTAGTTATACTTACAGCCTGCTGAAGGGATCAATCGGTAACTTTGAGGATTTTCTGAGCCAGTGTGGCGAGGATGTCGTTGTTTTGGGACACACCCATCAATGGCGAGACCGCAGAATCAGGAACAGGATCGGAAAAACAATCTACATCAATACTGGATCCTGGATAGACTACGCCCACGAGGTAGTTAAAGCTAAGCTTAAAAATGCATCACTTTTGTTCTTTTGACTTCTCAGAGCCTGTTTAAACGGAGGAGAGTTGTTCCTAGTTGAAGGGTAACCCTCCATACTGAGCCATTCCGGGCGAGAAAGCTTTTCAAACGTTTCTTTATAAAAAGCTGCGAACCGTTTATATGAAAAATTGCAAAGTTGGCTCGTGAGCAAGGTGACCCTAGGTGGGGAGTCACTCGCTTTGAAGGTAGGGCGACGCTGGGGAGTGAGCCAACTTTTGTCCAAATTAACAGCTTGGTTATTTTTGCCTCGCCTACCAGGGACAAGATGACACATACGGAGCATGCACAAATGCTAAAATCGGCCAAAACAAAGTGGCGGATAGTTTGAAACCGAAGTCGGCGGTAAATTTGTCAGAAAATGGTCTTGGTCGTCCTGACTTTAAAAAGGCCGTCATATCAGAAGGTTTTAAGACAACTTTCACCAGTCTTTTTGAGTTTTGGCTGGGTCAACAGGGACAAATTTTCTCATATAAACTTTCGAACGTTTAATTTTCGGACCCATTTACCTCGTTTAGGACAAATTTCGGACAAAACGTTCGGGACGTTTGCCAAAACATACTAAAAACAGAAAGATCCAGGCGTCCTTGGTCGAGCCTAGCGTTCGTATGGCCCTTGTGCCTTGCTGTAGGTCGAGATCGGCTTTACACTCACAGAGCCTCTCGCCACCCAGCACTATTAACATTTGTATTAATCACTCTCGCTTCGTGTCTTAGAAACGGTAGGTAAGCGCCGCGCGTTCGTTTAGCCAGCTCCTTTGATCCCTGTCGAACTGGGACAGCCTTCTAGGCCAAAATGAAGGCCTGTATGAGGAGCCATAATCGGGGAATAAGACCGTAAGTGCGAGATCCACACACCCCTGTGATACGAGAAAATTTTTATATTTTTAGGACAGGTAGTGCCATCCTGGACGTCATAAACACGCGCGGATACACGCGTAGATTTTGCCGGAGTTGCGTGATCAGTTTCATCATAGTTAGTGGTTTCATGTGAGTCTCGAGTAACTCTTCCGGCGCAAAAGATTCTGTGCTAAAAGTTGAGAACGAAAAGGAAATCAGTCGTTCTGTGAATCACAGTAGGCTGTACAGTAGGCTGCATGTGCAGCTTCCATGTAGTGCTAATTCATCTCCTGGATTTTTTTTTTGTCAGTTAAGCACAAGACTAATCTACTGTTTGAAATCTAGAGAAGTTTTCTAACATAAATTCACGATGACTCGTTAAAATTTCGATTGCCTGACTAATGGCTGTATTTTTAAATATATGATTGGTCGCTTTTGTACCTGGATTATATTTACCTTGACCATATAATCTGTATTTGCAAGAAATAGCCTCGAAACACTTGTGCATGGCTCAGTGAAAATTCAAAGCTTATCTCTGTTCTTGTCGACCAAGGTTTCGATTTGTCTTGAAATTGCATTTATTTGACGAACTGTCTCGAGAGAAGTATGTTGTAGCCCAAGCCTTATATCAGGTTAATAATTTCACCTACTATTGAGATGTTGTAATTGCAATTAGTAAAATGTCAGAAGTCACAAGAGATTTTGATTTTGAGACTGATTTCATTTTTCATTTTTTTTGATATTAAGAATAAACAATTCAGATTAATTACATTTTTCCCTGAGAATAAAGAAATACCTGTTTTGTAATTTTCCTCCTATGATTTAATTATATTGTTATCTACTTAACTCACTGATTGGAAAAAGTTAGTCATCCCTAAGGGGAAGAACCTTTGGTTGCAGAACATGAATAGCAACTCCCCTGCTTTCAGAAAAAAAAAGCTGCATTGAAAATTATATTACAAGCTACTAAATCAAATATTTTGGAGCAGCATTAGTCAGATAAGTAACTTCAAATATTATCACTATGCAGTATATGTAGATTTATGTGATATGAAAGTCCCATGTATCAAGGAAAGATCAAAATGGCGTATACAGTCGTAATTCGGCAAAAATATGGCATTATCTCGTTGTTTCTCCATATCGCTGCGCTGTTAAACGTTTCGTAAATTGTACTGAACACTGTGGGATTCCTCGTACGACATGTCTGACGAATTTCAACGAAAAAAGACATCCGAATAACTTGAATAATTCTCACTTTCATGGCTCTTTCAAACAAGTGCTCGAGAAGTCCTTGACGTAAATTAGGAATAGAAAATAAAAGAAAGAAATCCAATGTTTGCGTCTCTTACGCGCGGCGACCTCGCGAAACTCCTCGTGGCAGTACGCTCGCAACCACACACCATAGCGCGATTTGTTCTAGAAATAGAAAAAGTGTCCCATGTAATGGAGACAAGGCCAATACTTGCGCTTACGGTCTCCTTCCCCGATTATGGCTCCTGACAAACACGAATATTGTATATTCCCTCTTTCAGTTTTCGTATGCAAGAATAGTTCCTCCAACAAAATCCAATCCCGGATGTGTTCAAGTCAGACGAGATCTTCTGGAGACAGACGGCATTGTATAATATGGGACTTATATACCCTCAAGATGATAAGCTCCTTATCGACTGATGCGCTGTGTTGACGTACAAGAGCATGGAAGAGGATTGAAAGATGTTGGAAAAAATAGAGGATGGCCAACTTTTCATTACAAATCCAAGTAACTGGCAAATTGGTTTCAACGAGGAATTTTGCCAATAGCGTATTATTCTTTGTTGCGGTTTGGTAGTTGAAACCCAATCAAACTATCTCGGTCTTTCAAAACAAATAGTATGTAGAAATGGACAAGTCATAACAATTGTTGTTGACTAAAATTTCACTAGCTAAAGAAAAAAGAAACATCCACAGAACAACTACAAAACAAAACTGAAAATGTATTTCAGTCATTTAACTCGAATCTTGAATTTTACGCAGGATAAAATAGATAAATATTAGTTATGAAACGCTTTCGAGTGGTATACTTGAAAATTACTCCACGAGCGCGCGCTGGATATGAGATAGTAGGGACTTTAAGATTGTCGGCTACGGTTGGCTACGACGGTTGGATGAGTGTCACGCAACGTAGACAACACGTGAGATGTCACCGTCGGAGCTTTGAGACGGTGTGTTTTCGCGCGGTTTCTCGTCGTGGTGAAGACGGTTAAACACGGTAAGAATTATTGTCAATGAAATGTCACTTTTTCTTTATTTTTCCTCAGTTTTTTTTACGGAATCATCACCGCACATGCTGGAGTGTGTTTTCTTGACATTGGAGTTGATTTTAAGCTGAGAATTGTATTTTTTCGTGGAACTTAATGTACTTAGGAATTTAGTCTTGTGTTTACATTCTGCTTTGTGAACATGTTAGCGAAAGAAATCTCCTGTTCAGACGAGAAGAAAGTATAAATACATTCCTAACTGTTGTTTTAAGTTCCCGTTGAGGATAGTTTACTGCAATAACATATTGAATATTAACAATTTGCAGGGGCTGCCGAGCGAGAGGTGATTTTATCTCCATTCGTAAAAATTTATTTTCTTTGAAGATGCAAAGCAAAGATGTCCGAAACAAGTGAGTACAGTTTTTTTTTTCTTTTATATATAAATAGGAAGTTTTCAGACAAATGCCTATCAGTTTCGGCGTAGAATTGAGTGTTGTGCTATTTAATTTCTAAATATATCTGAATGTAAACAAGATAGTTGCTGTTTTAAAAAAGCTTATGCTTACGTAGTTTGATTAACAGCGCCTGTTATTTTTCCTCCTCTGGTTTCTACAGATTATTATACCGTATATTAACAGATGTTTTTATAAAAATGGGCTTTTGTACATTGCCCTTTTATGCTCCTGACCTTAAGGCTCCACTTTTCCCACTTAAATGCTCGGTCTATCGTCAAAAATGTCACTAAAATGCTGACTCGGATAATGCTCATATAACAACAAAATATAAAAGAAAATAGTTTTGGTACAGCTAAAAAACCCACTAAATCATTATTCGTCCTTTCATATTTAAGACTAAGAAGTAGACTATCCCTGGGAATTTTTTTGCATTTTGAGTTTAATTAAGTCTTCATTTCTCTTTGAAAAATGATCTTTATTTTTATGTTCTCTGAAAAAAAAAAGCTGAAAAAAGCCGCCTAAATGCCCAAATAATAATTCATGCTTTTGCCTCAATAAAATGCTCGAAACAATTGTAGCAAAATTTACAAAAGCCTTTGTGTTTATGTTTGAGAAGTTCATGGGTTTTTATCTTAAAATGAAATAAACTTTTGATTTTCCTTATTTTCCACAAGGTGAATAAATTATTATTATATTATTATTATTTTAACTAATGTTATTATCATTATTATTTTTTAGTGGGACCTTTCGTTGGTCAGGAGAAAAAGACATACTTCTCCTCAGAGAAGTTCGTTATGTGGAACCTTACAAATTCAAGCATGGCACCAAGGAATCTGGCCAAGCCTGGAACGAGGTGGCTAATGGTGTGAACAAGAATGAAGGATTTAAAGCAATGCCTAGGGACCAGAGAAGTGTGAGAGACAGGTTCAATAAACTGTTGGCCGACTTCAATGCAAAAATGAGGAAAGAGGAGGGAGAATCAGGAACAAATCCTGAGCCACTGTCAGAGGCAGAAACTATTTTAGAAGAAATCGAGGAAAAAATTCTGTCAGCAAAGGTTGACTTGGCTTCAGCTACAGCAAAAGACAGCGAACAGCAGAAAAATGAGAGAAAAAAGGCTATGGCTGTAAGAGATGCAGCTTTGAATACATGGGCAAAGTCAAAGTGTGCTGATTCAGACGAAGAAGATCTCAGTAGTGAGAGTGAGAAGCCAAGAAAGAGGAAAAGGAGGCGTGGCAATGATGGTCTGCAGTATCTTGAAGCCAAATGTCAGGCTGAGGCAGATGTGAAAAAAGAAGAAGTAGCCCTTCGCCAGCAAGAATTGGCCTTACAGCAGAAGCGTCAAGAGCAATTTGAAGCCCAAATGCTTCAGCAGCAGCAGTATCAACAGCAACAAGCTTTGCAGCAACAACAGCAGTTTAATCTGCAGCAGCAGCAGTTTCAACAAACTCAGAATTTAATGATAGCTTTATTGGAAAAAATGTCGTCAAAAGGCTAAAATATTAACTGCTTGACGATTGAGTTTGTGAAATTGGTTTGTTGTTAAGGACACCAATTATTTGAAAAGATTCATTGTCTTTTGATATACTTTTATAACTTACACTATTTCATGGTTTGTTGTATCATTTTTATACACTCATTTGTTGCATACAACTTTTAATGTATGTCATTGCTTAACTTTGGCTGCTTTTTCCAATGGCTTTTAGTTAAAAGCAAATGCTGACTTGTTTTGTGTTCTTGTTTTCTTTTAATGCAAGTGTTGATTATGCTTACCATGGTGGTCACAAGCTTGAACTTATGTTTGGCAGACTTAGAACTTGTAGTTTGAATTGAGTCTGACTGTGGGCAGTTCATAATAAAGTTGTCACACTTGTCATATATGCATGGATACCATTGCATTCTATTGTTTTATCTTAAGGCATAATATATTAATGCATTTAATTTTACAACAAACAATAATAATGAAATTAGAATCCAGAAGCAATCTTAACTCTAACTTCAGTTTTTGGTGTTCTGTTTATCTTACTTTTTGTCAATTTGTACTTGGTAAAATCAACAACTCTGAAAATATGATATAAGTGAAAACATTTGTACACGAGAGAAAGTAAAATGGCAATTGAGCCTTTTGATCCTGAGTTAAATGGGGTTTTAAAATCTTTCCCTGGCTATTTCACATCACCTCAGTTTGTGTACTCATCATTAACTATTAGACCAGATAGTCTTGAACTGTTGGGGGATCAAGTTGAAAGAATGTTGAAGTATTGTTACCATATAGACATGTAAGAGTGTTCCTTAAAAGTGCAGCAACTATATAATGCTTTCCAACTGCACTTAATCCTAGCTTTAAGTTGTTCTTGAAATCTAGAAACTTGAAGTCGTTCAAGACATCGCCAAACAGCCATTCAACTGACACCCTAACAGCACTCATTGCTTCGTTGAATGATTGCATGTTTGCTGTAAATACTGGGACCTCCCCTATTCGGTAGGGGGCCATTAAATGAGGACGAAGGGGGTAGGCAGGGTCTTCATAGAGACACAGAACGTCCCCTCTCGGGCTGTAAGCTTCTCTTTGAAGGCTAGTTAGCAGGCCAGAATCTTTAAGCATTCCTGCATCGTGACGTCGACCCTCCACCGGACCATAAAGATTTCCTATCAGACCATTGGGTAGTGCCACAGATTGAAATTTTAACGCGTGTACACGCTTGTGCCCATTGTACACTATGCGCTGTTTTTCTCCAGGGCGGCATATAGGGCGGACCGTCCCATCAACGAAACCAAAACAATTAGTGAGGGGACTTCCTTGCCTAGTTATCGCGTTCGCGTATTCTTGAAGGTTAAGCGGGGAGAGAAATGGCTGATTCCAAGAGGTTAAACGAAAACCATGTACTCTATAGAACCAGTCAAGTACTGTGTTCGTGATCATGCATAGCTCTGAAATTGGACGAGCAAAAGTCGAAATTAAATCGAAATATCGGCATGGGTAGGCTAATCTTTTAAGCAGTAGGCAAAGTCCTTCCATTCCGCTACAGACTGTTCCCTGTGGGCATCTGAATGTTGCTGGAATCTGAAAACCATCCAGCAGAGTTGTAAGATCGTCTTTGGCCACTCTAAAGTGTGCTTCACACTCACAATAATCAAATGAATCCAAACAAAATGGATCAAAATCCCAGTACGGATATGAAGGATTAACGGGCTCGTAATAATCGTACAGGAACAAAAATTCTCCATCATCGAGCAAATCATCAGCGTAAGCCATTACCAGCGCGTTTCTGACATCTTGGAAAGACATTTTCCTCTCTAAATGTTGTTTCAGTCTTGCTTTTTTAACTTTTGGACTTAATTAGTGAACCGACCGTCTTCTGTGAAAACTTAAATGACAACAAGCGTCAAATTTTCGCGCCCTTTTACCGCACTCGACCCAGTCTATCAAATACGCATCCGACCGTCGTAGTCAACCGTAGCCGACAATCTGAAAGTGCCCGCGCTGACTTTGAACGTTTATAACTTTTTTAATATTCAACCAAACGCTGCCAAACTTTACGAGTTTTTCTAAAATTTATCTGGGAATAAATTGGTAGGATAGGTTGTTGTGTCTGTAAACCTCCACGAACCATCCGCGGCCCGAGCGCCTCTGCAAATCTTCTCATTTAATCATATGCAATTTGGAACCACAAAAGCCACTTTCTAGGGGAGGTGTATGCAATGTCGCGTGCAACACATGATGAAGTGTAATGAAATCATGTGTCGCACGCGACATTGCAGATGGTTGCGGATGGTTCGTGGAGGTTTACCACTGAAATATTGCCGTTTTGCCGGGGAAAGGATGTAACATTGGGCACTTTTTCGGTATGTATTAATAGAATGACTATCGAAGCCTTTGAATTTGAGGCGTTTTGAGGGGAAGATAGCAAACTTTGAGAATTACAGCTCATTTCATGAACACGGGTCGGCATTCTGGCGGTTCGAGTGTGCTACCTTTCGCTTCGCTTTGATAGTTGGGAGCAATTTTAGAATTAGCATATTGTGCTAATTTTCAAAGCTCACATGAAAATGTAATATAAGATTGATAAAACAATAAACATTTGACAATTTTAGATCATTTTATTTATTTTCAGTCGTATCTTAAGCTTTGGCTACCTGTGGTATGAACAGGTTTTTAATTAACAACGATTCGGAAAGGTGAGCGACCGAACACATCTTGTTTAATTTGTCATCCACTAGCAGAGAAATTTTTGTATGTGTATTATTAACAAGTAATCACATGATTTTTCTCGTGCAATTTGGGATAAATCAGCACTCGTAAATTTTTCAAAGACTACAAATTGCACTTGCCCTACGGGCTCGTGCAATTTGGTTAGCCTTTGAAAAATTCACTCGTGCTGATTTATCCCAAATTGCACTCGAAATCATGTGATTACCTATACATATATAACGGCTTTCCTGTATTCTCATTGGCTGTATTTTATATTGCATGGTATAAAATCCCATACGTTATTTTAGATTAAAGAAGAAGACATACCAAACATAACGTGAAACATTTTGAATGGTAAAGCACTCAATAGCAACAGATTACTAACTACATGCACTGGAGAAGAGAAGTGTTTACAAGTCCGCAACACGTCGCTGGTCCCAGAAAATGGGTTCCTGCTCAGTGCATTGCTATTTTACTGATCGTGTAGTTCTCAATTCCGATTTTTGCAGTAAAATATGGATTTGAATTCCTGCTTCAGACAAACAATGGAACACAGTTGGTGTAAATGCAGCTTTACCATTCTTTTTTATTTATATCCTTGTTATATTTATCGATATATTTGATTAAGAATTTGTTAATACAAATAATATTAATTATCTTGGTACGGTATAAACATATTCTTAACACCCAGAACTATACTGGCATATTTATAAAAGGCGATGAGCTGTAATTGTTCAAAAAAACCAAAGCCCGAGCCAAACGAGGATGAGAAGTGATGAAAGTTCAAACTCTCGCTCTCGTTTGGCCTGAAACTCTTATGCACTCTCAAAGACTCCCATGCGGTCTCACCATCGACTTTGAACGTGCTCAACGTTCTCTCGTCTGTAGCCAACCTTGACGGGATTTCGACGATACTCGTTGTCCTTTGGTCCGAGTTGATGGTAGCCGATTAGAGTTGACGGTAACTCTCATGAGAGTCAACTATCATCAACTCTGAATCAACCCTCCTCCTTGTTTGGCCCGGGCTTGTAGCTTCACTTTTTTAAAAAATTGAAACACCCAGTGAACACTTTTTTTGTAAAGTTTATAGTTTTAATTTTGAAATTACAGTTTTTTTTTCTAGCAGTAGAAAAAGCAGTAATACCCCTCATGTAAATTTGTAGCAAAGTACTTTTTAATATCACTAAAAAATTAAAGACCAAATTTGTGGCCAGCGATTGGCTGGCATAGGGAATGCCCCCAGAACAAAAGACTTAATATTAGCAGAATTACAATTCTGCAGCTGCACATGCGTTTTTATTTCTTGGTACATTTCTAAACTGTTCTGAGCAAACACAACAACATTCAGATGATCATTTCATTTCCGGAACAAAAACGAAAGAACTTCCAGAATGGATTAGCGGCAATCAGGACAAACAATGTTATCTTACTTAACTCGAAAATCTTCCGTGGTCCCCAACTGGTAGAGGCATGCATCCAAATCAAACATATTAAAACGACGCCACAATATTATACAGCTAGAAACATTTGGGCAAAATAGGACCACGGATATCTAGTTCGACCTTTCTCCTATCTGCCGAGTAAGACGTTTGCCTTCGAACTGGTGCGAATTTCAGAGGCTGTAATTTATAAGTTTTATCCATTGCCATAATGCTAAAGATTCGAAAGATTTCTCGGTTCCAGACCTCGCACAAGCTGACGGCGTATAATTTATTCGGTACCAGACCGCTTACGAGCAGACCACGTATTAAGAATTCAAAATGGCTGCTTCAAAACAAAAGACGCCACAGCAGGTCAATTTTATTCTTCCTCTTATCTGATTTGAGGCCCCACTGCGATTCTCTTAGTATTTTCAATAGTTAATGCATGTTGGTTATGTTTCGATTATGTTTCTTTATTTCTGTGCTGTATTTGTTTTTAAGACGGAATCCGCCAGGACTTCGAGTAGTTGTTGGACAAAATTATGTACCAAAATTATTTACACCTTATTGCAAGCTTTTGTGTTACTCCTTCAAATATCTTATCAAAAGAAATCTTATCTAACAACACCAAACATCGAAAACCAATCTCGAAGTTCCGCTGAATTCCACTAAATCGCTTAAAAGACGCGAGCTTTTGCCTATAGCTTGTGAACATTAAATTTCATTTTCTCAGGCTCTGATAAGAAATTGTTGTACCAAAATTACTTACACCTTATTGCAAACGTTTGTGTTACTGCTTCAAATATCTTATCAAAAGAAATCTTTTCTAACAACACCAAACACCGAAAACAAATTTTGAAATTTCACTGAATTCCACTGAATCGCTTAAAGACGATTTTACAAAATGGCTGCACGTGAGAATTTCCCTATAGCTTGTGAACTTTGAAATTCATTTTCTAAGACTCTGATAAGAAATTGTTGTTGGTGTTTTCAGTGATAATTACTTACATCTTTACCTTTTATTTAGGGTAGAAAATAACGCAATAGGATTTAAATTACTCTGGTACTCGATTTTTGTCCAACTTAAATAAATATTACTCGACTTGCTGGTGGATTCCGTCTTAAATATATCTTCGTCCGATCCAGGCTGTTTTGACAAAGGGAACAGCCTCATTGTTTTGGTTTAAAAACAGCATTTTGCTTTCCGTTTTCAAAAGCCATGGAAAAAATGGCGTTTCCCACCATGGAAATTTTAACATTGATAAAAATTTACCTTCACCCCAATAATATTGTTGTGAAAGATTAAGGGGGGAGACTCTTAACTACAGATCTGGAGCAGTTGCTAAGGAATGGCTGAAGAATGTATTTTGAAGCAAGCGATTTTGAAGCTTTTTGTAACCCTAAATGGTGAATTTTGTTTGGGGGTACACCCGCTTTGAAAAATATGACATTGCACGTGCGAAACTAGTGCCAGTCCCAAACCGCGCGTTAGAATTTAAAATCGCTTGAAGTCCACGGAAACAAGGTAAAGTTCCGATTTCTCTTACGTATCAGAGATAACGTAGCCGTCTTTATAATCTGACGTATGCTTTTACCGTTTACACGTAAAAAGGAAACGCTACTGATGAAAGTCTGTAAATATGAGTGTATATTAGGCCATAACTCTTATAATAATGCGAATTTCATGAAAACGATACGTCACATTACTCATGTGGACGTTCTTTATCTATTGACGCTCATTTTAATTTTAAAATCTATCCGCCGTTTGAGTTTTAGGGTTTATTGTGTTCTGGTCACGTGACGCGTTAAATATGACCATGACTTGAAACTCTTGGAGGAATCTTCAATAGAACAAACTCGTGCAAAAAGCTTATCTGTATGAAGTTTTGTTTCCAAAATATAGCAATTAGAAACCTGCCTTAGAAACAAATTGGTAGTTAAGAGTCACCCCCCTTAAAGCGTGGGATGTAAATATTAGGTTGTTATGGTTTCCACGAGGCCGCGGAGCTCACGCAGAAAACTCTCTTACAGGTATGGTTCAATACACAATCGATACGTATACATTGCATATATTTTGAAAGGACTGAGTCACATTGTGTAGGGTGTGTTCACGTATGTTGCTCGCATACGTGTAATGTTCTCCATTAATAAGATTTCTTTCGCTATACACATAAATAAGAAAGGGCATTCACGGATTCACGGAATTGAAAGAGTTTGAAAGTAAGGTTTAAAATGGGTTGTGTGTCTTCGAAACAAAAGGCTCAGGTAAGTTGTTGTTCACGCCTGTCTAAGCTTGTTACCGTCGTATACTTTGCATCTTATGAAATAATGCAAAAAAATATATTCAGGTATTTTATAGTGAATCGCATAGCTCAAAGAATTCTCGCGCTCTGATTGGCTAGAGATGCGAGGGTATTCAGCGCGGTATTGCGACTTGAAAGTGAGGCTGCGCTTAAATTCGCAACATTCACCACATTTTCATTTTTAAAAGATTATGCGATTCAAGGAAAATCAATTACCTGACTCGTGAATTTCACGTTAAATTTCACTTGAAAAACCGATATCGCACTTATCGCTTCGCGATTCGTGCGATATCGGTTTTTCGCGTGAAATTTAACGTGGAATTCCCTCGTCAGGTAATGGATTTTCCTATAGAATTTCATTCGCCTTTTTGGCAGAATCAATTTGTCATGCTCTCGTCAAACGCCGTCAAACGCCCAGTGAAAACATTGCAAGGCAGTAATTTGTATGCTGCACGTACTCGTTGTTAATCAATTAATCCCGATTATTGGAATTTGGCAACGACTGGCAATCCCAGTTTTACGAAGAACAGCCGAAACGATTGTATAGACGATTTTAGTTGGAAAGTCTCAACTTGAGAGCAAAAGTGATAATGCCCACCGAGAGTGACTCGATTGTATGATATGTTTACAAAATGTTTAGTAGCGTTACAAACAAACAAACGTGTTATCATCGAGCATATATCACGCTGAAGATTACCTCTTGCAAGAAATAGTCATAAACTTTTGCATCAGTTTGCATTGGCCAGATTTTCCACGATGAGAAAGCGGTTTGAGGACTGGAAAATAATTATTGTTTAGTTAGTTGTGGTATTCTTTGAGAAGTTGTTTTAATATGTTTGAGGACTACGCTAAAGGACTTATCCATCGCTAAACTGAGTATCAAAATCTGGGATACTCGCACATTAAAAGCTTTTTTAATCAGAAGATTTATGTTAAAATTGTACAAAATTCGCCAGCTGGGATATTTGGACGTAATGTTAATTTTTTTTTTCGCTAATAGCTTCTTTTGTATGTTTGCTTCAATTTGTATGCAAATACACTGATACTGATTTCATTCACGCAGAACTTTTATTATAATCATGCAATTTTACGTTGGCGTTGCTTTTAAACAATTTATCGAAAATCAAAATTGTGTTGTGACTGTATACAAAAGAAAGAAGAAGAAGAAGAAGAAGAAGAAGAAGAAGAAGAAGAAGAAGAAGAAGAAGAAGAAGAAGAAGAAGAAGAAGAAGAAGAAAAAAAACGCACGTTTTCGCTGCACCGCAATACATGCAAAGACAGAACGCTTGCCGCTAACCCTGGAGGAGAACAGAAAAAGCGACCGTTATGTTACGAAAGACATCGTCTCATTGAAAAAGTGGTAACTCCTGCGTGACTAAAGGCATTGTTTAAAGATCAAGGGAAAACAAACCATCAAATGATGTCTGCACTGCAATATTACTAAACATGATACTCGGTTTCTCAATATTTCTCAATAGTAGTTCTCAAGAGGCACTCCACACAGAGCAGAATGATTATTCGCCAATCGTTAACCAACACGGCAACCAACCATTTTATTTTGCCAAAACAAGCATGAAAATTAACTTAGATATGCAAAAAAGAGACCAAATTTTCCTTTTATGGAAATTATAGTGACACCTTTGACAATAAACAACTTGCATACAGACATCATGTTGCCAAGTCCGCCATGCTGAATGACAAGCTACGCCCTGGGACAACCAAAAAGTAAAGCTCGACAATTTGAAGTCGATCCATGCTGGAGGGTGGCATTTTGTAAATCAGTGTAGTGGAGTTTATACCAATAGGGGACAGTTAGTTGCAAAAGGCACATTGATCGTCATTCCATTATTATTAAAATCAGATAACGAAGTTTGATTTTAACACGTAGGTCCAACAGAAGCCAAAATTTCCCAGGCTCTCCCTGCCACACGCCTCAATCAAGTCTCAGTATGATGTGGTGGTTGTAGGCTCTGGTTATGGTGCATCTATCGCTGCCAGTCGCTGCGCACGCGCGGGCAAATCCGTCTGCGTTTTGGAACGAGGCAAAGAGTGGTTGCCAGGTGATTTCCCTGAGACTTTCAGAGACTCGTCAAAGCATATGCAGATCACATTCGGCGGGAAGGAAAAGAAGTTAGGTACGGCTTACAATAAGAAGGCGGAGATTAAATCTGTTGGAGCACTAGTCTGTGGATCTATCAACTTCAAAGCAAGATGTCCCTGGTGAAGGGTGGGGCGGGTTATTTATGAGCTCAATACTGAAGTTCCATTTTCAGAATAACAGCAAAGCGGGTTGCATTCAAAGAAGGCCTAGGGTAATGAAGAAAATCCACAGACCAGATAACCGTTGTAATAGCGAGGAAATCAGGAGCCATAATGGTAGGAGACCGTAAGCGCGAGATCTGGCCTTGTCCCTATGATATGGGTCAAAATTTCTATTTTTAGAACAAATCGTGTCATCCCGCGAGGCGCGCGCGCGTACTGCCGCGAGGATTTCGCGAGGACGTCGCGCGGAGAAATATAAACAAAATGGCGTCCAAAATAGCCTCTGCAAGTGAAGTAAACACTGGCTTTCTTTCATCAGTTTCTACTCCTAATTTACGTCAAGGTCTCCTTGAGCACTTCTTTGAATGTAGCCATGAAAGTGAGGGTGATTCAAGTGATTCGGATGTCTGCAGTAGTATTTTTTCGGACAAATCCAGTCGCGAAGACTCGTTAAACATGTCGTACGAGGAATCACAAATTGGTCAAGACAATTTTCTAAACGTTTCACAGCGCAGCGATATGGGCAACCAAAGAATACAGAATGACAGCAAAAAAGGATGAAAACATATTTTTGCCGAAATACGATTGTATACGCCATTTCGACCTTTTCTTGATGCTTTGTTGTAAGTTACATGTGACTTTCATATCACATAAAATTACAAATATATTGCAGAATGAAAATATTTTCATTTAAGTCACTTATCCGACTAATGCTGCTCCAAAGTATTTCTTTTAGTATCCTGTATTATAATTCGCAGTGCAGCTGAAAAATTGTTGAAAAGTGTGGAAAGATCGGAAACTTCCAGCAAAAGTTGTAAACAAGTGAAGCAGAAGAGGATTCTGTTTTTTTCGAATTAAAAAAATCTACCTATTTTTCGTCGTTTATTTTCAAGTATGAAAAAATGTAGCATATGTGCAAACGGCTTTATCTAGTTTCGTGTGTCTAGTCTCGATGAAACCGATTCGACTTTGGCTTGCCAAGATAGCTACCTTTCGTCTTCAATTTTGGAGCGCTTTGAAAACGGTCTTTGTTACAGTAAATTATTCACACTACCCGCATTCTCAAGATTATTTAGCACCTGAAAATAAACGTGCCACGGTAAAAATTGCGGCTGAGCTTTGTATTCATGCATTTTATTTAGCAATGAATGTGGTATGTGGCGTGCCATGTTCAATTCCAGGTGCTAAATAATCTTGAGAATGCGGCAAGTTTGAATAATTTACTGTTACCCGAGGGTTTTCAAATGGAAGACGCGGAGTAACTATCTTGGCAAGCAAAATTCGACGCATTTCATCGAGACTAGATTCACGAAAGTAGACAAAGCCGTTTGCATATAAACCGTATTTTCTCATACTTAAAAATATAAGAAAAAAAATCCGTAGTTTTTTTTTTAATTCTAATTTCTGCACCGTAAACCTCTTCCTCCTCATTTGTTTACAACTTTTGCTAGGAGTTTCCGATCTTCCATACTTTTCAGCAACGTTTAAGTTGGCATTAAGCTTTCAAATAATCTATGGGATCTTAGCATAGCTTGAACGTTGTTGTAGCTCCCAATTATACACGAGCATAATATTTTGAAGCGAAAGTTCAACAGTCAACTGTGCAGCAATTTCTATTCAGCCGATTTCGTTAAAACTTGCTTACACTAAAAATTGGATAATTTGAACTTGTTGACTTTGATAAGAAAAAATCTATCGTCCCGTTTAGAAAATATTCGCGTTTTTTTCATAAATATATTTTTTTCAAAAGCGCTAATATCTCGTGATCGTTTGCCTTGTTTGCTCTTTATTTTAAAGCTTTATAAAATTTGAACATTTGTTTTTTTCGATTGCTAAAAATCAGAAAAATCGGGTGAGGTTTACATGCCCAAAGCTTGATTTAGAAAAGAGCACCTCCGTTCCCCAGAAATAGCCGCGGGCCATCTTAACCAAAGTACAATCCAAATGTAAACAAGTCATGGTGAATTATCTTCCTGAGAAAACTTCTCTAGATTAGTCCTGTGCTTAACTGACAAAAAATCCAGGAGATGAATTTAGCACGATACGGAAGCTGCACAGCCTAATGTATAAATAGCGTCCGTACAAAATTTATGGTTCACAGAACGACTGATTTATTTTTCGTTCTCAAGTTTAAACACAGAGCCTTTTGCGGCAGATTTACCCGCGAATCACATGATACTAGTCACGCAACTCCGGCAACATCGACGCGAGAACCCACGCATCCGCGCGTGTCTGCCTGTTCTAAAAATATAAAAATTGTCTCGTATCATAGGGTGCGTGGATGTCGCGCTTACGGTCTCCTCCCATTATGGCTCCTGGAGGAAATAGAAAATTTAAAATTAACTATAATTTCTTCACTGACATGATTAATCACTTCGCGCTCCTGGGGTTGTTGGAAAATTATAGTGTTGCAATTTCCACTATACTTCCTCCATTTGGCGGGCGGTTGAAAGGAAAACTCTAAGGAATGCTTATTTTCATACTTAGCTATCTTTTTATTGTATTTTTGTTGTTGACGTAAGTTGTTTTTGTAGTTGTTATTTAGTTGTTGTTGTTGTTGTTGTTGTTGTTGTTTATCTTTGAGCTTATATACAACGGTATTTTAAGCCTCGATAGCTTAAAAGCACTTTTTTCCCTAAACAATTCCTTTACGATGCCAGGTGCTTGCACTTGCAAATCTGCAGTAGTTTTTACTTCTATCGAGAAAATTCTTTGTGGCAACTGGTCTCGCCAGTATGTTGCCTAATCAATCACTTATAATTACATCAAATACTTTGATATTCTCAGGACAGCCTTCCGACTTGTACGAATTCATTGTTACCGATGAACTAACCGTGGTGCAAGGATGCGGTCTTGGTGGAGGCTCTCTCGTCAATGCGAATGTGGGATTGGATGTGGAGCCTGAGGTTTTTCAGGACCCATTGTGGCCGAAAGAAATAAGAGAAGACTTGGATCAGCTGACGAGAATTGATCGACAACGCTTTATAGATATGATAAAACCTTCGCCGTATCCAGATAATTATCCACCACTGCACAAGATGGAACGGATGAAAGATAGCCTTAGCGAATATGACATCGAGGACCTAGACAGGGTGTTTTATAAGACGCCACTTTACGTAACGTTCCAGGACACACCATCCAATCATGCTGGAGTTCCTCAGCCCAAATGCACAGGATGTGGAAATTGTTTGGGTGGCTGTAATGTTGGTGCTAAGAACACGTTAAACATGAATTATCTGCCCGACGCTAAAGCGCATGGAGCGGAGATGTTCGCTGAGGTAACCGCTAATTATATAAACCAGTGAATAATTAACAATTTTACCGAAGTGGAGGTGCATAGTGGTGGGGCCGAGCAGCGGAGCGGGGAGGTAAATACCCACCACTTTCACCGACACTGAGATGAACCCTTTTTTAGTATACACCGCACAAGCACGAGTAGACCAAAACATTACTTTCGGTTAGCTAAGCGACACGGGAGGCCACTTTGTTTCTCTTCGGCTGATGGTGAACGGAACGCATACGTTGTTAATAACCTCCAAGAGAGCGCCCCATAGCAAGCGAAAAGTACTATTCACTTATGTGGCATATATTCATAACTGATGCTACCTTCCTTCACGTTTTAACAAATATTTGCATAAATAAAATGCGAATAGCAGAAGCGAAACAGTCATTTAGTCGTTACAGATAGTTCACATTTTGTACATTCTTTAAGCTACATTCACGTTCTATATTTTGATCAAAGCTTTGCAACTTGAACGGTTGCATGCGGTTGATGATTAAAAACGGTGACAATGATAAATCTATTTGCTTTACCTTTTAGGTAGAAGTAACAGTGGTATTGAGGTCTCAGAATTCCAATGATTGGATTGTCAAGTACAAACGACTTGTTCCTGGAAGTGCTGACCTTGAGGAACAAACAGTTCGTGCCAGCTACGTCATTCTCGGTGCCGGCGCGATAGGTTCCACAAAAATACTCCTCCGTTCAAAGGAACGCGGCCTTGACGTATCAGACGAAATTGGAAAACGTTTCTCGACGAACGGAGACGCAGTAGGATTTAGCTATAACGGCGACCAAATTGCTAATTCTGTCGGAGTTGAAACCAAAGACATGTCATCTGCCCAACCACCTGGTCCAACCGTCACATCCATAATTGACTTTCGTAAAGTGAACGGAGGCAATTTCGAAGACAACTTTATCATCGAGGACGGGACGGCCCCGTCGATTCTAGCTGTACCGTTTACGGTTGGTGTAAGTTTTGGCGCAAAGGTTATTGGGATTGATAAGTACCCTGCGAATGAGCTGCTCGAGAAAACATTTCAGGTGCGTGCACCAACAGTCAAACGTATGGCAATTGCTCATTTACCTCAAAATTTTACTTGAAAATGTAAATATTTGTCTTAAACATAAGTAATTGGCTTATTTTTAGTTTTTTTAAAATCATTTTTGAAAACTTAGCTCTCTACGCCGAATGTGCATAAACGTAGAAAGTTTAAGCAGCTTTACAGCATTCTTTTCGACATAATAAAAAAAATTCTCCGAGTGCGTGTTTAACCATTGTGTTTTGCTAGGCTCGAGCTCTAATGGAAATGGTAACAAGCGATTAAACAATGTAGCATGACCTAAAATTTAGAGGTAGACTTCCGAAAAAAAACCCCACACTGTTTCCGATAATGAATATTTTGCAAAGGAGAGTTTGAACATGGCCATTCGCCAGTACACAAACTAACCGTGATAAACTTAGCATCGGCAGTAAAGAAACCATTGAATTGCTTAACCTTTTATGTTTAGGAAATACAAGGCAAAGGAATCGACAATACTCTTACCCTGCTGTCTATGGGCCACGACAGTGCGTCTGGAGTGATTTCCTTTGAGAACAGCATCGACGCCATTGATATCAGCTGGGACAGAGTGGGCTATGAGAAAAATTTCGAAAAAATAAATCAAGCATTAGAAAAACTAACTCGTGGCCTTGGAGGAACTTTTGTGAAGAACCCAATGTGGTCTCAGTCATTAGGGCGGAGTGTCATAACTGTCCACCCACTGGGAGGTTGCCCCATGGGAGATTCTGGGCGAACGGCTGTGGTGAACCATGCAGGACAAGTATTTGATGGTAAAGTGTTTTCATAACTTTTTTTTAATAATGCTTTTGTTGTTTACTTCTGAGCTCCCCCGCTTTGTATCTGGATTGGTCGAAGTTGTTTTTACACTGGATCATGAAATCTCGCTTGTCCCGCCCGGTTCAAGTCATCGACATGCTCTTTGACATGGCTGCTCCTATCACGAACAGACTCGTATTCTTATAAGATTCTTATGTTTCCAATCCTTGCTGTGATTGGTTAAAAATGTTTCTTAGGCAATACTGCTTGTTGACTTCAATTCTCGGAGTTTAAAGACCTCGTGCCGTCGCTTGTTTACAATCTTTGAGGCAGTAACAAATGTTTTCAAGCACTACGCTATATCTTGTACAATTCTGACTAACTACTATTGTTTTCTGTTTATTGAAATAAATTGCAATGCTTGAGTTACCTTATGGGTCCTTATGCTCGAATTGCACTTTGGAGAGTTGGAGGGTGACGACTGACATCGTGTTGTGTAATAAAGAGGTGATTCATGCCTCAAAATTAATGTCCTTAGAACAGAATCCAAATGAGTTTCAAGAACTAAAGTACAACATTTTCTTTTGTTTTGGGGGTCTGTCGATTTCATGAGTTCGAGTTAGAAATTTCGAGTTCGAGTTAGAATTTCGAGTTCGAGTTAAAATATCGAGTTGCTTGGGGTTAGCTCCACTCTGGTTTGCTTGGGGTTAGCTCCCCTCTGGTTTGCTTGCGGTTAGTTCTGGTTTGCTTGCGGTTAGTTAATTTTTAGCTTTCATTTGTTGATAAGGGCGACACTATGCGTTACCAACTGCGAAAATGTCACGCCATGTTGTGGGATTTTCGTTTTCCTTTTTTTTCGTTTTTTTTTTTTTTCCGTCTTCCATCACGAAATCATTAACTTTTCAGGCCCTTCCTTTTAACTAGAACTCGAAATTTTAACTCAAAATCGAAATTCTAATTCTAACTTGAACTCGAAATTTCTAACTCGAACTCATAAATTTAATACACTCTTGTTTTGGCAGGTGAGACGGATAAGCTACTTGAAGGACTGTATGTCGTAGATGGATCCATTATTCCTCGATCCGTTGGAGTCAATCCCTCGCTCACTATTGGCTGTCTTGCAGAGCGTTGTATGCGGTACTTAGCAGAAAAAGAAGGGTGGAATATTGACTACGACACGTTCATCTCTCTAGGCCATGAGACATTTGTTAATCATTAACATTGCTGTTATTATCGCAGTTATAATTGGTACTTTTTTAAGGGAGACTCTGAATCGAAATTTCCATGCAAGTAATTTTGTTAAATCATGCACCGTCAATGTATTATGTCGACTTTATCTTCCCTAACTTTACTTTTAGTATGCACGGAACAATTCCTGTTGCTCAATCTGAACCCAGTAATGTTCAAGTCAGACGAGAATGAGACAGAAGACATTGGGTATTTTGAAAATTACAGCGTTCAAGATAAAACAGTTGGTGAACTATCAGCTTGGCGTTGAAACTCGAAAATTAATACTTTGTTCAATATTGCTTACATGTAATAATGATGCATTATTATCAATATACGCGGCCAAATTGAAAACCGCCCTCTTGAAAACACGCGCTTTGCGGGCCGCAAATGACTCCTAGCGGGCCGTTATTGCATTAACGGCCCTGCAGCTGATTGGTTCTCGGTTCATCATCCGATGAATATCAACCAATCAGGTTACGTTTAATGACGCGGGAAAACCATTCGGGTCCGAACGGCTTGCGTACAGTAGCGTACAGCAAGTTTTGAAGTAAAAAAAGTCTCGAACAGTTTCTCGCTGAGCGAATAGTGTTCGGAAAGAAAAATCAAAGTATATTTGTTATGAATGGGACAAAATGCAGCTAAAAAATTCGGATTTAGAAGCAAAAGGACAAGGCGAAGATGCAAAGAGAGCAACTTCTTGTTGTCTTACGAGAAACGAAACATAACAAAGCATCGGTTCACTTCATTTTGTGTTTCTCGGGTCGAGCTTTAAGCTTTGCGGGGATTTTACGCCGAGGCTCAACTGGAAAATGTAAGTTCGTAAATTGTTATTATCCATTTATTTTCAGAGACACAGCAGCTCTTTTTAACTACACCGATACAATACATGGGCCTCAGTGCAGCATAGCACAAAATTTTCAACGCGAAGTACTTGTATTATTGAACATATAAAGCTCATTAAATGTGTTAGTTTATATCTGGATGTTATTTGGCCTTGTATATTGATAATAATGATAATAAAATGACTTTTTTTCGGGAATATTGTTTATTTGCTCCCTTGTAGTGTCATTTGCGGCCCTTGCGCTTCGCGCTCGGGCCGCAAATGACACTACGCGGGCGCAAATAAACAATATTCCCTCAAAAAGTCATTTTATTGTCCTATTGGTGATATCTATCTGACCAACGTAATCAGCGAGCGTTTCCAACAAAGGGCGTATTAAATTTTTGTTGCATTTCGGGAATGCAAGGTAATAGGGACATCTTGGTAAGAATGTTCTTTTAAAATGAATATAAAAGAGTGCAAGTGCTTACTGGACATAACAGTGTTAAGTTTGGCAAACAAACAAACAAGCAAAGAAATCAAAAATGAAATTTTTAAAATGACCTTCAGAAATCCCAGGTTTTGAATTTTACACTGTAAATATTGAGGTCCCGCATAAAAAAAAAAAGAAATTAAAACAACATTATGGTAAATAAGGCAAAAAGCTCTATTTATGCAGAAAAAAACTCGAACCATGTACATCTAAACATTGCTAGACATCGCCAGCGCCTTACGCTTCGGTATAAACCTGCGATACTAAAGCAAAAAGACAAAGAGACAAAAAGGAAACGGAAGAAACTAAAAAAAAATGAGACAAACTCCTACGCAACCACCCCGCCGTTCGTGTTGTCAAGAACGTCTGGTGCTCAAGCTCTCTAATGTTGACCTACGACCGACGTCCTTCTAAGTCTTCGTTTTGCTAAAAAGCAAATCAGTTAATAACGGGCGCGGCATGGCCTCTCGGGGAGCTAATTAATTTTGTTTCCCTCGCATCTCAATGTTTGAGATTCTCGGGAGACAAAATTAATTGTTTCCCTCGGGACCAGTCATTTACTGTTAAATATGGTAACTGCTTTTTTAAAATACACATGACTTTTAGTTTAAATCATTTCTCCGGCTCATTCCCTTGGTAAATCCCCAGCCACTTCGGTTGATTTCTTTTTTGCATTTCCCCCATCTACATCATCCACTTGTTTTTTTCGCCTCTTTAGTCGCAATCAGCCAGAAAAAATTAAAGTGAAAAAATCATGTTCCTTTGAAGGCTGAGTCCAGCACTGGATCAAAACACAGAACACAAAACAGGTGGCTAATATTTCAACCACGTGCAAACCCGCTAAGCCGGCTAATCATTGTGTCTTGTTTGGGTTTCCTTTTGCCTGAATTAAACGACGCCAGCCACAAGAAAGGATCAGAATGACCGTGCCAAAATGACACCTCGTGGCATAAATTATACTGTAGATGAAAAATAAGCCAACGTGAATCGCCGGAAATGCTTTCACTCTAACGCTAAAACGAAAATTATTCTGGATTCTTTCGCTTGCTCTTCCTTATACATAAGGTAAGTACAACACAAATCGCATTCTAGTTATAAGTAGTAAAATATTAATTATAGTTTACGAGGATTTTAGACATTCCATATATTCTATTCCGGTACGTTGCTCTGGCGATTGAACTTCATGAACTCGCCTCGTATGTGTCGAACGTTTTTAAAACTCTACTTTTCGTCATTGTTTCAGCGGACTGAGAGTCATAGTTTTAAGCTAGGTAATGTTTTCGGAATCAAAGCGACTCGCCGCTCAAATTGCAGTGTTTATACCATGGATGAAATTCGTCAAGCGGTTACGCCAACAATAATTGATTATCGGTGGTTCTGTGTTATGAAATGAGAAAAACAATTACAAAAAAAGTACTTAAAAAATAAAACTAAGTGCTTTAATCGAACTAAATATGTTGGCTTATTCTGCTTATTAACAAGGTTGTAAGGAGGTTTTTTTCCCCCATCAGTGCCACTGACGAGAAAGAGGCTTATGGGATCCAACAAACAATATAACGGACAAGTTCTCAAAGTGTTGTGAGGTGCTCATACCAGTCCCCCCTCCAGTCTGTTATCCTCTCGCTTGGTATAAAAATTTCCACAAGGGATGAATGAAGAGCTTCTAAAAGTTTCAGAACCATAGAGTAAATTCGCGTCCTTTTCAAAATAATAAAAAAAAAGAAAGAAAAAAAGGAAAACATGTCATGGGGACGGGGCTGCAATCCCCCCCACCCCCCACCCCAAACCTGTACGTTCTAGGATTTAATTGACCATATGCCTTGCCTGTACTGCTGATCGAGGCAAAGCGAGGCTTGTACAGAAAACAGTCGGTAATCTTCCAGTAAAGACCCCGTGGTTAAAGAGGCTACGTCACAGGGATTTTGCGGATTTATCGATCAAAACTATTCTGAAATCAGTTGTAGGCACCTTTATCCAAGAAAAACATTATTTTTGAACATCTAAATTAAGGAAGATATAACTTAAATTTGCGGAGAGAAATCAAACCACGGCTCAAAACACCGTTTTCTTGAAGATGCGCGGAAACAACTTAAACAGTTTAGCCTCAATTTTTCAAGTTGTAATCCATTTCCGTCCTAGCCATCAACAGCCAAAGATGCTTGTCAACAGTTTCAGTACTTTAATATAGCAATTGTTAATAGAAAAAAAAAAATGACCATTACTTTTAGGTATCCTACAACACAAATATATATTTTGGCTGTTCAAAAATCTGTTAAAATCCGTGACAAAGCCCCTTAATAACAAATTAAAACCGACTGAAGAAGCTATCGTTACCTGGTCGAATAGGCACTCTAATGTCTAATAAAGACGTATAATTAAATAAGTCTCAAATGCAGTCAAAATCCGGTACCATATATTATAATTCCCTTACTTTCATACCGCTGCAGACGAGAATGTTCTTCAATTCAATGATAAGCCGAAAACGAAACGAAGCGAGCCATAACAATCACAAACGCGTAACCGTTTCCTTTAGTTCGTGACTTTACATAAGTAAACTGATATCCGTTAAATTGAGTTAAGTCATTTAAATTGCAATTTAATTCGAAACATGCAAAAGCGGCCGTATTTCTAATAATATCGTCAAGGCATTTTCGGTAAAAGAGCATTGACCATTTTTCTTTTCTAATGCTTTTCTTACCGACAGTTTGGAGCCCGCACCCAGCAGAGGAACACAATAATGAATTTGATTAATTAAGGTAAGTGTTAGTTATCCGCTTTCGTTTATGAGATTGGTTTATTATAGGCGTTCAAAAGCAGTAGGTAGTTAACGGTACCCTTCGCTATTTTGCTTAGTTTAATACTCGGTTGAAAGAAACTTAGGCGAGAGTATCTACTTCTACGTAACGCTGACAATTTTGAAGGGGGTTGAACCTTCATTTTGGCGGGATGTCGTTCATCAAAAGGGCACCGAAGCCCAGATTGTTTGTGGAGTAAAGATGAACACAAACAAACAAACGTACACACAGTATACTTATTCCTTTGTACTTCCAAACGGTCGTAAAATTTTCAATCTTTTCAAAATCCCGCTGGGTCCTTGTGAGTTTTAATCCGGTTAATTTGCATTAAAGAGGGCGAATTACCTCTTCCAAATTGCGTCTTACTCAATTATGCCAGGGAGCAATACCTGAAGCGATGAAGAAGTCGTAATGAAACCGAGCATGAAGAAATGCATGGATACTGTTATTTATTTGGTCTTGCGTAAAGGCCGGAAAACAAACGATTTCCTTCAGTCGATGATTATCCAAAATAGCCCTGGTCAAGCATGAACTTTTGCCCTGTATCCTAACCGCCTCAATTTACTTATACAATGTTTTCAATTGTAGTTGAAGAAAAAGCATTACAGAGTAGTTTTTTTTTTCCGCTTGTAAAACGGCTGTTGTCATGCTATCCCCAAATAAAAGACCATAAGAAATTGTGATCTTTTTAGTGGAACATATTTGCTGTTTAACCCAGGTCACCGAGCAATTTTACTAACCTTTAGGCTGACAGCCACCTGCTATATCCGTGTAAGAATAGGTAATGCTTCAAAAGAAGTATATTCGAGTTTAACGAGGCACGCGGAGGAGTTTGTTGAATATAAAATGCTCCAAAGCACGCCGTAAAATGCACGAATCGAGAGAAAAAGCGACTGGGAGAAATCCAGGTGGGTTTTAATTCGAGTAATTGGAAGAAAAGTCGAAATTCACATTCGCTTCTTTTCGGAAAACACCGGTTAAATTGGTTAAACACTTAAGTACCTGCTTCATAAGATGGCAGTAGCCAAAAGAGCCAATAAGATTAACACGAAAGCTGATTCCAAGCGGCTTATTTGTGACATACTTGTGTCTTGCTTATGAAAATGGACATAAGGAAGAGATTGAACGGCGTCAAATGACTTAAGACATTTCCAACACTATCTTTCCGGCTTTAAGATAAACACCTGTTGTTCTCTATCAATGTGGGAGTTTATAGTTATCTACTCTGTAAAGGTTCTCAGCTGGTAGGTAATTAGATTCATAAGGTGGTATGCACATAAGCTAAATTACTAAAGTCAATTCTAAAATAATTCTCTCAGAGCAGTAACTGTAAACTATAAGTAGCTCACTTTTATCTTCTCTTTGTTGCCTATAGTTTACACTGTGTTCATGTTGTGTTAACGACATAATTAACATTTTAAGGAGAGTAAGAGGCTCTGCAGATAGCTTGCTTCATTAGCGTTGTACAGGGCTACCGGAAGCTCTCTCAACGCCTTGATTATAAGATACTTTTGCTAAAGGAAGTAAGTTTGTTTTTTAGACTTTCCCTTATATGAATTAAATAGTGATCTAAAGATAATCATAATACGGTGACCATCGCACATTGTTTTCTTCAAATGAACCGTTGACCCCCTGCCGTCAACCCGCTTAATATCTGTCTGGTTCGTGGGATCATCTTAAAGTGACAATATTTCGATACTATTCTTAGCTTTGAAATGTCCAAAACGCAAATAACATCGGCTTCGATTCAGAAATTATCAGTTTTTTTGTTATTAGCTTTTGTTTGGATCTGCGGTAGCCACCTTCTAGTGTTAATTGAATTTAATTAGACACTTGTAACTGCAGGTGGTGTAACGGCTTTTTGAGTCGACACAATGTATCTATAGCGACCCAAGCAACCGAATCGATATGTTTTTCATTGATAGGTTAGTCAGCTCTGCTATGAATAGTACAATGAAAACTTCTTTACAGGAGGCAGCATGGCCTAGTGGTTTGGGCGCTGGACTTGTAATCCGGAGGTCCCGGGTTCAAATCCTCCTTCCTGCCACTAGATGGATTTGTCTTCGGTGGTCCCGAATTCAACTCCTCCACGCTTTGTATATAGCCAACTGGCCTCCTGCCAGTTGGGATTTTTAACAAGTTTCTGTTCGATTTATAATATTTGTTTCACTATTTACAGTGTCCTCAATTAGCACAGCCGTGCTAAATACATTGACACTTAAATAAAGTGATTTATTTTTATTCTTTTTTTAACCAAGCTCAAAGGCAATGATGAGAGAATATTGTCCCGAGGCCTTGACAGTACGGAACGAGGGTAGCGAGGGCCGTTCAGAAAAGACTGGGTGTGGTCCGGAGCAAGCTTGGTTAATAAGAAATTTATTACACGATTGAAAAATATTTTTATAGATAGAAGCGCGGACAGCGGAAAGGATAAGAATGACGGGGTTTTGACCATTGACCCACCGGGTGTTTCGGCGTTCCTAAAAGAATTTCGTAACGTTATTAACAAACTGATAAAACGTACCAGAAAGCTCGAGGTTTTCATGCAAGTCAAGTTTATTGCTATTTTTTATACAAATTTTATAAGCCATTACGTACGGGATCATACCCGGCCCAACACTTGGAAAATATTTAACTGGCAATGGAGCAATCTGATTGGTTGATTTCAGTAATTGGGTCTCTGACTCCCTTGGTTGTGTAATAAAATCATTTAACATGTCTAATTCGAAAATTGGCATCGACGACGCGTGTAAAGGCTTAAGGTCAACAGTAACTAGGCATGTGATCAGTGAAGCTTTGTCTGAATTGAAAGTTAGTGAGGAATAGTCAGCTGATGGTCAGTGAATTGCATTTGGACTCCGGATCGACACTTGGTTTTATCCTGGCCGAGGCTCTTTCATTTTGTTGTATTCTTGTGCGAGCTAGACGCTTGACTATGATATTAGCCCTCTCCACAGCACCTCGCTAATGCGTACCGGTTAACTGTCACAGACAGCCTGACAAAAAGCTGACGTTAGCCTGCGATGACCTAGCTAGTATCACATTCAGGGAGAGAATGAATACTGTAGTCACTACATGACAACACTAAGTACCGGCACGGATAAGACTAGATTCAGCCATGCATTAGAGGCTATCACCAGTTTCGTTTGCTTGTTTGTTAGTTTGTTTGTTGCTTGTTTGGTTGCTTCCTTTTGAGTCAGTCAAGTGCTTTGGTAGCTTTGGGCTTCATTACGCAGCACGAAAAAAGTTCCCGTTTCCTAGTAAAAGTGAAAACGACGAAGAATAGAATGGTCGAACTGAATTATTGTCGACCCATTGGGTGGGTCGGTGTGTCGGTCGGCTAGTCGGTCAGACAGAGAAGTTGCCCTAGCGAAGTAGTTAGTTTTTTTTTTCTTATGAAAGGACGTTCTTAATCTCTCACAAATGTAACGAAATTTTCTTTTGTTGCTATTCTTTTCCTTGATTAGCATTTATTTAAACCTGCCCTAAGTACCGACGATGGAATTTTCAAGACACTCCACGATTTTGCTAATTCTTATAGCCACTGCAGTTTTTGTAGTACGATGCCAAAGTGGTAAACTTCACGACAATGCAAGTGCTGCTGCGTTAAGCTTGACTAAACATAAAGCAAGAGAGCTTGCAGCCAATCCGAGCGCTTTAATTCACGAAGCGCTGCATCTCGTACGAAGACGGCGAAGCATTGATGTCAGATACGACGACCAGATGAATGGGAATGTTCACGACAAAGTTGCCAATTTGGCAAGCAAACCAAATCTTGAGGAAAATTCAGCTGGAGAGGAAAGAGAACATTCAATCGACAAACGTCAGGTTCCTGATGGCTTGGGTATGTTAAACAATTATATGAGTTTTGACAGGAGCCTACCTGGGCTACCGCAAGTTATGGTTGGCGTACCGCACAAAGAAAGAGTTCATAAAAGGACTACAAAGGATATACATGAAAACGTAAGTGGAGAAACAAAATAATTGTATATAGTTGATGCACTTTCTCTCGCAATACGCGTTTTTTTACATGCATATGCCAATGAGAATGTTTGGTTGCTTTTGTAATGATCTATTGTGTGATTACAAAAATGCCTTCTTTTGACGAGGTTAGTGGGGTGATGCTGTCGTATTTGTAAATCAATACTCAATTGCTTCAATCCGTTTAACAACCTCTTGACATCCATCTAGTAACTTCCTACTGACTTTCGTTCGAACTGACCAATCAAAGAACAAGAACTGTAAGAGTCCTCTGACGGTAGTCAATGACAACTTCACCTTCACCTATCCCCTGGCGCCAAGTTGGGCCTCAAGGTTTCTGTAATCATTCATTCTTTACGAGGTTAGGTGATTAGTCTAACGCCCAACCCCCAACCTGGACACGGTTGAACCCACCAGGGACCCACCGGCATAGCTCTTGGAGTCACTGAGACACGCAAGCTCAAGGTGACAAGCCCAGGATAGAGACAACAACAATGACAACTTCACTTCTTGCAAGGTGGCCATAGTTAGGCATTTGAAACAGGAGCTATCAGAAAGTTGTGAAGAATGTCAAATCTGTTGTCAAAAATTGATAAAAAAAATTGCCAAGTATCAAAGTTTTGCAGCGAAGCACTGTGACCAGTGATGTTTTTGCAAGAGCTTTTACACTTAAACGTTGAAAAAGAGAATAGTGAAAAAGATAAATGAAATAAACACTGAAAGTAACGTCGCATGTCGCTATGTAACTTCTAACTTTTTTTTCTTTTTCAAGGATGTTATATCTCTTTCAAAAAAGTCTCAAGACGCAAAGCCATTGGAATTCGATCCAGTGTGGCTTGAAGATTTTGTAAGGAAGATGGCTCCGCTGCTCAAAGGAAAAGATGGCAGAGATGGGAAAGATGGAAAAGACGGAAGAGATGGGAGAGATGGTCTCAGGGTAAATAATACAAGCTGATACAGATCGTGTCGACTCCATGTAAGATAGAACACGAGGGTAGTAATGTAGAAGGGTAACAAGTCACAAGATGGATTCGTAAAAAGATAAGTTTTCACTTTGGAATGGCACGTTGCAAAACAAACATGACAAAATCAGTTATACATGGCCTTTCTGACTGGGTTGTTCCATGCCCAATGCCCTTAAAGTAATTTTTTCCCTCTAGCCTACCGACATCAGCCGATTAAGGCATACCATACCTTAATTGAGATTGAATTTGTGATGAGTGCGTATAAAGGCGTTCAGTTGGTCAATGTTCCATTAATGTTCCTATTTAGCGAACGTAAAATAAAGTCTCGACTTTTTATCGAAAATTATTTTAGACCATGGTCAACCATAATTGACCTTGTTCCTTTTCAAAGCCAATTTGACCATAGTTGACCATGATCAGACCATGGAGAAACCATGGCTTACAATGTTTGTCACCATGAATATGGTTGACCATGGTCTATCCTTCACACCAGTCGAACGACAAAAATCCAACGCCACTTCCCGTTTTCGCTGCATCGAACTTAATATGTGTTTGATGGAAAAATTTGCAAGACTTTATCAGGAAAACATTATAAAAGTAGCCTTGGGAAGCCAAATCTCGAGCCGGGAAACTAGGAGGAAAACAATTATTAAATTTCCAATGTATATACGGGACTGTCTTAACTCATGCCTCAAAAATGGAAGATTTCAGAATTAGGAAATAAATAAGCTGCAGTTTTGGCGGGAATTGTGCGCGCGCAGTTCGTTTGATCGCTATAGGTCTAAGCATGATTCTGACGTAGGGATAATAAGGGGTAATAGTTTTTGGCTGATTGTCACAAGTCGACCAGTCAAGACATACACGCGCCAGCTTGTGGTATGTCCTCTACAGGATTACGTACTCTGGGCCTGTTGGCTGGTATAATAACGCCGCCTGTTATTTCTCTTTCCTTAGGGTGATCCCGGCTATCCTGGTCCCCCGGGCCCTCCTGGACACTCGGGATCAAAGGTAGGTTGTCAAAACCCATTAAAATGCCTAATAAGAGATTTATCATCCAACGTTGCTCTTTGCCAAAATTCTGGCTTAAAGCCATGCTTGTTTCCCCCTTTATATAGGTCAAACGATTTACGTAATAGTTCTACTGAAAGCATGTTAAACTGGTCATTTGAGTGCAAATGAAGTGAGATGTGTGAACTTGTTTTGTGTTTTATTACCTCCTTTGAGTGGAGCTAGATTATAATCTTATTATATTCAAAGATCTAGTTGGGCGGTTATCACCATCCAAAACAGCGCCTAGGTCGATTCAAACAACGTACATAAAAAGAAACACGTTCAACTAGACACAAAAAAGTATTTTAATATAACAGCAAAAATACATGCATAAATTATAATTTAATCAATGGGATTCACCAAGTTTCACTTGCACCAGATAATTACTTTTCTTTCTATTTATTTTTTTCTATTTTCTTTGATAATCATATTTATGTACTTATCATCATTCTATTATTAGTAGTAATATTATGCATAAATTTTAGGGGTGTTCTGAAGGTTCGCGTCTGCGTGATGATGCAAGCGTGTCAGCGTCTCAAGAACGTGAGGTACGATGTGCTACAGAATTGTCGATAATCGGAAGAACATTTTTTTTTTGTACTCCTAGAGAAAGTTAAGTGAAACGATAAGTCACATTTGATTGTCACTTCGGTTGCGAAGGAGTATTATTTTTTTTTATTAAATTAGCAATTTTAAACCATTTTCTTTAAAGGACAAACCCTCTGGGCATTTGGCAGGCGATGGTGGAGCCTTCCGTTTCTCAGATGGCCTTCGTGAGTTCAATTCAATTTATTGATGTGTCTTTTAATAGGAGAAACAGCTTAATTTGTAATTCAGAAAGATGAATGAGATATAAAAAAAAACAACAACATATAAGAACCTGCACTTTTCCAAGCGAGCGTAAAACGTTTCTTATAAAACTGCTGTTTACTGGGAAATTAGGATACTTAACCCCATTGAGACCAGGCTTTTTTTTATCTTTTCATACCGGGGAGGGGGAATTCCTCCCTCGTCCCCCCCTCCCCACGGATAAACCTCTACAACCACCCCCCCCCCCCCCCCAAAAAAAAAAATAATAATAATAAATAAAATAAATAAATAAATAAATAAATAAGCAATAAACAAAATAAAAATCATAATATAAAATGAACAAAAAATAATATTATGCATACAATTATGTCTGAATGACTGCAACCTCTACAAATACAAAGACTCTCAGGTAACCATTGAGCATATATTTGGTTTGCCCTTTGCAACGTCATACTATATATTCAATGCATTCATCTGATACCCTAGTCCCCAAATTAATACAGTAACTGATAAATGCCACAACTTAATACGTTTTGAAGTATAATTTTTCCCATGAAGCAGCAACGCTGATTACTTCTGTTTACATTGGATTTCTGCTTGACTTTTTAACACATCGTTCTGTTTTCCATTCATCTTATTGTACAGAATTTTCTCGCTGGTGTTCCACCTGTCCAACTTCTCATCTCGCTGGAGGGATGAAATCAACGAACACTTCATTGGAAATACCGCGAGATGGCCGCTACTTTGTGTACTGCCAATTCCATTTTCTTCAAACCGACAACGACAGGACTGGCTTCGAGATACTAGTCAACGACAACATTTACCTCTCGAAAATTGTTAAAGGTGAAGAAGCAACTTACTCTGGTGCGGTATTTATGATGAAAAAGGCAAGCATAGTATCTGTGAGACTTTTAGGACACGGAACTGTAGAAGGCGATCATACTGTTAACTTCGTAGGCGCCTATGAGTTGTAAGGGGAAGATGACAAAAATTAACATTTTTCTTCCTAAAGCTGATGGTCAAAGAATCCCAACGGATCTAAGTGAAATAAATTCGAATTAAAGTGCCCATAGACGTCTAGATTTTTTTCTTTTCTCAGCTGATCCTTCATAACATCCAATTGTTTTTTTTTTTTTTTTTAAACAAAATTCCGGTTTTTGCATAAAACGCATTTTTTTCATATATAATTTTTTAAAGACGTTCAAATTTGCCGCAATTTTGATCCACAACTCGCACCAGTCTTGGTCGGTTTGAAGTGAGTCGTCACGTAGGTTTAGGAACACGTGATTTGAATCGTGACTTATTTGACTTGTAAACAAGTGGGAATTTTGCTTTAGAGTCTACATTAGTTCCCACTGCCGGAAAGGTGCGTTACCGCCCTTTGTAACAACGTTAATGATCCAGAAAACAACAGCAGTCCCTGAATTTACGTCATTTTTGAGCACGTTAGTCTTTTGATCAGCGGCAGGGGTCGACCGTAAGAAAATAGAATTTTAAATGGTTTAAAAATTCATAAAAAAATGCGTTTTTTCCAAATTGTTTTTTTTTTGCAGGACAATGTAGAATCAGCTGAGAAATAATAATATTAAAAAATTGACGTTATATGGGCAATTAAAATGTTCCTCAACAAATAAAAAGGAATGGGATCTTTTCAAGTACTGCCTTGCAATCAAAAGGTTCCGAAATAGGATGAGACTTGGCACAGGGGCACGCCGTAGCAGAAGCAGGAACAAAATCGTAACGTGAGCATCCACAAGAAAATCAAGGGACCAGGGACATCTTGCGTCAACGCGTTCTCTTCTGTTTGCTGATACATTTCACACCTTTCGGGCGCAAAATGCAAATTTGTTCCCCTGCATGCGTATTCGTTGTATGTTGCAGAGTCAAGTGTACTACAAAATGAACAAACTGTAACTTGTTAATGCTAGCATAACACTAGCCTGCGTCGCAGAATTGCTACATACACTCCCAGCAAAGAAAAAAAAACACACACACACATAAAAAAACAAACAAACATGCATGTGCATATTTGATCAGTAACCGCCTGAGATAAAAACAGTCACGATAATTATGGTCAAGAGAAGCCCATTTTATACGAAACTTCTTGTTGAACTGTTATTCGATTTCCTGTCTTTCGCTTTTTTAGACGATTTAGCCCTACAACGTACGAGAGAAATGACCTCTCTGAGCAGACATCATATAACTAACAGAGCAATCAGAGAAAGCAAACGAATCTCTGTAGCAAATATTGCTTACATAAGTGTAATAGTGAGTTTTAGCGATGACGACGGCGACACCGAGGACAACGGCTAGCAAGCCATGAATTTATATTTTACTTGAGAATCTCGCAGTGTTTCAGATGTATTCAGTGTATCTATCGCCTTAAGAACTAGCTTCAGATGAATAGGTAAATGGAGCGTTCAACCTCAAATAGAAAAAAAACAAATATTAGCCGTTGTGGTTCACGTTGTCTATCATAGCAGAATTTGATCATTTCACGTTGTTGTTGCGCAAACAGCTGCTAGGAAATGTACTAAGATTTCTAACGCACGTGCAGAGGCAATGCAGAGATATTCTTCTGCTCATTAAGCCTTTTGTTTGGTGACGTTCTCGTTGCCGTTGCCGTCCTAGTTTGCTAAAGCTCCCTAATGTGTAAGGGACGACGACCACTGTTACATAGCCACATACATAGCCACACACCCTGCTCACTAAAAGTTACTTTAAAGAGAAAAAAAAATGCTTTGCAATCTTAAGGTTCTTACAAATGTAGGGACTTGTCACAGGAACATGTTGTAGCAGTAGCAGGAAGAAAATCGTAACCTGAACATCCACAAGTAAATCAAGATATACAAGGGACATGTTGCAGCAACGCGTTCCCTTGTGTTTGCTGATACTTTTTACGGGACATGTCGTTGCAACATATGCCTTCTACATTTTTTTAATTTAATGTTACGATTTTCAGTCTTGCTACATTTCGGTGCGACATGCCCCTGTCACATAATGTTGAATGATGTGGACTACACGTCAAGGTGAGCTCTTGCAGGGCATTGTGGAATGCATGTACGTTTGTTGAAAATACATGGTCGACCTCATTTCATTACATGAATAAAACACATGAGATTAACCTCTTACTAACCGAACAAGACGGCCGTACTGGGAAATATTGGTTCGAGGTCGTTGCATTACGCACCCAGCGCAGACAGCTCCGTACAAAACCGACCGAAGGCCAATATTTCCCAGTAAGGCTCGAGAGAGTTAGGTTAGTAAGTAGTTTGTTATATGGCACTCGTTTCAGCAGCGGGTTTTCAAAAACAAATAATGCACTGCTTATTACTGTCCCCGTGGCAAAATCCCGACCAATAAAGAACCAATCGCAAAGCTCGGATTTACCTTATGACTGCTTGCCAACTAACAATAGGTAATATTGAATTACTTACAATTGTTCTTGTTTTACGAAGTGGCAATTAATTAGTAAGACACTACCTCTCTGGAACCTGTATTTTCATTTGCCCGCTGTAAACACTACCTCTATTGTTGTTCAGGGCTAGGGTTATTGTTCTGACCTGTTATCTATTGTTTTAAGAACTAATGAAGTAACTCGTTCCAAGAGGTAGTGGGCGACCCCAATTAATATAAGTGCCATTAACCAAAAATTGAAGTGACCACTGGCAAATAAAATTGCTTTTGTATTTTATTTTCGTCTTTGATGATGTTTCTCATGATTCTGATGCTCAAACCTTTCCAACTGAGTAATATTGTGATAGAATCGCTTTACTGTTTGTACTGAAGGTTTTTACCCAATTCTGTGAGATACAAATGACAATAGCGTGGGCGGCCATGTTGGTGGAACAAACAAAATAAGCTATGATTAGAAATCGTTTTTAAATGACTACCACCAACATGGTGGCGATGTCTTCCATTGCAAACCAAGAATTAGCTATACTTCAAAAAATTACATACACACATTGCATACACACTAGGCATGCCTTGAAAGATCTATCAAGACCCCTTTCTTTTTAAGACTTGTAGAAGACTTTTGGGGGTATAGGGTGGAGGGGTGGGGGTGGGGGTAGTTAATAGTGAGAGGGACTTTTAGTGAGGGGTGGGGGCGTACATGATATCAGGGTAACAATAAAGGAAAGATAGTGCACTTACTTGAAAATTGTTCGATATAGCGGGGGCTCGAAATAACTGGGTCGGCATATTTTTTCCAAAACATCGGTATAGTGCAATAAGACAATGGTTAATTTTTGCGTCTTCTGTATATGAACGTTAATTACACTTGAATAGGCAAAATTCTCCGTAGAACGCTTCTGTAAAATCACAGAGCACGGCTATATTAACTATCACAAATCGAGAGAGCGAGGGTTACGTTAGGTTTAATTAGGTCATGAAGTCATAGGACACTGCAATCTGTTCGAGATTGCGTCGAGTTCGAGATAGCAGGATCATACTGTATACACACCAGGGATGGTAAAAAAGAATAGGATAGGGAATTGCTGACGTCTCCCGTCCTTTCTACTATCCATGATATAGAGAGGCTAAAAGCAGTGTGTTTATTAATCCATCAAATTTTAAAGCCGGTGCATATCAAACTGTAGTACGTACCGATTTATTTAGAGTTTTTAAGAAGAACGATTTTGTAAAACGAATTTTAAGGACGTTCGCGCTAATTGTTTTTGCGCATCCTTACTGCGCACGTAATTCATGTCGCAACGTCACGCCACGTCATGCATCGAGCGCGCGCGCTGAGAAAACTATCCAAACAAATATAGCACAGATAGCCGTTGCGTTAACTTCGCTCGTAGTTTACTTTCTCAAATGGTCGGTGACCCCCAACTTTTTTTTGATAGACAGCTTTGTTTTTTGATTCTCGACAGATTGTTAAAAAATGAACAAAAAGTCAATGTTGGAAGTTTAAAAATTTCTAATTTTTCCGCCCACGCGGCATCGAATCTTGCCCATCTTTCCACTGCCAGGCGAGTGCAAAGGTGATCACTAAATGGTTGGATTTTCTTAAGGAACATCACCAGTTGAATCGATGTGCTTAATAGATCCACTTAAACAATATTTAAACAAGAAAATTGCATTTCATGGATTTATTCGCGATATTTTTGGACAAACAGACACTGTCGCATGGTCAGAAACGAAGGCCAATTTTTAAGATCTTAGGGTGATCTTTCGGACATATTATCTCCGAAACGAATTCGGTGACCCCCTAATTTTTTTACATTTCTGACATGAGTAACCCATAAACTCGCAGTGGTGAAAGTTTTAGAAAAAAGTCAATGTTAGAAGATTTTCGCGCGAACGTCCTTAAGACGTATATTCGTGTTAGGCTCGCAAATTTTTATAATCCTCAGTGAATGGAATTGTATCCACTACCGCTCCTTTGTATTGTGCGCTCAGAAAAAGTAGCAAAAGCAAAAATTGAAAAAAAAAATCGTTTCTTTTGATTGCTACAAAATTTGGCAAAGTGCGTCAGCACTCGATAACTCACGTCGAATAACCCTGTTCAATTCCCTGTTCATGGCAGAAAAAATGACCCAGTCCCCTTGCAAATTCGATCGTAGACACTTCAATTCAGCCTACACGGCATACTTTCCCACAAAGCGCTCGGCATGGCGTCGCAAACGAAGAGATAGCGTTTTGAAACTCCTCACCCCGAGAAAGTGCTAGAGCTGTTGGCAAAAACAGAAAGGCCGATAATGGAGATATTTCTAGTTAAAAGGAAACCGAAGTGGATCATAAACTCGAAAATGAAAGCGAAGAAATGAGGTATGAGTAAGCAGCACTGTGTTTGTTGTCCAACCGAGCACGCACGTGGTCCGAAAGGCAATGAAATTTTATTTACATTAGCCATTTGTGTACATGGGAAACCTTCCTTGCTGCTTCGAATAAAAAGTAAGATTTCTTCACAGCCCAATACACTTATTATGCATAGGGAAAAGGTTTCGGAACGACTCACAGGGAAAATAAAAATCTCCGAGACTCGGCCGGGAATGGTATGAAAAATAAATTCTGTATGTTTTATATTCGCTTTCAATCAAATTTGCTGGAAATGTTACTCTTATAACAAGGAAAAAGAATCAGTTTGAAATAATTCGATTTTTTATCCAATTTCCTTTTATTTATGCCAACTTACGTCCATAAATCTAAGCACTATGAGTATTAATAGGAAAAAGTATTTTATGAAAAGCTTATTTACTGCCCTTTAAGAGGTATGACTGGCTGGAAATGAGATTTAATAATTTCTGCTATATATCAGAGTTCTTATGACGTGTTTGCAGTTATTTTACAACATACATTGCATAACTGTAGGTTTTTTCTTTCTGAGCGTATCGGGAACGGGTGAACTCTGAATGCGGGGAAAATTAGACTCAAATGGGGCATTTACTGGCAAGGAAGGGCTGTTACACTCTTGGGTACGTATACCGGGATCTAACCAAGAACTGGAGGGACAGCAACAGCAACGAGGCAGCTTGGTTCCAACAGCAGTTTATTGCAATTTAGTTTGTAGAAGTAGGAATTTAATCGTAGAAATGTAATCGAAAAAGCTTTTCAAATGCAGTTACTTTTAGATAATTCGTAAGATGCGTCTATTTTATATTATAATAAGTCGGCTTACACAAGAATGTGAAAAGTAATTACAACGCAACATTAATTCCTTTGAGGATAGCGCTAAAAATTCAACTTAAACTCCATAGTTTATCGTTAAAGGTGTTGGTTACTTGGCGGGGAAAGTTCCAACTAAAATTACACTAAATTAAAAAGTACCCAACAAAATTAAAAGTAATGAATAGCTAAAAAATTCTTAAGTGTTAACTGGCGGCTTCGTGACGACCGATCGCACCTTTTATGGATTAAGTAACTAAGCATTAAATAAAGGACTGGATGTCTCAGCAAATGTATTGCCTTCTTAAAACGCGATAAGTCAGCAACCAACACTGTGTTAATTAATCCTATTGAAGTGAACAGCGAACGTGCACGTGAGTTCGGTGCGGAACTTATAAGTAAAGTAATGGCGAACCTAAATTATAGTGCAACTACTCGAACCGGGCCATTTGGAAAAAAAAAAAACGTCAACCAATCAGAACTTTGATTCAGAACAATGGATAGCGACCTTTGTCTGCAACGGAACAATGACGCTATACTGAGAACGCAAACAATAGATTTACAACGAATTTTAACAGCCAACAACAACGTTGAAAAGAGTTGGGGACTTTTCAGGAAACTTGCCTTGTATTTAATTCGTATAAATTATCTCATCGTTCTCAATCAACGTTCTGACTGGTTAACTTTCTTCCAAGTGGCCCGGTTCGAGTTAGTACTTTTTAAGAAATGCGACAGCCGCTGAATTCTTGAATAATCAAGCTCAAGTACTTTCCGAAGTATAACTAGTATATATTAATATTAACGCACGCGTTTTAGTATTACGGATATGCGAGAACAATACTTCAGTCAATAGACTGTGTTCCGGCTAATTAGCTGCTGTTGGCTTTTAAGTGTGTTTTTTTTTTAAATGCTAAAAACATAGAAATGGCTGAAATATGGCAAGTGCTCCGAAACAGTTTTTTTCTCCCAGAATGACTGATCTTTCTTCATGCACATACGCACACGCAATAACGAGCCCAGACATTATAGCATAGCTGAATATATAAGTTAATAGCAAAAACAAAATTTGAAACCATACCATATTGGTGCACTAATACTTTATTGGCCAGTAATGTCCGCAAGAAGAAAAAGATTTCGCTACCAGGACCTTGAGTTCTTACTTCGGAATACTTTACCTATTATTAGTTTTACCTTCAGTTAGTCAAAGATTGAAAACTATTGGTTTCGGTAACGGCCGTGTTCACATTGAGCCCGGTAGCCTCCCTTTTCCTCTTGTACGAAACACTCTCTGTCGACAGCAATTGTCGACAGCAATTGTCGATACTCTGACCTCAGATGAAAACGATCTATAGCAAGCTAGTTGGACTAGAAAATATATAGGATCTGCCCTTATATTCAATAAGAAAAAATCATATACAATACATTAGTGTGTCTACAATACGAAATGATCCCATGGGGCGTATTGGTGAACAAGAACAAGTTATATGCTATTTAAAAAGCGTAATATAATACTTCCAAAGTATATCATATCTTATACCAAAAATCCCAGGGAAATTAAGGCACGTAACATGATACAATGACGTCATTTGACGTGTATTTTTACGTCTGCTAATGACCTGTAGTTAGCGGAGAGTTAGTTTCAAGGTACTCCTGTACATTGGCAAAGGCCAAAATAAAGCTTACGTTAATTAATCCATATTATTTTAGAAAAGAAACGAACTATGTACTCATTTATTTAATTAAAGTAGTAAGATTTTATAAAATGAATTTTTAGATTAATATTCATGCCAGTGAATGGAATTCTATCCTTTGCCGCCCCAATAAATAACGTGCACTCATCAAAGAAAGAAAAAAAACGAATAACAAAAAAGACATAATTATAAATGAATAAACAAAAAGGAAAACGCTACAAAATTTGGCAGATGAGATACGTCGAATAGCCTTGTCATGGCAAATAAATTACCCAGTCCTCGTGTATAGACACGTCCTCCTGCGTAGACACTTCCATTTGGCGTATACGCTGTATTTTCCCACTGGTGCTCGGCTCTGTCAACATTGCGTCATAAGCTAAGAGATCGAGTTTTGAAAACTACTCACCCCGAAAGACACCACAGCTGCTGGCAGAAAGAGACAGGGACGAGGAAGGCGAGGACGAAGAGAGCGAACCGGATCAAGAACTCGAAAATGAAAGGGAAGAAATGAGGTATGAGAAAGCAGTGGAGCGTTTGTTGTGTAAGCGAGCACGGCGCACGTGTTCTGAATGCAGTGAAATGTACGTTACTACTACTAATTTTGATTTCTAATTTCATTCTTACAAGTAGCATCTTATCCTATAGAACCACTGGCAGCCCAAGCTAACGATAAAAGCCACAGTACACTGGAGGACTTAATTTATTTAATAAATATTCCCAAGGCTGGAAACAATTATCATCGACTGCATCTCACTCGAAGCTCGATAGCTTCTATGAAATTGATCAAATCACTACAGAATTTCTACCAGCGTTATCTCCGGTAATTTCCTTTTTCTTTTGCTGTTCTATGGGCTCGGAGTACTGTATTGAAGTCTAGAAAAATCCTCCAAAGTGCGACCATTGTTTTTCTTGTTATGTGTAACTGGTTGAACCACAAACAAGATGGCGTCATGTCAACAAAATCGACTTCAGTGGGGGAGGGGCATGAAGACATTGCCGCCAACGCCAAATTACACAGTAAGGCCCGCAGAAATCACTTCACATTGGCCTGAGGAGCTGACAGCAAAACAAAAAAAAAAAAAAAACAAGACAAAAAAAAAAAAAAAAAAAAAACAGCAACAGTGTAAGTCGATTTCATTAAAAAAAAAAAAACATTCGAATTTGAACCTTCTAAAACAAAATTGTTTCGTTCCCATACAAACCATTATAAATTGGGCTCTCCTAGTTTACTGTGACTCTTATTGTTAGCTTGGGCTGCCTGTGATAGAACAAACTGCCTGCTATCCACTACATGACTGTAGGATCCAATCAAAGTATATGATATCTTATAACAGCAATGCGATGGAGTTTGAGGCCATAACGTAACATGATCACCTCATATGACATGTAATTTCGTCTCGGTTGCTAAAAAGTGGCCATGCCAATGTAAAAAAAAAAAAAAAAAAAATGTTGTTAATAGTGGTCATGCACTTAGCTTCGTATCTTTTCTAGATAGCTAGTCTACACGCATGCCACTGAAACAAAGAAAACAAATATTTAAATGAACGTAACATACAGTAGTTTCAAATCCTAACTGGCAGGAAGCAGACCAGTTAGCTATATACAAAACGCCACCGAGGATTTGAACTCGGGACAACCGGGAATAAATCCAGGTAGTGGCAGGGTGTAGGGGTTGAACCCGTTATCCCCGTTTAACAAGGCCAGCGCGCTAAGCCTCTCAACTGTGCTGCCAAGATCTAGAATTTTGGATTTCTAAAAACAGACCAAAAGTGATCTAAAATCAAGGGCGTGAATGCTAATTGATCTGAAATGTAAAAGTTACTACAGTGAAGTTATGAACTTTCCTTACAAATGAGAGCATTTCAAATTAATGCAAAACCAGTGCCGTGAAAAATCCAGGTTGGTTGCTTATCTACGTCTATATTCTAGCTACCGTGATGCTGTCATCACATTTATTGTCGTGATTCCACTCTGCCAGCATTAGCTGCCACTCTTTTAAACAAGCTCTGTATCAGTAGCAGAACTAGTTCCAGGACTTCACAGCATGTCAGTACCGATATACCAATCCACAGGCCCAGCTGGCCACCAATGTCTGCAATCAAGTTGACTTCCTACAAACGCACACACACACACATGAGGTGATTATTATTATCATTATTATTATTATTGTTACTGTTATTGTTATTGTTATTGTCTATCGCTGCTTGTAGGGAAGGGAAGGCGTTGGTCTTTAGTTTCCGGTAGCTTGTACCTTATCTTGGATTTTGGCATTCACTCATTATTTACTCTTTTGTACGGTCGTCTGTTCATTCCTTTTTGTTTGCCTCTTTACAGCTGCGTTTCAGCTCTGACATCTAATTAGCCTTTGGAAACGTTTCATTTTTTTAAATTACCAAGATTGCGGATGTTCTCGCTGATACAGTGACGCTAGTCTCCAATTGTTTCTCAGTGTAGTAGTGAGTTAGAATCTTCTTGTGTATGTACTATGTTGCAACATGATCCCTTTTGATTAAATTCCTTCGAATGCAGCTATTCCGGAAGCATAGCAAGCTCAGATCCATGGAAAATTTGGCAATCGCCTCCAATGGAAAGGATAACGTGACCACAAATCGAAGTCAAGAAATGACAATGAAAAATAAAAGAAATTAAACTGTCATTCTTAAAATAAATGTTGAAAGAAATTTACCATTTTACGAATGCTAATTACTTACATATGATGTCGACTGTACCGTTCGCTTGACCCAGGGATTTCCGGCGCTACAGTTGTGCAAGTTTCAAGTAAAAGTAATGTTTTTTTTTTAAACTTAGCTGAAGGAATTTAAATCTCTAATCTCTCTGAGTATACTGTGAGAAGGAATGTAAGTGTTACCTTGTAACTTAGTTCCTCTTGCACTTCCTGGAAGTTAAGTTGATCAAAGAACACTTTTACCTGAAGCAAGTTTAGTCTGCCGAAGTCAATAAAAACAAAGTAACCAGTAAATATGCCAACCGCCAAAGATTCGAACCTAGCTAGGTTCTCTTTGCGCTTTCTCTTGGACACAAAACATAATTCCTCCATTGCCTGTCCCCAACCCGATTGTATAAGTGGTCAAGTTTCCCCCAACAATTTCCCCGGTACCTTTTAATAATAATCCTGGCATGGGAGAAAAGAGCTAGGGAAACAACATTAACCGGTTTTTCGAGGGACCAGTAATTAAGTGTTTTGTCATATGGCGCAAAGGAGACTTTAGAAGTACAGTTGTAGTCGGTCAATATTTGCGGGTAACAGGGTACTGTTATATACCTTCTAACGTCATATATTTTGCAACGTTGCCCGCTCAGACTTTTAGCGGGAAGCAGTTTTATTGTTAGATGTGAATTTGAGAGGGCGCGTTGGGCGCGTTGTCGGAGAAAAAAAAATCCTGCTATATAACAGTTTCTTTGTTATCTTTGTTGGTGTAGTCTGGTTTCATCAGTTCATATTATTCACACTCCTATTTTTGCAATCATACATCAGTATGTTAACGAGGAGATCCAAGTTCATACTTACTTTACGAACTCAGAACCTTGCTCATTCAGTGCTTCTTTATCCTCTGGCTTTAAAGGTCTCGCCTTTAAATAGTTCGTGAGCTTACCCTTTTAGTTAATAAACAACAATCGTTATGGTGGCAAGTTAGTTTTTTTTTTTTCAACAGGAGTACTTTTAATTTTATTAGCCATTTAGCCTAGGCAGTACAATACCTTGCAACTTATATACATGTCATTGAATCTATACCACAATCCCTTAAGTTGAACTGTCGTGTTTACCACAATACCTTCGGTAGGCAGGAGCACGTGGTTTCTAAATATAAGCTGCGGTTCCTCGAGGTCATTTTTCCTAGGCAAAGTGGGTTTTCATTTCTAACCGATTTACCTCGGAAAAGTTTACCTGGATAAATTAACAGATATATTTTCCCCTGGGGAAAATTCTCCAGAGCTTCGTGCATTTACTTGAATAAGTAATTGATGAGTTTTCCTGTTGAGTAAGATTTTAAATATGGTTGACTGCGATATTTTTGTGCTATGCTCTCTCTCTTTGTTACACTTTTGTGGTGACGCTTAGCATGTAATGGTCTATGTTTCAAACGACACCGCTTCCAACGAAAGCATTGTCAAATCATCTGTATGCTACGTGTCAGACATCAGAGGGGCTCGCCTTGAAGCTACAGGCATTCTGTTCCAGTTCAATACTCACACCTTGGACTAAAAGAATCCATTTTCATTGATCTTGCTGACGCAAACCAGATGCAAATGGTGCGCCTGGCGGACGATTAACCACCTGAACGCGCACTCGTGCAGTCGGTCCTAAACTCGTTGGTAGGCTTACCTGGGGAACCTTCTTACCTGGCAAAATTATGATTGTTCCTAGTCACTCCACCAGCTAAATTTACCTCAGTAAATATTTCCGGGATAAGATCGGTCACATGACATTTGTATATTTAAAAATCTTTTAATTTGTTTTAGAATAATTTTGCACAGGTTTCTGCTATTTTTTGACGTCATATGAAAATTGTGAATTCCCAGATGTCGGATACAAGATAGAGAATTTAATGTCAAGAAATGGTTATAAAGCCGGGGAAAGTTCTTTGTTGTATGTTTTTGCGGGTTGACCTTGCATAAAACCTGCCAAAATGCAATAGGTGGTTACATGTGTTCATGCAACTAACCAAGTAGAAAAATTGCGATTACGTTATTAATGTATAGTGTATGAGGGCAAAACAAATGATAAGCACGGTCATGGACCTTCTAACATAAATCTTGGCCTCTTTGTTTATTCTTTATATCAGTGTTTTATGTTTGCCTGGCTTATAACAATTTACCTGTCTTAACTATGTGGTCATACCCAGTAGATAACCATCTTATTTTACCGTTGGGGAAGCTCGAACATATGTATTAAGGCAGTTTTATTTCAAGGTACTTGCCTCATAACTTCCAGAAGGCCACAGGACTGAGGACACGGTAGTTTCGAAAATAACGTCACTAGAATGTGAAAAAGCATTAAATAGATGTCATGGCATGGCGAGATATTGCGCGCTTTGTAATTGGTTGTTGCCTGTCATCTATTAGACTACAAACACACAAATGACGTCATTCCATGGTGTGACGCCCGGCGTGCGTTCCGAGATTTCGTAGTCCAAGTCAGTCTTTTCGGCATTTTTTTTTTCAAAACTTGCAATCAAACAAACCAGAAAATAACTCAGCTCAATTATAAATCTACATTGAGTAACAATCTGCCAATATAGTTCACCTTTCGAGTCGTTTAACGGGGCTAAACAAATTTGAAGGAAACATTGACTGGTTTAAAAAAGTTATCGAAAACTGCGAGTGTTTGTTAGTTTGACGACGCTACAAGAAATCCGTGAATGGCAGTTGAACGCTTTCCTAAACCTTACAGTCAGATTTGAACATACAAATGAAACACAGGATGTTTTTTTTTTTCCTTTGACGTTTTAATTGTCCTTCATATTACGTATTTTTCGGTTAAACAGTGCTTCGTGCAAGACAACGGAAAGCTTTATCCCAAGATGAAAACAACTTAAGCTCGACGACAGTGGCATTTGGCGACATACTGAAGTGTGCAAAGTCTTATTTATAGAACAAATATATTCCATTTTGTTGTGGCTCTGCTCAGTTATAGTTCACAGAGGACGTCAAAATGTGGTAGGAACATCAGTGACCCACTCGCCTAGCAGCTCGTAGGCCACAGTTTGACGTCATCTTTGATCTATAACTGAACAGACTCACGGCAAAATGGAACCTTTTTGATGAATATAACAATGTGATTCCAAAAAGAGGTTTTTAATTCACATGGCCAGCAGTCATTTTAGATAGCTAAAACAGACGAAGACTTTTGCATAAAAATATAGTCAAATTCGCCAGGGGATGGCTTGGAACACCAATATGGCTGCCGTGAAGTCATATGAAAACTTTCTATAAGCTTGCTAGGAAATTAGTGGTACTGATATTGTGCATCTCAGTATCGACCTAGATTAAGGGAATGCCCAAATCGAACTGCATGCTCATTCAATGCGATCTTTACCTGCAAGGAACAGAACAGTTCAGGTCACAGTTCACGAAATCGGGATCATCATTCAGGTTTTGATATAAGTCGTCAAGGCATTTCCCTATAGGAAATAAAATATCAACGTAATTAGAATATATGCAGCGGCGAAGCTAAATGTTACTTCCGGAAAGACTAGCACCTTCGCATTTAGCTAGAGTACAAATAAGCCCACAGCCCGTAAATAAGTATACGTAGCTACATGGGGGCGAGTCCTGTTCCGCTATTTCTGCGTCAGCTGACACGAATCCAATAGTGATGCGTTTTTAGACGAAATTGAGCCAGCGTTTTGTGCAGCGAGGGGCATGGTCAGGATTTTCATGAAACTTGTTACACAAAACTTGAGAGCTCTGAGGCTTATTTGATAAAGTACAGAAAAAAGCTATCGTCTGGCTTTAAAATTATGGACATTTTTTTGTAAAAATGAGGTTTTTAAAAATATTTTTATATCTCACTGTTGTAGGCTTAAAGTTTTTACGGCGGTAAAAGGATCATCAACGTTGGACGAAACCTTAAGTCAAACACGAGGATAGAAATGGCGATGTCAGTAATCAAATTCCTGAACGCCATCGACTTAACTAATCACAAAATCCACTGGGACTCTGCTGAATGTTTAACCTCGACAGGTTTATTCAATTTAAGAGTCCTAAAAGAGTTTTAAATCCGTGACGGCCGTATTTGACAAGTCTCGTGATCAGGACAGAAAAGCCCTGAACCTCAAGCGTCATATAGATTTGAAATTAAAATTAAAATCAGTGTCAATAAATAGACAACGTATACGCGTTTACTTACCATTTAGACAGCATTTGGACACCTTCAATAACGTTCCTTTTCTTATTTATTTATTTATTTATTTATTTTTTTTCATTTTATCGGTAATTGCAATGCGTGCTTTTAAAAAGCAGGTTTACCTTCTTTCCTCCGATCTTTGGTACCAGCAACAAACTGTTTGCTTTATCATGAAATTATACCTTTACTGTGTATTTTACTGTCTTTACTTATCTTTACTTTAAGTGTTATTTTCTCTTTTGTGTAAATGTTTGCATGCTAACCCAGGAGATTACTCATTTCCTAACAATTCTTTATTCCTTTTGTATCGCTGATAAAGTGCACCGATAAAAGCAACAATCCCAACCTAAACAAACCACGCCTAAAACTCTTTACTAAGCTGTATAATCCCTGGGGAAATTGAACCGGGATTTTTAAAAATATTAGTTACGAAACGACCGAAACAAAACTTTCCCCAGCAACTAGTTACGCTGATATCTAGATTATACTAAAAGAATAGCTCTGTAGGCTCAATAGTTTTTAATTTAGAATCTGTATGACGTCAATTGAAAACGCTCTATATTAGGAAAGAATTGGTGAAAATTATCTGAAGACCGGAACGATAATATAAACTGTGTAATAGTTCAAACCTTTGCCAGGATCGTCGATTTTGTTGCAAACAAGGCGAGCATCGACTGGATATTTTAATTCAGCACAGCCACAATTCTTAATTTGAACTCTTGCCAAACACGAGGAGATGCAAGTCTGCAAGAACAAATGAAGAGAAATAAACGTGAGAAATACACGCAAAAAGGAAAAATCTTTGGTCAGTTCTTTGTCTGATCATGAATGTTATGTCCCTAGAGATATTCTTGGGTGTACTTGTCCCCTTAATTCAAGTCAATGGTTTGGCTGAACAGAGGTGTTTTTTTGTTGTTGTTAGGCATTTAAACGAGCTTATTACGTCCGTTATCCTGAAAATTACTTAAAAAAGGTATTGTAAGAGTGAATGATTTGGAAAAAAATGAGTCGTCAAGCAGTTGTCATCTCAAAATTTTCCCGAGTGACGAATGAATAGCTATCGAAAGTTCTCGTATTCCATACTTTAATCTCTAGAAGAAAAAATGAGGACACTGCAGATAATCTATATCTTACAACTATGTCACGGAGATTTTGCGGATTCACCGGCCTAAAACTATTCTGAAATTAGCCGTGGGCAAATAAACCCGTGAAAAAACATTACCTTTGAACATCTTTTCATTTTGTGGAAAGAAATCAAACCATGAAATATTATCGATATTTTTGAAGACGCCCTTTGTTACTCTTCCCTTCATTTCTTGATTAACTCATTAACATTATGCCCATCCACGTATGTTCTTGGCGACCTTTGTCAAAATACTCGTTTCACGGTTTGCCATGTACTGTCAAGTGGAATTTCTGCATATGCGTCCAATGAAGTTTAATTAATCCATTTTTTTCCGAGCTGGGTTAGGTTTCTAGGAACGTGTGCCAATATTGTTGGTGCACGGACAACTTCTCGAGTATTTTCCAACAATGGTAAAATTTTGGTTGAACACGTACTTAGCAATATCGCTTACACTGTAAACGTTTTTCTTTTACACTGTAAACTTTATACGTTGGCCTCTCAGTTGCATGTGAGGCGAACCGTATGAATAAAACTAACCTCTCTTGAGTACACGGATCCAAACTTCTTGCGATAAAGATCTTCATCATCATATCTGGCAGCGTCTCTACAACTTCCATTATTGAAAGGGTCTACTCTCTTAAAGATTTTCTAAAAGTGAAATGGGTACAAGATGATATCGATTCGTTTCCTACACGGTTAGCAAGTTGACCTTATTCTGAAAGGCCGTTTACACAACCGCATAAATTGGATTTTTTTTGGATTCATTGAGTCAGCGCGAACCAATTTTTGGGCGGGTCCGGGCCAATGTTTTCCGTCGTGTAAATGGACTTTGAGAGGTGAAATTCCGAAAAGAAAATAACAATCAATAAATCGAAAAATCCTCATCTGAAAATATCCCCTCCCCCTCCAGTTGTACTTGTACATAGAGGATATTACCCCCTGCGGGCAAGAAGATATGAATTTCATGTTCGAGTGGCAAAACAATATCTTTGATAGAACGAGTAATTCATGTTCCTTTTTTGATACGAAGAACATTGCCGATTTTATTGTGTTTCCGAAAAATTGAGTTTTACAAATTCGGGTGGCCTTCATAGATAATACGAAGTACCAGGTTCTCAGCATATAAAAACACTAACTTCAATCTTATGAAGCAAATTAATTGTTTGGAAATCCGAACTTGATTAGAATGGATTTCTACGATTTTCCTTCTCCGTTTCATCACGAGGTTCAGTTCCGATTGAGCGGATATCACATACGCATGGCAATATTTCCAAATACCATTTGTATACTGTATACTGTATTTGAATAAAGTATTATTATTATTAGAACTACCTTGCCTATCGTTAAAACTATTCTGCCGCGCGTCGTCTTTCAATTGTGACGAAACACTCTCTTTCTCTCTCGTAATTGATATGTACATTAACGAACATCCATACCGGCTAAACTGAACAAGGAATTATTGGTCTACGCACAATTAAAGAGTTAACATATTATACCCTTCGAACTCCGATGGAATATGAATTCCCCGTAGCGAGGTCGATACCATTTTCTTCTAGGAAAGGCATTTTTCCTTGGTCATGTATGGCAATTCTGGCCCCGGATACGGGAACGAACTGCAAATACTGAAAAATCTCGACGAAGAGGTTCAACGTCAGTCCTATTGGAATATTGAGAGAAAAATAAATATATAGTCAATCAAATATATGACATATCCGGACTGCACTTGTTAAGTTAAAGAAAAAGAAGCACGATTGAGATACTTGTGGCTAAAAAGTAGAGAATCAACTCTATGGTGATTTGATCAAATTCTGGACAGTTTATCTTCAAATTGATAAACTTTGGCTGATTTTTTTTATTTTTTTATTTAATATCCAAAGCCTACATGCAAATGCATACAACCGCGACCATACAACGGAATCTACGCCTCCCGTTCCATTTTTGAGTCTAATGCGCATGCGAATTAGACTCTATGTAGTAGAAAAAATGCTGTTAGCAATCCCAAGGGAATGGTTCGGGATCGATAATCGTTTGGTGTAATTGTGCTTAAACAGTAGCCCGCCTCATTGCGGGCTTGGTGCGGTGATCGTAGTCCAATCAGGAAGCAAGGATGATGTTAACGGAACAACGGTCGAACGGTTGTATGCCTTTGTTTGTGCGTATGAGGACTGTCATTTAACGGTCCCCCTCAGTTGTCTCTTTTGCTCCTACCTCCAGAAGAACCAGATGCGCGAGTCTCCAAAACTGTTTGCTTTTGATATTCATCGTCCATTCCCCCATTAAACGTGAAACAATTTCCGTACCGAAAATCCCAGAATTGATGCCAGTATTTGGGGTAATCGATTCTACGTAGTGAAATGGAGAAAATAGGTCATCGACGTATTTCCCAAAACTCTAAATCTGATGTTTGCGGCTAAGTCACTGTACTTGGAAAATTGATAAAAAAAAATCACTTTCACAATAATACATTGTAAAACGAACGTAAGAGTTATGAACAAGAATTACCTGCAATCCTTCCCTCGGAAGTTGCAATCAAACACAAAATATTTGTATTGGTTTCCCATTTTACTCAACGTAGTGTAGTTGTGCCTTGTTAAATATAGCCTGAACAACTGTTCGAAAATATAATCAGACCTTCGCCCATCGTTGTAATGATCCTCAGTCACATTCTGTCCACCTGTGGAATTGTTAATAATGACTTTAGAAGGTCAATATTGGCAGCCGTGGTCTTATTTCTCTCCGTAGATTGAGGTCACATCTTTCTTTGCATGTTCAAAGATAATATTTTCTTGCGTAAGATTGCACATCCCTAGTCAAAGATTCGTTTCGTTTAACCCCTTTAAGATTCAACAAAAGGTTTGAAATTTGATGATTTTTTAAAATTCCACATTGTGGAGAAACGTTTAGGTGAAGTATAATCATTTGGCGCTTCGCCCCTTTGGTTTGAATTGTTGTAAAAAAAAAAATAAATAAAAAAAACAAACAAACTAATAGAAACATCGTTGGCTTAGTCTCTCAAATCAGAGGATGATTCTTTGGGTGCTTATCGTATGCATGTGGCGGAAGGAGCCAGTTGGGATGACCACTAAATAATGCTAAGAGATGGGGCTAGAGAATAAAGCTAGAGATGGGGCTCACCATTAGTCACTCGGTTTCCTGTTACTGTTTTCTAAGGATGGGAGACTGGAACTGGTAAAATGTGCTAATGGTAAGGAAATTTCGGACGTTCCGTTTCGAATGGATAAAAAGGAGTACCCCTGAAGGCAGTTCACAGTTTCCGAAGAAATAAATACTGTTTCGTTTGATTTTGTACCGACAATTCCGGATCTTTTCCGCTAAATGATAAGTACCACTAGCGTCGTCATACATTACGCATACCTTCCTGATAGATATTTTCCTTCTCCCTTTGTACTATTTTATCAGCTTTATCGAACATAGCTCCTATGGTAGCCTCTGCTACGTTATCTCTTCGTATGGTGTTTTCGTTGCAAACTGTTACAGCCGGAAAAGTCACTTTCTGTTGGCACGTTAAAAAAAAAAAGAGTTAGTTAGTGCGCTATCAGTTATTTCGCAATGGATCAACGGATCAGTCGATCGATCGATCGATCGATCGATCGATCATTCAATCAATCAATCAATCAATCAATCAATCAATCAATCAATCAATCAATCAATCAATCGATCGATCGATCGATCGATCAATCAATCAATTATTCAATCAGTCAATCAATCGATCGATCGGTCGGTTAATCAACCAGCCAACCAACAAACCAGCCAATCGATCGATTGATCGATCGATCGATCGATCGATCGATCGATCGATCAATCGATCAATCAATCAATCAATCAATCAATCAATCAAGCATAATTGATCGATCGATTGACCAGTCCTTTGATTGATAACTCAATGGATCGGTTTAAGCGAGGCTGACATGTAAACACAAGGAAACTGAAACATTTACCAATTCATATCTTGTACTGAATTAATAAGGTGGGAAAGTTGAAAGACAATTTATTTTTCGACCGCTTTCCTCTATATTATAAAAGTGTTTTATTTATTATCATAAAACCTGCCGGTTTTCCCTGGCTTGAAAGCTGTTCCAAGATTTTTTTTTCTCTCCTTTTCGTATGACCATTTAATCAAGCACAAATGCTTTTAACAGCAAGCGTTATGTTTAAAACAGGGCTTTACCCGGATTGACTTCATTACATAGAGTAACAGTTCACAGCACGCGCGGGCTGCAGGGCTTGAGTTTATGTTACCTTTTGCATCCACGTTTTGCAATGACGTATTTTGAAATGATAAGTGACAAGACGAATACGAATAAATATATCTTATTAGACATTTTAGTGTGTAGTATCGCTATATATTTTTACGAGTCATGCAGTATTTTGGCGAGCCCGAAGGGCGAGTCAAAATACAAATGATGAGTAAAAATTTACAGCGATACTACACACTAAAATGTCTAATAAGAGATTTATTATCCAACGTTTTCGTTTCCCCAAAATTCTGACTTGCCAAGGTTTTTAATCTTTTGCGCGGTCGGGGGAATGCGACGAGTACAAATATCGTGTGATATTTGTACTCGTTTCGCGCGTTATTTGTACTCTACGAAGCAGTCTTGGATTATAAATATCGGTAATTTTATTATTTGTAACCTCAGCGCATTTTAGTATGCATAAATAATGTTTGTAAAACAGTGCTCAGTTCAGTTCTGGTCAATACGTTTCGGAATTAATTACCCGTTTATCAGTCGTGGGAAATGTTGCAGCCGTTAGGCCAGAATCAAACGTAAACATAAATTTATCCAACGCTTAATTGTCTAGTTAATTTTTATGTAGCAAACTGACTCCACAGCTATTCCTTAAGTCTGCTAATGCACACTACTTTTCCTATTTGGATGGATACTTCCCAAACTCATAAATAATTCTTCAAGTTAAATCAAATAATATCATAACAGTAAAGGAGGTTTGGATACCCGGTCTAAATTCGCATAGACTTTGACGATATTAATTTTCTGTTTCCTGCTTGGTTTTTGTTGTGATTGAGGAGATATATCAAACTCACGAGACAGTGTTTCATCAGCTATCCAAACACCTTTTAAATATCGTCAAAAAATACTCTGCTGCGAGTCGTATTTTCAACTTTATTCTTGGTGGTTTGATATACCGACGAAATATCTCACGTGTTTGATATATTACTGAACAGAGAAGCCGTGAATACCTAATCACGCAACAGCTTTTTTTTTTTTTTGTAATTAAAACGAAAGATCAAGACGGCGAATTTTTACAATTACCTCCCTTTGTTCTAAATATCTATTCTTCGTGGATGTTTCGATCCAATGAGCTGCTAACTCATAAACTATACTTTTAAATCGATACAACTGAAGGCACGAATGTTTTAGTGTTAATATGGAACTAAACACGTCAGGAAAATTGTCATTGGTGTCTGGGGTTAGGCAATGTGAAATGTTTGTGCCTTCCAGTGCTGGAATAATAAACATGATGGATAACTATGTTTTAGATGTGTTCACGACCTCGTGCGAATCATTCTTAAGAGTAGCGATGCAATCTCTGCCAATTTACTGAAATTATAAAAACGAAATGAAATAGTTAAGAAATAATTTGAACACTCACACTTTTATATTGTTCTTTCACGGCAGTGGAGACGGGTCGGCGTAGGTACAATTTAAACAAACCGCTTGTTTGATAGACGAACATAGCGAAGGCTCCGAGTATAAAAACAGTCCAAATAGATCTGGTGAACAGCGTCTTGGCCTCAGCCAGTCTTCCGACTCCATGTGTACTCGTATAGCTGCAGAATTCCTTTATCAATTCTTTTGGTGATTGAGGTTCATTGCCGTCTTCTTTGACTGCATAAGAATCTTCACCTGCCACGCCTTCTGCCCGTGATGCATATTGAAACCTTTTAAACACGATTTAATTGAAGAAATCAGATTAACATGATTACAATACTCGTATTTTACTTCGGTTGTAGGTTAAAACTTAACAGTATTGCTATGTTTTTCTTATTTTATGCATATCGATTCGGTGACTATTTTCGGTGGCAATTGGAGGTACTTGGCAGAGAAAATAGAGCGCGTAAAGCGTTTTTCTCCTAAGATGCAGAGGGAACTCAAACGCGGTATTAGCTGTAACATAATCATACATCAAGCTTGCAAGGTGAACCGTCTTCGCTGTTGTTCAAATCGTTTCAAAAAGTCACAGTAAGGCATGCTATAAAATCAGGATTGGACCCTGGACTGGACTCTGGACTCTGGACTCTGGACTCTGGACTCTGGACTCTGGACTCTAGTCAAACTTGGCTAGATAACCAACTTCGACAGGATCATTCATGTTGTGGTGTCCTTTAATCGATTGGGTAAAATTTGAAACTCGCCCCTGTTCCCTGCGCAACTCCGAATTGGCCTATACTGAACACTTGAACACTCACCTCTCCATATTATCACTTTCAATCTTCTCGCTCCTCATCCTCTTAAAAAATGCCGTGGAAACAGAACTGAAACAAAACATAACAAAAAATATACACAACAGTAGAAACTGAGTACATAAATACAGCAAGTTAATAAACCACCATTAAATCGTCATTGCATTTTTTTGTGCTGAAACGGAATCGCCCGATGTGTGTAGGGTATTTACCATGGTGTTATCCAAATTGGTTTTTGGCCACAAAGCTGACCAGCGGGAATAAATCTCTTGAGAGTGTGAAAATCGGTTATAAATTTTGGAGAAATTAATTACGAAAAACTTGCAGTTTTCAGAATAAGCAATTGTCACCCGGCTCAGCTTTTATTTTTTTTTTAGGTTAACTGATGTGAAAAAAAAAAACTATGGCGCGTACCTTTGCTGTCTTTTTGTCCTTCAAGCAATACAATTACATCTAATGGAGAAGGATAAATTCGCTAGCGGTTTGAGCCTAAACGAACACTTTTTTTTTATTTAGGGTTGTTGCCATCCTTCCGTAAAATGTTTTATTTGATTAACTTGTGTTAGCCCCATTAAATATAAATGGTCTATTTATTCGTTTCTAACTTGACCCTGAACAGGGGCCTGAGAATAGAAATTATCCTTCTATTCTAAGATGGCGGTGCCAAAATATGGGCTATCTGAAAATCGCGACGCAATCCCTGTTTCGTACACGTCACCATACCATTTTGTGGTCCGTAAGAAAAAAAACATTATTGGTTTTCCTATGACCCCCCCCCCCCCCCTCTCCCACCCCCCACCCCCAAGTTTCACCTCCATGGTTAATGGTCGTTGATGTATCAGTTATGCTTATGTAGACGTATTGCTTGCTTGAGGGATCAAAATTGCAGTTGTCTCTTCACAGGCAACACCAAAACTGACCATTTTGTAAGATTTTATTTTTTGTTGTTTCCAAAATTTAGATCCCATCAAGGTCTTTCATTTCCAAAACTTTTCTCTTCAAGAAACTCCAAAAGGTTGCAGGTGTGCCAGTGTTAATTACACTTGCATTTTACAGTCACGTAATATGCATGATCGAGGGCTACGGGTTTGTTTTTCGCGAAGCATGTATTTTGCGAAATTTGAAAGCCATATCTTGATTCTCACGACTGGAAACAAAAGACAAACGCAAGCTAGCGCTGTTGGGCACCTATTTTTGATAGAAAGATGCCGAAGCGAAAAAGGGCGATGCTGTTCGTCGCAAACAAAAAGGAATTAGCATTTAGATTACGTCATAATGCTTCAGTTTACTGCACTGCATCTACATGGTATCCATCTGTATCTAGCTCTGTGACTTTTGTTTATAGTGGACCGATTAGAGACTTAGGCCCGGTTCAGACGCCGATCTTTTCATGAGCCGAACCTAATTCCTTGAATTAAGTACATGAAAAGATCGGCGTCTGAATCAAATAAGAACGGCTATTTCAATTTGGAACGGCTCACCCGTTCTTCCCGCCTGGCTTCGCCGAGAATTTCGCCTGTGGAACGCCTTTCGAACGGCTTTGATTCAGACGCCGTACTTTTCATGTGCCGATCCTAATTCATAAATTATTATAATGTATTTTGCCTGGTTTTATTGGAACTGTATTAGGAACGGCCAAAAAGTACGGCGTCTGAATCAAGAGGCGTACTTTTGTCAATTTGGGTCGGTCCAAATTCGAATTGAGTTCGGCTCATGAAAAGTACGGCGTCTGAACCGGGCCTTATAGATGTGGTTGATCTTCTATTAAAAAGGAGGAAATATTTACCGGCGCTAATACTTAAAATTATCGAAAATACAAAATTATGGACAGATATAAAAATACATTCTGGCAAAAAAGCGACAGCGGCATTAGTCACTAGCCAAATAGGCGACAGGTACAGGTGTGTTGGAAAGTGAGTGAAAAAGCATCACTGAAAAGCCCCTTGCAAGGGTTCATCTATCAGTTTTCTAGCTATTTGTTAAATCCGCTGTCATAAATTAATTATGGTAAAAAAGCAACTGAGAGGAATTTGTATTACAAATGGGCTTTGTCGAGCTGTCACTTTATCGTGTAGTTAATTCATTAGATCGAAATTTCCCGATTATTTTTCTTCATATATTTTAGAAGCTTGAAATTCAAAGAATGATGGACGTACTTCGAGCCCGTTTGTAATGAGTTTTCAACCACTTTCGCAAGGGAGAATTTTATCAGATAATCTCCGGCACAAAAAATAAAATCTGTCTCGGGAATTTTCCCCTCATTCGTAAGTTGAGGGTATTTTAGCTTAGGAAAGTGATTTTTTTTTTATTAACACCTGCATGTAAAAATTACAAACCATCAGATAGGTAATCAAAATTCCCGGCACAATATCTTAGAGAAAGATCGCGTCTTCCCGCTTATTTCTGACCGGAAACGAACTCCGTTTGTGAAAAGATGTAGCTTTGGAAATGGAACGCCTTATTTAAAAAGCATTTCTCGTGCCAACTGATGAACAAAATTGATCGCTGCAACCTGTAATACGGAATACTTTGTAATTCGAATGCTTCATTCGCAAACCATTTATTCCTTACCTTACTATCGTAGTCGAAGTCTGTCATAGAACTAGAACTTTGGTGTTATTTTTTTTGTTCAACGCCTGACAGTACAACAGATATACTGATGATAGGTTAATGAACTTGCAGCATGTGTTGCAGCTGCCGCGGATGAGATAGAAACTTTAATAACAAACAATCTTATTGACTTTATCTTAAGACTTCAATCATTATAGAAAGCGTAAATATGCATTCAATATTATTTTAACGATAATAACCGACGCCCTCGCCCCCCTCCTCCCCCCTCCCCCCCCTCCCCCCCCTCCCCCAATAACCCCATGGGGTCTTCAAATCTCGGTATTTAGTTTAATTTTCGGGGATTTCTAGCTATCGGTCGAACTTTCACAGCTATCGGTAAATTTTGTAGATCTCAAATTTCAGTTATCAATTTGTTAAAAAAACGCATCATTTCTCAGCTGGCAGTTAAAAAGTCGACATTTTTTTTTAGCTTTTAGTTAAACTCCATTCAGATCCTCTTAAAATTGTAGTAACTTCTATGGTGAAAATTGGAACGAAATGAAAACCGTATTTCACTCCAGTTGGTACCTATCCTGTGGTTATTATTCGTTATTATTTTTTCTTTTCACTAAACACTAGGAAGCCGGCAAATTTTTGCGTTCTACGACAACACAAATATATTGAAAACTCTAAGTTAACACGAATTTTACCTGTAAATGTTTGTCAGACATACGAGAAGCTTATAAACATGCTTCTGACAATTCGTGATTGGTGTTTATTTATGATGTCCATAACAATCGCAATTATGATTAAAATAATAATTTACACATAATTATTATTTACACATAATTTACGTTTTCACTTCTTGACAAGGCATCAAGCATACAGCAAAACTGATCATTTTGTAAGGTTTTATTTTTTGTTAGTTTCAGAAGTTTTAACTTCTGAGATTTAAAAATCTCATGAAATCTCATTTCCAAAAAAGTTTCTTCTCTAAGAAAAAAAAAATACCGTTAATTAATTATTAATAGCCAAGGGCCGCTAAAACACGCCAGTGTGCCATCATTAATTAACCTATTCAACGTCACGTTCTATGAGTGCGACGAGTTTGGTTTTTGCGGGATATTTTTTTTTTCTTTTATTTACGAAATTCGAAAGCGATATCTTGCATTTTTCGTAAATAAATCTCATGAAATCTCATTTTCAAAAAAGTTTCTCCTCTAAGAAAAAAAGATACCGTTAATTAATTATAAATAGCCGAGGGCCGCTAACAGACGCCAGTGTGCCATCGTTAATTAACCTATTCAATGTCACGTTCTATGAGTGCGACGAGTTTGGTTTTTGCGGGATATTTCTTTTTCTTTTATTTACGAAATTCGAAAGCGATATATTGCATTTTTCGTAAATAAATTCTGTACGTGATTTTCAAGTCTCGAAAGAAGAAACGTAAGCTACAACCAGTTCCAAAATTGATGAGATACTCACCCTAAAATTGAATTCGTTTCTATAAAACATGCCCTCGCTACAAAAATAAACAAGTACGTCTTATTCTGAGCCCCCCCCCCCCCCCCCCCCCACACCCCGTCCCCATTCAAAGCTGCTGCTTAAAGGTTTAAATATAATACTGAAATTCAGACATCATTGATCAGGGGGAAAGGGGGCGATGCAAGGTAACAATATGAAAATATCGTAAATGACATTCTTGAACAAGCGTGTCTCAACCCTTTTTGAAGCTGGTTGTAGTGCACGTTCAAGAAACGCCAGGCCAAAAGCCTGCAAGTGTGCCAGTAAACACTTGCATTTTACAGTCACGTAACATAACATAGATGATCGAGGGCTGCTGGTTTGTTTTTTCGAGAAGCGTGTATTTTGCGAAATTTGAAAGCCATATCTTGATTCTCACAGCTCGAAACAAAAGACAAACGCAAGATAGCGCTGTTGGGCACCTATTTTTGATAGAAAGATTCCGAAACGAAAAAGGGCAAAGCTGTTCGAGAACTCATCGTCGCAAACAAAAAGGAATTAATATAGTGGACCGATTAGAGACTTATACATGTGGTTGATCTTCTATTAAAAAGGAGGAAATATTTACCGGCGCTGATACTTAAAACTATCGAAAATACAAAATTATGGACAGATATAATTATTCATTCTGGCAAAAAAAGCGACAGCGGCATTAGTCCCTAGCCTAATAGGTAACAGGTACAGGTGTGCTGGAAAATGAGTGAAAAAGCATCACCGCAAAGCACTTGCAAGGGCTCATCTAACTATCAGTTTTCTAGCTATTTGTTAAATCCTCTGTCATAAATTAATTGTAATAAAAAAGCAACTGAGAAGACTTTGTATTACAAATGGACTTTGTCGAGCTGTCACTTTATCGATCAATGAAAAAAGTACTTTTTAATACACACCTCGTGTAGTTTATTTATTAGATCGAAATTTCCCGATTATTTTTCTTCATATATTTTAGAAGCTTGAAATTCAAAGAATGATGGACGTACTTCGAGTTCGTTTGTAAGGAGTTTTCAGCCACTTTCGCTAGGGAGAATTTTGTCAGATAATCTCCGGCACAAAAAATAAAATCTGTCTCGGAAATTTTCCCCTCATTCGTAAGTTAAGGGTATTTTAACTTAGGAAAATGATTTTTTTATCGACACCTCCACGTTAAAATAGAAACCATCTGAAAGGTAATCAAAATTCCCGGCACAATATCTTAGAGAAAGATCGCGTCTTCCCGCTTATTTCTGACCAGAAACGAACTCCATTTGTGAAACGATGTAGCTTTGGAAATGGAACGCCTTATTTGAAAAGCACTTCTCACACCTCGCAGCAACCTGTAATACGGAATACTTTTTTAATTCGAATGCTTCATTCGCAAACCATTTATATATTCCTTACCTTACTATCGTCGTCGAAGTCTGTCATAGAAATAGAGCTTTGGTGTTTTTTTGTTCAACGCCTGAAAGTACAACAGATATACTGATGATAGGTTAATGAACTTGCAGCATGAGTTGCAGCTGCCGCAGATGAGATAGAAACTTTAATAACAAACAATCTTATTGACTTTATCTTAAGACTTCAATCATTATAGAAAGCGTAAATATGCATTCAATATTATTTTAACGACAATAACCGACGCCCGCCCGACGCCTCGAAAAAAAAATACCGTTAATTAATTATTAATAGCCGAGGGCCGCTAACAGACGCCAGTGTGCCATCATTAATTAACCTATTCAACGTCACGTTTTATGAGTGCGACGAGTTTGGTTTTTGCGGGATATTTTTTTTTCTTTTATTTACGAAATTCGAAAGCGATATCTTGCATTTTTCGTAAATAAATTTGGTACGAGATTTGCAAGTCTCAGTTTCAAAATTGATGAGACACTCACCCTAAAACTGCATTCGTTTTTATAAAACATGCCCTCGCTCCAAAAATAAACAAGCACATCTTATTCTGAGCCCGCCTCCCCATTTCAAAGTTGCTGCTTAAAGGTTTAAATATAATCTTGAAATTCCACAGGCTTCCCAAGCTCAAAAGTCGTCTTTTTGATGTGTTTTTGAGAGCCCTTCGGCGGCCGACTCTACATACGTGGTGTATGCGACAGCTTGTGTATATAGAGAAATGTATGGGAAAATCACGGATTCTCTAAAATCGGGTAAATAACTAACTGTAAATAACTAACTGTAGAGTCGGCCGCCGAAGGGCTCTCAAAAACACATAAAGACGACTTAAAGCCTGTGGAAATTCAGACAACATTGATCAGGGGGAAAGGGGGCGATGCAAGGTAACAATATGAAAATATCGTAAATGGCATTCTTGAACAAGATTGTCTCAACCCTTTTTGAAACTGGTTGTAGCGCTGTGCTATGCACCTATTTCTGATAAGAAAATACCGAAAATGTATTTAGTTTCTGTGTAAGAAATGTACGCCTTTTAGGTCGGAATTCAAAATTTTGCTGCGTATGTCGTTAAGCGTACAAAACATTCGGGTACAAACTATATGGTACTTGGCAGGACTGAATATTCCAACGCTGTGAACGCGCGATATACGTTTCAACCCGTTTCGACCTGCCGTAGACGAGTTTATTTACTTTATCCTTAAGATTTCAGTCATTATGTAACGCGTTAACATAGATTCTGTATTTTTTTTTACTTATAATCCTTCATAATAACCCTATTTTTACGGGTGCAAGTTCAGTTTTCACATTGACAGTGTAAAAAGATTGTTTGGATTCGCAAAGGACGGAGCCGCTTGCCATTTCTCAGCTGACAAGTTCGACTATATTCAGCTTTCAATTAAACTCCATTCAAAATGTGATGTTTCGGATTTTGTTTTTTTTTTGTTTTTCCCTTTTTTTCTCAATATGAACGTCGTCTCAATTTCAACGTCTGCTTGTCGCCACATATTAAAAAATGAAGCAAATTAGCTCCAGTTGGTCCGACCTATGCTGTGGTTAATTATTATTAGGATTAGTTTTTTAAGGGTGCCACTAAACACTAGGAGGCCGGTATATCTTCGCGTTCTACGACAGCACAAATATATTAAAAATGGACTGCATGATATTTAAAAGCCCAAGCAGCATGCAGCAGGAAAGTTGCAATCCCGTTACATTTCTTATCAGCGTGTATGATGTACCTGCGTTGACTTCTGTTTCATTAATATTTCGGAAATAAACAAAGAGAAAACTCTAAGCTAACACAAATTTTATCTTTAAATGTTTGTCAGAAGTACCAGAAGCTCGTATTTATTTACACGCAATATTAAATATATGTCAAGCAATTCCTGCCATGGTAAATATTTTGAAACGTAAGAATGAATCAACTGTTTGTTCAGACTGGGAACCCATTGTTGAAATGATCAGCACGTGTGGACGGTTATTTCAATCACCCTGGTAATGAATTAGTCTAAGTCGAAAATGTTCGGGTTTTTTAACGTTTTAACATTTTTAAGCCTTGTAAAATATAGTTATTATAATGTCTGTTTTAAGTAGTTCTCTGTTAAATCACGCCTTAAAAGAAGCGATATACGACCTCTTCTCCCTTTAGTTTCCTACAACGTCATATTTTTCTTATAAATTATGGACTTGTTTGAGAAAATTATTTAAATTACCTGAATTATGGCAACCTTATGTCTACTGTCGTCTTTCAGCGTTGGGTCGTTAGTTTACAGCACAAAGCGAATCGTTTCACGCCCTCTCAACAGATATACTGCTGCTTTAAATTTTCGGAAAGTTAAATTGTGGACTTTTTATGAGCGTTTGATATTATACGTCTTATTTACATATAAATTGACTGGAGTCGATCTAGCAGGCGTTCATGTCTTAATTGTTCTAAAGATTTGTCGGTACATGACAGATACCTTCCCTTACCGCGACAGATTGCATAAATTATAAAATAATTAAACCATATAGAAATATATCGAACAGACGGGGTATGAATTTCAGACGATGCATTAAATAGTCCTAAAAAAAACATGACCAATATTCCTTTACAAATGCTGTGTTACATCGAAAACTACGTTCCATGTATATGTACGTGACTGTTTGAAATTTATATCTATAGTTATTACATTTTAGTTCTTATATCAAACATAGAATATGTTAAAATGTAATTAGAAATTAAGAAACATTAACGCATTAATTATTGGAAGATGAGTGCACTTTACTGCATTGAATATTTATGACTTTCTTGATTCTTATTTCTGAGCTGCAAGCATTCAGTTTGCTTTTTTCGTATTTATTTTTGTTGGGAGAAGAAAGCTGCGAAGTGCGAGCCACAAGAAAAAAAAAGTTATGGCTATGCTTTTAATTTTCTTACTCGAAGAATGCATATTAATCAATAAAAGAGGGCGGCTGCTGGTACCGTTTACATGATTTTTGCGCGACAACTTTATTCCAGGACCTCCAATATACAGGCACAATTTGCTGATTTTGCATGCGCAGATCGAAACACATTACGTGATATAAAATCCTCTTACTAGCTGCAAATAATGTCTTATTTATGAAGATATTCTAATGTGTCACAAACATTAACGCATTAATTATTAATTATTACATTAACGCATTAATTATTGGAAGATGAGTGCACTTTACTGCATTGAATATTTATGGCTTTCTTGATTCTTATTTCTGAGCTGCAAGCATTCAGTTTGCTTTTTTCGTATTTATTTTTGTTGGGAGAAGAAAGCTGCGAAGTGCGAGCCACAAGAAAAAAAAAGTTATGGCTATGCTTTTAATTTTCTTACTCGAAGAATGCATATTAATCAATAAAAGAGGGCGGCTGCTGGTACCGTTTACATGATTTTTGCGCGACAACTTTATTCCAGGACCTCCAATATACAGGCACAATTTGCTGATTTTGCATGCGCAGATCGAAACACATTACGTGATATAAAATCCTCTTACTAGCTGCAAATAATGTCTTATTTATGAAGATATTCTAATGTGTCACGTACGTTTAGGAAAAATCGACACAAAGTCTTATTATATTTAAAATAATTATTGTTCTCCGGCCTACCCTTTATTTAACGACTTTTTACGGCGATATTGCGTTTGGGCCATCTTTGAATGCAAATGATTCAGTACATTTCAGCCCCTTCACCCGGCAGGGGTGGTTGTGCTGGGGGGGGGGGGGGGGGAGAGGGGGGAGGGGTTACTCCCTATTGTGGTCTATGGCTAAACTGGCTCGCTTGTTCCGGCCGTGGGTATAGAAAAGACTGTCATATAGGTATTTACTTTTTTCTTGGCTTGTGAGCGGGCGGAATTCCCTAAATCCTGCAATCTGATTGGTTCTGGGAGCGGGCGGAAATGTTCGACCTTGCCCCCTTACTGAGAGATTCCGCCCGGCTAGCTCGCTGTTTTCATTTCGCGGCGAGAAGAACAAACCCATGAAAGTTTTGCTCTCCAAATTAATGTAGTTGTTCACCAACCGTTGTAAACATGAAAGGAAAAGTAAGCAGTTGAATTAAAGGCCTTGAAGTTCTTCAAAAGGCGGGTATTCATTCTCTTTATTGACAAAATCAAATTGCACAAGTTTTATGGTGGTCGATCGTTGTTTGTGCATTCGCACTGATTTTCACGCCACTGCGCTTACCTGCAAGTCGCCGGCTTATATACCTGATTGATTATTTCAAAATCTAAATTAGTAACGGAATTAAAGGCCTTGAAGTTCTCCAATAGGCGGGTATTCTTTGTATTTATTGACAAAATCAAGTTAAAGTTTTATATCTGTAGCTTGTCGATCGTTGTTTGTGCATTCGCACTGATTTTCACGCCGTAATGCGGTTTACTGCAAGTCGCTGGTTTACAGACTCGATTTATCCGATCCTTTTAAACGCTTTGCCTTTCTGCTACTTTTCCAAAAAAAACGAATACTGCTTATCACCATTCAAGAAAATGAGTTGTTTTGATAAAAAATAGTCAAATTAATTCTCGCAAAATTGTTCCGTGTGCAGGCGACCAAACTACACATTCAGTGCAGCTTCATTCAATTTCACTTTCGTGACTCGAGATTTTTTTATGCTCTCTTTCGCTGCTACATTGTGCTTCTTTTTTATAATTAAAGCTACTTTTCTCTTTTTTTTTTCTGATGACCTTTTCCGTGACTACTGCTCATTTAAGCAAATTTATTTTGTTTGGCGGTAAACAAATCATTCTTCACTCTTGTCGTAGCTTTCAATCGATTCAACATTGGATGCGCGCGTATAATAGAATTACATTTTGCAAGACAAACTTTTTACTTTTTTTTTAAACCAAGTAAGAAAAAAAATAAGTTATTTACCGGCTTTGGTCGGTCCGTATCGTGAAAAACTGTGACCTTGGCCTTGAAAATACTGCCCTCCGCTTGCGTCCTCGGGCAGCATTTTCAAGACCTCGGTCACAGTTTTTCACGATACGGACCTCCCAGCCGGTAAATAACAGATATATATTTAATACGGCCTTTCAACGAGCAGACCAAACTAACATTAAAAAAAAGAAAATGTATATCCAATATATCAAAAATACTATATGAAAGGGTAAGGATTTGGACCTTGGCTTAAGGGTCGTTACCGAGTTAGTAAAACAATAACAATAAACTGTAAATTGAAGTCTCCTTTGAATGTTAATAATTTAGTACAGGTGTTAGATGACAACAGCAGAGAAGAAAGGCATGGTCTTGCCTTATTCTCTCACCTTAGTTAAGTACTCACCTTTTAATACACGTGAAGGCGGTCGGCTCACTTGGGCTTTGCACACGAATACGCAACAAGCAGTTAAACGAAACGAATAAATTTTACGTCTCCATCTTCCCTCATGCAACAAGACAGCGTGGTTTGACTGTCAGTGAAAACGTATCAAGTGCTCGACGGCAGAAAACTAAAGAATGATCATTTTCCCATACTTATGTCCACGAATAGTTTTAAGGAAGATATGAAATGTACCATTTTTTTCCGCACTAAACGAAGCAAATATAAAATGACATTGTTTATCCCCCTTGCATTTTTCGTGTGGAGGTAGGTTACCTAAGGAGACGAGCTAAAACAAACATATTTTGATTACCAGATGTATCGTTGCCATGGTAGTCCACGAAATTAGCTGCTCTTAAATTCGAGAAAATCGATAACAACGAATTTCGCACAGACGATCGCCAAATATGGCCGAATCCGAAGCTGAAAAACTTCATTTGCGTTTGCGTGTGATGGAGAACTGAAATGTTTCGACTTTTCCTGAAAGACAACTATTCGGTTCCAAACACATGTTCCAAGTTGACTCGAGCACCAAACCAGAACAAATTTTCAAAGGGCGTCCGAATTTAGTACATATTTTTCTTCATGTGTCATAACTCCAATGTTCTTCAAATATCACCTTTGGGAATCTTTTTATATCGAAATTATATCGAAAAAGCAGCTTGGGTTATTATACGAGCGGTTTTGAGACGCCGCTAAAAAGCGAGCCTAATTTTAATGAAAACATCAGTAAAAAGTAAACAATAGACTGTTGCATGCTTTTTCAATAATAATAATAATAATAATAATAATAATAATAATAATAATAATAATAATAATAATAATAAGTGAATTAACGAAACGGCATCCCTGCCTCCCTGTGTAATTGCTTTTATAACGATTATATTGGTTCAATTCCTATATTTGTAAATATTTTTTTGCATAATGAAGTCATCTATCTATGCATTTTTCACGTCTATTTTTGTTTTGTTGTTCAATTCTTTTTTTTTGGGGGACGGGAGGAGGGGGGGGGGGGGGGGGGGGGAAGCGGGGGATGGATGAAGGGTTTGATCCAAGAGGTGACAACAACATATCCATCCATGGTGCCTATTTATTGAGTTTAACACGCTGGTTACAGTGTAAAAAAATGGCCTGAGAACTCAAACCTTTAGGAGCATACTGGTTTTATTTACATTATATAGCAGTGGATCTATTACTAATGCTTCCTCAGAAGCAATAACAGAGTGTTATAGTTGAGTGACGTCCCGAATTTTAAGAATCTTATTACTGACAGTTCCGTTATATGCAAAGAACTCCACTGGGAGATTTTAATTCCATTAATAGTATTTTAAGTAAAACAGCTCTTTAAGTCAGCTAATAATATACTTTAGGTAGCGGAGAGTTGTATTCCAATTACACCAAAACTTAAACACGTTTAAAGGCTGTTTAGTTAAACATGGTTTAAAATTGTTTTCTCCATAGAAGTTGCTAACTAATGTTTGCAGACTGTAGCACAATGAAAGAACATGGGGCAGTTGAGAGAGCTGTTTGGATAACGTTGGTAAGACTGTTTCCCATGTAGCCTGCGAATACAGCCGCCTCTCATCGCTCCCGACCGGTTTGGCATTTAGCACGTAGTAGCGGGAGCGAGTGAGAGGCGGCTGTATTCGCAGGCTATTCCCATGGGGCTCCTCTTTTCGTTCTTGACTTTTCTTCGCCAATTTTCTTTTTCACCTGTCACGGTTTTTCCTCGGCCCCACTTAAAGTACCCCTGGGCATCCGAGGATGACGCTAAAATAGAGCTTATGTTAATTAATCTATATTATTTTAGAACCTATGTACATCAAACCTAACTACGCACTCATTTATTTAAATAGAGATTTAAGTAGTAAGGTTTTGTTGAATAAATTGTTAGGTTAATATTCATGCCACGCTCGCTTATTTTCATAATCCTCAGTGAATGGAATTCCATCCATTGCTGCCCTTTTAAATAACGTGCACTAAAAAAAAGAGAATAGAAAAAAATCAAAGTGGCTATAAGCCACTGGAACTCGGAAATGAATTATGCAACTAAAACCTACTTGTATAACCGATAACTGCGACAAATAAAGATTTGAACCGATAACTTCACCCCCTATTTGTAAAATTAATATTGCGTTTGTATGCCATCGGATACTTACAACTGACAACTTCCGATTACGCCACTTGTAACTCAAGAGCATGCAATTCACAAAGGATTATTTGAATTTTAACCTGTGACGACGTAGCACAATGGACAGGGCGGCTACCATTCAAAGCGGTTTGACAATGGATGGCCGTGAGTTCGAGCCCTATAGCCCCGTATTTTTTTCCTCGAACATTTTTTTTTCTTTTTATTATGATATTTTTTTTCGCAAGTATTTTTAACATTTCTCTATAAACATAATGAATTCAAATTGTTTATAGACATTGTCTTTCTTTCTGGCGGTCGAGTATTTCGATTTCAAACTAGAAATATGCTGCAAGTTTTATAAATGGGATGAAATAACGAAGAAGAAAGGGCTTGCGGCTTCCTGTGGCTGATCTTCGATCAATTGTTAGATATTGCCGCTATATAACATATCATTTCACTGTGAAGCAGGTGTAATGAAGTGTTTATTGAGGAAGGAAATAAACAGTGAAACGAAAGACGGCTTTCGCCTTCAATTTTATACAGCTTCCTCGCTTACTGAATATACGCGCAAGCGCTATGCACTAGTCAGCGGATTAACAAAAAGTCTAACAGGAAATGACGGATGGATAGAAGGATAGAACGAGTGAATTGGCCCTACTGCCGAGAAATTCGGAAATATTTTCCGAGTTTAAAAACGATAACAAAAAATATATAAATAAAAACCCAAAACAATGGCGTTTCTTTTGGTACAAATTTGGTAGGTTGGGTGACAGCACTCAATAAGATACATCGAATAGCCTTGTCATGGCAGATAAATTACCCAGTAACTCTGCAAAGACACAGTGTAGACACTTCAATACAGCGTACACGTCGTACTTTTGCACCAGTGCTCAGCTCTGGAAGCATGGCGTCGCAAGCGAAGGGATCGTGTTTTGAAACTGCTCACCCCTAGAGAGTGCTAGAGCTGTTGTAAGAAAAAAAAAAGCGACAACGAAGGGACAAGAAAAGCGAACTGGATCCCGAACTCGAATATTAAGTGAAAGGGAAGAAATGAGGTATGAGCAAGTAGTATAGTGTTTTTTGTGCAACCGAGCACGTAAGTGGTCTGAAATGCAGTGAAATGTTACTGCTACTGATACTGTTTTCAATTCCCTTCCTTACAAGCAACATATGATCCTATGGAGCAAGGCCTGCCTGTTACCAACTATATGACTTAATAATCCTTTCAAAGAATATCATATCAAAATGGGGCTCAGGCCACAATGTGATATGGTGATGTCATATGATGACGTCATATGACATTTAAATTTTCTTCCTGATTTCAAAAGAGCGCCTTTATAAAATCGTAAAAAAGATGCAAATGTTGTTTATAGTGGTCATGCACTTTGCTTCATATCTCATCGAGATAGCTAGCTTAAAGGTATGTCACTGAAACAGAGGAAACGGATATTTAGAATTAAATGAACATAACATGTATAACTGGCAGGAGGCAGATCAGTTGACTATATACAAAGCGTGACTCGGGACAACCGAGAACCAATACGGCTAGTGGCAGGGTGGAGGCTCGAGCCTAGGAACTCGGTATTGCAAGACCAGCCTCCCAACCACTCAGCCAGACTGCCTCGTACTGGAATCTAAATCTCGAATCTTAACTTTCTCGATGTTTAAAAACTGACCCAGATTATCTAAAGCCAAGGAGGTACATGCTAATTGATCTGAAATGTTATAATAATTATTTTATGAACTAATTGCTTAGAAATGAGAACATTCCAAATTGAGGCAAAATCAGTGCCATTTCGGTTGCTTATCTACGCCTAAATTGTAGCTTGCGTTCAATTTTGTGATGCTGGCATGACATTTATTTGTTGCGATTCCACTCTGCCAGCATTGGGTGTAACTCTTTTAAGCAGTTTCTGTATCAGAAGCAGAACTAGTTCCAGGACTTCACAGCATGTCAGTACCGATATACCAATCCACAGGCCCAGCTGGCCACCAATATCTGCAATCAGGTTGACTTCCTGCAAACGCACATACATACATGGGGTAATCGTGATCATCATCATCATCATCATCATCTATCGTTAATTTTTGGGAATGAGGGGTCACGTTGGTCTGCATTTACCGGTAGCTTGTACTGTTCTAGGCGTTTGGCATTCGCTCATCATTTGTTCGCTCGTTCGTTCCTTCAGTCGTTTTCGTTTACCTCTTTAAAGCTACTTTTTCAGCTCGAACATCTAATTCGTCATTGGAAACATTTCATACTTTTAAAAAACAGCCAAGACAATATTAATCGCAGAATATTTTCGCTGATAAAGTGACGCTAGTCTCCAATTTCTCTTCATTGTAGTACTTAGAATCTTCTAGTGTATTTACTACGTTGCGACATCCCTTTTGATGCAATTCCTTCGAATGCGGCTATTCCGGAGGCAGAGATAACGCAAATTCATGGACATTTTCGCAATCGCCTCCCTTGAAATGTTGTTGACATGAGAAAATAGTGATTCAAGACGTAGTGAGTATTATCACAAAATCGATTGTACAGTTCGATTGAATCAAAATTCTTTAAACCCGCTGAAGGAATTTAAATCTCCAATCCTTTGAATATACTGTGAGACGAAATATAAGTGTTACCTTGTAACTTAGTTCTTCTTGAACTTCCTGGAAGTTTAGTTGCTCAAAGAAAACTTTTACCTGAAGGAAGTTTGCCCTGCCAAATTAAATAAAAAAGCCGCCAGTGAATATTCCAACTTCAAATGATTCGAAGATTCACTTTGTGCTGTCTCTTGGATAAGCTAACTTGATTCTCCCATTATAAGTGCCCCCCCCCCCCCCCCCCCCCCGGAAACTATTCATCGGCCGGTACCTTTTCATGATTCTGGCATGGGAAAAAAAGAGCAAGTACGAGTTTGAAGTGTCACCCTCACAACAGAAACAGTCGTGCCATAGCCGAGCCCGATATTGCCAATATTTATAAATACCACATGAAAATAGATCCGTAATTTTATATTTATTACAACAGTTATATAACATCATCAGTAATTATCATGTGAGATTGTTGTGAAATAATGAAATAATAAGCAAATCTAAATGGTCACTTTCGCCCGATATAATAATGTATTCTCTATTCATGTGATTTTATTTTATTGTTTTATCAAGAGCAGTTCTCTGAAAAAGAGCAGTTCTCTGAAAAAGTAAAACAAGATCGGAAATGAAAATTTTTAACCCCCGTCATTTTTTGTGTGGTGGTAGTTTATCTTGGGGGTTGAAAAAAAAAAAACGAGCATACTTCGATTGGCAGATATATTGTTGCCATTGTAACTGCCTTGGTCACGCAAGCCTCGGCCCATGTTTTGAGCTAAAATTTCTCTCTCAAAAGTTAAAACCCTGCTAGTCTAGGGACCGGTCATTATTTATCGCCTGGGAGGGGGGGGGGGGGGGAGCAAAGGATTTTAGGGGGGATCACTTAATTTTCAGAAGAAGGAAAGGGGGTATCAGCCGTAACTGACAGGCAATGAGGGGGGATCAGGAAAAAAATATGAGAATTTTAGTGGCGATAGGATCGCCGTAAATAACATGAACCGTGTCACTCAATTGATCGCCTTCTTTTATTCAATTTTTACTGGCTTCCTCTCTTATTCAGGCACGATCTCAGTCATATAAATAATCGTTGGTTGTCCAATGGCTTGAAATTGTTTAAGTTCTATATTTCAAATGTTCCATGTTTTAAATTCATGGAAGAGTCATTTTCATAAGAGTCAATGGAAACGTTCGTGGACGCGGCCGAACGGTGCGATATTATTAAAAAGAACAGCAAAAAGAAAACATCAAAAAGTGTTGGGCATCCCCCTTCGTCAGATTCGACAGAATCCACGCCCGAACTTGACCCTTCATCTTTTTTTGGTTTAGACTGGCCACTACCACTTCATACTACACGCTAAGTTTGTGTTAAAAGCACTTTTTTCCAATAGCAGAAGGTCGAAATAAAGAAATAAAGACGCCTGACTAATTTCCCGGTAAACTTAGCATTGATGGTTGCGACGCTTGTAAATCTATTCTTTTTGACGAATCAAAACCCTCGTTAGTTACCTCTCTGGAGGTAAGTTTTTCTAGAAGCATACTATGCCCTCTCTTTTCTCATTATTTTTACACTTTTTCCCCTTTTTCTCTGCGCGAAATGGAAACTTCCTGAGTCAGGTTCATCAGAGTTGTCAGCTTATTTAAGGCATTCTGAAGTTCTTTGAAGAGCACCTTTACCCGCTTTTGAGCTTCCTGGTCATTTTCATGATGTCACTGGTTACTATAGCGGTTTCAGAGCCAACTTAAATTTTCGGAAATTTAAGGTGGCTCTGAAACCGCTCCGGAGAATTTTTTTTATCTTTGCAAAAAGTTTCATCTTAACATGCCAATCTTTATTCAATAATACCAGACTCGTTTTTGAGTTGTAAGCAATTAAAGGAAAAATATTAAGGGTGTTTTTAACGGGTAAAACTGTTGCTATAGTAACCAATGTCGTCATGGAAATGACCACAACTTATTTAGCAATGATTAGGCATTTATTCGATATCATTATTGTAGCAGCAAGTTTAAGAGTTTGAAATTGTTGGAAACCGTTGTGAGCCTCCTTAAAATGAGCCTTGGTGGAAAGTCTTTTATATGGATGAACTATTGATGAATGAAAAAGCTAAATGGCTTGGCGAATGAAAAAAGAGTAAACGAGCGAACTAAGCAAAGTTATTTCAGGTCTGTTTAAGCATGAAATCAAAACACCAAAGAGAGACGAAATTGCGAAGTATTTGCAAGGATCATACTTACTTTACGAAATCAGAACCCTGCTCATCCAGTTCTTCTTTATCCTTTGCCTTTAGAGGTCTCTTCTCTACGATTCTCGTAAGCCTACCCTGATAGAAAATAAACAACAATCGTTGTATCCGCCAGACTATTTTGTTTTGTCAGTACTTTTAATTTTATATATGCCACTTAGCTAATATCCCATTTACACCAAAGCCTAAACATGTTTAAATGTTGTTTAGTTAAACACGGTTTAAAATTGTTTTCTTCATGGAAGTTGCTGAGTGATGTTTATCGACCTCGAATTTAGCACAATGAAAGCACAAGTTAGAACATACTTAACTGAACCCTATGTAAAATTCATAAACCTGGTTTAACTAAACATGTTTTGTTGGTGTGAATCAGGTATAAGACTTTTTCAAACTCATATGCATATTGTTAAAACAAAAAAGGCAGTACCGTGACGGTGGTTTTGAAATCTGATCTTACTTAGCATAGATTTAATATCTCCGTTTCTTCCGTAGTTTTAGTTTCGATCCAGGGGATAGTTCAAACACTCGAGGTCAAGTGCTTCATCGCATTTCCAAACACCTAAAAGGTGGTCAAAAATATTCCGCTGCGTGTCGTATTTTCAACTCTCTCCTCGGCTTTTGGAAATGTGATCATTATGAAACACAATCTCTCTCACGTGTTTAATATATTAAGTAGAATGCCCGGCCACTTATCTACATCTCATTGAATTTGAATGGTTCCGTTTGTTTCTGTTGTAAATAATTGACCAGGTATTCCGAGATCGCTCCGCTGTCAAAAAGCACGCCGGCAAGAAGATAAGGGCCCAACAAACACTTTATATAGTCCAGTTTTTTTCATGTTGCTGTTCGTTCATCTTTCGAAAACATTTTGATGCATTGAATTTTTTGAAGTCAATTTCTTGATGATACCTTGACATCCTTTTGATTTTTTGAGGGAAAATGCTTCGTTTAAATCATGATATTTTGAAGCTTCTTTGAGTAAATTTTAAATATTTGTATATCTTAAAATATCTTTCAATTTGTTTTGAAATAATTTTGCATGGATTTCTGCTATTTTTAGCTGACGTCATATGAAAATACATTCTCCTGTGCAGACGTCTTTGGGCTCGTCACGCGTTCCAATCCTAAATGTCAGATCCAAGATGAAGAAAGCAATGTCGTTACAACGCTTTAACCAGGTGATAAGCATCTTATTTTGTGGAGGAAGCTCAGAGATATTTATCAAAGGCAAAATTATTTCAAGCTGTCCCATTACAAACATCTCCTTGCAATAATCATTTTCTCTTTACCTCATATCCTTCAGAAGGCCAATCGGCTGTGGACACGGTAGTTTCGAAAACAACATCACTAGAATGTGAGAAAGCATAAAATAAATGTCATGACATGATCGAAGAGTCTCTCTGGTTTGAGATCAATTACTGCATGTGAAGATGACATTGTGAATATCTCCTTCCCCGCTTGGGCATCAATAATTATAATGAAGGTGATATGTGATCATTACATCAATAATTATAATCGAAGTGATTTCTTGTGGAGTGTTTTCACTAAAGTGAACAGCAGTCATATTAGTTTGATCTTTTGTCAAAAGAGGATTTTTGCATAGAAATAGAGTCTAATTCCACGGAGGAATGGCTTGGTACACCAATGTGGCCGCCGTTTGTTGGTTTTGAAACACCAATATTGCTGTCGTGACGTCATATGAAAACGCTTTTTAAGCTTGCAAACAAATTAGTGATCTTGTCTTAAAGCTGAAATGGACAACAAACTACACACTCAATTCGATCTTTACCTGCAAGGAACAGAACAGTTTTTGTCACAGTTCTCGTAATCCGGATAATCGGTTATTTTTTCATATACGTTGTCAATGCAAACTCCTAGGAAATACAATATAAAATTAATTAGAATATCATATTATGAAGCGGTGAAGCTCAATGTAATTACCGGAAAGACTAATTCGCAAGAAATGAGAAAACGTTCATCTCATATCATCGCTAATTGCCTTCGCATTTAGCTAGAATACTAATTAGTTTCTCCTGAGCCTGCAACCCGTAAAAAGGTATAGGTAATTGCATTGGGTGAGTAAAATTAAGGATTAAAGGGGCTAGTCACAACTCGCGCATGTGCACTGGGAACCAACAAGTTTGAAAAAAGGCTGGCCGCCTTTTTTGAAACTGTTCGCCATTGCTGTCGAGTTCGCTACAATTCATTCAATCCTCCTGTATTGCGAACTCCAAAAGGTTTGAGCTTCTTTGTAAGAAACAAATTATATATTTCACTTCACTTTGGTGCAATTTTTTTTTTTTTTTTTTTTTGAGACTTTTGACTTTTGGAGCATTTTTTGTGTCCAAATACGTCGTAGTGCTCTGGGCTGGCAGCGGCCGTAAAAAGATTCTCGTCCAACAACGCCACAAATCTCAATGCAAAGTTTGCGAAGGGGGCCAGCAGAGAATATGACTAAACAACATTGTATACATCATAAGTAGCTTCAATGATCAAACTCGAAGGCCCGGGGTGGGGGGGTACTTGACAGAATCTCGGGTCAGGAGGTGCGGCCCGGCCGCCCAAACCCTGACCCTGTTTAAGACACGAATCTCTGATTTTCCTACCCTTTTAAGACAAAATACCAGTTTTTGATACCCTGTCTAAGACATCTATTGTAGCATAACCAATCGGGAATTAAGCTTGGTATCAATACCGAAGTCAATGGAAGTCAACACTAAGGAAGAACTTGTAAAAATCCAGCTTGTGGCTAAGTTCCTATAAAAAAAAAAAAAAAAAAAAAATATGCTTATCCTGTTTAAGGACGTTCGCGCTAATTGTTTATGCGCATCCTTACTGCGCACGTAATTCCTGTCGCAACGCTACGCCACGTCATGCATCGAGCGCGCGCGCTGAGGAAACTTTCCAACCACATATAGGGTGAGTAGCCGTTGCGATAACTTCGCTTGCAGTTTGCTCGCTTAAATGGTCGGTGACCCCTACTTTTTTCTTAACAGATCACTTTTGTTAACGATTATCTACGTTTTGTGAGAAAATGAAAAAAATCTATCGATTAAAAGGTTGATTTTTTTTGCCCCACGCACGTTCGAATTCCGCTTTTTGATCTTTTCGTTTTGCCGTACGACGGGTTCAAATGCCTCTTCCAGGGCTAAGTTTTGCATAAAAGATGGCAACACTTAAACTTATTTACGCAACAGACGCACTTCTTCAAAATATCACCAAGATCGTTTGCCTCCGTTTTCTCATCATCGATAATTTAAACTACAAACCTTGAAAGCCGTGCGAAATTACGTGTGCCAATTTTTCAAAATCAGGGTAGTTTTCTATAGACTTTATCTCTGAAACGAAGTCGGTGACCCCCACTTTTTTTTGTATTTCTGACACAAGTAACTCATTATCCGTCCTCAGTATAAAGTTTAGAAAAATCTATCGACTAGAAAATTTTCGCGCGAACGTCCTTAAGGCGTTGGTCCACGTAAAGATACCCCGTTTAAGACAAAAAGGGGCGAAATAGATACCCCGTTCAAGACAAAAATCCTGAAAACCATACCCTGTTGGGCCGCACGTCCCCGTTAAGCCCTTATAAGGGAGTGCCCCCCCACCCTCCCCCCCCCCCCCCCCCCCTCGGGCTCGAAGGAAAGGTCAACCGTTTGCTTTTGAACGAACGCAACACTTAGCGGCATCTTTTCTTAAATATCACGGACAGTATTTGCTCCTGTTATTTCGTAGGAGGTATAGGACAGAGTAATAATCCAGCAGTGATCAGCGATCGAACAAATTATCGAGTGCGGCGTCGTAAAGGTCAAAACATTTCAAATTCACCAATCAGCGCTTGGCATCCTCTGCGGGGCATGGTTGCGATTTTGAACCGTGATGGGCTGCGAAATGTGGCAACTCAACCAAGAGGCGAGGTCGACCAGGTGGCTGAATCATAGAGCCGCCATAAGGGACTTTCGTTTTCCATATTTTGGTGTGTGTAATACCCCTTATTTGGGTTGCATTGTTCTTCTAATCTAGCTCCCATGCCCTCTCTCCTTGCTAAAGAGCGAAAACACCAAAATGGCGTCCACGCGGGTCGTTTCATTCCTTTTAGAATCCGAATGCACCTTGTTGGAACTCTAAATAGAAAGAGAATACCCGATAAGGATACTCAACCGCCGAAAATCTTAATCTTTTGGACTTTGGAATTCTTGGTTTTCTGAAAAGGGCCCCATCGGGTCAGCTAGCTGCTATACAAGACATGAAAAATCCAAAGCAGAATGCTGACTTCAAATTAAGTTTCTGAACTTATGAGAATGCAACGGTCGGGTAAGTACTACTTTTAAGTATTGATTCTGATAACCGCATCGCACTTTCTTAGCAGATGATATCATCCCAAGTTTAATGACGTTGGTATTTTGTCATACAATGTTGCACAATTTTGCTTGAAGAAATTTAATTAATACAAAGCGACGCTCACTAAAATTAACGCGTGTCATACGTACACGCAAGAAAATTGAAAGCGTTTTTATTATCGCGGCAAATGTAATGTATACTTGAATAATCATTTTGTCTACCGTTTTGGTTTCCTTTCAATTCAGTATCTTCGCTTGAGAATTGAGTCATGAAAAATTTGCATACAAGGCTGAGAAATGCATGGCGATGTTAACAAACAAGTTTTTAGACTCCTACACAGACGTTCGGCTTTTGGCTCGTCACGCATTCCTTTACAACGAATTCGTTCTTTTGTTAGTCCAATAGATTTGTCATTTCAACGTTTCTTTTTTATTTCTTTTTTTTTATATATCAGGTGCTCAGATATAAGCCTCACTCAGTAAAACCCCACACAAAACATATAAACCCTGGGCGTGTTTAACTGGGATTTTAAGTGATATTAGCAAAGAATTAATGAATGTTATCTGAATCTGTAACGGTAATAAAGCTATGAAATAGTTCAAACCTTTGTCAGGATCCTCGACTCTGTTGCAAACAAGACGAGCATCGACCGGGAATCCTACTTGAGCACAGCCACAATTTTTAATTTGAATTCTTGCCAAACACGAGGAAATGCAAGTCTGTAGGAACAAATGCGGAAGATAAATAAACGCAAGAATTGAAACTCAAAAAAGAAACATCTCAGACCCACACTGCTAGATCGTTAATGTTACGTCCGTAAAAAAGTGCGTTTTGATGTCAACAGAGAACTTGGCTGTACTTGTTCTCTAAATAATTTTGTCTATTGTTTGGCTGTGCTAAAATGTACCTTAAAAATATGTTATGAATAAATTATTTTAGTCGTCATCTCAAAATTTTCTCGAGTGGTGAATGACCAGCTACTGAATTTTCTTGCAGTGCATATTTTACTATCTTAAAAAAAATGCAGACAAGGAGAAGCTATACCAGAAGCACGAGGGTCACACTAAAGGCAAACTTTTTGCAGAATATGTTTGGCACGGCTCGGATAAAATGGAACGCGTACTTACCAAAAATGACACTTTTTTCTTCCATGCTGAGCTACGTTAAATATAATGCTTGGCTCAACACAGTTGGGCAGTGTACGTCCATGTTCATACTATCTCTCTAGTATTTCCGAATAAGGGTGGAAATTTGGTTTGGCACGGATGAGGCAAAGCCGATTACACCACAAACTTTATCCGTACAACAAATTTCTTTTCTTTTTCTTGGTTCGCGTATTACGCGCTTAAAACCGATCCGTGCCAGACATTTTTTGGCCGTAACACTTGGTACATTGGCCCTTCGGTTCCACGTAAGGCGAACCTTATGATTAACATCTTCGTATACCTCTCTTGAGTAGATGGAACCAAACTTCTTGTTATAAAGATCATCATCATTATTACTGTAAGCGTTTCTACAACTTCCATTATTAAAAGGGTCCACTCTCTTAAAGACTTTCTAAAAGTAAAATGAATATAAATGATATTAAAACACCTCCGGAATGTTGTGTTTCATACGCAGGCTTACACATTGACCTTCTGAAAGGCCGTTTACATGACGCCACAAATTGGGCCGAAACCGTGAAAAAAAAGGTCCTTACCCAATGAGAAACAATTAAGTTTTCGCAGAGACATAGTAGAGAATACGGCTGACACTCCAGACTTAGAGCCATAGGTGTCTCTTGCCCCGCGGAAATCTCACTGTTTCTTTACGAAAATTATTTGGTACGAACCATTGTTTGGACTTTTTCGGGCCAACTTTTTTTTCTGTGGTGCATGTAAACATTTACTCTTACCTGGATACTCAAACAGTGCATATGTTTTCAATTCTAATTACCGGATTTTCTCAGAACCATTAATATATATATACAATTTATCTGGTTTTGAAATCCGATCTTGATTAGCACAGATTTCTTCGATTTTGCTTATCCGCCTTCCACTGAGCTGTACTAGTTATGGGTGAGAAGGTATATCACCCACATGACATTGTAACATATTATTTTCAAACACCTTGCATTTCGTAAAAACTATTCAGCTGCGCGTCGTATTTTCGACTCTCCTCTCGGTGTTTCAGCTTGATTGATATAATACTTCAAGGAGCATCTATACCACCTGCCTGAACTGGGAAGGTAATTCGACTATAGTCCATGCATAATTAACGAGTTTAAAAAATATCATACCCTTCGAACTCCGATGGAAGTAGAAGACGCTGGCTCAAGGTCGATTCCATTTTCTTCTGGAAAAGGCATCTTGCCTTGGTTATGTATGACAATTCTGGCCCCGGTTACCTGGCTGAAGTGAAAATACTCAGACAACTCGATAAAGAGGTTCAACTTTAGTCCTATTGGAATATGGAGAGAAAAAAAATATTATATAGTTAATCAAATATATTGTTGGTCCGCAGTGCACTTGTTAAGTGCTTAAAAAAGGGAAAGCGTTTCAAAATTAAGCAATACGGGTAGTATTTAACTTCGGGGTTGAACTCGTGCTATCAACTGTAGTTATTGGTTATTTTTTTAACGTTTCAAATCGTTACAAAAGTAACATCAATTAACACTGGGTTTCACAAGGGATGGGTAAGGGAGAGGATGCCATCCTCTAACAAGTTGAAAATGAAATGGTTTGGCATTCCCCGAAATAGAACTGAACACATTTTTAAACTAACTTTCCGTATTGGTTAATTACCTTAAGGTATTAACTTAAATTTCGAGATAAAAAAGGGGATATCCATATGTTCATTTTAATGAAGAAAACCTACGGCAAGAGAGTTCAATCAACCACGTAAAGCCGTGGGAAAAAAAAAGAGGGGGGGGGGGGGGGGTAAGACTGCTGTTGCGTCTGAGGTCCCCCTCACTTGTCTCTTTTGTGCATACCTCCAGAGGATCCAGATCTGCGAGTCTCCAAAATTGTTTGCTTTTGATATTCATCGTCCATTCCCCCATTAAACGTGAAACAATTTCCGTAACGAAAATCCCAGAATTGATGCCAGTATTTGGAGTAATCATTTCTGTGTAGTGAAGTAAAAAAAAATCATTATAGCAAAACGAAAATATTTACAAAGATAAACTTGTTTTGAAAAATTGACACGAAAATCACTACTCACAGCTAGATACCGTAAATCAGACGTAAGAGTCAACAAAAATCACCTGCAATCCTCCCCTCGGTAGTTGCAATCAAACACAAAATCATTGTACTGGTGCCCCAGTTTACTCAACGTAGTGTAGTTCTGCCTTGCTAAATATTGCACGAACACGTCTTCGTAAATATAATCAAATTTTAGCCCATCTTCGTCATAGTCCTCAATCTGGCCACCTGTGGAGATGTTAATAATGACTTTAAAAGGGCTGAAAATAATTACAAAACTTTTAGTCATTTATTTTTCTTCTTACAAGTAAAATTGTTATACAGTGTCCCCAATCCACCGTACGCAAAAAGATGGCGACTGGTACATTTACCTATAATGCTTAGCGCGCGAAAACTGCAAAAACGCTCATAAAAGCGCACAGAAAAGCTCTAAAACCTTGAAACCCAGCATGAACAATATTGTTAGTACGGGGATGAATTTCGCAAAAGCATAGCATTCTGTGTGCCATATGCGCTGTGTTAGGTTCGCAAGGTATTGTGGTCAAATGTACCGCCACCATCTTTTTTCTTACGGAGGATTAGCGCCAATCGCGCTAGATGAAAATTGACACTCAAGTAAAGTTACTTATATTCTCATTTTTAATGTACAACTCGACTGACAAAACACAAAACTTACTGTGACTATCGAAAAACAATTTCCGGATCGAACAGAGATTCCCGTACAGAGTTTCCTTTCAAACTTGGTTGCTACGGAAACACAGCAATACTTTTCCAAATACATTTGAGGTGTAACAAAAGTTTTGGCACTTGACGATTGTCTACAAGGTGTAGACAGAAGGTGATCTTTCGGTGAAAAGCGGTAATATTCAGTATGACAAGTTTGTCCTTGGTCGCTTTGCTTTGCGTATTCCAATCTTGAGAAAATCTAGCAAACGTATCGTTGGCTAAGATATTTCAAATCAGTGGACATTACTTTGGTGCTTATTATATGAATGCGTCCAAGGGAACCGGTTGGGATAATTTATAAATAATGGTAAGGACTTTTGCAAAATTAGCAAACCAACCAAAAGAGATGGCGCTTACCAACTGTAAAACTGCGAAACTGTACAAATGGTAAGGGAATTTCTGACGTTTGGTTCCGAACAGAAAAAAAGAAAAAGGTGTACCTCTCGCGGTATCCCACAATGTTGTCCGAACAGCCGGGTTTTCCGGAAAATTAATGTTCTGTTTGACTTTCAGCTGAAATTTCCGGTTCTTTTTGGCTATCATCATACGTTACCTTCGCCTTGCTGATCGACAAATTCCTTCTCCTTTTTTAATACTTTATAAGTTGTATTGAACAAAGCGTCTTCGGTAGCTTTCGTTATCTTGTCACCTTTTACGTTGTTTTGGTTGCAAATCGTTACAGCCGGAAAAGTTAATTTCTGTTGGTAAGTGAAAAGAAAACGACATCAGTTAGTACGCAGTCAATCAATCAATCAATCAATCAATCAATCAATCAATCAATCAATCAATCAATCAATCAATCAATCAATCAATCAATCATTCAAACCAATTCATTCAATAAATGAACGAACGAACGAACGAACGAACGAATGATGAATGAATGAATGAATGAATGAATGAATGAATGAATGAATGAATGAATGAATGAATGAATGAATGAATGAATGAATGAATGAATGAATGAATGGATGCAACGTAATAGGGCATTTTTGTCTGCGTTTGGCAATGTGCAATGTTTATTTTTTAAGGTTGAATACTCACAGTTTTATATTTTTCTTTAACGGCAGTAGAAACAGGTCGACGTAGATATAAGTTGAACAATCCACACGTTTGATAGATGAACATAGCGAAGGCTCCAAGAATAAAAACAGTCCAAATGGATCTGCTGAACAGTGTCTTGGCCTCAGCCAGTCTTCCGACTCCATGTGTAGTCGTATAGCTGCAGAATTCCTTCATCAATTCTTTTGGTGATTGAGGTTCCTCGCCGTCTTTCTTGACTTCATTAGAATCTTCACCTGTCATATCCTTGGCCCGAGTTACATAATGAAACCTTTAAAACACGATTTAAAAGTAATAAAAAATCAGATTAACACGATTAAAAAACATGGATTGTACTTGTTGTAACTTGAAACTAAATAGCATTGCTACCTTTTCCTTTATTCGTTTTATTTCTTTCTTTATGCAAGCTTCCCCTCCATAATTATCGATGCGGTGGCTATTGGCAGTGTAAAAGGAGGGCGAAAAGCTTTTTCTTTCAAAGATGCACAGAGAACCCTAACGCTGTATTGCTATAACATAATCATATTTGAAACTTGTAAAGTGTAAACCGTATTCTACTGATTCAAATCACTTTCACAACTCTTAAAACAGAGACAGGAAGACAACACAGGTCTATATTTTCGTCAGTTATAGCTAATACAGCGTTTGGGTTACCAGTGAAAGATGTATTAGTTCAATCAATCAATCAATCAATCAATCAATCAATCAATCAATCAATCAATCTATCTATCTATCTATCTATCAATCAATCAGTCAGTCAATCAGTCAATCAGTCAGTCAGTCAGTCAGTCAGTCAGTCAGTTAATCAATCAATCAATCAATCAGTCAATCAGTCAATCAGTCAATCAGTCAATCAATCAGTCAGTCAGTCAGTTAATCAATTAATCAATCAATCAGTCGGTCAGTCAGTAAGTAAGTAAGTCAGTCAGTCACTTAATAAATCAATCAATCAATCAATCAATCAATCAATCAATCAATCAATCAATCAATCAATCAATCAGTCGGTCAGTCAGTAAGTAAGTAAGTAAGTTAGTCAGTCAGTCAGTAGTCAGTAGTCAGTAAATAATTAATAGTTCAATTGCTATCGTATCAATGTGTATTGTATTTTCGTTGTTTATTAGTTAATATATAACCTTTATTGTAACTAAACCAATACCTCCCTTTGGAGAGTAAGGCACAATAAAAATATACGTCGGTCGGTCGGTCGGTCGGTCGGTCGGTCGGTCGGTCGGTCGGTCGGTCGGTCGGTCGGTCGGTCAGTCAGTCAATTAATCAATAGGATGTCCGCTCCCATATGCAATTTTAAATCTGAGCATTCCTTTGCATGCAGTAAATTGGCTTTTGGATTTACACTCTTGTCAGAGGCGAGGAGTACTAAACCTCAGCCCACTGGACTTGGGCTTCAGCCGTCCGAGATCAAGCCCAGCTGGACGGGGTCATCTCGTTTAGTTCTTAGCCAAGAAATTTTACTCTCTCAATGGCTCTCGTCACAGTAATGTACACCCACCTCTCAATGTTCTCCCTTTCCATCTTGTTCTCCTGCGAAAAATAAAGTTGTGAAAACTAAATTGTGGCAAAAACACAAGGGAAAAATATACAGTACTAATGAGTCTATAAATACAGTAAGTTAATGAACCACCATTAAATCGTCATTGCATTGGCATGCAACGGAATTACCCGATTGTTTTTACGATGTACTTACCGTTTTTACTATGAGAGAACCCAAATTGGCTGTTGGCCTCTAAGGTGACTAGAGGGAACAGACCCCTTGAAAGTTCGAAAACTGGTTAACTGGGTTGGAGAAACTAATTGTGGGACATTCTCCATTTCGCGGTTTTCAGAATAAGCAATTGTCACTTCAGCCTTATTTTCAGTATTTTCAGGTTTATGTGAATAAACTCGGGCCTACTTTTACTGCCTTTTTGTTCGTCAAGAAATAAATAAGGAGTATTGCTTTCGTACAATTACATCTGGTGGAAAGCGACGTATTCGCTAACGGGTTATTCTCATCCTTCCGTAGTTTTACGTTAAAACCCGGTCTATTTGTTCGTTTCGAACCCTGGACAGGGGAATCGAAATTGTCCTTCTAATCCAATATAGCGGTGCCAAAATTTGGGCTGTCAGAAATCGCGATGCAATCACATGCAATCTCATTCATTTCGCCATGCAAAATGATGCTGTTGTCCATAAAGGAAACGTCACTGATTTTTCTATGCACCTTCACAGATTAAATTCTCAAGCCCCGTTGATGTATCAGTTTGGCTTATGCAGACGTATTGCTTGCTTACGGAAACAAAATAGCAGATGTCTCTTCGCAGGCAACACCAAAATTGATGATTTTGCCAGATTTTATTTGAAGTTGTTGTTTGCAGAAGTTAGATCCAATCAAGAGTTTTCTGTCATTTCCAAAATATTTCTTTCCAAGGAACGCTAATATAAAAGCCTGTCATTGTGCCAGAATCAATTAGCCTTGCATGATTAAAGTCACGTAGCATGCATGAGAGCGACAAGTTTGTTTTCGCGCTGCACGTATTTTAAGAAATTCGAAAGCCATATCTTGCCTTGCTCGTAAATTGTGACTGAAGATAATATAGCAAAAATACATAGAGAAGTTGAAAAGCCAGCGTACAAAATATTTCGTAACCGCTACCAGTTGTGTTTTTCGTGGATCACAACAATAACTAGCATTGACCTATTCTATAAATAAATTTTTATCTACCTGATATATTTTGGAAGTAGTAATTTTGAAAAACTTAGCCGTTCACCGCCGTTCTGTCCGGCTAATCTTCGATTGTTTTCCTTCATCACATATTTTAACAAGTTAAATTTCAAAGAATGATGGGCGCATTTCGTGGAGGAGTTTTCAAGGATGAGGAGGAAGAGCTTTCAACCACTTTCGCTACGGAGAATTTTTTTTTTTTTTTTTTTAACAACGCATAATGATCGAGTGCATGTAAAGTACAAACCATCAGAGGAGTAACCAAAATCACCGAGACGGTATTTTAGAGAAAGATCACGTCCTCGCTTACTTTTGCCCGGAACGAACTCGATCTATGAAACGATGTCAGAGTAGCTTTGGAAACAAACCCCATATTTGGAAAGTATTTCTTACAGCAACTGACGAACTAAATTAATCGCGGCAGCCTGTTCTACGAAACACTTTTTTAAACCGAACGCTTCAATTCGCAAAGCATTTATCCCCTTACCTCAAATGAATAAATCATCGCAGTCTGTCATTTTTAAGTTTGAGAAAAAGACTTTGTTGGGTTTCTGCTCAACGCCTGACAGTACAACAGCTATATCAATGATAGTACTGCAACACCTGCCGCAGATGAGTAAGAAACTTTAATATCGAAAAAGCTTATTGACTTTATCTGCAAGTTTTAAGTCATTATAGAACGACAACAATGACAACAATTATGTTAACGATGATAACGCCATCCCGAAATAACCCTGGGGGCATTGGTATCTTAGTTATTAGTGAAATATCGGGTGTTCCTCAGCTATCAGTTGAGATTTCAGCCCATTTCTCGGCCACCAGTAAATTTGGCAGATCTCAATTTTCAGCAATCAATTAGAAAACATGTTATTTCTCAGTTGATGGTTGGAAGTTCGACCAATTTCAGCTTTCAGTTGAACTCCATTCGGATCCTCTTGAAATCGTACTAAAATGTAAAATATTAACGTGTCACCATATGTTGCATTTGAAACAAAATGAAGACCTAATTTTCGCTCTAGGAGGGGGTCGGACATTGGGGTTTGCGGTATTGCGGTATTGGCCAATTTTTCATGCGGTATTTCGGTAATTTTAATCTTGAATTGCGGTATTGCGGTATTCTCCAAACCTGCGGGACGCGTTTTCTTGGCGTTTTGGTCGACGATAGTTGGTATAAAAAACGTATCCTTCACATTTTCCGACCATTTTTAGCCGTTTCTGGTCGTTCCGGAAGCAACCTGAAACAGCCTTATTTTAACGCACATTTTAATGAGCAATTTGACTGTTTTAACGACCAGTTTAAAGCCTTGTCATTGTTTCCTCGGTCCCACCGCTCGTTATTGCCTCTAATTTTGCCCTCGCGTCAACGAATTCGCCAGGTATACAGGCTTGCTATTAAATTGCGGTATTTTCCGGATTTTTTTGCGGTATTGCGGTATTTGCCGATTTTTTTTTTTTGCGGTAATGCGGTGTTTAGCAACCCCCAATGTCCCCCTCCTCTAGCTGTTGTACCTATGCCGGCTGTAAACATGACTCATTTATTTATTTCCCTAAACAATAGAAAGCTGGTATGTTTTCGCGTTCTAAGATGGCACAAATAAAATGGACTGATTTATAAGCAGCATTTTCAACTCCGTTATATTTCCTATCAGCGTGAGTGATGTGACTGAGTTACTTCTGTTTCATAATATCTTAGAAATAAACGAAGGGAAACTCTTAGGCCAGTTAAAACGAATTTTATCTGTGATTATTTGTAAGAAATACTAGAAGCCTTCCTGAAAATAAGTTATTAATGTTTATTTATGATGTCCATAGTATTTGCTGCTGGGCAAAAAAAACTATTTACACGCACTATTTATATATCAAGTAGCTTTCGGCTCATGGTAAACATTTTGAAACCCTAAGAATGAACCTGCTGGTTGTTCAGCATACGATCTCATTGTTGGATCACTTGGCCATCAACGATTTAAGTGCATGCGTGGAAAGTGAGTTGATGACTTTAAGAACCTATTTAAACAGCAAAGCTAAGACACTTAAAAATTGACACGTAAAAATTGCTAACTGATGTTTCGATGATGTTCGTCGATTTCAAATTTAGCACGATAAAAGCACAGGTCAGAGCTTACTGGAACACTATTTATGTGTAAAATTTGGTCTTTCGGCTAATTCTGCTGCTGATTTTCATTTTGTTTAACCTGGTTTAACTAACATGTTTTGTTGGTGTGAATTGGATATTAGCTTATGACGAAAACGTTGCTTTTTTTTTTTCTTTTTAAAGTTTTGATATTTTTTAAGCCTCGTAAATAATTATTTTAATGTTTAATATTTAAATTTCAAGTAGTGACCGTTTTCAGTATTTTAGATCGCTTCTAATCTTATGTACGTTTTATCGCGCGTTAAGAGAAAGAAGAAACGAACTCTTCTTCTCTTAACTTCCTACAATCTCAATTTTTTAGTTACATAAAAAACTGCATGGTTTGAGAAAATAATTAAAATTACCTGAAATACGACAAAGTCGTCCACTGTCGTCGTTGTAGATTGTAGCACTGAAGAGAATTATTTCATGCCTCTTAACGTATACCACTGCTTTTAATTTTTGGAAAGTTAATTGGTGACTTTGTAATGAGCATTTCATACAATACGTCTTATTTACATATTAATCAGTACTGCATTCAATTTCTCAGGCGTCCCTGTCTTAATTAGTTCTTATAGATTTGTCGGTACATATCTGCAGACATGCACGTTCTCTTACTGAACCACATAGAAATATATCGGACAAATGGCATATGGACGTAAGACATTGTAAACGCTCTCAGAAAATCAAGACCGATTCCTACACAAATAAGTAGTGCATGTGTTACAGTATAGGAAACTACGCTCCGTGGAGGGTGGTATGAAAAGTATTGACAAAAAAATGTTTGCAGGGCCTAAAGAGACAAAAAATGTTTGCAAACACGACATGTGTAAAATAGTTTGCATTTCGAAAAAAAAAATATGTGCAGAGGCGTATAAATTAAAGAAAATAATGGTGCTTCCCTAATAGGACTTCGTGTCGTGCAATTCGGTATGTAATCATACTCGTGATTAAATAAATCGTACTCCCGCTAGGCGGTCGTCCAATTTTGCTTATCACTTGTATGATTAGAGACCGAATTAGACTCCACTAAGCCACTCCACTCAGAAATATATACCGACTTCTCTATTCTTATTCCTAGGCATATACCTAGGCATATGCCTAGGGGTCTTGCTTTAAAACTTACGGACAAGCGACATAAAAAGAGAAGGGGAATAAGTTAAAAGTTTACTCGAGTTAACAAAAATAATCACTTTGTAAATAACGGAGCGCGAACCAGTAGTTATTAGTTACCAGTACTCGACAGATTTTATAACTTGGTTATCAAGTTCTCTAAGCAAGTTTTGCACTTTGTCTATCGAATCGTTTTCAGAGATTCTTGTCTCCTTTGCTGTTTTGCTGGTCTTCTAAAAAAGCTTTCCAACTCTCCAATTTTATTGAAATTAGTATGTTTGAGTTTACAAGTCTATTTCTAAAATTAGGGACCGAGTGACACGATTACGTAATATACTAAATGTTTCACGTACGCGATTGCGAACTTTACGCTGAAACTTGCCGTGACCTTTTCACGGGACTTTTTACGACTAATACACGGGAAAAACACGGTAACATGAAATTCTCTTTGAATTTAGTGAAGTCAAATTTTAGCACGCTCTGGTGTGTCAAACTGCACGTTAAGCGCGTTAACGATCCCACGGTAAGTGTGTTCAACGCACGCTAAGCGTGAGATCTAACACGCAAAGGAAAACAAAAGGTTTAGCGTGTCGACTTTCCTAAAACAATAATAAGTGTGTCTCCCTTTGTGCTACAAATTAAATATGCGCATATCCGTGACTCCTGGACACGTTTAGCGTGCCGTGTTTGCGTGTCGTGAGCGTGCTATCACCTTTAGCATCAAAATGCCGTGCAGGGTCACATATTGAAAAGGGTGTAAGCATTCTTTGTATTTTTCGTATCTACTTTTGTCAGGAGAAGAAAGCAAGCGGCGAAGTGCGAGCCACAGGAATTGCTAATTCTTCTTTGTAATTAATATCCATTTTGTTTTCCAGAGCCTTTAAATGTGCCGAAATCCCAGCTTCTACGTGATCTGCATTTCAAAAGCTATGGCTATGCTTTAAATTTTCTTACCCGATGCGGCTGCTGGTACCGTTTACATGATTTTTGCGCGACAACTTTATTCCAGGACCTCAAATGCATCTAACAGACACAATTTGTTGATTTTGCATGCGCAGATCGCAACACATTAGGTGCTATAAAGCCCCCTTACTAGCTGCATTTAATTAATTATTTATAAACATACTCTGATGTTGATTACTTTCCCGATCTGTCACGCACTCCAGAAACAATCGATACAATGTCTGGTTACCTTTAAACAAGAGAGTGTATAGTGAGAGAGTTAATTTCCCATATAGGCCTTATTCCAAAAGGTAATATTACTCTTAAAGTGGCTGCATGGTATCGGTTTCCAGCATTTTCCAGCTCTTACACTTTGACGGGTCTGTACTAGAAATCTTTATCAGTTGATGCTACAATAATGGTATCAAATAAATGCCCAATGATTGGTGAATTTGTTTTGGTCATTTTCTTGACGTCCCTGGTTACCATAGCAACAGGATAACCTGCTAAAAACACCTTTGTTTTTTAGCTTTAAGAGCTTATAACAAAAAATGTGTGTTCGAATACAAATAGCTCCCTATAGTGGGCTATGGCTTACCTGAAATGGGTACCCCTCAGAGATTTGAGCTGTTAGCATCTGCCATCAAAGCCGCTGTAAAACATTTCTTTATACTGATTGCCAGCAAAGGAAGTCGTTTTCGTGTAAATAAAATAATCTACCGTGCTTCGTATTCCTCGCCAGAAATTAATGACAAGAAGTCTATTTCATATCGCAAGAAGGAAATACGTAAACCGCCTCCTAAGAGAGCGTATCGATGAAAAACACAAACAGTAAATGATAAATGGTATAGAAGTTCTCTGTGAGTTATATAGCAAGCAGGCACTGGGAAAATGATCAATACTGAGACCGGAATTGCTTTCAAATTATTTGCCAGTGATTATGTTTGAGAACGTAACAAAGTTATTGCCGTATGTTTGTTTGTTTGTTTGTTACTTTGTTTGTTTTTTAAAGAATTATGTCAAAAATTGCGATTTTTGGCCGAAGCTGCTTATCATTTTGATGTTATGTTCACATGATTAACATATAAAAATGTTTACAAGGGATGAACGAACAGTTACTAAAAGTTTCAAAACCATAGAAAAAACATCATTTCAAAAATTCGGAAAAACCTCAGTTGGGAGGGGAGGGGGACCCACCCCCTCTGTACGTTTCAACAAGTGAAACGAAAATTGAAATATCAAGAAGAAGGGAATTGAACATGAACAATCACAACTAACGGTCAAAAACAAACAAATAACGTTTTATTTTTATTTTTAAATAAATGTATAAACAAATCTGCATATTTTAACTAAAGTAGTTCGTAGACAATCTAAACCACCCTGTCAAGTCCTACTGAGCCACAAGCTATATCCGGACGACAACAACCGACAAAAAAGAAAATGTGGGAACTGGTCAACGGGGAGGAAGGTGCATCTTTCTCCTTCATTTCCCTCAACTCCTTCCTTTCTGGAATGTTGTTCAAAGAGTTGTAACACCTATATTGTTTATAGAACCGCTGAACACTTCTTCCAACCCCAAACAATCCCAAAGGCGACCAAGAAAAGTCTAGCTAGTCGCACACACTCATTTGAGTAGTAGCTGCTATTACACGCGCATATTAATTTTAAAAAGAAAACGATCGAGTTGCAGTGTAGAAGTCTCGTTAGAAGCCAGCACTAACTAGCCAGCACTAATCCATAAGCCGACCAAAAAAGGTCGACTAGTTTCCATGACATTTATTTCAGTAGGAGCTGCTATTATGCGCGCGTACTTAAAAAGAAAAGAGTGTAGTACTCCCGTCAGAAGTCAGCACTTACATCACGAGATCGTTCGTTTTATCAGTTATAAAAGGAAGAAATATCTTTTTGTCTCCGTGGTTATTTTGTGGAATCAAATCATGGTAAGGGCCTACTACCGATCATGACAGCAAATGATGAGCGTTTGAGTCCGTGATAATTTCGGCGGTTTCCTTTGAAATGTTTTCCATAAATGGATCGATGCGGTAGCCTGGGACTTACAGGAGAGGCTACAAAGGCTATAAGCAAAATGGCGGGGAAGAATTTGTTGCTGGACACAATCTAAAGAACAATTCGTTGCATTTTTCTCGCTGTGAGTAATAATTCGACATCTTCAGGAAGTTAAAAAGGAATTCAGTTCTTTTGTTGCTGGATACCTTGAATGGCAGTCGCAAAGGAGTATATATTTATACCAGGTATTTTGATCGAAAAGTTAAATGCACTTCTGATGAACTGTTAAAGGCCGTGAAAGCGAGTGATACGATTATTTTTCTGCCTCCAAACAGCAGTCTTCTGGGTCAAGGATGACACTTCTACACAGGGCCAGCATATTACCTCCATCTGACAATGCCTGCTGGATTTAACACCGGTGGAAACAATATGTCAGGTAACAATTTCCTTGAATTTAAGTTGACGTAACACTTCTACTGAAGGAATCAAATTACTGAGACATGCATTCAAGCTTTAAAGTGATATTAATCTCTTTTTCCCCTACGATACTTTGTCTGAAAGCCAATTACGAGCCTGTAACTGCGATGTACGAAAAACGATCGACCGCCACAGCTGGCGTGGCCCTCATTCTTTGCCATGAATGGCTCGTACCTTTTGGTATACGTTTATTGAAAGGATAATACAAATTCTGCGTTTGTGCCTAGTGGCCCACCATGCCAGAGCTTAGCCTGGTTTCAGCGCATTAAGCGACCAGGAGTATTTCTACCCACCCCCTGCCACGCCTCCCCCCCTCCCCAGATGGGTTGAGAGTCCATCGCAGGGTTAACCTAGTAGTAAATTCGATGGCACCCATTTATACACCTGAGTGGAGAGAGGTACTCTGATAGCAAAGTGTAGTGCCCAAAGACACAATACACGGCCAGGCCTCGAACCCAGACCGCTCGATCCGGGTTCTGCGCACTGACCTACATCAGTTAATTACTAGATACGACGTCAGCGTTTACATGCAAATCAATCAATCAATCAATCAATCAATTAATCAGTCAATCAATCAATTCAACCAATCCAAGGTATATGTCTGTCTGAACGGATATAGTTACGGAAATATACGATCACACATACGTTTATGTCTTTTACGGCAAAAGGTATCAACAAGTTTCCGTTTCAGAAAATAAAGCCTCGGGTAAAATACCACCATTAAAAATGGCAATCGTAGCCCAGCGTGTTCTCCGTGGTCTCCGAGGTTTTTTAGTTAAACATGTTTAAAATAAATCTCAGAAACAAAATGTCTTATTCGAATATTATCTAAGTGGGTCTGTCACGAAACTTATTCCAATTGGTATCGTTTACACTAAATGAAATTTAACTCTTTAAGAGATGAGCATTTGCACTCGTCATACTTCTAAATTTAGACAGGTATTCAATTGCACGTGAGGAGATAAATGCAACAATTTCAAACTGTTACGCCACATATTTTAAAAAATGTCCTCATTCCACAAGCCGTAGAGAAATATATCGAAAAGAAAGATTGAGGCCAGCGAGCATCCATGGCGTTTATTTATTTATTTATTTTTTTTTTGCCAGTATCTTTCTTGGCTTGACTTCGCGGCATGAAATGCCTGCGGAATAATTACAATTAAGACATGGCAAGTTGACTGGCGCGGGAGATGTGGTAGTGGTGGTGGTGGCGGTGGTCGTTGGGGGGGGGGGGGGGGAGGAGGGGGGTTAAAACAGTTGTTTTAATTAGACGTTAAGCGTGCATTGCAATTTGCTGTTAAACGTGCATTTCTTTTGAGGTATTCAAACTATTAGGGCCGTAACCAGACTTTTGAAATAGACGAGGCAAAAGTTTGAGGGAGGGGGGCTGTGGAGGGGTTCGAAATCTAGACGTTCTGAAATACTATTCTCACTAGGGAAAACACGCACCAAAGCCAAAATTAACCACCATGCACTACCTTAAATTCCCGGCGTGACCCAGGGGACTACACTACATTCCCACAGACCTCATCCCTGCATTTAAGAGCAGCGTGCGTGTTAATTCAGCCAGTTCCAGTAAAGTTTAGATCTCGTCCTTGCTAGGAGATTTCGCCCCACCCTCCTCCCCGCAGCGATGAACATGTTTTTCTCATGGTCTACCTACTCGCAAAGCCTCGGGCTGATTCTCCCATATCTTAGTGCATCTAGGCCCGTTTGGCTCTGTGCGTGGGTGGACCTGGTGAGAATATAATTACTATTTTCAGCATTTTATGGAGTATTTCTTCAGGAAAAGCAATCCCGCTCAACTGGAGATTATTTTACGTATTTTGTTTTTAGTTTTGGGTTAATTCTTGCCTATTGCTAGTAACGGCCCTGACTATGGTACAATCAGACACAGAAACTGAGAAGTAAATTCAAGTGTATTTATTTCAATGTGCTAGTTGTGATGAAGTGCTGTTGTAAATGATCACTACCTTGCCATGTATTTGCCATTAATTTATAGTATAATGGAATCTCAATTATAGTAATTCTTCCGTACAATAACACAGCAGGTGACCAGATCATGCTTCTGGAGAGCAAATGTCTTATTTAAATGCTTTTTCACTGACATTTAACATCAGTTGTTTTTAATTAATAATACAATGGTAATAGCAGTTATTTTTTCATAGCTTTCTGCCATGCAACAGAATGTTACGATGAGTTCTATTTAAAGCGTACTTTTGTCTTCCACAAGTCGCAATGGGAAGTTAAAACTCCGTGTTTTATTTTGTATGATAAACATTAAATTACGCTTGTAAAGCTAACAAATTTTACCCTAAAATAGAGCCCCGACGTGCCTTAACGCACGTGTCTAACTGTTAAGTAAACTTCGTAGCTCAAGAAAATTTACTTGTTGACCGAAAGATAAAAGCCTATTTATAACGGCGACAATATATATTAATTCGAAGAAAACTTCTTAACTTGCTACACGAAGGAAGAATTATTGGACTCACAGAGTTGCGCAGCTGTAGTAAAATATCGACTAGCTTCCCCTCCCTCTCCCCCTCCCCTTCCAGCCCCAGCAAGTCTTGTAGAGAAAAAAAGGGGGAATTGGAGTAAAAAAAAATCAAAATGTCACAAAATTTGCAAAGTTGATTTGAAAGAGATATAGAGAAAGAGTGTTAGAGTGTAAAAGCTCAACCAGAAAATTTACCTTAAAATACTCCAAATCTCTGTATAATAATCGTTAAAAAAAAACATGCTTGGCATAGAAACTAAAAGGTGCATAATCAAATAGAAGACAAGCCACAGTAATTTCCGATATTAAGTAAAATTAGAAGGACACTTTTTGTCCACCTTCGCACACTCTCCAACCCTCCCCCTCTCCCCCCTCAGGCTACACTATGTTAAGCCTGAATGAAGCTGACATTAAAAATAACTATAGAAATTATAATTACACCAGAAGAAAAAAGTATATTTGGTGGAACACGGTTAATTCTTTCACTTTGTGTTACACTACAAACGTACAATACCAGTCTTTGATAAAAGCTAGTCTTGACACGGTAACAGTGTGTCTGGGCAATTGTTTGTTTGTTTGTTGTTGTTGTTGTTTTTACTTTCCACACCATAAGCGAATAAAGATATTTGATGCTTTCTGAAGATCTATGATCGCACTTCTACACTAGCGTGAGTAGCAACTCTTTTAAACAAGCTCTTTATCAGTAACAGAACTAGTTCCAGGACTTCGCAGCATGTCAACACGGATACACCAATCCAGAGGCCCAGCTGACCACCAATATCTGCAATCAAGTTGATTCCCTGCAAGAGTACATGGCGTAAAAAAAACGCTGATAAAATTTACTTCGACGTTCCAAATGGTACGACCCACGCTATTTCAGGAGCGTGGGTGGGTGGGGTGGTGGGGGAGGGAGGGGGCGAGGGGAGGGGGCTGTTAAGGTATAGTTGCTAAAAGGCTTCCTCAAGGAGGGAATGTCGTTCGTCGTATCTAGTCAATCATTTTCATATTATAAAATAGTCACTACGACTTTTTCCGAACTGATGACTATTTCCGCTGATGACAAGGTGATAGCCTCAGGTGAATCGCCTTTTTAGAGAACTTTTATGCAAATATATCGCGTTTCAACTTCATAAACACTCATGTTCTTTGGCCATTTGAATTTAACGAGAAATAAAATGGAAACAACGGCAACAAACATAACACGTGAACTACGCATGACGTTTCGCATGCTACAGCACCCATCTTCAGAAGTGACGGTTACAAAAAAACGAAAGATTTGAAACCTAAAAATACAAAGCGAGTTACTGGTAACTAATAATGAAAACAAAAGGTGATAGCTAATAGAGCCACAGCTTTTCACTGCCAACGTTGTCATTAAGTCCCCCCGTATAAACAATGTTTCTTTTATTTTACAATGTAAATCACAACGTACACTGGCTAAGACCTCGAAGGCGTTTCAACTTCTTTCCAATAACTATATTCCAGTCCTCGGAATATTCCTTATCGGAAAGAAAGCCAAGGTTAAATTAAATTGATCATCAGCTGTCCGAGTTAAATGTAAGTGAAGTCACAAACAAGGGCCAGAAAGTTTTTACCTCGTAGCTCAGCTGTTCCCTCACTTCCTGGAAGTTTAGCCGTTCGAAAAACACCCTCACCTGAAGAAAATTTCTACTGCAAAATCAAAGTACAAAACAAAGTTAAGAACATACTATATTTTTTCCCTAAATGTTTCGGATTTCTAGGTAACCACGAGTATTTTATTATACAATTTTTGCACTTCTAGCAATGAAGCCTGAGCTCCTAGTGCTGTGTCGATGGAAAAGGAACTAAACTAATCGTGCCTTTTTCCACACAGCTGTGAAAATGACTCTCTATTTTCCAGCCAAGATAGTCTACACACCATCGTCATCATTTCTGTCAGGTTTCTCAAAAATTTACCGATAGCCACCCCTATGAGAGTAAAGGGTCTTGCTCAAAGGACCCGCACTCGATCTAGAGCTGCTTTTAAACAAACAGAGTGACCAATACACCACCATCACAGAAACAAAGAGAAAGCCTATCTTAAAATTTAAAACAAACAAATAAACAACATTAAATGGGCTCTTTGGACGTTGCCCAAAAACTGATTTAAAACGATCACTAAACGGCAAATTTGCTAATATGTCTATTTTGAAATCTATATTTACAACGAGATCATCGAACGCCTTTTTAGGTAAGCAAAGTCTGCCCTACTTTAGTCTACTTTTTTTTCATATAGCAGAGCATTTACTTACTTCAAAAACTCAGGGCCCTCAGCCAGTTGGTCTTCATAAGCTGGATTTCGTCTTTTATGTACACGATTGTAAAGCCTTTGCTAAAGGAATAGTCATCAAATATAAGTGCATCAGCAGGTTTTACTTGACTTATGTCTTACCAATCAGTGTTACCGCTTTCAGCCGTCAGGTGGCGCTTTATATATCTAACACTTATTTAACGCGTTAAGCCGTTTTAACTGTAATTAAAAAATAACTCATTTTGGGTTGAAAAGGTTTCCAAGAAACAAGGTTATATAATGATATTCGTTAATATGCATGGATTCACCAATAATACTGCCAAGAGGCTCTCCCTAGAAAAAAGCATACAAACGAACGAACGAATGGCAAGCAAACAAACAACCCAATATCTTTCTACCTGATATCCTTCAGAAGGCCACTCTGCCATCGACATAGATGTTTTGTAAACAACCTCACTGCAATGTAAACAAGTAATAATAAATGTATGTATTGTTACTTGTACAAAGAACTAGAATAAGTGTCACTTTTTCATTATTCCATATGCATATTCAAATGAAATATCATATAAACCGTTCGCAGTTCAAAGCTGCAGGTTCTCAAAGGAAATAAGATCTGTTAACGGTTTTTGGATACGCACGATTTTCTACACTGTACAATTGGATATGCTCAATTTTGTATCTCTGCTTAGTCCTTAATTTTAGTTTCGATTGAGAAGATATATCAGACACTCGAGAGAGTGTTAAATCAAGCATCTTGGCTGGCGCGTCGTGTTTTCAACTCTATTCTCGGTGTTTGGAAATATGACGAAACACACACTCTCTCTCTCGTGCATGATATATTACGTCTTGAATTATCGTCATCATTATCATCAGTCCTTTAGACACCAAGCGACACAAAATGCCTAACATGTCATATTACACGTTATTAAGTCTTGAAATGGTAAAAAATTTAAAGTAGATCTGAATTCATTAATTGTTATAGTTAATTGATTGTTGTTAGTGTTCTTCTAACATATTTTCCGAAGGCTTCACGCAATACCTTGAAGAATAGCGCGGAGCATTGCCTTGATCTGCTGTTTTCAGGGACCTTCGCCTATTCATCGCGACAAATTTTTCGTGTAACGATCTTTTGACGTCGTCGTTCAATGGGACGAAAACGCTTTTTACAGATTACGCGCGACCCCACAGACAGATTTTCTTAAACACCGAAAAGCACAGAAATTCTTTCACTGATATTGGACTTTTTCGCATTACCCGAAGACAGGAAATTGGTCACGACACTTATTTCAGAAAGCCGACGAATCACAGCGAAGATTTGGAATTAGGACATAACTTCGCGCAAGTTGTTTTGATTCCCTCGAAAGCCTTTAATATATACCGCAACTTGATAGCTTGTACTACACTTAATATAGCCCATAACTTAAAAACCGTTTCCGTCACCTCTTCACGTGTAAGTACATGTGATCCCTGTTGGATACGTTGCAGTGATTGGTTTAAATATAATTTGATTAAAAAAAAAGGTCAACGAAAACATAGCGCTCCGTCCCAGAGGTCTTTCTCCCGCCCTCTTCGCTCACGGTGACGCCCTTTGGCTGCCAAAGCGTGGAGTTCCCCCACGTACGAGAAAAATCCTCTGGTACCAAGGGTATGGTTGCTAAGAACGCAAGCTATAACGAATATCAAAGACCTCGCTCAAGTAATGAACGCTGGGGCGCTATTGTCATTTCGTATGTAATACACGTTGAACGGTAGAAAATACCTCTTAATTTAAAATCTCTAACCAAATTAGGAGATGGTAAACAGGATATCTGCCAACATATACCTGCAAGGAACAGGACAGTCGTTCTCGCAACCTAAACCTTCCTCATCGAATTTTGTAGTCATATCTTCCAGGCAAAATCCTAGGCAGTAAAGTTTCAAATTAGAACAACAAGATACGAGGTCAAACTCGAGCATTGAGACGACTAATGCGCAAGAAATGAGAAAGCGTTCTAATAACCAAGGCTCGGAACTTATCCTCGCAAACTCACAAAATACGACTAATCTTTGGAGAAGTAGCAACCATTTGCGATTAAAGATTCTTCTCTCAAAACTATGGAGGAGAGACAGGAGGAATTCTTAGTATATTTTGATTCCAAAAAAAGAGATCTAGACGACACCACTACTGGTGGTGAGGTGTAGGGGGTAAGAGGTCAACTAACTAGCACCGTACTCTCACCCGAGATAAGTTCTCCTAGTGATTACCCCTTCCAACGCTCTTTTAGCGGAGGACTTCACTTTGGGTTTGAAAAGGAAAGTGCATAAGTTAATAATAAGGTGGAGCAGTGAGCACAATGGTACTATTTTCTAAAAACCTGAATCAGGGTTCTTGATAGTGTTGCAAACATAGCGATCATCGATCGGGAATCGAGCCTCAGCACAGCCACAGTTTTCTATTTGAATCTTTGCCAGACATGACCTCATGCAAGACTGCAAAACAAGTTAAATGAAAAGAGTAACAAGTAGTTAGATGAATAAATGAATGAGTGAACTAATTATAACTAAATGCGAAGTTGATAATCAAAACGCAGTGTGTTCCATTCCTGAGTATGTATGCCTTTTTGGAAATTGGAAATTGACAAACATGTCCTTGTACTCTTTATGACAGGTGGTCGGCTTCATAAAATGCACCTTGTTGGGTATAAATGGGGCAATACCCCAGGTTACTCTGGTTAGAGGGAAAGCCTGTTTTTCAGCCTGGTGACACATCAAGCCGGTGACAATGTTCGGTTTCTAGATCATGAAGCAACTAAAACTATTTGCACTCCTCCCTGGTTGGGATGGTTATTCACCATGACTACAGGTTTGCCCTTAATCCGTAATTTATTTCGCCATACCCAATAGAGGCACTGCCTTGCCCAACACAGGGACCCCGGCCACGGCTACATCCGGAAAGCACGATCCGGAGTCCAGCGGTGTAATCATTTGGCCATGCCGACACCCCATTACCTTGAATATATTCATGTAACTGTTGCCTCGCTTAATAGATTGTCCGAATAATTTATCTCGGGTACCTTTCTGATACAAAATGAATTCCTTTCATATGCTCCCTCTTCCTGAACCAACCAGAAATACTGAAAGTGGCATTCTTTAAAACATGATGGTATTACTCCTCGGACCCAAAGTCATACCTACATGACCGTCACAACTACAGGTGGGGATAGAGACTCCCCCACCCCACAGATTCCCGTTATTATTAGACAGTTTGAAAGCACAATGCCTCAAGTAGACATCCTGGAGCTTAATCTACAAGTTATGATGGTCATCGTTGCTTATAGCAACATATAATGCCATCAAATCTTCCGAATTGAATCTGTTTACGTATTAGATTTCAGAAAAGCAAAAAATCGATACAGTTTTTTTTTTTTTTAACTGAATATTGGATGCTATAACAAAAGTTTGGAAATACGATTGCAATATAGCAATATCTCAAGACAAAAGAGTAACTCGTAATGACCAGAATTTTATGACGTAAAAACGAACAAGTGCTGAAAGTACTAGCATCCTAGAGTAAACCCCCTTCTTAAAATTTTGAAGAAACCTCCTGTCAGGGTGCCATCCCACTTTGCCCATTCCGTCTGTGCGTTGGAAAAGGTAAGGTAAAGTCTGTATACGAGCCTGGTGGCCCATCCGTCCTAGTGGCCCATCCGTAGCATGAAGCGACTAGGAGTATTGCTACTCCCCCCTGGATGGGGTGCTAGTCCATCGCAGGGTTACCCCCAGCAGTAAATTCGCTGGTACCCATTTATACACCTGGGTGGAGAGAGGCACTATGCAAGAGAGTAAAGTATCTTGCCCAAGAACACAATGCAGTGCCCCGACCAGGGCTCGAACCCGGACCGCCTGATCAGGAGTCCAGCGCACTAACCATTAGGAGGGTCCCCAATAGGTTTTTCGGGATCCGGGATTTGGTTTATTTGAAGGCCGGGATTCGGGATTTTGTAGGAAAAGGGGAGCGAGATTCGGGATTGTAATTTTGAACGGGACACGGGATTTGGCGATTTTACGAAGCGGGACTCGGGAAATGTTATTTTGAAGAGCCGCGATTCGGGAAGTCCGTTGACGAAAATGTACGAAACCAACCTGTTATCTTCATGAATGTCGGAAATTGGCCAGCCAAATGTATCCACGATCCGATCACGCGGCTAATTTGTGACCCCTATGGCGATCTTGTATGTTTCTGTGAACCTTGGTCGTAATAATATCCTTTGGATTCGATTCACAAGCGACCTTTTGTCGACCGCAAAATCTCGCGTGTCAAGTTATATCTACTGTATATTGATCGGCACGGGTGGCTGTACCTTTAGGTCGTCGACGGAGAGTGACACAGTAGTGTTTGGAGAAGCGTGTCCTAGCGGATCCTAGTGATGTCGGCTAACACCGACACCGATGATCCAGATGTACATGATATTATAAGTTGTGGAGCTCTTTTTCATGAAAAACGGAAGAGCTGATGTTCATTTTTGGCAAAGGAAAAATTTGGGGGCGCAACTTCACCGTTCAAGGAAACTGTTAGGTTTAAACTAAAGAAATAATCTTTGCGGTAAAATTGCAAAGAAAGAAGCCTGAAAAAAATCAGGGTTTCAACGGGATTTGAACCCGTGACCTCCTACGATGCCCTACCAGCTGAGCTTGTAGTTACCGTTTTAGAACCTTGCTATTCTCAGTATTCTGGACTCATTTCATCCGTACTATCGGTATAGCTTGAACCGGGGGCTCGTTCCTCCCCCCCCCCCCCCCCCCCCCTTCCCCCAGACCTCCACCCACAGACACTTTTTTGGGAAAAAGAAGGATGAACAACCTTATATGGTGATGTCCATATATGTCTCGGCTACTCTCGTGATTGCAAGTTACCTTAATGTGTTATGTACGACAATACGGATTCAAAACATGGCTTCAAGATGGCTTGCAAATGACAACAAACTGCTTCTCAAAAATGCACCAAATGGGATTCGAGCATGTCTAGATTTTCACAATTTTCCCTGGGGAGGATGTCCCGTACCCCCTACGGAAATTGGCCTCCAACACACTTTAAACATCACCACCATTGGTAACTTTTGGCCCCTCTCACTTACAAATTCGTTCCTATGGGCCTGACTAAAGGGTGGCACTAAAGGCATAGAATAACGACTTACAACACAATGAAGGACTTTGTGACCTAGTTCATTTGAAACTGAAATCTGCCAGATGAACTATGCCCTCGCTTTGGTGGAAAGAGCTAATTTTCATACTTGGATTTGCTGTGAAGGAATCTGGACACCCTAAAAAGGCCTTTTTCCGTTGAGGTAAGGGACCTTAAAAAACGCTAGTGACCGGGATCGGGATTGGCCGCTAAAAACCGTCGGGATTACGAGATTGAGGAAAAATTTTGGTCGGGATGGCGGGATTGAAGAACCCTATTGGGGACCCTCCATTAGGTCACCGCGCCTCCCACGTGTGCGTTGGAAGGTGACATCTAATTTCATTTTCGGAAAGACGAAAATTTAGCGAACATACCTCTCGCGAATACATTGATCCAAAATTCTTGTAATAAAGGTTCTCCTTGTCATCACTGCCGTATGTTCTACAACTTCCATTTTTGAAAGGGTCCACTCTCTTAATAACCTCCTGAAAATTAAATGCATATAAATTATATTAGAGAGATAACGTTACCGAGAGATATGAAAAAAATAACGGTTATCAGGGTAAAAATGGTTTGCCTTGTCCAAGGAATCTTGCATAAATATTTTAGGGAATCACGAGACATAAGAAATATTTGAAATTAGTTTGGAAATCACTACAGTGGTAAAATGCATTCACTGAATTTCGTGTGGTGCTGCGTCAATATAAATCACATTAGTTAAAAATCTTTCATCATTTATTCACCCAAAATAGGCAACACAAAGCTTCGTGACTCTCGGATATTCTCTGCTGCAAAACAGCATGGGGCCTTTCAAAATTAAACAAAAGCTTGTTTTCTTTAAATCTGGGCGGAATAAACCATATTTGTTCTACGACCCTTTTGAACTATAAATATCATTACTTTTTAACAGAGTTTGGTATTGTTCTACATGGCAGTATTATTTTTTTTAAATTTGTTGAATTCAAAACAAAATTGGAAAAATCTTCATTAAAGACAGCTACAAAAGTGACAACATCACCACCGCTTAAGCACTTTAACTATAAGAACAATACCTGCAGAAATATATACTCGATGAAGCAAATTGCATGCATTCTTATCCTGTGAAAGTTAAAACTGTTTACAAACAAGTGATATAAGAAGTTGAGATAATATGGTTATGTAGGCATTATTTCATAGTGCATCTTCTCAAATCAGAATTGAAGACAAATTTTGACGGAAATATTTGCTACAAAAAAAAAAAAAAAAACAAAAAAAAACAGTATATACCCTTCGAACTCCAACAGAAGTAGAAAATCCCGGAACAAGATTGATTCCTTCCTCGTCTGGAAAAGGCATATCCCCTTGATTATGGATGACAATCCTGGCTCCAGCAGTCTGACTGAGCTCAGGAACGTATACAAACGACTCTATAAATAGGTTCAACTTCAGTCCTTTTCAAGAGTGAAGAGAGAATAAAATTAAATAATCTATAAGTATGCGGTTGACTGTAAACAATGAAAATACCAGATTTACTCGATCGAATAAATCAATTTTCGACTCAGCATTTCGCATTTGGACGGGATGTTAACCAAGATTGTCTGGTCGGGTCTTGTACCCGAATTATCGCAAACATTCTGTTTTTGTTGTTGGCTAGCCCTCTAACGTGCAAATATATATTCCAGGGAAACACCCATTGGAGCGTTCGTTTAAATTGTATGTCCTTAGTTACATAGCTTGGATCGGAGCTTATTTTACAAAATAAAATTCTTGCATAGCGATTCTGACGTCATATAGATTCAAATTACTTCATAAGATCCTACTTTAAACAGCATAATTCTTCCCATAAGTGAAGCCTAATGCAAAGTTATTGAGTGAAATGTTTGGCAGTCTAAAAAAGATAGGCCCCCGTAGTATTAGCAAATACATCACGCTTGCCTCATGCAAATCTATTTAATTTATGCTCTATTTTATTCATTTTTGCAGCGACTATAAATTAAGCGTTCAGCTTAGCTGTATCTTTTGTATCTTACCTCCAAAGGGGCCAGTGCTATGCGTATCAAAGGTTGTTTGATTTTTTCTTTCATCGTCCCTTCCACCGTTAAACGTAAAGCAATTTCCGTAACGATGATCCCAGAAATGATGCCAATATTTGGAGTAGTTCTTTCTTGGTTATTCAGAAAAACAGATGTTTTGTTACAAATATTAAAATAAAAACACTAATGCAAGAACATTCTTCGCCATTATCAAATACAAAAGGTCTAAGTTAGAATATATAACAGTTTCAGTGCGAAAAAGGAAATGAATAACGTCAACTGGTTTCGCGCGGATGGAGTTGGTCTCCTTTCCTTGATATATAGTATTTTATAAATGTGCACTTTCTCAGGGTGTTGTAAGGAGATGTTAGCTCAGAACGGCAGATCTGAAATATTCGTTTAACGGTGCTTATGTTTACAGTAATGAAGCTTTAAAAACGTTAATTCAGAAGGACATCACTCCTCCAGGTTAATAATTTATGCATGTATGAATGGATGCATGCATGAAATTCATGCATGCATGCATCCATCTGCATTCCTAGTACATTTGTCAAAACATAAGAGTAATGAACTTAAGTTACCTGCAATCAATCCCCCTGAAGTTGCAATCAAACACAAAGTCTTTATATTTATGTCCCATTTTATAAAGCGTGGTATGGTTCTCTAATGCTAAATGTGACAAGAGCAACTCTTCGAAAAGATAGTCAACTCTGAGCTCCTCTTCAGGGTCGTAGTTTTCATCTGTGTCGTTGTTCCCCACAAACGAATTGTCTTCAGTGATAGTCTGGATATCTGGAGTGGGAGTAGGTGTGCCATCTCCTGCAAACAAATATTTATGATGGTATATAAATGTCAGTCTTTAATTAAAAGTGACAGCTCCTTTGGTTACCATGTAACACATTATACTTGAGAAATTCAGCCCTTGAACAGAACTTGCTTACGATAATCACCCTACAATATACAATGATAACTAAACACACTGATATAATTAACAGTACTGAGATTACTTACTTATTGACAATTCATTTGAAAGTTACAAACGCGATAACATTGCCCACATTAACTAAATTTGTTGAACTAGATTGTCAAATATGGTTCGATTAGGACAAGCAACTTACCACACCACCATTTAAGAAACGTTTTATTCTAGTGAAGATAAATATACAAACAAAAAAACAAACAAACAAACAAACAGGAGCAACAACAACACCGATATATCGTAGCCTGCGCCGTAGACGAAACTAAACCCCTGATAGATTACGTCTGTTACGCAGGCTAATAATATATCAGAGCAAAATATGAAACAAGCAAGCAATTGAAAGCAAGCAACAATAGGAAGTAGTGACTTCATCATACGTTATGCGTACCTTTCTGATCGCCTTTCTTCTCCTTTTGGAGTATTTCATCGATTTCCTTTAATATTTGGTCGATGTAATAGTCCGGTATTTCGCTGTTTTTTATGGTGTTTTGGTTGCAAATCGTAACGGCCGGAAAGGTCACTTCCTGTTAGTTCGGAAAAAAGTGCGGATTGAAAGAATCAATTAATCAGTCAATCAATCAATCAATCAATCAATCAATCAATCAATCAATCAATCAATGAAGCAAACAAGCAATCAAGCAATAGACCACATTTTCAGGACGGGGAATCCAGAAACATCGAGTTTGAATTCGAGTTCGAGTTCGAGTTCGAGTTCGAGTTGAACTTCGAGTTGGACTTCGAGTTAGACTTCGAGTTAGACTTCGAGTTAAAAAAAATTAAAAATAAATAAAAATTGAAATTAAAAAATTAAAAAAAAAAACAGAAACAACACACACAAAAACCGAAACAACAACAAACAAGTGCAAGACTCCTTGTCAAAAGCAAACAAAGGAAGGCACAAACAAAGGAAGGCATGTGAAGGATTACTTTTCCACAGATCTTGCTTGATATGCTAACCATAATCCAACAATGATTCATGAAAAAGGGTGCACAACTAAGGTAAACAGTTATCGTTGAGAAAGTGCCGAAACGACAGTGAGAGTGGTGTGACGCGTGACGCAGACGTAGCCGGGTCGTCCTGTATCACAATATCGGGTAACACATTTCCTGGACCGGTTTGTTCTGCCGGAGGTCCAAAAATGGACAGGTACGTTTAATTTACTTTACAAAGATTTGAAGTTGACAGATTAATTTTGAATTGCAAATAAGCGCTGAAATGTGCCTCTCTTTTTAGCGAAGAAACAGAGGTTACAGAGGTGTTTTCATCGCCGGAGAAGGATGCACACGGTGATACAATGTAAGTGTGATCTTTTCATCATAGATCAAAATGGTACTTCTGAGCTGCTGTTAGCAATACAAAGCTTGGTTTAAGTTACTTTATGGAGACTTCCAAATGAAAGACTGGAAATATTTACTTTGTAATGTAAATTAGCGCTGAAACATGCCTCTTTTTGTTTAGTGAGGAAACAATCATAGAGATATCTTCATCGCCGGATAAAGATACACGTGTTGCCAAGTTGCCGGAGAAAGAAGATGCACGTGGCACAATGTAAGTGTTAACTACAAGATTTGACCCGGGGGCTAACTGTGCATTATCCAAGGAAACAAATATATAATTTTGACTTCTCTAATCCTACTTGGGTAGTAGCCACGGATTTGTTTTCTCATCCATTCACTTTCAACAGCTTTGATTGATTTGACTCCCGGGATTTGACTCAATTTAATTAATATGTAACTGGTGTTTTGATAAAAAAAAAAAAGCTCAAACAACAACAGCGTGTTGTGAGAGAAACAGATGGAACCTAGGTGACGTTTTCGTTTCAATAGTAAACACCGGCTGTCTTAGAAAGTGTTTTAGGAATATCGTCCGCCATTCGGGTTTGTTTGTCTGGGGTTTGTCTCAGTCATTTCTTAGTCATTACGTAACTCGCGCATCCCTATTCTTCACATTCCTTTATCTCTAAGCAAAGGATATCGGTAGTTCTGTGACTGGTAAATTTATAATACGGGTTGCCCTGTATCCTTCAATTTTTCCAACCACTTATAGCCGTTTCTGGTCGTTTTAACAACTAAAGCCGTGTCATTGTTTCCAGGGTCCAGCTATACTGTCTTACTATGAAATTGCGGTATTCTCCGGATTCTTTTGCGGTATTGCAGTATTTACCGAATTGTTTTTGCGGTAACGCGGTATTCAGCACCCCCTACGGTAACGGGTTTGTTTGGTTTTGTTTGTTTATGTTACTTTCTTGTTTCTTTCTTATTATGTTACTTTCTTTCTTTCTTTCCTATGTTACTTTCAACTCGAACTTTAACTCCAAGTCCAACTCGAAGTCCAACTCGAACTTTAACTCGAAGTCCAACTCGAAGTCCAACTCGAAGTCCAACTCGAACTCGAACTCGAACTCGAATCCAAACTCGAGGGTTAACTACTCCAATCAATCAATCAATGAAGCAAACAAGCAATCAAGCAATAGACCACATTTTCAGGACGATGTGTTTGAATTTGAGAGAAAAAAATTCTCAAGGCCAGCATCGCGTGGTCTGAAACTGAAATGCGACAGCAAACAAACGAAGCTTAAGAGTACGCCAACATGCAGCAGAATAAAAACAGTCTACTTTTTTAGCCTTCATTTATCATCGTAACCAGAGGTGTAATAAAGGTTGAATGTACTGTAAAAATTACGAACCTCGCAGTAGAATAATCATTTCATAGTTATATGAAAAGGCGCATTCTTAGATTCCAGATTTTTTAAGACCACTTTAGCCTGTGGCTGGATAGGAACGACTCTTCAATTTTCTGAGGTCCTTTGTCCATTATTTGATTCCTGTATATATTTTAACTGCTGATGTCAAAGTTGTTTTGAAGTTGTTATGCTTCAAAAAGCGTGCAGTAGACTTACTCGGGCCTCAAACGTTTGAAGCGAGCGATTTTTCCGATATAATACAGTATCCAAGTTTCAGGCGGTTTTGTCGTTATGGTTTTCGAAGATGTTTGTTGCAGCCAATTTGCTGCTGAAATTATGCCATTACCACTGAAATAAACTGTTACAACATAATTACTTCATATTTGGTCTGCTTCAAAGTGCGTTTCGTGTCATTTGATGAGTCAGTTCTGGCAAATACCAGGAGAATCACAGACATTGTGGAAATTAAGGTTGAATTTTTAACCTCGAAATACCTTTTATTTTTGATGTGGAGTTTATTCTCGAAGCATCTGGGTAGTAGAGCTCGTTGTCAACGAATCACTTAATGCTCCAGTTTAAAATCGACCACCCACTGCTAGCAGATAATTGCAAAATGTAAACTGGCATTGTTAGTCTGTTGTTGTCGGTGTCGGGAAGTTTCAAATGTTGGTAACCTTCAATACGTATATACAAGGCAATTACAAACTGTGCAAATGTTTGATTGTGTCTGTAGGCGTCATGCGAATTCTTTCTAAATTTCCTCCAATGTGGTCTTTGCCAACGTGCTAAATTAATAATGACTGTTTAAAAAGTTATAAGCTACTTTACATTATTTGAATACACACCGATTTATGCTTTACTTTTACCACCGTAGAGACAGGGCGACTCAGATACAACTTAAACAAGCCATACGTTTGAAAGATGAACATCGCGAAGGCTCCAATAATGAAAACAGTCCAAATGGATCTGCTGAACAATGTCTTGGCCTCAGCCAGCCTTCCGATTCCATGTGTAGTCGTATAGCTGCAGAAATCCTTGATCAATTCTTTTGGTTTTTTAGTCTCTTCGCCATCCTTTTTATCTTCATTCAGAGAAGCTTCACCTGCCATCGGTTCGGACCCTTTGAATTGTGGAAGTTTGTAAACAGGATGTACTAGAAAATAGATAAAAAACGTGCTTGTCTGTTTTGAAGGCTCTCAACCACGAAAAATAAAGCAAAAAATAAACCTTCATTTTTAGATACCTTTTTTACGTTTGTCAGTGGGTAGGAATTTGTTATATTAGGAGGCTATTTTCTACAGTTTTTGCTGTTTATTCTACAGTTACACCATACCTTCGAGGCGAACTTTAAAGAAATCGTTAACTAAAGCATTTTTTTCCCTGAACTAAAAAATATCAGTTGAATATTGAGTTTAATTTAAATCTGGTGTAAATACATGTCCGTTTCTTATACCTGTTGACTGTTTCGGTATTCCGGCAATACGTTACCTTTATTGAAAAGTTTGGAATGGAAATACGCATAAATACTCATCGCCTTTATCATTTGTAAAATATAAGCCAGTAACAGTAATCTGTGTTCACAAATTCGTTGAAAGGAATAACGAATACGCGACGAAACATGATCCGTCCAAGCGCGTGTATTTGGTTATGTCTTGTTTTATATATTTTCCTCAAATATTACAGCTACGTATTTTAACTGTTAGATTAGATAGTGTTATTGATGATAACAAAGTTACCTACCAGTAACTAAGCAAGGATTGTGGATCCTTATTTACAGAAATGTCAATCTTCAATAGAATCGATGTCCTGTTTTTGAAGTGACTTGACTACAGCGGCAGTTTCGAGTACTTCTGGTAACGAGCCAATCACGCAGGGGTTTTTTTTTGTTAAGAACTATGACGTTTTATTTATTTATAAGTTTAGCCATCTCTATGAGATGCATCAAGCGTGCTAATGCGATGTTTCAAACTGAGAACATTTCGTAGCACAGATAATTAGAGCACTGGGTAGAAAAGTTTCAGAAGATAACTATATCCGCCTGAGTTACGAAGACTGGATCAAGATGAAGACAGTGATCAAGTACCCTTACTTCAAACATGCAACTGAGAAGGTAACGCTTTGTTTGTTTGGACGTTTGGACGTTAATTTGAATAATTAATGATTAAATGGTCAAGAAATAATAATTATAGGACAAAAAATGCGTATGCTGAGATCACTCTATAGCTAAAGATTTTATATAAAAACATCGTAACCAACCAGTGGTCATGTACACGGGTGTAACTTATATATCCTGAACTTTCTGTTCAATCCCTACATTGGGCGGAGAGGGAGTGTTGGGAATGGACTCCATGTTCCTTTGTAGGGAATGATACTCCGCGAAATTTTCGGCGGTTTCGTATGAAAATAATTTTTTTTTTTTTTAATTTTTATTAGCATTTCACACAAAAAAGATTACTTACAAAATATTCAATAAGTAAGTAATCTCAGTACTGTCAGTTATTTAGTTTGTTTCGTTATCATTGTATATTGTAGAGTGATTATCGTAAGCTAGTCTTGTTTAATTGTAATTTTATTTGTAATATATAATTTGTAAGTAACTTTAATTGTAAGCTGTATATGTCACTTGTAGAGTAATATTTTTTTTTGAAAATAATTAAATTCAACATGAGGCTAATGTAAACCAGACCACTGGAGATATTTGATCTAAAAGAACGTCCATTTGAGGTCTCGAAGATTGATAATCGTGCTTGCCGCCATATTCCTACCTGCCAACGAGACCGTTGACTTTAATTTTTAGGTCAAGGTTTACGCTTCTGCACATGACCGCCGCCAAACTGACTTCTTATCACCATGAATGATGACTTCTCATTCACAAACGGTGGTGGCCTCGTCAGGTAAGAATTTTATTGAATTCAGTTGGGAAATTAATACGTACTGAAACACCACAACTAAAGGTATTAAAAGATTCGCATACAAGTTTTAGTGATTTTATTCCCAAATCTCATTCAAGCCTCTTTAAAATAACGGCCCATCAAAAAGTGCGTCAATCATATTGTTTACCACAATATGATTGTAAAGATAAAGCTTCAAGCATAAGAGGTATTAGCGAAGAGTGCCCCACTTTGAAAGGTTTCACACAGACACCATCTCTTTTTTTGCAGCCGCAAACGTAACGCGCAAACAGGGTCGCTTGGAAGGAAGCGCTTTTTTTGCAAAAATATAAATAACTGACAATAATATAGAAATTTGAAAAAAAAACTCTTTGAAGTGTCAAAAAAACTTGAATTTTACAGACGTTTCGGGCTTAGCCCTTCTTCAGTGTTGCAGTTGAAATGCCAATGTTTAAAACGCGAGTTGCGCCATACAAAATCTAACGGCTCGCGCGCGCACGATGAGCGCGCTGTGTTGATTTCGCGAAAGGAAACGTCTATAAAATTCAAGTTTTTTTGACACTTCAAAGAGTTTTTTTCAAATTTCTTTACTATGATCCAAAGTGTCACGCATCATTGACTGCTTTTGATTCCACTGACAATAATATATGTGCATATGTTTAAAAAAAATGATTTTTAGTTTAGTCTGCTTAATACGAAAATTGAGCGAACAAATAGTAAAAGGAATTAATAACTAACTCCGTGATGCTAAAATTGATGTGTGTGAACTATGTCTCTATGATTTTGACGTTTGGCGTTGTGCATTATTTACTTTGATATCAGTTTGCGTTATTTTCTGAATTCCTGCGAAAATATTGAATCAAGATGGTGAGCGCGAGCTTTTCATGCCGTTAATTTCGCGTGCAGGTCGCTCAAGATAGACAGATAACTTTATTTAAACACGGTTAACACCACTCAGTAATATATACAAGCAAAAATATCTGCAAATATAAAAATTAAAACAATACATTATTTTTAAAGTATAATCACAACGAAAAAAGGCCTAATATGTACCTATTCAGAGAAAAAAAAAAGTACTGATTTTCAGGGATGCCGTGTTGTTAATTAGTTACTTAGCTTTGTCTTAAATTCACCTTATGTTTTAGATACTTTAACATTTAGTTGGAAGGCTATTCTACAAGGCAGCACCGAGAATGGCGAAAATATACTCAACATTAGAAAATTATCGCCAGTTGAAACAAAACGGAATGCATACATTGCTTTCAAATTACCAGAACACGTCTAAATGATACACGGCAATTTAAACCACTGGTTATTGGAAAAAGAATAAACAACACTTGTTTAAGAGACACTCCGAGTTAAAGGGCCATTGTCCCGATAATACGAAAGTGCGGTCTGGATTGTCACTATTTTTTTTTTTACCAATAGAAATCGCAATACTTAGGACTAGTATGAGCATCCGCAGCTATATAAAGTTTCCGATGCTCGTCTCTCTATCTTTTTTTCGTTTATTTTCTTTTTTTTTCTTAAGAAACAAGGCGGCAACGAGGCGAAAGCAGCTTCTGTCCCGAGCTGCTTTGTGCTCCTTCTCTGGAAGACGTGAAATATAATTTGTCGGCGATATTCACATAAAAACACATGATATGCCGTGCGAATACGCCATAAATGACTAAATAGTTCTTCAATATCGTCATTATAACTTTTGCTAGCCTTGCAAGGTCGATGGAAAAGGATTTTCTTCACAGACATTAACTTCAAAAAATGTTACGTCGGATCAGAAATCAAATTGCCGCTCATGCGCAGAATTTTGTCAAAGTTCCTTTAAGGCTGTACGTGAACAGTTTTCCGTCGTGAAACACGGTCAACGAAGGTCTGTATTATCATCACCATTAACTCCAAGAATTCGCAGCAAGTTAGCACCGATATGCCGATCCAAAGTCCGAGCTGGCCTCCTATGTCAGCCACAAGATTGACACCCTACCAACACAAACAAGTAAAACAAGCGGTAATGAGACTTATAACAATCGATTTATAACCCTTGACTCAAAGATAACGAAAAACAAACTCTTGGGGAGGGGAGTTGGGTAGTATTTACCTTCACCAGGGTGAAATTTACAAAATATAAATAGCATGGAAGCGCAGATTAAAGCTTAAGTACAGTTTTAAATTTACTAAGAAAAAAAAGCACCTTAAAATTAACAGATCTGATTATAAGTTGCTTGCTAAAGCACTTAATAGCAAAAATTAATAAGTAACGGTAATAGGACTGAGTGGAGTCCAATTCGGTCTGTAATCATTCGAGTAATTAACAACATCGGACGACCGCGTAGTGGGAGTCTGAGTTGTTTAATCGCGAGTATGATTACAAATAGAATTGGACGGCACGAAGTCCTATTATCCGAATTGATCATAAGTATAACAAAATTCGAGAAAAAAAAATAGATAAAGCCAAGCCTGTTAAGGTTACCGTATACCTTCGCGGGTGTCTTTCGCGAAAAAAAATATTTGCGCACTATCTTAAACGCAACCACCACAAACTATATATCAGTACAAAGCTAATGAAGTGCACTATTCGGTAAAAATTATTTTTCTTTGATTTTTTCTAATCGTAAGGAGAGTGCGTCCCAAAAGCCCAAAACGACTGACGTCTACTTGAGCGAATTTATCGGGTATTGAATTAGACCGCACAATCAAAACTACTGCATTATATCAATCACAAGGCATCAATCTTGAAAACCGTGTGAGGCTTTGTCAATGTTCCTATTGGTTGCTTCGCAATTTTTCTGTCAATTTTGATGATCAAAAACTTACCGAAGCCTTTTACGACGAAGACCATTGCGGGAGATCAATAACGAAAAACGGAAATCCCTCACACGGTTTTTCTGTTCGATGTCTTGGGCAACTTCGGGCCAAATTTCAAGGCAATCCGTCAAATTTACGTACCCTATAAATTCGTTTAAAGCGAGCGCACTCGCGTAAAAACGAAATAGGTTTTTTTCACTTCTAAAGGATTACAAACATTTCACGCCCTTGCTGCGCCATATGTCAACACTTTGGATACTCCCGATGCCGACAGCCAATAGAATGTCAGGACGTCCCACGAGACTACTGGTGTCGACTAGCATCTCGCGGGAAAGTAGTTGCACGCGTGACCACAGCTCGTTTGATTTGAATTTGTCGGATTTGTTTCTAAAATGCCGGGCAAGAGAAAAAGTTCAAAGAAAGGAAAAACTGCAACTTCGACGGTGGCGACGTCTGCATCTATCAATCCAAAAGAGCAGCTTCAGGCAGAAATGCGGTCGCTGGGGTATGTCGAAGTATATTATTTCTATCTGGAATATAAACAAAGACGGAGTCACGCAATTCATCGAACAAGCAAATAACCACCATCCGACTATCAAGTTTACGGCTGAAATATCCGAAACAGAAATAACGTTCCTGCCTTTCGTTACACAATACCGTCCAACGATGCCTAACTTAAAACAAATACTCATGCAAAAGTGGCATTTAATCCAACAACAACCACGACTTAACGAGATATTCAAGGATCCCCCAATTGTTTCGTACAAAACGGGCAGATCCCTAAAAGATACACTCGTTCGAGCCAAACTCTAAACTGGGTATTACACGTGGATAGGAGTTGTGTGAGGCCTGTCACCCCGATTATCACTTTGTCACTATCGGCAAGAGTTTTTTGCCATTCATCATCGAAAACCTTCTTCTTCTTTTTCTTAGGGCCGGTTTTCTTCTTTACTTTTACCAGGGACTTTTTTCTTTCTTTTTTTGTACATATAGGTGAAGTAAAGACCAACACAAGCGAAAACTTGGTGTGAATAAATCGCAAATTGCAAGCGTAAACAATAGGAAGGGACGCCACATGAAATGAAATACCCCGAATCTTTTGCCGCGAAAAACGTCACAGGAAGTCATGACGCTGACACATTTTAATTGGCTTATAACTCTCTGGCGGGTATATTGAGTTTCACTTGAAAAAACATTTTTGTTGATAACTCGCGCGCGTTTCAAGATTTTGAAATAATTTTTTTTAGAAAATGAAGGGAGACTAGTAATGTTTAATTTGGCCGTAAAAAATTTTTTTGAAAAAAATCTACCCTTGAAGGTATACGGTAACCTTAAGGACTTATCATCACTAAGGCAAAAAAGCCATTTTTGAAGATGAAGGTTTTAGGAATATCAAGGAGTATTTAGTCACAACAAGGAACCAAATAAAGAGCGCGCGCATGTGTAGCACGCGAACTTTGTTATTGGACACCTTGTTATTGGACACCTTGTTATTGGACACCTTGTTATTGGACACTTTGTTATTGGACACTTTAGCCGCAAGCGCTCCAATTTGGTAAAAAATAGGGCGTGCTAAGAACCAATCAGATTCGAGAATTTTGTTGTAGTTGTGATTATAACGTTAATCGACGTTTCCATGAATCCAACGAGCTTTTATGCTTGAAAATGATGTTGGATACATCGAAACGTCGATTAACGTTATTATCATTTTTTGTTACTAAAATTAACAGTTTCATGAAACTGAAACAACGGCGGCTAGTAGTAGTATATAAACGAATATAATTATAAAATTCAGTTGCGTAACATACCTCATAGGCAATTCTTTCAGAGACTTTCTCATAGTTTAGTTGCTCATAATATATTATGACCTGAAGCAAGTTTTCACTACGAAAAAAGAAAAGGAACTGCGATTTTAGCTGTCGCTGATGATTGACGGGAGGCACCGTGGCCTAATGGTTAGTTGGACTCCGGAACGAACGGTCCTGGTTCGAGACCTGGCTGGGGTACTGTGCATGTACCATGTACCATGTACTTGGACAAGACACTTTATTCTAATAGTGCCACTCGCCACTTAGAGGTTTCAACGGGTACCGGCGAATTTGCTGCCGGGGGTAATCCTCGTGAACTAGCATCTTCATGCTACGCTATCACTTCATGCTACGCTAACCAGGATGAGTTCTGGCCTGATGGGCCACTTGGCTCCAATGCAGATTTTAACTAATAAATGTCACCAAGTGCAGATGTAAAGTTACAAGTTGTTTGCATGTTTTCGCATATGTTGTTATTTACCTCAGGTAGTATCCATTATACAGTTCGTTTGCATAGACGGTATTTTCCTTTACGCGACTCTCAAGGATTGACTGAGAAAAATAAAAACAACGTTAGTAATAAACTGTAAAACCCTAAAGGTAATATTTATACGAAAATATTATTTCAGGGAGGGGGGGGGGGGGGGTGGGGAGGGGGGCATTGTTTTGCGGAAAGAACCGGTTGGTGTGAACGTTAATTAATGGTAACATTTTTGGCACAATCAGCAAATCAACCGAAAGAGATCTGGCGCATACCATATACGACTCGGCCTCCGGTTATTGTTTTTATTCTCTTACAAGTACATGAAATAAACAATTCCACTCAAAGGTACGGAAATCCCCGACGTTTAGTGCAAACTAGGTTGAAAGAACTACCTCGAAACCTAGGCAATAAAAATGCTGTTGAATTTGTTAAGCTAAACTGAGGCAGCCCAGAAAACCTCATCTAAACTCAGACAAGGACATGAAAAAAGTTATAACCGTTATGCTGCATCGGCAGACAAGTGAAAGACTAAGTTGATTATCAAACGGAAGTTGATAATAAACAATTATTGAATGAAGTTTTGTGATATTCGGAAAAATCAAGGTCGATGGAAGATAATGATAACACTTACGAGAATCGACGAAACATGTTTTTTCTTTGCCGTGTGCGAGAACTTGACAGTTTCCTGGAAATCATGCATTGCGCGCGTAACCTACAGATTATTTACCAATCTGCCAGCAGATTAGTGAATAATCTGTAGGTTACACTGATTCCCAGAATTTAACTGTAGGCTCTCAGCCAATGAGAAGACAGATAGTGACTACAATGTATAATATAGGTAAATAAACCGCCGCCCCGAGTTTTGAAAAGCTGACGTTTCTGGCGTTTTCCTTTAGTCAGCGCAAAAGCGCTTTTGTTCTATTGAAGAGCTAACCCTCGAAGCGTCCGCTTTTCTAAACTCGCTACGGTGGTTTATTTACGGTTATCACCTTCCGGTTGATAATCAAGTAAGTGTCGATCAAGCGCATACCTCGTATCCAGAAGCAGGCCAATGCCCCATCGACAGTGTGCTCACGAATTGTATCTCTCTGGGCAAAAAAAGAAGAGGAAGTAAATGAGAAATTTAACTTGAGCGAGTGAACAAAACAACAGTTTATGATATAAGGATGATAATGATGATCATAACGGACGATAGCGCATGTTTATGTTCATCCTAAACGCAAAGTCGTCTCATGTCATGCGTCGTGAGGGGGGGACGTAGAACTGAATAAGAAAATGAAGAACTGGACAAGTGAACTCTCCTTCGCAGCAGTTCTTTTTGGGGGGCTGTCTTTCAACGCTCCCTTGCTACGACTTTTGCAGATACATACGACCGAGATCGTACAGATTTAGTGATCTTGGACACTCGGTGGCCCATGTTTGTTGTTGTTGTTGTTGTTTGCTGTTTTTATAGATCACTTTCTATGATGCTTTTCCACATTTTGTGTCAAAGGAAGATGAAAAAAAAAATCTGTAGTGTTGCATTACGATTTGTGCTATATTTCAAAGGTAAAGTGATAAATATTTAAATTACGGACACCAGTTGAAATTATCTAAGTTCTCAATGGACACACACAGGTAGAATTCAACTAAGATAGTGTGTCTCCATACACTGGTCTTTAATGTTTGTTGTTGTTGTTGTTGTTTTTAACTAACTTAAAAAGTACGTTTCATCACGTACGTACCTGCACGGTGTTGGACAGTGCTTTTCGCAGTCGAGCACTCCGGTGACTAACTTGAGTTGTATCTTTTCTAAACATTTTTCTGAGAGAGGGATAAAACGAAGGAATCAAAAATATGCAAAAAAGCAATATTCTGAGGTCTCGTTTGAATTTTGTCTACCACTTACACTTCGGCTTCCGTTAAATGACGTCACCACTGCAAACCGATTTTATAATAAGAAGCAACGTTAATCATCAGCAAAACAGCTTACAATAGAAAAAGGTCTTGATCAGTAAATAATTGAACTAAATGCTTGCTTGTTTGTTGTCTGGTTTGTTTGCTTATAATGGCAAAATATAGGAAATGTTGAAGTCAATCATTCATTCAGTCAGTCAGTCAGCAGGTCAGGTCAGTCCGTCAGTCAGTCAGTCAGTTGTCTTTGAGGACTTGAACAGTTGTCTGTCAGTCAGTTGTCTTTTTTATTCTTTATACCTGTTGTTGAATTTCGCAAGTTGCATATTTCTGCATCAGATGGAAACTGGCCTTCGGCGCATCCACATTCTGAAATCTGTTTCTCGGCCTGGCACGAGTTCAAGCAAGTCTTCAAAACAAGTAAACGAATGGTTCTTTAAATAAACACAGACTAAATATATTTCCCTATATGACATATATGATATGACATTGATGAAGATGGATCTTTCAACAATGACACGAGCATGGGACAAAGAAAAATTCTGAGTCCCCGACGGGAATCGAACCCATGGCCTCCCAGATACCGGTTGGGCGCTCTAACCAACTGAGATACGAGAGACTCGTGGTGATCTGGGCCATTTACTAGGTTGATATGTGACACGCGTCCTGCATACTGCTAGGATCAGCAATGTCGAAATCATCATCGTTTGCAGTAAACATTGCCCATACAGAGGAAGAACAACAACGAAAACGACACCAACGACGACAACGACAACAACGACGAAAAAGTACAAATTAAACAGCAACAACAAAACAAATACAAATAAACATGTGCACGTGGGGAAAACAAGTTAACCCTCGGACATTAATCCTACAGTTCTGAAACTTTCAGCAGCTGTTTGACGTTGCCATGTAACCATCAACCACCAAGCCCCCATTTCCCCTTCCCCACTCCCATCCTGCACCAGCGTTTACATCAAAATATCCCTAAGATTTCTATAAATAGACGGTTTATTCATTGCACTGTTCAAAAAATAATTGACATGCATGGCATGAAATATGCATCATCGACAAAATATGCCCCGCAACGATAATTATGTAAATAGACGCTTTTTTGTTGTTTACTACATATTCACCTGTCTGGAATAAGAAGAACCGTATTTCTTGGCATACATGTTTTCACTGTTCAAGTCCTCATCTGACACGCAGCTCCCGTTCCCAAAGGGATCAGCCCTTTCGATGACACTCTATAGGGAATAATGACGTGAAGAGCTTACGTTATTGAATTACCGTAAAATTCTGGTTAAATGTTTTTCGGCCTGGCGACCATTTTGGTAATGGTAATGGTAATGGTAATTTGTTCAATTTTCAAATACACTGGGAGTGGTCTCCTAATCTCCCAAGCCAGAGGTTCATGATAAAATGTCTGTATGACTCAATGTCTGTTACAGTAAAAGATGACACATTGGGTGCGTTTTTTTTTTACAACTTATTGCAGCTGGTTCCAAACACGAGAAATGATATACGAATACGAATCGTGAAAGAATCTACTTGTAAAAGAACTATATTCCACGTTAAGTCCACAACTTCTAAAATTGTGTGGTGTGAATAACTTAGAAATATAACATGGGCCATTTTCTTCAAACAATTAAAATTGTTATTGGAGATTGTTCTGTGCGTTTATATTCGATTGTTTTCATGCCCAGCATCTTAAAAGGATTGACTCAAAATAAGTTTTTTTCTTGTGTTCATTATTGCTCGTACAGTTGAAACTGATAAAGCGTACTTTACAACTTCTTTTTTACCTCGCTGTGAGACGGATCATTATTTTTATGTCGTTAATCCCCTTTCAGACCATTTGGTTGTGATAAAACTCCAAAGATTAAAATAATCAAATTCGAATGATGGAAAAGAAAATAGTTAATATCAAAAGTTCTGAAAATAGAAATTAGCGCAAGCCTATTGCCTCAATAAATGAACTTTTAATTGTCACTATATACAACACGTTGCAATATTTTATTATTTTCTTTTGTCTGTGCCGCCTTAATTCAACGGATTAAACCAATCACTCTAACTGCAGCTAGTATAAGGGTGTCATGAGCTGCGCATACGTAGTTTTCGGCGGAATTTTTCAAGATTGTGCAGTTGCCAAATTCAAGATGGCGTCGAGAAGTGGTGGTGGTCAGAAAGGGAAGAGCAATTTTTCTGGTTTTTCTTTCTTTTTCTGGTCGAAAGTTGATATTTAGCGATGTAAAGGGACGTAAAGTGGAAGAGATGCGATAAACGCTTCTACGTAAAAAGGTAATATCTTCAAAGTGCAATGGTGCGCGTGCGCAGTTCACGCACTGCCCCTTTAAAGCATTTCTTTCTTACCCTTCTTATTCCAAATGACGTGGATCGGCTTGGTAGCACACTGTAGCCTTCATTGTTAGGAAATGGTATCTGTCCTTGATCATGAACCACAACTCTCGCCCCAGCCGTGTCACTAAGTTCGGGGATGTACTGCGACTGCTCTATAAACAGCTTCAACTTGAGGCCTAGTAAGATGAGCAGAGAAAGTACCACAAATAATTATAAATTGATGATTTAGACCTATAGAGCGTTTTCATATGACGTCACGGCAGCCATGTTGGTGTTCCAAAACAAAAGAAACGGCGGGCATATTGGTATACCAAACCTTCCTTCGGGAATTTGACTCTATTTTTATGCAAAAATCGCCTTTTGTTTTAGTAAACCATTACGGCCGCTGGTCACGTGAATGAAAACGCTCTATAAAAAAAAAAAAGTCATACAGGAAAATGTTAAGTCACCTTTTACATGATTTGAAAACCTCATGTGCGATATATACAAATTAAGTTACATTTCGGTGGAGTCATAACGTCGATTTTTCCCTTTTTTCCATTTTACGATTATTTTGCAGAATGCAAAATATGAGTAACGTAGCTGAAAGCAGATTCACTTCTTCCCCCTTTACTTCGCTCCTTCGATCGATTCCTGTTGAAAATTCTTTTAATCCGCTAACAAGTTATAGCAGTGGGGCATATATTGCGAATTCAGTATTCGAGAGCAACTTCAAGGGCGAGAAAATAAACCGAATCGTTCGCCAATTTCAACGGCAAATGGGCATTCATCGAAGATGGTCAAAATAACTTGAGACATATTTCCCGTGCAAAAGTCGTAGCAATAGAACGGTACCACGTGCAACGCAATCCAAAACAATCTGCTTGACAGCAAAAGATAGTCAATATGATGATAATCGATGGCAATCGATGACAATTTAGGACTCAAGCTTGTGATTATCGATTGGTCATCAATTAGCCGATAGGTATCGATTGATTGATTGGATTTCCGATGATCGATTGTTGTCATCGAATGATCACGCCGGGATTGAAACAGACATTCTCCCCCCCCCCCCCCCCCCCCAAAAAAAAAAGATAGTTTCGCGAAGACATTTGATTAGTCACGCAGATCAAACAACCGAACTCTTTTCAACCATCCTTGAACAAAAGTTGGAAATTGAAATGAACCTTTCTTGTGTTTACTAAAGGCAAGCAATAACAACAACTCATAAGACATTACCGCCACTTGGTCCGGTGACGTGGGATGTTAGAACTCTCTGCCTTTTACCGTCGTCATCTAATCCGCCATTAAAAGTAAAGCAGTTTCCGTACCGATAGTCCCAGAGATGGCGCCAATATTTAGAATAGTTTCTAAAATGTTAAGTGACACAAAACCTAATTAACACATCGCCTATAAAAGGCATATTTATTTGCAACATACGCATATAACCGTCCAATTTGCCTGTTTCGAGCTAAAAAAAAAAACAAAAAATTCCACAGGGCGAATGCAACGGCTATACGTGTAATTGTCCTTAAATGAACGGTTAATTGTGTTAAATACTGTCGTTAGTTATCATCATTGATCAATTTAATAAAAATGAATGAAAACGTAGTGAATTCTACCTTTTCCTCTGCTATAAAATACAATTTAAAGGATAAATTGGTAGTTTTCGACCATGCGCGTCTTCTATTTGCCCGTTGGATGGAAGCAAAACGTTTCAGATATGCTTGACAATTTTAGCTCTGTTTCATCAGTCTTAGGTTCTAAAAAACAATTTACACGTTCTGAATTGTGCATGTGCATTTTTTTTCTGATTTTCAACACAGAGAAAAATGGCAAACAAAGCTGTAGGCAGCGTGTTACCCATGGGCATCTGGATGACGCGTATCGGCCAATCACAGCGCACTCTTCGCCGAAGCTATGTTTTAAAACAGACTGAAATTTTAACTCGACGAAGTCTGTTTTCTTCTTTTTATATTAGAATAATTTATTACTGAGCCTCAAGTAAAACGTAATTAAACCTTAAAATGGGTTGAACATACTACCGTTGCAGAATCGTTAAGGTTGACAAACCTGCAGTCGTAGCCCCTAAACGAACACTCGAAGACGAGATCTTCAAACTGATGTCCCATGTCAAAAACTGTTGAATCATTCTGTAGCGCCAGCTCAGCACGGATAGCTTCTTCAACTTCATATTGCTCTTCCTTTGTCTCCTCTTCCATCCCACCAAAGTAATAATCATAGTCGTAGTCATCGTAACCGTAATCATAGCCATTGTAATCATAGTCGTATGGAGGGTACGTTGTTGGATCTCCCGGAAAAGGAGCTGCGTAGGTACTGTCTTGATCATTCGGCGGGTAAGTTGTGGCTTCGTTTTGTGGATCTGAGGGAGCTGCGTAAGTTGTGGCTTCGTTTTGTGGATCTGAGGGAGCTGCGTAAGTTGTGGCGTCGTTTTGTGGATCTGAGGGAGCTGCGTAAGTTGTGGCGTCGTTTTGTGGATCTGAGGGAGCTGCGTAAGTTGTGCCTTCGTTTTGTGGATCTGATGGAGCTGTGCTAGTTGGACGATCGGTTGGCAGGGCCGTGTTTACATTTGTCCTAGCAGTAGCACTAGGCGCGGATCTATTGTTGGCCACGTTTGAATCATTGCTACTATAAAACGCTGAAATATGACAAGAGATACCACACCTATTGAGTTGTAAACGATCCGAATCAACGGACTACCATAGACCTGTTCTCAAGACAGCTAGATGAATCGATTGCGTTGTTTTATACTAAAATGATATGTATGGCTTATATTCCTGGGAGACGGGAGCAAGTGCCAACTCGTAATTCTAAAGCAATTCACGCTGATTTAATGAACGTACTTCCGGGTAGTGCCAAATATCCGATGACATACTAGTTATGATGCCCTGGAATGGCATGCAACATTTCGAAATTTCAACATTCTTGTTTTAAATACCAGGCAGTTTAAATTCCCCTCATTTTAACGGAAAATCTTAAGAAATGAGGCCTTTTCTGCACTCCTGCCTGCAAGTATTTAAAAGGTTCTAATAACTTAAGCATAACATCTCTAATTCACTAACTTATATAGTATTCATACCTTGTAGTTTTAATTCTTCCAAAATGCCTTCTATGAAGCCATACGGAAGCTTGTCCACGCGAATCATATTTAAATTACATATGGTCACGGCAGGGAATTTTACATGCTAAGGAAAGAGAGTCAACAGTGCAATATTGTAAATCCTGAACTTGCAGACATTGAACTTCAGAAACATTCATAAGAAATGATGTATATATAATGGAATAAGTTTTTTTTTTTTTTTTTTTTTAATGTGGCGAGATTGCGATGGGTTAAAAATTAAACCGTCCAACTGACCGACTGACCCAATGACCGACAATCGACGATTGAATGACTGAATGACTGACTAGGTAAAAGCTGATGATGAAAGAGACGGCTCTTAGCAGGCTAACGAACACACTGCCAAAAACAACCATACGTAATGCACAAAGAGAAAATCTCAACAAAAAGAGCAAACAAGGATGCTATTTTTTTTTCGAGATAGCTTTACGTAAAATAATAAGCAAGTTAAGACCTGGAACGAGTTTAAGGAATTTAAAGACAAATTACGGTTATGCTTGTTCTTACAGAATTTTCTCGATGCCGGACAACCTCGAAGAGACTTCTCTAACAAGATATAATTTTGTTTTCAAGGTAAAATTCAGAATTGAAACGTTACCCCATATCAGAAAAATAGTAAAGATCTATCGTTAAATTATTTTCCAATTCGGTTAAATAGTAAAATAAACAGACAGACGTTTTAACTTAAAATTATGCTGTACACAACACTGGAAATAGTTTAGTTTACTAACTGTACCGCAGAACACGTACTTTTGGAATTTTTTTATGGTATTTTATTAAATACTTACACTTTCGTGTTGAACGTTAACCACAGTTGATACAGGTCGACGTAAGTAAATGACAAACAAGTTGTAGGTCTGTAACACAAACATTACAAGAGCGCCGATGCAAAACAAACCCCATGCCACTCGGCGAAAAATGCCTGCACCATCAGCTAATCTCCCAAGACCATGGGCGGTCGTGTAGCCACAAAATTCTGATATCACTGTTTTGATGGAAGGCTTCTTGGTAGCCAGGGGCTTTTTGTTGTCGGCTTCTGCAGCCATAGTTTTTTTTTTTTTTTTACTGATGAAAGTAAATAAAATAGGTCTTAATAACAGCAGCGATAGAACAAATTTTAAACTAAACACGACACTTTTAATTTTGACAAATATGTTTCGGCAGATCAATCTGCCATCCTCAGTGTGATAGAACATGGTTACAAAGACATATAAATGGTGAGAAAAAATTACAATAATAATACAGTGATCATTAGCAATGAGGAATTAAACAGAAAGTTTTAAATTAACATGATGAACTTGTGCGTTAAATGTTGGTTTTTCCCATCGGATGTGGAGCGCTTAAGATTAGGTTAGAGAGATATGTTTAGAGGTGAATATTCACATCGGATATTTTGTTTTAATTCCGATAAGCTTAATGAGCTTGTAGTTTTAATTTAGAAGGTAACTCTCACAATCCAACAATCATACCACCAGTCTTATGACGCAAGGTAAATGAGTCGATATTCCACAAGAAATGTATTCATAAATGCCTTCAAGCAGTGGTATGCTTACTGTTATTCACTCCAGTCAAGGAGAGGGCCACAAAAATGCTATTGCACAGTTTGAAACTTTGAAAACTCCAAAGATGTTATTTAAATAATTAATTTTGCATTTCTCATGCAAAAACTTTAAACCGCGGCAAAAGTGAAACGTTCTCGGCCTGTCATGTTGTAAGCAAAACATCGGCTATGACCCTTGTAATAATTATTTTAAACTAAGCAGCTTAGTGTCCAAACTATTTCAGCAATTAAACAGAAGAGAGAAAAATATCGAAATCATCGGTTTCACGGTTAGCTTTCAAGTTGGGAATTTTTCGTTGTTGTAAAATCAATATATGGCGAACAAAACGAACGCATTTTCCGACTAATATTAGTATAAGCTTCAGGGATTCATTAAATAAACGTTTTGTTTCGTCGTATTTAAGATCAATGCTTAGTTTCATAAAATTACCGTTATTGCTTGGTATCGCTGTTTTTCTTTCCCTTAACAAAATAGCTAACGCCTGACTGTGACTGAATAATTGATAGCAATTCAACTCTTTAAGACAGCTAGAATGCAACACTTTTATCCTTATCTAAAATGATGTTACCTTGTACGACAGCGGGGAGAGACGTCTATAGCCTATTTCGCCATGTTCAACAAAGAAACATTGCCACCATTTTGAAAACTCCAAAAGCAATGATATGTTTATGGCAGTTGCCAATAGTCTTAACGGGAAATTAGAACATTTAACCAATCAAACGGCGGATGCAGTAATAAATTTAATTTACAATTCAGAAAAGCGAAATTAAAACGCATTATGCTTCTCGGCATGAAAAAGAAAATATGAGAGACTATGTTTGTCCTGTAAAGATTTAATTTAGCGGCTTTTAGATTATTCTGCTGACGACAAATTTTGTCGATGAAGAACCAACATAGAACCGCTTCTGTCGCGTGCATTTGTTCTGCTAAATAAGAAGACAGAAAATATGTTTGCGATACAAGTTTCTTGTCTTAATTAGTGATAAAAAGATTTATGCTTTGCCAGTTTGTCATCATGTATCCTTATCTATTTTTAATGAAATATGTTCTAGTATGTTGTATTTAAAAATCCTGAATTAAATCAGGCCAAGGTGATATCACCAGCACGTGTTAGCTGTATGTAGATTTGAGGCAGATTTGATATCACCGCCGTGTAGCAGAACGTGAGCTATATTACAAAGTTTACCCAATTTCAATTTACATAAAAGACAGGTATTCAAGGGTATTATGTAGCAAACCTTATTTACGCGAAGTAAGATGTAGCTTGAACTTACCAGAATGCTTTATATTCAGCTTTTTTATCAAATAAGTAAGAGTTACGACTTGTCAAGAGCGAAGTAATTTTTTTCTAGACATAATTATATGCCATCCAATTAAGTTATATAACGGTACCAAACACATAACGGTACCAAACACATTTACGTTCTCTTTTCAGTTTTACAATAGGCCATTAAGAGCTGCCCTTTGCCTCTTTTTAAAACGTGTCCTCTTGCAATGCAAAATCATTCAAATGAAAATGAGTTTGATTTGCATGAAAATGGACGTGCAAGGTAAAACTCATTTTCTTGTGAATGGCTTCACGCAAAGGCTCGTTTTGGCACAGGGGAAAAAGGAAACTCGGAAATGGCCTATTGCTATTTGGAATGTTTCGTTTTTTTCTGATATAACGTTTAAGAGTGTCAGATCGCTTTAACGTAATTTTCATGTTACGATCATGTTGCAAGATTTTTCAAGTCACGCGATATTTCCGTTATTCGACTCATCGAGCTGACAAAAAGCGGGCACATGAAGTTTTTCAAGCATATTTAAGCCTCTCTCTCCTATTTAGGAGTTCAATGGGGCATTTGTTAGTTATGGAACTCTATACTGTGCGAGTTGAGTGCAGGCGAGCAAGTAAAAATACACCTCCCCCCCTCTCCCCCCCCCCCCCCCCCCCACACACACACACACACCCTCTCCGAAGGAGTGACTATTATTATTATTATTATTATTATTATTATTATTATTATTATTATAATTATTATTATTATTATTATTATTATTATTATTTATTGATTGATTGATTGATTGATTTTATTTTTTTTTTTGGGGGGGGGGGGGGGGGGCGATATTTCTATAATTGCGGTATAATATACAACTGCCAATATTTTTCGTGTGGTGGATTAAAAATGATACTACTGCAAATGGGAAGCTCGCCCTATCAGGGCCGGAGCTAATATGGAAGAAATTTATACACTTCTACATATCATCTGAACTAGAAAACTATAAACTAACATGACAACCCTGTACGAGAATTGGATTTATACCGACGTTCTAAGTAATTTCGCGATATTGTATGGTTTCCAAGAGGAAGATCAACAGGTAACCATTAAAATTAGTATTGCTATATGGTTTTCGGTTCCGACCGTCAACAATGTAGGGTTTTTTGGGCGCATTTGTTTGCAACATACGCGTATAGCCGTCGTATTTGCTTGTTGGAATTTTGATTTTTTTTTTTCGAGCTAAAAATCATTCTACGTTGTTGTATGATATCGAGTTAAAGTGAAAACCAATTAAAATGATAAATTGATAGTTTGCAGCCCTCGGCTACCATCCCGTTGTGGATGACCGTGGTGCGCGTTTTCTATTTGCCCGTGGGATGCAAGCAAAACGTTTCAGATTTGATTCTTGACAATTTTACCTCTGTTTCATCACTCTGAGCAATGAGCAAATGCGACGGCTATACGCGCATGTTGCAAATAGCTACGCCCTTTGTTTTATTGTTTTGCCATTGAATGGTTTTCTTGGAATAACGAAACCGTGCGTTTTCCACGGATGTCATGATTTATTGTGACTTGACAAGCTTATTTAAATAACACAAGATTATATTGTTTTAATTGTTTACTTTTTGTGTCACGTTTGCATAGAGCGGGTACGTGTGTTTTCAGTGCATGTGTTTTGTACAGCGTCGTTGTCCTGCAGGCTAAATCATAACAACAGAACCTCGAATGAAAGGGCAACAAGATGATATGGAGAGGTAAAATAAAGACAAGGACATTGCAGCCAAAGCTGCTCTGCCAAACAAAATTCCAGGTAAGTGGTCATGAAACTGGTTAACGCGCTGGGTTGTCATGTCTTCAAATTAAGGTGCAAAAATGTCGAATCCCAACAGGCTATTTAAATAGCTACAGCTTTTAAACATGTATGAACATGCTAGTTTATGGTTACCTAGTACAGATCACATGTAGAAATGTATTAATTTTCTCCTGTATTGGCCCCGGCCCTGTAGTTTGATGTGGCAGTTGTTTTAGTTGTTCAAGTCTAATCTGATTTTGTTTAAAATTAATGTAAGCAACTAGGCAAACCAAAACAAACAAACAAATAACACAATACTTTGCTGGAATTAACTCTTGGAGGAAGTTGCCAAATGTGCACGAACGAAGAAAAATATGCCCGGTTTACAGAAAGTCCCATCTAACTACAGAACGAGAAACATTTGTTGGGACACGATCATTAGAGTTAAATCTGATAATGATGAAACGTTTTAATCGTTTAGTTTAAAATTATTAACAGCTTATTACCTTTATATTTTTTAATATTTCTATTCGGTGAAATGTTTAATAAAGGGAAACTAATTACGCGAAAACGTTAAGCCAAACACGAAACAATGAAAACTTATTCTGGCGCGTACAGTGGGTAAGGGAATGGTGACAGGGGCAAGATAATATGGCAGGCTTAAGAGGCATCCTAGTTATGTCTCGCAATGAAGTTGCATCATTATAAAAGCACTAGCTTTACCTTCTCTTGACATGTTAGTACATGGAAACTTTTCCTCTTCTATTTTTTTAAAACCTGTCAGAGAAGACCAATGTATGGCATATCCTTAAGAGTTTAACACACAAGTTCATTTCAAAGCCTTGCTCAACTTTCATTGTATTTTAGATTATGCCCAACCTTCAATACGATTCTAATTGAATGACTTCAGTTTTTTTTTTTGTAATATGACAAAATTACAAGTTAAGATGTAAAAAATACGTAAAAGTCGTACCAATATATTTACAGCATATATTTAGTAAAGGTATCCACCTCATCAACTACTGTAACTTATGTAGACGAGTACAACGACTGCGGTCTTTTTCAGCTAAAAATTCCCTTTAACAAGATAACGAAAGTTCGTTTGACCTGGGGATCTGCTGCCTAATCTACTAAAATATAAACAAGCCATTTCGCTCGAGGAATGAATTAATTACATAAATGCGGCTTTGGTTCTTTGGGGCTTAGACCTAACAGTTTCGTTTTTCTACAAGTCAAGGCTGAAACATGTTTTTATATGTTAACATAATTCTTCGTTTCACTTCGGTAAATTACTTGACCTGAGAAAAAACTGAAATCCAAGATGGATTTGGTGTCTATATAAGACTTCACCAGTGAAACAAATTGTTTCATCTGGTAGAGCAATCTATAGGGGCTATCTATCTAAAGAGGAGGGGGTCATCAACCTCTCCTTCATGTACTAATTCGATGTGACTTTTACGTCCGAAGGTGAATTTCATGTCATGTAGCACATTCATTCCAACGTTTGATGATGTTTATGGAGGGTCAGTCAATGTTGTGGAGCTGGTTTGACGTTTATTACGTTCCTCGAGGTAATCTTTGTAAAAACGCTTCGGATCATGAGAAGAACGAGCTCGAGCAACTCGCAGCATGTCAGCACCGAAATGCCTATCCAGAGTCCCAACTGACCGCCGATGTCTGCAACGAGGTTTACTCTCTGCCAAACAAAAATAATAAGAAGCTAGAATTAATTATAAGTATGTTAAAAATAACGAGTGCTCTACAAGTTATTGCCTTAATTGGTCAGAGATATATAGTGCAATAACATTTGCAAAGGGCTTGGGCTCTTCACCTTGATGACTGGACACAGATTAAAGAAAACATTTGCCTTGGGACCGAGAATACGCCTGGGTGTGGGATAGGACAGGGCGGGGCAGGGCAGGGCAGGGCACCAAATTTTGGAATGTCGACAAGCAAAAACCTGTCTATGCGACAATATTTCATGAAAGAAGTGGTTACCACACAGGGAAATAATGCTCTCCCTCATATGTCAACTGTAAATAGCATACTTTCTATAGGCGCCATCACCATCGGGGCTAATCCCACTTCTGCGACACTCAGTAAAGCAGAGTAAATGAAAGGGAGTTTTTCTTTAAGAAGATCCTGATTGGAAGTATATTCTATAACATGCTTTCCTTGAGGAGCCCTAATCTTCCCATTACGCCCCTAGCCCCATTCGACAGATCCCTACCTCATAGCTAACACTTTCGACGACCCTTTCGAAGTTCAGCTGCTCGAAGAATATTCTTACTTGAAGAAAGTTTTCGCTAGAAAAAAAGATATAAAAAATATAATATCATTTGGTAGTTCTTTGTAAAGCTAAAAGGTTGCTTCTTTCCACATTCACAAAGGATATCGAGCCGGATATGCATATTTATATGTTTATTTCCACGTATTTGTACTTGCCTAAGGTACCAACCATAATCTCCCTCGGACGTGTACACTTCCCTATCTTGGACGCGTTTCTCAAGAATTTCCTGAAAAAAAACATTAAAAGAAATTCATTCGTATTATATTGCCCGTTTGGAAATTCATTCGTATGTTCTTTAAGGCAATATCCCAGTAAGTATTATAAATGATGGCCGTCGCAATATTTATGGGTTCCGAATGAACAAGTTATTTGTAGCAAACTTTTCCTTAAGTTTTAGGAAAACTGGGCTGGGAGATTGACCCTAGTATCAACCCAGATTCCAGACGTAATTGTTTTGCATAAAGGGTTTTCGATGAGCCAATTTGTCCAAGAGACAGCAGGCAGACGAGTGCCTTTGACATGCGCGAGACCATCAGTACAAAAACCACTTTGGATGCTCCGCAATCTCGTCCCCCGAGCCCGCGTCCCCTTGACCAGCGGTCGGGAAGCGCATGGGCTCTGGTCGAATCCAAAACCGGAACCAGGAAATCCTGGTTCCGGTTTGATTCTGCGCGTGCGTCGGAGGTTGTGGTTAAAATGAACAAGTTTCAACAGCCAATGAGATTTGGCCGTCTTTTTGGCGGGCTTTCAGTCTAGCCCAGAGGTCTCGATTCCTGGCGCAGTCCAGAAGGATCGCGGGCTCTGGGGACGAGGTTGGATGCTCCACAAACCATTCGCATTCGTTTACTTCACTTAGACTCTACTGTATTATGTTGTTATAAAAGCTAATGTTCGCTAAACTACTAGATAAAACAAAAGAAATAGGAAAATAATTGTTTTCTGTAGAATAAACGGACTTGTTATTTAATGATAAAAGATATAACCATGCAGTTACTTCATATCCAAAGGAAGGCCATTCGCTCATTGATAGCGATGTTCTGAAAAGAACTTCCCTGAAAAAAAAAGGAACATGACATGGACAACGAAACAAAAACAAAATAAAAATAACAACAATGTCAAGAATAACAGCTTCTGATCAAATCGATAGTTTGCATAACACGCTGGTTTCCTGAATTAACGGAAAATAGTTTGTATCAGTGTTTGTCGTGGTTTAAGGAATTAGTTTGGCAAATAACTCAACACGGTTTTCTCGTGCCACAGTCAGTAAAATTGACAGAAATCGTATAAAATTCTCTACTTCTTGCAACTGACACGGACTGCGGATCATGTAATGTAAAAGAGTTTTATGTGAACACCCGTCTTAAGTATAAATGAATGAAGTAAGTACACCATAAAATTACATATTTAGTTAAATGCATACAAGAATTTAGAATACATACGTGCATGGAGTTGGACAATTTACTTCACAGTTCAATGTCCCTGACATTAGATCTCTGAATAAAGCATCCAAACACTTCGCTAGAAATATTGGAGAAGAAGTATAAAAAAAAGCTACATTAGTAATCGCCATGTGATGAAAAAGAGGTGAACAATAGCCCCCATTTGGCGCGAAAGTATGCACTGATGTTTCCACGCACGCGGACGTTGTCTGTTCCAAGAAGCCAACAGTTTTCCAAGAGCGAGGCTCGAAGAAAACTATGATCTTCGAGGGCAAAATTAATATCAGTGCAAGTTTTTCGAGCCAAATGTTTTATTTACCATTTACCATTTTGTAAAATACAATTCTTGTCTACATGTATGCAAACAAATCGTATTTACATGTGCATGTGTCTAAATGCTGATAATCTCACATAAATCTGATACAGTTGTAATATAAAGTGATGTCAACAAAATTGTAAATTATTTCGCATTGCGGTAAGCTTAAATCAAGTGAGAATTCTCGGCTAATCGGCCGTGTCACATTAATATTGTTCAACATCAAAAATACAGCATAAAAAAGGAAATAATGTAAATTACCTCCGAATTCGCAGATTTAAGAAACTGATCCACTGGCTTCAGTCCGATTCGGTGCTTGGCGTTTAGCATGTACTAACCATTGAAACGTTTGTGCTCCATTCGTCTGCCGAATTTCTTGAATGAAAGTATTCTATTCTTCGTAGATGCCAAATATAATGTAGCATTCTTCATCGATCAGCAAATACGACTTACAACCCCAATAAAGCAGATAGGCTAAGCTTTACTTTGTTTGCCCGGGCCGAGGATTTGAAATAAACAACATTGTCACTGCCACAATCAAAACACTCTGCTACCCCTCCCTTAATACAGAAATTGAAAAGCACCCAGAATTTGGGTGTCACGTGACCAGCCTCATCCAGGGTCTCTCTCCACGACGACAAGGGAGGAAAAGGAGAGAGGGCCTAGGAACGAGGTTGCAGTCTGCCGTGACAAAAATTGGGCTGACCATAGGTCGAAAAAAAAAATAAAAAAAATAAACGAATTTACATGTACCTGTAGTCGAGTTTTTTATATCACATATGTCTGCATCAGCAGGGAATTGAGCTTCAGCGCATCCGCATTCCATAATCTGTTTGTTGGCGTAACATGAATTCAAGCAAGCCTGTTTACAAAAGGCATATAGACAAAATCTGCATAAACGAAGAACGAATGTCATTCGTTTTCAGTTTTTAAATTTACGTATTTTTTTTCCTGCGTGATTCATGAACATTTTTGATTAAAGTTAACACAGAAAATAATGTGAAAGTTGTGTTAGAATAAACTTTTCACGCTGTTTATTAATTGCCCGCCAGACCTCATTTTGACCTCATTTGTATTTTATACATGATAACGAGGTTTGCCGAGCACAAGAGAATAAGAAATGACTGAAAAATGGTCTATTGAGTGGAATCCCGAAAACTCAGCCACAGTGTGCGACTGCAAATTAGGGAAACGACTCCACTGTACATATCGTATATCCTTCTTATATCGTATACTTTTCATTGAAAAGCTGACGGGGCCTTGGCACGAGAAACGAAGGGCTCTAGGGACACAGGATTTCCAGTCCTAGATTTTAGGACTTCCGGTTTTCATGTATGCAGTCGTGATGTTTCTATAAACCGTGTGGGACACTCATGGCGTTGTTTCTTTCGTTCAAGTTTTCTTTGTTTCAAACAGCCAATCAAAATAATTCGAATTAATTAAAAAAAAATCCTATGTCACAAGAACCCTTCGTTTCTCGTGCTAAGAGAAGCGAAAAGGGCTATGGGGACGAGAATGCATCCCCCCTACGTTACTATCTAGCACCCAGGGTCCCTTGAGTAGCATGTTTGTGGCCTTCGTTCTTACTTGCTATGATAATGTAACTTTGAGGAGAACGTCTTGCTAACCTGTCTGGAGTATGAGGTATTGAACTTCTTCACGTATATATTTTTATCATTGAAGTCGTCTTTTGAAATGCAACTTCCGTTTCCAAATGGGTCCACTCGCTCAACAACAGTCTAAGGAATTAAGACATGGTGCAATAATGATTAAATGAATCAACACTGATAAATATTTAATATACTTAGTAATGCGATGCTAATTGAGGATCACTGTAAGTGGTCAAAGTAATATGCAAAATGAACAGTAGCAAGCCCCGAAATTAAACTCGACTTGACACACTGGCCTGATCTGGCATATACTGAAGATCCGAGGTTTAAGGTGGCTCTGTAGGCGCGCTCGGCCATGGCATACCATTCAGTAATAATGTGATGAAATTCGATTTAACTGGAAAAAAATATTTTTTAATGTAATTGGTATTTAACTCTTTTCGAAATTCATGTTATACCTTTCTTATTGCAAATGAGGTGGAACGGCCTGGTAATACATCATGGCCTTCATTTTCTGGAAACGGCATCTGCCCTTGATCGTGAATCAAGACTCTTGCCCCAGCTGTGTGAGAGAGCTCTGCTATGTATTGTGACTGCTCTATGAAAAGCTTTAACTTTAGACCTGCAAAAAAGTTAATAAGCAGTAATTAACACATCAGCACATTAGCAAACAAAAGCTATCAAAAAACCCTATACCTTACTTACATCCAACACAATTACACATAGAATCTCTTTAGACAAATTGACTGGGTTGTCTGGCGTTTCCATATCACTATATTACTTCATGTTTGACAGAATTAGGTGTGCTTTCATTTGGCTAACTTTTATTACGGAGGACACTTTGTGATGCCTTTCATACAGAACGTGCATCTCACTAGCGTTCAATCCTGGACATAATTTCCCTTAAATTATTAAAATTTAGCCATGGTACATTGCCGTTCCTGTGGTTTGATTGCTTTACAGGCCATGATATATACCTGAGCTCGTGTCTATACCATGTATCAAAATTTTGGCGAGAACAGCCCGGGAAGCTCAAATATTGCAATTCTTTGGGAGTTTTAATAAAGCAATTATTCCACTCGCGCTTGTTGGATATGGGATAGTTATAGCCAAATCGGCACTACGCGCCTCGGTTTCTATTTACAATCTCATATCCAATGCAAGCTCGTGGAATAATTGTTAAATACAATCGCTAGGCTGTACATGATTGATGCACTATGAATTGACTAATTTCAGCTGAGTTATATAGCAACAAAGGAAAAGACCTTTTTTGAAAGGCGAGACCATTAATTATTTTACATGAATACTATTGCAGTTTATAAAAGCCCAACATAATTCAATCCTCAGTGAAATATGCACAGTATCTTACCTCCTGCCGGTCCAGTATTGAACGACTGTGAGATTGTCTGATTCTCACCAAAATCGTCCATTCCGCCGTTAAAAGTGAAGCAGTTGCCAAAGCGAAAGTCCCAGAAATTATGCCAATACCTGGAATAGTTCCTGTGAGAAATATTTTCAAAATAAAAACGTTGTGACAATAAGCAACTGTAGTAACTGTAATCAGTTAGTCACGATCGTGAAAAAAAATTACAGGAGACGAATCCATGTTCGTCTCCATGCACACTGGTTAGATGCTGTAGTGATTTTATCGCCAAATGTTGAGATATAGCAGGCGTATGGCGGGCTTGGTAATTTCATTGTTACGTTCTAACATGACATGCAATCTGCAAATTGCTAGCATCAGCAATATGAAATGCCCCAAGTGTAGATGGTAACATATAAATATAGAAAGCTACGATGGAATAATTATTAAGAATCAAGGCCGCGTTCATTACCCACTGAGAGTATTTCCAAAATTCGTTCTTCGCGCCGTTGGGATAAACTAAGGTATCCACGAATAAACTTATCAAATCACCCGAACGCAATCCTCAGCGTAAATGTGTTGTATATTTTAACCTTTAATTTCGCGCGTTAGAATATTTGACCACTTTGCCTCGAGAGAGGCTCACCGTCGGTGATAAGATGACGAGGGTTAGGTTATACTCCCCTTCTGTCAATCACTTCATGATTGACAGAAATAGTAGTCACGACCAGTATGTGCAGAACATCAGGGTAAAAACGTCACTTTTACTCAACCTATACGTATGTTGATAATTTATTACCAAACGCTAGTTTTAATATTCAAGTGCCATGATCGATGGCACGAACGGTTTATCACGCTAACTGGATAAGTTACCTGCAGTCATATCCTCTGAAAGAGCACTCAAAGACGAAATCTTTGAACTGATGTCCCAGCGCAAACAACATCGAGTCATTCTCTTGTGCTACCTTGGCAAGTAAAGCCTCTTCAATCTGATACTCGATCTCTTTGGCTTCCTCTGTTAAAGTTCCAAAATAGCCAAGTTCTTCTTCATCGATGTAGAATTCCTCTCCAGAAGACTCAAAGAACAGATCATCATCTGATGAAAGGCTCGCATTGGCTGATGTATTATTGTCTTGTTCATCCAAAGATGATTCATTTGCTTCAAACAAAATACAGGTACTGATTAATCTTAAATGCTTAGTAAATCAGGGAGGGTCTGGACAGCACACCGACCCATAATGGAACACGACATATGTTGGGGCAGGTTAGGACCCCGTTTGCATGGCTTCTGAATGTTGTCTAGCAGGATTTTATGAGCAGAATCGCAATACGACACACGCGAAGGGCCGCACGTCTTACGTAAAACTAGACCTCTATAGGAATGGTGGTTGTGCTAAGGATGAATTTCAAATGGTTTTATTTAAAAAAATATAATAAGAAGAATAAGATGTTCACGCTTGTTGCATAGTCTGCAGTTTTCCATTTTGCTTGTGTGTGTTAACTCGTTTGTCAATAGAATAACCACCAAATGTATTTATCAATTAATCCATTTTGTTGTTGTTTGTTTAACTGTTTTCCTTTGGTTTGGATTTGTCTTAGTTTTTGTAATTTGTTTTGTTTTGTTTTTTTCCTGGCTATATTACCGTACGGTGTTAAGGTGTCCAGTATATCCTCTACGTAACTGTCAGGAAGTTCTCCTTGTCTAAGCATATTCATGTTGCAGATTGTCACAGCAGGAAACTGAGCACGCTAAAAAAGAGAAAATAGCAATACTTTATAAGGTGATAGGTTGTTAAGGGTAACGCATTACCTGGATAGGTAAAAAAAATCTAAATTAAAGTAACAAGTACATCCTTGGGACAGCATATCATGAGTGGAGGATGTGTAGAAAACGCGCAAATTATCTTCTAATGTTCGTTAACCCTAAGGTAGGTAAGGTAAGGTAATTTATTTTACGTCAAAAGCACGGGGAGTGGTTGCCCAAGTCTCCCGAGCCAGAGGCTCATGATAAAAGTGTTTGACATACATGTTAAAAAAAGATTTAAAAACTATATATTAAAAAATACAATATTATTATACTATTAATATCTTAAAAATATGCGTTAAAAATACAATATTAAAAAACGATAAAAACACAACATGTCTATAAAGGAATCATTTAAAACAAGAACTGCATTGGCAGCCACCAAAGTTTGTTGTATTAAGATGATTGATAAAAGCTGGAACGTTTGCTGCATTTTTTGCTGCCGGCGGTAACTGATTCCAAATTCTAGAGATGATATAAGAATACGAGCCGTGCGCAGTCTTTGACGTAAGGTATACAAAGACTTTTGGATAAATCGCTTAATTTCTCGTGGTTTGCGGCTCAACCACAAAGACTCTGTCAGGGGTCTAGAGACCGCAGAACAATACTTCAAAAAGTGGTTATTATAACAGTTTTGGAACCAGCTGTTCTGAATTTGCTGAATATAATGTAGATTAAAAGTCCTAACTATATAAATTTTAAAAGAGTAAAAAAGCGTTCTCTGGTTAAAAAGGTTTAAGAAAATATAAGCTTTCGGCTATTCTACTATAGCCTTTAACGAATATGAAGAATAGTAAGCGCGTGGTTGGAAATATATGCAGGGGAGGGTGTGAAAAGATTAAAAACTAAAAATACAATAGAAGTGTGAAAAGCTAAAAAATGGACTAACGAACAAGTAAAGATTACAATAAAATAGAATAACAAGTAAAAATTACAATAAAATGGAATATTGTCTTGGTAATGGTTTAGAATTGTTATCGGCGCCGACAGTTTTGGCAGTATGCCAAGATTCTAGAGTTCTTCGAACACGGTGATTGCCTTTGTCTATCACAGTAGCTAAAAACCTTGCAACAAGAATTTCCTTGCAACAAGAATTTCCTTCTCCTAAGTTCAGGCAGCCCCTGGATCTCCAATGCAATGTTGTCTACAAAATTCCGTGCGCTGACTGCAGTTGGTCTTATGTAGGAGAAACTGGCAGATGTTTTAAAACCCGAAGAAAGGAACATCAGCGAAATCTTAAAAACTATACGAGAGGCTCGAACATTGCCAACCATGCTTGGCATAACAATCATTCTATTGACTTTGAGGGCGCTACTGTGATAGACAAAGGCAATCACCGTGTTCGAAGAACTCTAGAATCTTGGCATACTGCCAAAACTGTCGGCGCCGATAACAATTCTAAACCATTACCAAGACAATATTCCATTTTATTGTAATTTTTACTTGTTATTCTATTTTATTGTAATCTTTACTTGTTCGTTAGTCCATTTTTTAGCTTTTCACACTTCTATTGTATTTTTAGTTTTTAATCTTTTCACACCCTCCCCTGCATATATTTCCAACCACGCGCTTACTATTCTTCATATTCGTTAAAGGCTATAGTAGAATAGCCGAAAGCTTATATTTTCTTAAACCTTTTTAACCAGAGAACGCTTTTTTACTCTTTTAACATGTCATACCCTGGTTACAGTTCAATTTTTAATTATATAAATTTTGCAAACTTTCAGTCACCACCAACTGCACCACTTAGACTGTCGAATAAGACGTAAACAAGTTAACTACTAATTAAAATTGCCTTTATAGAGCTGAAATAAAGGCCATCAGTTCGACCACCGCCTGCTTCAAGGCTGGCGCTTTATTATTCAAAGCCGATTAGGTGGTTCGATACATGTATATGAGGAGAAGCAAAGCTCCAGTGTTGATCTATTACGTGCATGCATTGCAACTGATAATCAATAAACGAGATACTTACACTTTCATGTTCAACTTTGACAACAGTGGATACCGGACGGCTCAGGTAAATGACAAACAAATTGTACACCTGTAACACAAACATCGTCAACGCTCCCATGCAAAACAAACTCCATATCAAACGACTGCATATGTTCTTGCTCTCCGACAGTCGCCCGAGACCATGTGCAGTTGTATAGGAACAAAATTCTGCTAACAGGCGCTTTATTGATGTCGGCTTCCCTTTGGTAGACGTTTTCACGTTGACGGTTCTGATGTGACCATTTTTCTCCATGTTGTTGCAGCAGTGTGGGGTTGAGCAATCTTTAGAGAACACAAAACTATCTATTTAAGTTCAGCCCACTAAAATGACTTATTTATGTTTCTTTTTCTCGGAGACCATCATCGGTTATTTTGACAACTCCTGCAAGCTAAAGTGACTGCTCATAGAAAAGAGCTCTACTTAGCTTTTGTCCTTTGAACGCCAGCAGGTTTCCGCGGTCCACTTGGTCGAGGTAGACTCTAGAAAACTTCGGTTCGCTCATTAAAATCTTCACAGACCTCATTTTGTGGCAAGGAATGCGCTTGGACGACCATTCGAAGGATCTTGCGGCGGTCCTGAGGCGTGTGAGGTCCTGAGGCGTGTATTCCCCGGCTTGAGAAGAGAGTGGCAGTTTTCCCAGTGGACTCGAGGAAGCTGTCTTGTTTATGCAGAAGTCCATGAAGCCATGCAGAAAATACTCTGAATTCTCTATAAACCGAGGGCCATCGGAAAATACTCTAAGTACGGTACTGGCACGTACATGTTTTGAATAAGGAGCAGCCGGATGGTTCAAAATCGTAGAACAATTGATTAATATGCGTAGGCTGGTACCAGGAGAACATGAATCCGCAGCATTAATTCAAGAGAATTTTTGTGACAACCATTTTGAGGGTTCACAGAACTTAGATGTGAAACCACTGATGTATAGATAAGACCGCATGGTCTTGATTGACATTAAGAAAGCAGATATGTGATTGGCCGGACCCGAATAGCACGTCATGCCTGTACGAGAAGTAACTTTGACCTTTGAGTGTAATGCAAGAGTGTTATTCTTGCCAGAGTATTGCGTGACAGATCTGTTTTGAAGTAAAGGGCTAGTAGGTTATCTGATCTCCCTTTCATGGTTATCACATTAACTTTAATTTATATTGCATATAAATTTGGCTTTAAAATTTAAATAATCATTCAAAGCGAAGATAGTTGTCTAAGTCGAGCGACCGTAGCTCGGTCTCATTGAAATTGCGCTTAAAATGTCAAATGCAGTTTAATCGAAATATATATTTATATATCATCTATGAAAGCGGGTCTTTTATGAATATGAGATGATATTAGTTATTTTATTTGTACTACAAACAAAGTTTACCCGTTTATTTGAGGATTAAAGTAGAAGGTGATAACTTTTCGGATATGCAGTGGATTTCCGCATACATCTATTATGATACATAGAAATATTAAATATTAACCCACTTCAAGTTCAAGCGGTGAGGAACCTGTTGTATACTTAGTCAACTACACAATCATCTTAATCGCTCCCATTAAAGCATTTTGTTGGGTTATTTTTTTTTTTATACCAACTGTGGTAAGATCAACACCGGTGTCGAGTTACTTGTAAGTTTACAACCGCCTCCTCAGTTGCAATTGTAAGACTTTAGAGTTTTAAGTTACAATTGCAATTGTAAGACTAAGTCTTCAGAGTTTAAATGAAATAAATAGAACCAGATAGATAAATAAATAGATCAGTATGAGAAAACTGTGTATTAATAATAGAAAAAAACAACATCATACCTTCAACGAGAAACGTACGAATCCAGATGAAAATTAATGGTAGCAACCCTGTTCAGTGTTGATACTTATATCAAATGATAACGTCATTTACTCAAATCATTGGATAAAAGATTGTATTTCTTATCAAAACGAGACACCCCATGTCGGTTAGGCCCCAAACAAAAGAACTACATCTGCTTGAAGTAAAAAAACAGGCCAATTAACTAAAAGAGGGTTGTTGGAGTTCTACCACATCGTTCCAATTTCGCGCCTGCATGCATGCGACGACAAAAACAAGCCATATTTCAGTGAAGGTTGTAAATAATCATTGAATAAAAGGTCTTTTCTGTTTTATGATTTTTGCAGTAATACTGATAGTGACTAACGGTGCTAAGGACTGGGCAAAATGGAAGAGTAACAACAAAGACTATCGTATTTTGTTTATATTCGCAACATTTGTTTTAATTGTCGTTGCAGCTGCAGAATAAGAAAGACATTTTATCAACAGTTGAAAAGATCTCTAAGCAACGAGACCACGTGTTTATTCATTACCCAAAGCGAGAAAGCCTATAGGAGTAGGAATGATCAACTTATAAAAGGGAAGTTTAAATTCTAAATAAAATGCATAAGCAGAAAATAAGTAATTATTTAACGAACTGGAAATAAAAAACCTGATTAGCGGGTATCTTTAAAATGGTGAATCTTTAAAAGCGTTGATCTTTAAAAGCAGGAATCTTTAAATGGGGAATCTATAAAAGCAGGGAGTCGCCAAAAGCGGTAATCTTTGAAAGCGTATACTGAATCTTTAAATGGGGAATATTTATAAGAGGGAATCTTTAAATGAGGGAATCTTTCAAAGCGAGAATCTTTAAAACGGGGAATATTTAAAAGCGGAGATCTTTAAAATACACTTTTAAAGATTCTCGTATTAAAAGATTCCACTTTTCAAGACTCGTATAAGTAGCGATATGGTAAAGCATTTTACAATAAGAATTTGCGATATAATATTCGGTGTAAATCAGGCTGTAAAATGTTTGCTGAATGTTTACATCTAAACACTTCGTTTGTTAATTTCAGATCCATTTCTCGATGTCTGAGAGTAATTAAAATCCAAATTTTGCAAAGTTGCATGCCCCCTTGGAAATGAGCTGCATAATATTCTTATGCTGATGATGTAAAACAATATTATTGTGTTCCCAAAGAAATCACTTAAGTTCTCACGTAGGCGTTTCGTCCATCTTTAAATACTTTCACCCTCTTTTGCTATAAAGAGGTATAAACATAGCTTTAATAGACGAGTAGAACTTGATTCGTGTTCGGCCAACTTTGCAAAGCAAAGAAAACACTCTTCTAACAGGGGCTAGAACGTGGCTTAAAATAACTTTCCAAATGGCTACACTGTGACCATAATTTTCTGTACAGCCATTAGAATATTTCACCGCGCTTTAGCATATAAAAAATGAGTTACACGAATTCACTCTAATAAAAAGAATAGTTGATCAACTAATCCAAGACATTACAATGGACAAGTTCAAGTAATGTGAAAAAAGTTTGCACTTTGGGTTAAAAGCATGAAATTTAGCATCAACATGCATTTTGTATATCGACTGCTATGACTCCATTCTGACAGGGCTAATCGAAAAAAAAAAAACACGCTCCGTTTTTGGTGCAAAATCGGTACATGAACAGGCCAACACACCTATGATTGATCAACATCCCCTTTTCAGGGTTTACCGATGATTTTGTCCAAACTTTTCCTGCCAGAAAGAAGGATGCGAAGAGTAAAAAGGATTAAGAGGATAAGAAAGCAGGATGCAAAAAAAGAAGGAAAAGGAGCAAGAGAAAGAAAAAAAAAATCAAGTCCAAATTTTGGCTAATGCGCTTGCAGTAAAGTGAAAAATTGTACATTGTTACACAGAATCTCTATCAAAGTGTTGCTGCAATGTAAGATAGTACTTTAATAGCAAATTTTGGGCAAAATTGGCATCGTAACAAAAATTATCATATGACCCGTACGGACCGGCGCGCTATTTCCTTGGAAAACCATATGAAAAAAAGTCCCGTATGAGGGCCGTACGCCTTGATCTAACGGGGCCGGAAAAAGCCGTACGGCCCCACTAGAAAAGCGTACGGATCCGCGACTGCATGCCGCGAGATGGAATTCAAAACCATTGGATTCAGTTATTTTGAATTCAAAATGAGCGGTAGTTATTCTGAAGATTATTCCGAAACTTAACTTTCTACAAATCAATGTACTTTGCAAGTGCTAAAATTTAAAACATAACAAAACATGTTCAAAGTCGACAAATGATGAAGAACTGCATAAACTTATACGACCACAACAACTACTAGCTGACAACATCAATAAAATCGAAATGAGAGCGGCCATAAAAGCTACATACTCGGACATAGACGTCTTCTGTGGTTTCTAAATAAAACCGTAGTCATTGATAAACATTTAAGAAAAAAAAGAATGCTAAAAAAATTGAATTTGCTGAGTTTGAAAATCCGCAGCTGTGTAATTCCTCAATCACAACAAAGAAAATGCGATTAACGACTAACCTCACACGGTGTTTCACTAGTTCTCACGAAGTATTTTAACCACTAACTGGAAGACAATCGTAATAAGAGTTCAACATCATGGAGGAATTAACGAAGTCAATGACTATAGGCAGCAACGACAGACGTTTAGAATCCTCGGTGGTAAAGAAAACAACTTGAAGCCGAAGCCGGCCCGCGGAAGGAAAACGAAGCGAAGCAAAGTCTTCAGCTGCTTGTACAACGTATTCCAGCGTAACGTCTAAATCCTTCTTGGTTGAAAATTAATCAATCCTGTTGTTCAAACCAAGCACTAGGATGAATTTCGGCTTTGAAGAAACGTCGCTTTGTTATTCTATTCAGTCTTAATAGCTGAGACGAGCATGACTAGCCGAAACGTCCTGCAAATTCTTTGTTGTAGTCCCTCAACGTTTCCTTTGAAATTTCTACTAACTACAGTCATGTACGAAGACTTTGGCGGATTGAAATCTCCTTGGAATGAAGACAAAACTAGAAGATTTGGTTGTAATTTTCACAATTTTAACAGAAGTTTAATAGAATACTCTGCGCACCGCCGTTCAAATGCACTTCACTGGCTTCCCAAAAAACATTTTACGGGCTTTTCAAAATGCGCGCGAAACGGGCTGCAGCGTCTGCATCCATGAATGGAAAACAATAAAAAGGAAAGAAAATTAGAGGTCATATGATAAAATGCTTATTGACTGAGTTAGGTCGGGCCGGACGGGAAAATATTTGGCTCTCGGTAAGGACGCACGGACCTCGCTGTGCTCGGTCCGTACGTCCTGACCTCGAGCCAAATATTTTCCCGTCCGGCCCTCCCACTCAGTCAATAAGTACATAATATTTGGTTTAAGGAGGCTCACAACGGTTTCCAGCAATTTCAAGCTTTAAACTTTGATGGACCAGTACTACAAATTTTTATCAGTTGCTGCTACAATAATGATATCGAACAAATGTCCAATCATTGCTGAATACGTTGTGGTCATTTTCATGACGTCATTGGTTACTATAGCAACAGTTTTACCCGTTAAAAACACCCTTAATTTTCCCTTTAAGTGCTTATAACTCAAAAACGAGTCCGGTGACCCCCATTTTTTATTATTGAATAACGATTGGCATGTTAAGATGCAACTTTTTGCAAAGTTAAAAAAATTTCCCCGGAGCGGTTTCAGAGCCACCTTAAATTTTCGAAAATTTAAGGTGGCTCTGAAACCGCTCCGGGGAAATTTTTTTAACTTTGCAAAAAGTTGCATCTTAACATGCCAATCATTATTCAATAATAAAAAATGGGGGTCACCGGACTCGTTTTTGAGTTATAAGCACTTAAAGGGAAAATTAAGGGTGTTTTTAACGGGTAAAACTGTTGCTATAGTAACCAATGACGTCATGAAAATGACCACAACGTATTCAGCAATGATTGGACATTTGTTCGATAGCATTATTGTAGCAGCAACTGATAAAGATTTGTAGTACTGGCCCATCAAAGTTTAAGAGCTGGAAAGTGCTGGAAACCGTTGCGAGCCTCCTTAACGGTTAAATAAGGCGTTTTTTTTTTTTTTTTTTTTTTGGGGGGGGGGGGGGGGGAGAATTCAGCAAGTGAAAGGGTTAATTATTGTTTTAGCAAGTGAAAGGGTTAATTATTGTTTTCTTGGTCTTACCAGACTTAGTTAAATAGGTTACAATGATTTTAGTTTTTAAAATGAGAATCTGATGTTTCGAAATTAAAAAAAAATCGGTATATTTACTTTTATAAGGTGAACTTTTAAAATGGCAATGAAAAATGAAAGTGGAAATTAACAAGACTTAACAAACCAGCTAATTCTACTTGCTCATAATATAAAGAGGTCAGTCCTTTTGTTTATAAAAAAAAACTCGTTTGACTCGACTTAGCTCCTGTCATATATACACACAGTCGACGCTGGAAGTACAGAACTGAGTATAGTTGACAAAATCAAACTTGTGAAAAGCTCGACTTTACACAATCTGACAATCTGTTTATCACCAATTGTTCACCTTAAGGTAATTTCTCTAAAATAAAACTTGTCAATCAATTTTAACTTTCCCTTATGTTCCCTACCAAGCACTATTTCGAAAAATACAATAAAAAGATAGGTCACCATGCTCGCAAAAGAGATATAATGGGTCAGTCGACTTACCTCATTTATGCCTGTTCTGGTACTATTCGCGCGCGTTATTTTATCGGTCCACATTACATTTTGAGGTAGCTGGAAGCAAAACTTATTAAAGTAATACTTAAAAAAAAAAACTCGATAGGTAGAAAGCCGCTCGTCGCGTAGTTGTTTTCAAGTTCATAATTTGCGTCCTCGAGTAACGGTTTTGTACTCGCATTCAGCTATATCGCTTTTTCCCTCTGATGATTTGTTTTTTAATTGTTCAACTCAAAGAGAACAATTTTACACCAAAGTTATGCAATAAAAAATAAAGGTCACCACGCTTCTTTACGAGAAAACGGCAATTTATCTCCTTCGGGCGGGCCAAGCCGTATAGAAAAAAGCCACCATTTTGTTTATGTACGCGCGCTAATCACCCGTAAAATTCTCCGCGGTATAAATGCGCAATGCAATACTGAGGAATCACCTAAGCTCTTAATATTGTATATTCGACATTTTCCCTTAGGATACTTTGTAATCATCGGTTGTAGAGTAGAGTAGTTATCTGCATGACTTGGTCACGTCTGGTAGCGATGTAGTAGGGTCTTCCAAAAAGGCTGACATTTCCCTCCCCCTTGGAAATCCAACCCCAATCGCCTGGCGGAGGTAGATCTGGGTTTGGTCTATGTGCCTGGTCCCAAAAGTGACCAGCTTAAGAAGCAGCTCCCTTTGTGGTGTAGCAGTGCCGCCCTAGTAAGAAGGATTGCATGATGCGCTCTGCCCTTCTGTTCGCAAGGTTGCTTACTGGCTTCATTGTTAACAGTTGACTTCTTGCTTGTTCTGTGAATGAGTGTGAAAAAAGTGTCCTACATTTGCCATGCATGCTTCACTGGCTGGAACACTCATTCTATATCTGAGAGCTTTTGGTATTAAATGTCACGAGTGTGGCACGAGCCTGAACACGCAATCGGATTCCATCCGCGAGAAACTATTTTTTTTAGACATTGGTAATTCTTTGTCACATCACACCTCTCACCGCATATATTAGATCGTTGAATTTTTATTTTGTCATTTGAAAATGATGTCATGCCGACAGCGAAACGGTGAGCGAAACTCTTTTCGCTAATTTTTATTATTAAATGTTTGTCCAAATTTAATCTCATTCGAAAAGTGTTCCACTGCAAGAAAACGTTACCAGTGTGGAATTCGTTCTTGATTCTTCAGCTATCGGGTATGCTGCTGGGCAAAAGGATCGTGAGCTTGGGTAGCGCTCCTACGAGACATATACACAGTTTACCTCATTCCACCGGTTCGATTAAAATCGGGCGGGCTCAGACCGCTGATGGGGGGCAGATGGGTTGGTGGATGATAAATGCGATCGTAAAGATTCTTATAAAAAAAATAAGGCCAAAGATCCGTGGGATGATTACAAAACATGTGATACACAAAGAGCGTCACAAGGATCAGGTTACAAAATAAAAGGAGAAAATAATTACTGGAAGCCACGAAAGAAAACCACTGAACGTGTCCCTAACAACAACAACAACAACAACAACAATCTTTATTCGTGCCCAGAAATGTTTACAATAGATAAGTACATACAAAGAGAAAAATTAACAATAAAAGAAATAGAGAGGGAAATAAAAAAATAGAGAGGGAAAACAGGAATTCCACTGTCATTCTTAGCCATCCTTATAACGGCAATGATAATGAGTTATTTTTCTCAAGCTGAGTCTCCTTGATCTCGACCTGTACTGTCTTGTACAGAATCGATCGATATTTACGCCATAATTTTCGCCATCCCGACGGCTTATTTAAATAAGCCGTCGGGATGGCGAAATTTATCCCTCAGCACGCTAGAATTAAAGAACTGAACTGAGGATCTGCACAAATAGTACTTTGCAAACAGCGACTATTGAATGGCCAGCTCATTTCTTTCTTTTTTTTTTTTACATTTTTTTTTTTTTAACCGGGTGTGTTTGCTTTAGCTAATCCTTTGTTCAGCCGGAATTGTGGGAGTTATTGCACTTCAGATCCATAAAATTATTGGTTTGCAAAAAGACGATTTTTGCATAAAAATAGAGTTTTTAAAAAGTTTAATTTCTCGGAGGAATGGCTTGGAACACCAATATGGCTTCCGCGACGTCATATTATAATAAACGGCACGCAATGCATGCAGAAGCGATGACGTTTCACAAGGGGTCTTTAAGAATTTTCAGGAAATTTGACAGAAAATTTCAAGAAAGTTAATAAAAATAGCTGACAACTTCTGTGTTGAATGATTGTTCGACAAAAGTTGCGTTATGTTGCAGGGAGATATCTGATACTGACGACATATGATACAAGGTCAAACGCTGTCTTGAAATTGTTGAGCCCTTTTGTTTAAAAAAAAATTAAAGATTTCTGTTTACTAAATCTTATAAAACACATCAAATATAATTAGTCTCTTTCACTTATACTTAGAATTAGTCCTTTCTAACTGCCCGGGAGTATTTTGCTTTAAGTTCTATGCAGTGCTTTCTTGTTGAGTTAAACATGATTTCTTTTCTACTGACGTTTATTCCTGAACAACTTCTGTGTTGAATGACTGCTTAACAAAAGCTGTGTTATCTTGTAGCGCGACATCCGATACTGACGACATACGATACAAGGTCAAACGCTGTCTTGAAAATGTTTAGCCCTTTTCTTTTAAAAAATGTAAAGATTTCTGTTTACTAAACCTAATAAAACACATCAAATATAATTTATGTCTTTCGTTTATACCTAGAATCAGTCCTTTCTAACTGCCCGGGAGTATTTTGCTTTGAGTTCTACGCCGTGATTTCTTGTTGAGTTTTACTTGAATTCTTTTCTACTGACGTTTATCCCTGAAGTTAGTTCCAAATTCTATTCGGTTCTAGAAAGATCGGTCGATTGCAACAGGCAACAGATCCCGTCCGTCCACTCGCACGACGACAAGAACAAGAACACAAACCATGCACCTAGTTCCCAATGCTCTTCGGTACAATTCAGGGAGTAATCGCGCTCACACCGTAACACCAAAAATTCCATAAATTCCATCGCTTTTTCGCTTTACAGCATTAACCGATGACGTGATCGCTTAAAAACGCTCAATATATTGAACCTGTGGCATGTTAGCCTGCGAGAGCAGACGGCTGTTTCGGCTCGAGTTTCACCCGCCGAGAAAAGGTCTTTTCTCGGCTTGAGCCGAAAAAGCCGTCTGTTCTAGCAGGCTAGTGGCCTGTTGACAAGAAGTAAAATTAACTCTTGAATGTCGTAATGGAATTAGAATTAAATACAAATATCTCTCACCCTGCAATATTGTCAAGTGTGGATGCAGCTAGTATAGCGTAAACTGTGCCGTCAGCGAATGGAAGTAGATGTTGAATCTCAGGGCAGACAGATCTTTCTGTGCAAAATAAACTCTTTGTCGACAAAAGCTGGACGCTCTGATTGATCATATCAGGGCCGTAGTCAGACTTCAGAACAAGACGAGGCAAGTTTCGTTGTCCAAGAATATTCAAAGATTCATCTTTCTTTATTCCAGAAAGCTCCACTAACTGAGAAATAAAGGATACGCTCAGTGCGAAGGTCAAAGAACCACAGACGAATGCTTAAATCCACTGACAGACTTCAAACCTCGAAAAACGCCAGGCGCGGATGGTTTTCCAGCAGAATTCTACCGATTTTTTTTTTTTTCTGGCCCGAAATATGCAACGAAATGACAGAGAGCTTCAACCATGCCTTCCAATCTGGCACGCTTTCTATAACTCAAACCAAAATTAAGGAAAAAAAAAACGTTGGAGAACCTGCGGCCTATATCCCTCCTTATTAAAATGTGGACTACAAAATCCTCACCAAAGCCATCGTGAAAAGAATTGGAAAAGTGCCACCAAATATCACAAATCCTAAAACAGATCGTGCTATGTAAAAGGTCGTTATTTTTGGTGAAAATATCCGTTTAATACTTGGTGTTTTCTTTTGCACAATCGAACTGATGCAGATGAGCACAGTTTCGGCGCCAAAATACGAGATTTAGAGAGAGCTCTTCACACCTGGAGAAAAGGAAGCTTATGGTTATGCGGAAAAATTAATATAGTTAAAACGCGAGACCTTTCTAAACTGACTTCGTTCTGCATATCTCAGATCACTCCATAAAACAAATTAATACGATTACGTTTAATTTCATTTGGGACTGTAAACCTTCTAAAATAAAATTAAGAAAGACCATAAATGTGTGATTTTACAATCATGGACGAAAGCATTAAAGATTGTCTAGAATTGTCTAGAATTCATGACCAAACGCCCGCTTCATAGCTAGAATAATATTATTCCAGACCATTTCTTACAACCCCACGGCAACCTCGCTTTTTTTTTAACGAACTGTAATTATAAAACTAAGATGCTTAAGCTTGATAACCCCCTCCCTCCCTTCGTCCTTCCCTTGTCTTGGCAAAAAACTGGCCTGTTGTGTGACCAGTAAACAGTAGATGATCATTGATATGCTGCTGTGAATGCACTTTTCCGATAAATTATTTGTTCTTCAATAAATAAATAAATAAATAAAACGTTAATGCACTAACGTCTTGTCAAACAGCAGAACACGCATTTAATGTTTATATTTTATTATGGGCTTTCACATTTCTGGAAATTGTATCCGTCATTTTGCACCTGAGGCAATTCAGAGGAAGCAATTGAAAGAAACAGTTGAAACACAAAATAGATTAACCAGCATGATTAATCTTGGTTGACCTTTTTCAACTTGAAAAAAAAAAAGGTGAGTGCACATTTTACGCAATAACTTATCAAATGACACAAAAGCAAGTTTATTGTTTCTCTCAATATCGATAATAGAAGTTTCTCTGTAGGCCTTTTAACAAGCCAATACCTTACTACTTTTTGTAAAAAAAAAACATTTTTATCAGTAATTATGCAAACTTGTCATGGTTTGTACTTGCTTTCACTTAAGGGTAAAACGGTGTTATTTTTTTCACCATTTTTGAATTACAATTTTCACATTTAAAAAAAAAAAAATCAGCTGCTAGACTGAAGTATATCCAGTTGAACGACGACCGCTCAGATCTTTGGACGCGTCCAGCATCTTCATCTCATCTGACCGCAAGGAGAGATTATTTTGCCTTGTAAAGCACCCCTTTAAAAGGAAGACGATCTCTTTGCGGTAATTTGCATTGGTTATGGTGTAACACACTGGGTTGGCTGCGCTATTGGCAAAGGTTAATATATTGCAAAACGCGACCAGTTCCCAAAAGTAGGCAAATTGCTCTTCGGCATTCCCAAAGTCCAGCCACAGCCACATAATGTTAGTCGGCAAAACGCAAACAGCAAATAAAATCGTTACAGCCACGAGCATGCGAATTACTTTCGATGCCTCTTCATTTTGGGCGTTTTGAAGAAACTTGTTTTCTTGTGTTGACTTCTTCTTCCCTAATTCTCTCCCAATGCCTATATACGCAGCTCCGATGATGCTTAGAGGAACTACGTACTGTGCAACAAACAGAGCCACTGTGTATATCATCCTGCTTCGTTCGTCATTCCAGTTTTCGTCACACGACCCCGTTGTGTCGCCGATGCTCAATACACTAATGTACGGGGAAACAGGCACTATGGACAGCAGCCAGATGCTTACAATCACCCATTTGGCGTTGGTGGTGCTAAGTTGTCGACGGAGCGGGTGCAATATTGCCCAATAGCGCGTCAAGCTAACCGCCGTCAGTGTGAAAACCGACGCAAAAAGCGACATGGTCTGGAGTGGGTAGAGGATGTTGCACATGAACGAACCATACGGCCATATATAGTTCATCTCTTGCACAGGAATGTCAAATGGGATGCAAATCAGTGTGAGTGTTAGATCGGCAAAAGCCAAATTCAGAACGAAGTAATTCGTGACGGTCTTCATTCTCCTCTTCTTAATAATGATGACACAGACTAAAATGTTACCGATTGCGCTGATGAAAAAGATAATGGCATACAGGGTGAGCTTGAAGGCCTTCATGTACACATTCATGTTGCTTTCAATCGATTCCCGAGTGATATTTGAAGCAGCAGATGAAAAGGCATCGGTTGGGGTTCTTGTATTGTTCCAAAACATGTCACTTGAAGTTGAAGCAGTCATTCTGTGCTATTTTCGACGATCCTCTAGGGCTAAGAATCGCTCTGGGCTGTTTACCATTTGGCACAGTCAGTCAATTCTGCAACGGCAACAAACCCTTTATAAATAAACGTAAACGTTTTCGCAACACGAAAAGAAAAAAAAATAGATACCGCACAGCGTGAAGGTTCAAGGCAATTTGGCAAAGAACAAAGCTTCTTGTTGTTTAGCATCGACTGCGAATTTACGTAGGTTGACTTTTCATTTTTATCGATGAAAGTAATAATTACATTTCCATCCGGTAAAATCTTATTTGTCGCAAAGCGGCCAAATGCAGGGCACTTGAGGGCATTTTCTCCACTTCCTAAGCCTTAAATAAATTAGTAACTTTAATTATTGCACCACAGTTAACCGCATCAAACAATTTATTAAATAAAGAATTCGGTGGCAACCTTTAATGGAAAAATACGGTGACAGATAGAGCCTTTCCGACGCCAAACGGGAAGACATTTTCGCACGTTATTGAAAACGTGCCATCTGTAACGTTCTGATCGACAGATTCTTTTTTCTTCATATGTTTTCTAGTTCGTCTTTAAGTAATATTAGTGGAAGACAAAATCGATTTAGAAACTACCTCATTGCTGCGTTCATTTTTAAATCAAAGCAAATAAAGAATTTCTTCTTAATTCTAATTAAGGATTTGTCAAAATAAACGTTGTATTTAATTATTTCTTGGAATGACCACCCCAGGGGTTCGCGTTAGCCCAGTATAAAGACGTCTACCAACTTATTTCCGTTCTTTTTTTGAAACGAGACGATTTTTTTTGCTGGTATTGTCACTTATAAAGATGCATCCATATGTCATTTTTTGCTGGTTTTGAAATACGTTTCGAAGAAACCAGATTTTTATATACTAAATTGACATTATGCTGACGGCCGCATAAAATTATCATCCACCGGTATTCAAATATTTTAAGCATGTCGTAATTTTACCATTGGTAACTATCCACATTGAAATTGTGCTTATTTTAAGCACGTACGTGATTCAACGACATATAAAAAACAGCAACGGCTTCCCCGTTATATTATTATGAAAACATAAGTATGAAGTAGACAAATTAACGTGGTAATTGGTGTAGAAAATATCACGTTCAAGTAATAATCACAATTTGTAACAGGCATATGGCTCGTTTAAAAGTTTAATGAAAGAAGAAGGCAAACAAAATACCGTGAATTTGCCGGTATTTTATTAAAATGAATTATCCACAAGATGGAGCTTTCAAAAAAAATGGTACCGTTTTAAGATGTGCATAAATTTCTCCAAAAAATGTCAAAATGTTTATGCGATGCAGTTGAGAACTTGGCAAATACCGGCTTGTTAAAAGCATAAGAATATATGTTTATATACTTTCCTTCAAAACACCTGTCATATTTGCTTGATTATTTAATTCCGTTCTTCAAAACTGTTAAATCGGAAAGCCAGTCAACTTTGACGAACCCTGCCCATGAGGCAGACTAAAAAAGTAGAATAGGAATTTAAAAATCTGCGTCGTCTTGTCAATAAGAAACCTCGCTATATATCATTGTCTACTTCGTATACTCCAAATACTAGTTTTGCTTTCATTCCAAAACCTGAATTTCAAAGCAAAGAAGGTTTACCGACTATGAACTCGCAATTTAATAAGTAAAGTAGCCGTATCCAACTTTTGATCTACTGTAGCTTATGACAAAGTATCGCAGGTCAATGGAGCGCTCTTCATCTTTGCCTGGTACTGCTACTCCAACTCCCGACTCGGTAGAACAGACAACTGCTATCGCTGGATTAGAAATGATAATAATGCGGTTTGTTTACTTTAGGCTAGATTCAACCATTATCGCTAAACGCAACGTCCCTTGCGATTTACCATACGTTTTTATTATCTTGCCTTTGTTATTCGACCCTTTGGTAATACTTTGATGTACGTAAAGTTATCCTTGCCCAGACTTGTTTTAAAAAAAATCGCTTGTTACGCTACCATTTAGTCATTTTCTTCATTTCCCCCTCTTTTCCCCTCAATTCACTCATATATGTGTTAAAAAAAAAAATTCTTAACAATGACGAACATGTGGAAAGGAGGACATTTGTTTCGCCTCGAACGCGTCAATTTTAAGGGGAAGAATCATTAACTAAGACGCATGACATAAACGCTTCTTGTTTGGATAGTCTATTCTTATCTATTTGACAAATCGAAGCTGAACAAGTCAGTGAAATAAATATACAAATGTAAAAATTGTCTTCGAAAGCGTGCGTATTTATAGATTTCGAGAAATATTTCAAATATACATAAAGTTGTAGTCGCTTTCGTTTCTTATTTTAATCGTAGATAATACAATAAGACATATAAAATGAGATAGACGTCTTTTGCTCGTTCTTAAATCAGTGACCATGAATTTGAATGGAAACGTGCTATATCACCTCACGCAAAGCATACTGAGACAATTATGGCTTCGATTGAATGAATCATATAGCTGGGAATTATGGTATTCATATCAACTGACTGGCCCTGCATATATAAATCTTTAAGGAAAATGATACTCATTACTGAACATGATAGCTGAAACGTTAGAGTTTGAAAATTTATCACTAGAAATTGCTTACCTGAACGCGCTTCGAGTCAGTGTCGAGTTCAATGTTCGTATTCTCAACTCTTCCGAAATAATGCATCTGCCAAGGTCAACGATAAGTCTAGAGAGCTCTGAACTCATTGGGAACATATACGATATTGCAAGTAATTTGTTTGCCGAAGTTTTGGCTACATGAAATTAAACAATTGTGGCAAAGAAACCGCCTGCGCAAGCGATTCATCATGTCACAGAAAATTTGGATGAAACATTTACTTAAAATGTTTATTCAGTATTCTTTTGTCTCGCAAAGTTTTCGCGCCTCGATTATTAGAAAAAGCCGTTCCTTTTAAATTGAAACCAAAATTACTTGACTTAGCCTAGGAGGTAAGGCATACACATCTGCTGACTATGACCGCCAGCCAGGGTAAAGTTTCACAGCACCAGGGCGAAAAATAGATACAAAAGGAATAAAAAGAAACAAAATTAAAACAAGCGGAGCTCAACAGAATTTGATGGTGTTTTCTCAGACTCCTGCTGTTTAAATTAAAATTCGGGTTTCATAATTTCCGCGTCCCTTGTTTGAAAAGGACTATGCTGAATGGCTAGCAATTAGAACGCAATACAGTTTTTCGTTGCTTTTTCTGATTTTCATAACCATTTAGTGCATTTTTAAATCACACTTCGTATTTATTCAGGAAGTATCCAATAACGCCTAGCGCCATTAAAGAAGATATGGTGACCGCGTCACATGAAAATTAAAAGTTAGAACATTTTAGTATCACATTTGAGACAATCCTAAAAGCTATAATTGTTAATATTTTATTTTATCATTATGATTTTTTCCGTTTTTTGGTTAAAAGAAAATATACAGATGGTAGCATCTAGAAAAAAGATAATAATTACTCGTCTTGTGTCTGAAAGTGTGTAATATAAACAATCGGCAATTTTTGGGCACTTAAATCAACTAAAGACGTTGGTGGTTAGAGGTACGGACAGTAGAGACAATACAGAAGATGCTAGGGTCATAAATTAAAATATGATGTTTTGACATCAGAATAAATGCATTCTTTGAAGGAAAATAAGATGCCACTGGAATTTACGTCTAGGTAATATGGAAATCTATATGAGCTTTATTCGGAGGAATAGAAAATACGGCCCGAATTTTGGAATGGCTAGAGAAACTCACTATAGCTTATATGTGTGTCCAAAGGAACCATTTTTTTTTTTTAATCTCGATTTTATGTCACATTCAAAGAAAGCGTAGAGATAAAAAGAATCGAAGAAAGACGACAAGATACTGTCTCCAATTGCGTTATTAATATTGCATACTGTACTTTCCCCCAAAAAAATGTTCTTATGTGCAAAACACACACAACTTCATTGAACAAGTTGAAGAAACAAATTCAACTTAATCTGACACTTTTTTGGCTGCTCTGGGCATCCTCTGTAGCCACACTTCCGCCTGTTTTGCAAAGTGTCATCCCTTTCTTTCTTTCTTTCTTTCTTTCTTTCTTTCTTTCTTTCTTTCTTTCTTTCTTTCTTTCTTTCTTTCTTTCTTTCTTTCTTTCTTTCTTTCTTTTCTTTCATTTCATTTTATACGGGCACTGAACGTATTAAATGTACAGCTGGCTTGCACAATATTCCGGAAATTCTAATCGTTTCTACTACCATTTATCGATTTCTTTTTCTTTGGTGAATAAATATAAGACAAAATGCAAAATGCTGTATTTTCGCGACGCTAATGCAACATCCCTTGTAGCTTAGAACTGACACCCAAATGATGGTTGATTGACATTTTCTACAAGTGGATTTTCAAGGTGGTCCCCTTTTGTTAAAAATAAATAGTGTTAAAAACAAAATGGTCCATGCATGCAATTAACTGTGTCTCTGTTTTCAATGTCAATATATCAGAACTATAACAGCAGACATAGAAAAACATCCACGCTTAGCCGCATGATTTTCGTTGATCACTTTAGATTTGTTAAGAAGAAGAAATGCATTTAATAGTCTCAGTTTCAATGCAATTATATCGACTCAACAGTAAAAGCCATAGAAAAAAAGCAACAATATCAGCTTTAAGCCATGTGTTTATTAGCTGAGGTGTTTCGCGGAACTTCTGTAATTAGCAATGCGGCAGTTGTTTAGGCACAACTCTGCTCGCGGCAGCATGACTAAATGTTTAAGATTATCGCATTCAACATATGGACATTGCGCTGTTCAGTACAATGCAGTGGACTTCCAGCTTCCAACTTTTTTTCTCTATTTTCTTCCAACGTACTCTCGATTTTTCAAACCTCCCAATACCTTGCATCAAGTTGTTTTCCATGGATTTGCTCCCCGAAATTGAAAGCTATAATTCTACCCCTGATTATTCTGTCGAACCAATTTTTAACTCTTCTGGAGGTAGGAGAAATCCGGATTTGGCTGCATTCGTGTGGTCACCTGCGGGTTCTTGCTTGAACTTTTTTTTATTATTATTTCTTGTGTTACCCGCCAACAACGAGTATATCCGCTCGATATTTATATATTTATCTTCTTTGCTTTTTCCCTTATACTACTACTAATAAAAATATACTTCGAGAAATCAACACGCAAACTATTCTCCGTTTCACGCCCCTGGAAATTTACAATCACAAAATGAAAACTAATATCATTTCTAAAACAATCGGTAAGTCGGACTAAGTGTTTTGTGTTGTCCTTTTGGCTAGTGCATAACTCAGTTCTGCTGCCTATCCTGAAAGTATTGGTGTTTTAATGCAGCCTGCATTATTATCAATCTTCCCAAAATATTAGTAATATTAATACTTACGCACCAGAAAATGAGTTCGACTCACTACCTAAAAGCAGCCGCAAACTGGTCAGTAATGGTTAATATTTTTAAAAACATCAGCCAATTTGCCATGAAAGTCCAATTTGGGATTATTCTAACTATATTCGGTAAACGATTGCAGATTTTGCCTTTCTTCATAGTAAAATTAAAACGATCTTCAAATAGGCATGGAATATGGAAGGCATTTTGGGTGAAATTAACAAGAAACTAACCTTTTTTCTCAAATGCTCTATGTTCAACACATGCCTTGTCGCTTGAAAAGTGTCCGCATTTAGCTATGTCGCGTCTTAACTTCTGCCAAGATTGAAACCTGTCATGGTTAAAATTACGGAGTTTGTCTGTGGCAGTTAGCAAACAAAACGTGTCTAACGATAGTGAGTAGTCTGGGTGATTTGCACATACTAAAACAGCGAGCGTGCATTTACAGTTAAATGTCAATTGCATATCTTTAGTTTCTTCTTTACCCTAGCCATTAGGAATTAAGTTTAAAAATGAAATAATGCTTTTTCCTACTGATGTCAACGAGTATTTTTGTGTGCCTTGTATATTAGCACGAAACATTAAACCTAACTGCCAAAAAAACAATACAAATAAAGCTGGACGAAACGGAACTTCCGTTACCATGGCAATAACATTAACTCTTAGGCTTCTTTTATTCAAAGAAATCGTTGCTTCTTTACTTAGTCAACCTTTCTGCGCAAATAATGTATTTATTTTTAGTCGAGGGGCAATTTTGGTAGCAGATTTTAGCCAAAGAGATAAAGGATTGTATTTGAAGGCACTAAATTATTCCCTTAACAACTCCGATTGACGCCAAACTGTCTTGATACATGATATCCAGTGTTGGCTGTCAATATCAGTTCTATGGCATTATGACATTGGGAGCCTTGAAAATGCGTTAGTTCTTTCTTTATATTTAGGACCAGGTGACAAAATGATTTCCCTTAAACATAAAAAGGTTTATTTTCACGCATTCTTTTATTCTCCAAAAAATTGTGATAATAATTTATTTTTAACAAGGTTTATAATTGCTTGGACCTTACATATACAGAATAAAAATTTATTTTGTATCCTAAAAAGAAATACCATGCACTATCTCCTTAATGAAAAAGGGACCGTTTACAAAGACGAACTCGATGCGATTTTAGCCTTGCCTTGGGTAGCGAGTTTTGGATTTCAGCTTGATGGTCATAGCATGCGATTTTTCGCTGCGACGTCGCTGCAGATTTGGATTTCCTCCATGTTTTCTGGTTTACTACAAAGAAAGCGGCCTAGATAGACCCCCTGAGAGATACGTCGCAAACCGTTGGCAACAGCTCCAAGTAAAAAAAGATAACAAAACACTTTCTCGATTGTGCAGTCACCCGTCAGAATTGCAATAGGTGATTTCGCAGTTGTCTGCTCAGTGACCTGGCCTTTGAATGATCGCGAGGCTGGAGTTGACCTTGCATTGATACAGACCTCACTGAGTTTTGCCTTGGTTTAAATTACGGATCATTTTTAATCGTGCATGCGCATGCAATAAGTAATGGAAAACATACATTTAAGTTTGTGTAAGTTCTTTTGTCAGCAACCGGGACAAATGTATAGTGAATAGGAGTGTACTTACTATTCGGTACCTATACCAATTATTCTTTCTAAGTACCAAATATAGAGTTGTGATTTTCAATCGAGTGCCCTAAAACCACAACTAAAGCAATAGACCATTCTACAGTTGTCTGCTCAGCGTCCTGGCCTTTGAATGGTAGCGAGGCTGGAGGTGACCTTGTTTTGCTACAGACCTCGATTGCTGATTTTTTTTTTTGAAAATCAAGTTATTCTGGTGCTTACTAGTTTGCATTTACATGCGAAAAACAGTGTTGAAAGTTCACTTCTTACTGACAAGAACGTCTTTGGTCGAAATAGCTTTTTTTTTTTCAATTGGTACACAATCAAAGGCCAGGACATTGAACTAGTGATTTAAATTTTACTTGTAAATTACTTTTAATTTTTCAACAACAACAAAATTATCTCGCAGCCTGACGGAATAAGCGAAACCATAGTTCAAAGTATTTGAGCAGTTCATTGAATGATAAGGCTATCTCCTTCTGGCTCCCTTGCTTTGATGAATCCAATCCATATGAACTTATCTACATTAGTTATACAATCATTACGCAAGACGTTGCATAAATTCTCATATGAACATGGATTGTACATAATTGATAAAGAATAATTAACGATCAACGCCAGCTGTTTTCACGTACACGTTTGCCTGATATTGCCTTTTGCCCCAGGTTCATTAAGGTGGCTCGACTGGGTTTTTTAGGGGCAACACCGCTCAAGTTTGAGAACTAACCATACTGTCATTAACAATGCCATCGAAAAACGATCACCACAGCTGAATTAGGTAAAGATGAAAATTTGTTATGACCAGTGTTATTTTGACATCGGGGTTGTCATAGCAACGTAATGACGTCATCACAATGCCCGTGAATAATGAGGACACTCACTTGTAAACACAAAATCTGGGAGAAAAAAGTAGTACATTGGAGCCCCGATATTATTGTCTTACATGTTTTCAATGACCTTGAAACTTGCAGGCCATATAAACTGATGACAAAACTCGAGATTGACAAGTTTTTAAAAAAATTCATCGAGCGGTTTCCAAATAATTATCACATTTGTAGGTGTAGACCAAATTATTTACAAAAGTGGCAACAAGAGCACCTGAATGCACGCTCATCAAATCCGTTTTTTTCGCAATCGGTCGTGGCGATCCCCATAATTTTGTATACACAATTTTAAATGGCATCAAACTACTATGAGATGAAACTGCATTCCCAAAGCGCGTCGTGTTCTTCAGATATTACCCTATTATCTCAATAGTATGTTTTTTACTGTATTTATGACCCTCGAAACTTCATCCCCAAAAATTTCGATAACGCTCTCACAGAATTTGTTCAAACTTTGCCAACATTGAGGCAGCTATAGGAGGTACATGCTCCCTGGAGCGATTTCCGAAAAAATCTCCTGGTGCCGAGCAATACGAACGAAATTGATAAACGTGATGACGTCATTACGTTGCTATGACAACTCTGATGTCAAAATAACACTGGTCATAACAAATTTTCATCTTTACCTAATTCAGCTGTGGTGATAGTTTTTCGATGGCATTGTTAATGACAGTCTGGTTAGTTCTCAAACTTGAGCGGTGTTGCCCCTAAAAAACCCAGTCGAGCCACCTTAAACGGTTCCTTTTCACTATGAAAATGAATTTGATTTGAGTGAAAATGAACGTGCGGGTAAAAAGGTTTCGCAGAGACTCGCTTCGACACTGACTCAAACGACAACTCGCAAATGGTCTATCTAATGAGAGAGCTGTTTGTTGCCCCAGCGACTGTCGAGTCCAGTGGATTTTCATGTTAACCCCCCGTGCAGTTGTTATTGTTATCGTTTCATGTTTGTATGTTTTTTTTGTTGTTGTTGATGCTGTTGTTAAAATAAACAAATGCATTTTGATATTTTTATTTCGTCATATCTATTCACCATAACTAGCATATGTAATGCCACAGAAAATCATTTGTTGTTGTTTTGGCAAAACTGTAGCATGCACTCTAGCAAACTTGGTGTAAAACAACAAACTTTCAGCAAGCAAAAAATAACATAAAATATACGAATTAAGATAAAACATAATTAACACCAACAACAACAGCAAGGAACGTCGATGCTCGCTAAATAGATAAATGTCAAAACTCTGGTACCAGTGGTCAAAACCCTAAAGAAAAGCAACGTAAAGAAAACTGCGTGATCCATTTGGAGAAGACTTTACTACGCCAGCCTAAATGCAACAACTGTAATTTACCTTTATGTTATGCCTCGAAAGAGAACCCGATATTAATACAGTTACAAGTTTAAATAAAAGGAGACTCGACAAAAAATAAGTTACGATTGCGTTGAATTAAATGTGCATGCGGCTGAAGCTATAAAGCAGAAATATATTCTGCGGTTTGTGGCATATGATATGCAAGGAGAAATGCGACATACTGGCTTAAAAAAAACGGAAAAGGTATGCGCGTAAAACAGGTATGCTAGGCGTGCAACGAATGTAAAGAAAATAGGCGGAATGAAGTATTTGTACACTATTAGCATTTTTGACATGGTTTACGTGAACTATACTGTCGCCACGCATGTAGGACTGGACGATTTTTTCTAAACTTAAAAGTAATGCGGCTAAACGAATGCGTGAGCTCTCCATCCATGGGCCTACAGTACGAAATTCGGACCGTTCAATGAACCAATCAAAACTACTTTGCTTTTCGTCGTCAACCAACAGTATCTATTTTTTTTTTTTTTTTTTTTTTTTTTTCTTACCGTAGATTCAATTTTTTCATTCCTTATCCAAGCTTTTCAGTTCTCGGCTGTGCCTTTATTGGGGTCAAGTTCTAATTGCTCGCGGCTTTTCTTGGTATTTCACCGGCCATGCCTTTCTAGTTATTAAACTATTATTTTAACGAAACGATTCACCGCTATTCTAACTACATGTAGATTATCACAAGTTACCTGTGTTTTAGTAGCGGCGTTGGATTCTAGAGGAGTGTTTTTTTTTAAGCAGCAAGGCTCGACCGCGGTATGACTTGGTGTATGGTATTATCTTCCTTGTAGAATGTGGGAACACGTTATCTAACAGAGAAAAACGGATTACATGTTGACAGTTCATGGATTAAACGCAAAAGCATAAGTAAGCACCTCGTCGTTATAGCGAAGACCGAAAGGCTTTTCGTTTGATAAGGTTTCAGGATGTTGAGATCGACAAACCTTTTGTTTTGATAAAAAGAGAAGCTTTAGTTTGCGATAAACATCGATATTGTTTTAATAATGCTCCCACTCACAACGACTTCTTGCAGAGATAGGATAGGCAGCATAATAGAATTAGTAGTACCTCGCGTTTATTGAGAAAATATATTTTTGGAACTGAAAACTCAATGCGTTACAATCATCAAAAACAGCTTGCTCCATTTAGCAAAAATACACATCTGAGTGGATTTTTTTAAGTGTGCTTAACAACATCTAAATGCTGGCTTACTCAATCTTTCTTGCTTTTAGGATAACAAGGTGGTAAAAAGGTGTTCTAGCTAATTGACATTGTGATTGTTCCGAAGACAACTGAATTATATATTCCACTTATAAATCAAAGTATTCTTATGGAAAGGAACCGTTGTTATATTTATGTGCAAAGCACTGCATGGATACCTCATTTGCGTAATACTACTCGACAATCTTAAAAACAATCTTGCTCAATTGTGTTTGTTCTTCCGCTTGGAAATATTTTAAGCATCATCGTGTCGGCTTCCAACGAGATAAGGAAAAGGGACGCTGTAAAATGCGATCCACATCCGAAGACAATATTCATCTGCATAATGTGATTCAAACTGATAAGGGCAACACATTTACTTGCCCAGGAGCAAAATATAGCTCTGGAATCACGTTTAGTGTACGAAAACGTACAATTGTCGATAAATTACGCGACAATTTATGATCGTGATCTCTTCAAGATTTTAGAGTCACGTACCTTGACGTAGAAATCAATTCCCAAGTTGAAAATTAAAATGAAATTAAGACATATATAAGGTACCGTCGCTTTTTGGCTTTGTTAAGAAATGTAAAAAGATGTTTTCCGATTTTTTTTTTCTTTTTTTTTTAGCTATAGTGCATTTGTGGCGACAGTTTTGGTTAAACTTCTACAAAAGCGGCTTGGAAAATCCATGCATTGGCTTTTACTTTGTTACGCGCGTTTGCCGACAATGAATGTATTTATTTATCGGCAAAGTTGTAAAAGACCATTATAATAAAGTTTTTGAATTTGCAGAGTGGCTTTAGTAGAAAATCGATGTATAGTTCTACCGTAAATAGTTTCGCTTTTATTACCGTGCGTTGTGAATTATGTTTGCTACACTGAAATATTGCTTGCTCGTAAACAGAGTCCAGCAATATGCTATCGTTGCTGCCATGTTGCTGGTTCTTGTTTCCTCTTCAATTTTGCTGTTGTCGTTTTTCGTTCTTATGGTTGATGGTCTATCACTTTGTTTTTTGTTTTGTTTTCTTTTTGCCTTTTTTGTTTTGTTTGCTTGATTGTTTTGCCCAAGGCACGAAACGTGTATGAGATTTTTTTTTTTTGTCATTATTATTTATTTGCAAGGGCTTCGCATACTGCACGGCTTCTTAAAACGTGTTCTTTATCGACAATGAAATCCGTACGGATTAGCCTCTCACAACTATAAGTGTTGTTCATATCAAATAACCTTTCCACTGTCTTTACGTGAGGAGCGTATGCTTTGGGCAATGTATTTCACAAACAAAAATAAAAAGTCAAGTGCGTCAGCCACAGAGTTCACCGATTGATTTTGTGTCCCGTATCCGGCACTACTGGATGAAGATTGAACTAGAACCCAGGCAAGACATGAAAGTTGATGATGTCACGTAAAATCGTTCAGGCCAGTTTGCAATTCATGTCACCAGCAACATGTAATCCTTTCAAAAGTCGGACAAGAATAAAGATATCTTCTTTTATAGTTTGTTCAATTTACCATAAAAATTTCAATTTGGCAATGCTGTATTCGAATTCAACAGCGGCTAACGAAAATCTCTTTGTTGAAACGTCGGTTATTTCAAATGATTATCATAAAGTTCAAAGCAGCCTTTTATGGTCTTTTGTATTAATTTATGTATTCTATTATTTTATCTCATTCCCTATTTCGTTGATTTTATTCTGTTCCATTGTATTTTTCTTACTACTATTTTATCGTACTTCTTTATGCAGTTGTATTTTTTATTATACCATTTTACATATTTTATTTCTTACTGTGTTATGCATGTGATTAAGTAACGTACGCAGTGCGGTTTGCCATGCACGTAACTGCTTATCGATCTTTTCAAAATCTCAAGTGTAAAAGACCTCAGTCTTTTAGCACTTTCGGTGGCTATCGAAATTTAGTTGGCCGCTATATTAGGAAGCTAGTTAATTGACTTCGCCGAAGGGATGCAAATATCGCGGTGAAATGCTTTAGTCTTAAAAGAGGTAGATGAAATTTTGCGTGCTGTTTTTCAGCCATAAAGTCAAAAGGTATATCAATAAGTTCAAGTGAGTGGGGCAAGCTGTGAATGAAGTGAATAGGAGAGCGTCCAAGTCAGCCTACAGTTTTATTGGATCAGGATAAAACGTGTCAATATTTGCTGTCACTGCACGTACGTGCATGCCGTTTAATTTTAGACTATTCTAGATCTCCTTGTAGTTTCGCTGAGAACTTTGTTTTGCAAAGAACCAAAGGCGAGATAAACAGTATTACGATGTGACTACTGCATTTTTTCGCCCCATGTAAAGGAATCCAAGACGGTCTTGGATTCCGGATTCCACATCGTGGATTCCGGATTCCGATGACTGGATTCCGGATTCCATGCCTATGGATTCCGGATTCCAGACGTTCCGAGATTCCGGATTCTAAAGGTTTTAACTCTGATGTTCATTCGTACTGCGATAGCAGATTCTGCTATTTAAGTAAAAAAGAGTAAAAAATTGAGTAAAAAAGAAAATACCATTTTCTTTCCAATATATCAAAATGTGTTAATATCCTTAAACTGGAGTTCATACGGCATCAATTAAATTAACTTTTGATAAAATAATTAACTTGTTGGGGTACCTGTTAAGAAGAGGCGTCTCTGAAGTCCACTGAGTAATCCACAGCATTGAAGATATCTGACGAACTGTTCTCATCAAAACGATTATATCGTCAACAGAACCAAAAGTAGTAGGAATTGAAGTTTGGTGCTTTGAATGTTCAAATTGAAATCGCCTGCTAAAACTATTTATTTCTTTATTTCAGTGTTTAGCCAATACATCTACTAGTACATTAAACAATAGTCGAAGCCATTTGTTGCAGCTACTTAAGAATTGGTTGATATTAATTCATTTACTTAAAGCGTCCATTATTTTAGAGTTCCGTAGGAATTTTTATACAACAAAACAATAACTAGAACATTAGTAAACCTCGTACCGTCTTATGCCGCTGTCTAACACTCAGTGTTTTGTTATTGCACTCCACTTACAATCTTCGTGCAGAAAGCCCGTTCCCGTGGATTGTACAGTAATTTACTTCGGGACTTGTCGATCTCCCGCACAATTCTCGACAATTTGTTATTAAAAACTCTTCTTATATTCCCTAAGTAGTTTCATGCAGGAAATATTGCATAAAAATATATAACTCATCGACCAAAATAAGATAATATTTGGTTTAGAAATTTGTGAAAACACTAGTAGATTCACTAACTTCACATGAAAATACCCTATTATCATTTCTCCGCTTGTAATGAAAATGTGGTTTATGAAAAGCAAACAAATTCTCCTTTTTTCCTCTGTTAATTCCAAGGAATAAACGTTAAGAATGAATAAGTGTACAACCCTGGTTAAATAAGTTGAATCACGCACGAATGGCACATTCGATGACATCATCACAATAACTACTTAATGAACGGCCACATCCCTTTTCTCCGTTCGTTGCTGACAACTGGCAAAATACAAGCCGCAGGTGTTTTGTCAAAATTTACAGGGTTGAGGAGGGGCAAACTATTCGAAAAGGTACGCATTTCAACTATTGAAACCAGGCTTACTGATTTTAAGTGTAAAATGATCGTAAATGATTTGGCTCAACCTAAAACGAAACGCGTTGTTCTTCGCCCAGATAAGCTTACACCCTCCAACCTTGGTGGAAGTGACTGTCACTTCATGGTGATCATCATGATTTGGCATCTCAGCTTCGTTTTCATTCTCGCTGTCATCTTCCTCTTCGCCAACATCTCCATTTGCAATCCTGCTGAGCCTGATGTCCTCCTCAGGTGACACATTGACAGTTAACACATTTCCAGACTTTTCACAAGTGAAGTCAAGTACTCTGGCTAAAATGCACTTAGGAGAATTTTGATCGCAAACGTCGCCGGAAGTGTATGTCAAGGTATCTTCCGTCTGGTTAAGCCACCTGAGCGGCACTTTGTCTCGTACAAAATGTCCGCCATTTGCTTTAGCCTGAACGTCCTCTTAGAGAATTGCAAGCCAATATGGTGACACTTCTCTTCTTCGGTTGTGTCTCACAGCAACAACATCTTCCTTCTGGTAAATGACCTGCACCCTCACATTCCTTCCTCCCATCTCATCACGTGCGTCCACTATCCGGCATGCTGCAGTGATGTCGTGGTCTTCTTCCAACGAAGCTGTGATAACAGTTGGTCTCATGCTCAAGGCATAAGGAAGGGTACCTGTTTGTTCCTTTGTTTTAGACCGAACATTATCTTGCCTTACACCACGCCCATATTCTCTGACAAAAAAATCTCTCATCGTGTCTTCTCGCCTCTTATCTTCTTCTTTGTTGCCCGTTCCTTCGCAGATTCTTGCCTGCTTGTTTGCTCGTGACGTGATGTTCGGGGGATCACTTTTAATGGTTTCGCGTAGAAAAGACATTGCGCTAAGTTTATAGAATTTACCTTTACTAGCGAAATATAACACCCTTACTGTTCGATTACATTTCGATACGTTCTTCTTGGCAAAGTTACCATGCCTTAGCTTATTGAGCTATATTGCCTATTCCTGTTCTAGATCTGTATCATCTGTACGATAATGACAATGAATCGGAATAAATTCAAGTCTAGCTACACTCAGATAACTTCGCGGGCAATATTTGCCCATTGACAAGAAGATGCCGATATAATCGCACGTGTCAGAGCTAGAAATCGAAAGAGAAAGTAGACGGAACGTACTTCTCGGGACTTCATAATTAACCCTACAAACCTTGCAATTTCCTTGTCTTATTTTTGTTTTTCTTTCTTCTTTATTCTTGGACTCCTGCATGCATACGAAATTCAAGTGAAAACATAAATTCGAGAAACAATCGAATTCAAAATGCCGCACAAAGATTTCTCTTGATGTTCATATACCCGACACATGTCACACATGGATTCACGTAAGCAGGAGTCTACAACAAACTTTTATGACTAATACCAGTAATACATACCTTTCCCGCTCAGCTTTATGCTTTCTCCGGTGTTTTCCCATCTTTTAGAATCCTCAACGCAATGTCGAACAGTAGATCCAACAGTCGAAACAGTGAATAAACACACTAGCTCGAATTTCTCGCTCGCCGGAAATTTAAAAAGTAACTTAATAATTGACTGGCGCCTGCAAGCGTTACTGCATGTGGTGAACATCGTGGACAAAAAATTTAAATGGTTAAGCTTCGATTTTACCTTCAAGCAGGCTCGTCAACAACCGCTTCCACCAAAATCGCATTTATTGAGATTTCAGGACTTTCATTAATTTCGATTCCTTACATCTTGATACCGAAAACCGACGTACAGGAATAGTGAAACCCCCTATGGGGCCAAACAATTCCCGTGAACAGTGTTGACAGTTCTAAAAAAGTACGCTGTACTTGAAGTTAACAAAAAGGTCACAAATTTGACACAGAGACAATACAGTGCATGTCAAAATGGTGATCTTCAACAAATGATGCATGCGCCCTGGCCTATTTAAGGATCAAAGACCACAATACCGCCGTGTTGACAAATATGATACTTTCAAGTGAGCGCGCAGATATCGAAGTTTTTACAGAGAAGGTTTCGAGATGTTGGATTCCCGATTCGAGTAGCCTGCGAACGCAGACGTATTTCCGGCTGTCGCTTGTCTCCGCCGAAAACTAACTTAGTTTTCGGCGGAGACAAGCGACAGTCGGAAATACGTCTGCGTTCGCAGGCTACGATTCGAGAGGCTAGATTCCGGATTCCAAAGGCCTGGATTCCGGATTCCAAAGGCAAAAATATGTTGGATTCCGGATTCCGGATTCCCTTACATGGGGCGAATTTTTAATGTATAACAAATTGCAAAGGAAGGTAGTTTGGCTTGCATTGTCTTTGTTAAGCGCCTGTGTTAGTCGAGCCGAATTATGTTGCCACAAAAGAACAGCCAGCCTACAACCGAACAGTTAGCTAGCGCGTAATGTGATCCTGAATGATCTCTGACTGAAACAAAAGGAGATTTATCTATACAGGAACTGATTGCCTATTTTGTTTCTCTTTTCGCAAAATCTGCATTGCTACGTAACATCCGCTTTAGTTAACCGACCTTTCGTAAAACAAGTGAGACTCGAGCAACTTTTATAAACACTGCGTGATATTCATTTTGACCAATTAATTTTGGATCGACGAGAGAAGATATGGGTTATTCAATATTTAGTCTTAATCGAACTGATAGGAGGAAGTATGCAAATAACGTCGCTTAACTACATCTGGCATAGCGTTGAGTTTATTTTTACTTTAAATCAGACATTTTTTACAGGCCAGCTAGATTCAATCTCATTGCCAGGTATTTATTGCTGAAGTTAAAGAAGCATTGTCATATTTTGCCGACAAGAAAAACAAAGGTATTTTTAGCAATACAGTTGGTGAACAATAATACGAAAATCTTAGGTCGAGAAAGACGGGAAACAAAAAAAAATACAAAAAAAAAAAAATACACGACCGAACCTTCGATTCCGGGTTCGTTTGAACAACCAAGAGCCCGGATAATAGAAACAAGTTTATACCAATCATGTGAATGAAGGTTTTGTCGTGGATGATTAGCTATGCCGAAGGTAAATATCAAGTCGGTGAGTACTATTCACTTCGGAGTAGAGAAAAAAATTATGGCTTTGCCTTGTTATTTCGATTAAAAAGCAAGTTTTTATTGTCAACTACACCAGATAATAGCATCTGATACTTCGCTTAGTAATGCCGCTTAATTATTTTTTCAATTTTTTTTTTTTTTTCAGTAGCTAGACTATTGTGCTCTATTAGCGCAAATAAACAATTTTCAGCTTGAAATCGCAAAAAAAAAAAAAACATTTAACAAATTAAACAAAACTCGTTGCTTCAGTTTATTTTGGCCCATCGCCTGTTGTCAGGTGACCTTTCCAGCGCTGTCGCTGTCGCCGTCGCCACACGCCGCAGTGTTCGGTTTTTCAAGGGCTTTCAGGTTTTTCGTTGTAGATGAAACTCCTAGGTTTACGACCAACAATCGGGGTCGCAACCTCGTTCCCAGGGTCAAGTTACTTCATTGGTTCTTAAAACAATAGATAGCAGGCCATAACAATGCCCCTAGCGCTGAATAACAATAGACGTAGTGTTTACAGCAGCGTGTTTAACTGAACAATCGAACTGATGAGATATATACTAAAAAAAAATATTCAACCTAGTGAGTGATCGTTAAATGGAAAAAAAAAATCAACATGACAGAAATACAAACGGAGTCCCGTTTCAAAAGTCGCTTTACTCATGTGCCGCACACACACTTGACTAATAGATTAAATGCGGACACGGATTTTTACATAGCTGTAATCTTTCGCCTCGAGTAAAATACACTCTATTTTAATACGCTATCAAAAATGGAGGCATTCTCTATCGTTAGTTAGTTTATCGTGTTGCATTGCCAAGTCAGTGTGATCTTGGGACTCTTGAAACTGTGTCGTTTATTGGCTCGTTGGTCTGCTTTTTAGTTGTCTGTTTTTGTTAACTTTCTTTTGTTTTTGTAGTTTAGTTTCAATTGCATTCATTTATGATTTGTTTGTTTCAGTTTCTTATTTTGTTTTTGTTTATTTGCTTGTTCTCTATCCGTTTACTGTTTTTTTTTTTTTTTTGAAGACAGCCTATTTAGTGTTTAAATCCAGCTTTTCTATTCGATCCCTTTATTTAGTTGGAAGCTCGGATTCAAAGCGTTTAAACCTTACATAAACCCCACTAAACTACTCAGAATAGTTCTCTCGAGTTATTATATATGTTTGGCTCAAGTAGAAAAGACTAGCTCTCTTTGATTGAGGTTTATTTTGAACGTTATCGATTACACGAAAGGGAAGGAGTGATACATACGAGCAGATCTAGAAAACTACAATTGACGTTTGTAATAAGTGGAAATCTAACACAAGCATTTGAAGAATGCTTTAAATATGTTAAACAAATATCTATCAAGCTACTGCTTACTGTATCAACTGTGCTGTTTGCTTTTGCTTGCTATTTTATTTGCTCAGTTTGCATGGTTCGCTAGAAGTCAGCTAAGTAAATTATATTAAGGTTGCCCTTTCGCCTCAACTACACATTCTGTTTACATAAATCAACACCCAGGTTCCCCTTTCAAACGGCTTGAATACCATGAGCATCATTGAGTGTCATCAGCTGCAACTACAATAGATTAACGTAAACCACGAGCAAAGTCTCTAAGGTTATCTTCTCGAGCAACAGCAACGATTTAAAATCATGGCGGACTTGGTATAGCGTTGCCCTGCCAGTAGATTTCGCCTGTTAACGAATTCGTTTTCAGACAGGTAAGTTAATCCGTTCTCATAAAAGAGGTAAATTGTAGATTAACTGCTTTTTAACTGGTAACATCACGATTAAATATAGCTTTCACTTAAAAGTGAATTAATCCTAGCTGTTCGCAGCAGCTTATGTCGCGGCAGCCTATGTGTGTTTACACCACATTCTGCGCGCACTAGTCTGCTGCGTCGAAGCAATCTAGGCAGTGCACTCGAGTCTAGCATTAACTTGAGCTAGTCCTTTAAACCCACAAATGCGGCAAAAAGATGGTTCTAGGATTTAATTGCATGCACACGTGACAATGTCTGAGAAGAAAAACATCTCACAGGCCATGGCTTGTTATTCAAAAAATGTTTCGTATACTTGTGTGTAGGCCAACTTTTTTCCACGTCGGTCTGTTTCAATCAATCGGGTCGAAAGAAAATGCATGTACAGCCCATCGGACATAGTAGTGATGGTGTAACAACGTGTAGCTGTTTAAAAAAATTCAAGGAGGAATTAAAAATAGCCATTTCTGAAAAGCATTGTTCTTAACTGAATGACTTTCTTCGTCCTACCATATGCCACTGAGATTTAGATTTGAAGTCAGGCGTTACATGGACGCACGATTATTTAGCTAAATGTTTATGGTGAAATTGTTCTACCGACGGACTTAATTATGAAAATAGGTGAAATTTGTCTGACCATGCTTTGTGTTAACTTTGCTGCCTTAATGACAAGACCATGACCTTCTACACGCTACTTAATTTGCTAAAGATAGTTTTTGCCCATAGCGTAAACAGAGGACTTGCTGACGTAACTAACGCACTTCAGTCTGTTTACAAGCGGTCGAGTGTTTCCGTAACTGTCTTTCTTGTTTCTTAATTACGTTATTCTTTATTTCAACGACCTGCCACCGCAGAAACATAGTAGTTTTACAAATAAAGGTATCGTTGCCAGAAAGCGATGAAAACAAACAAGCAAAAATGCAACAAAAAGGGAATCCGGTAAAAGATGCATAATTTTAATTAAGAGGCAACGAGTTAATACACAGTTCCACAACAAACGCCCATTTCATGCCATTCGCGATTAGCATCGCAAAAGGCCAAAATGGCAAGGTGCACACTTTCTTATCTCACGGTTATTTCCTGGTTCTCTTAAGAAACATCGTAATCTCAATTATTGGAAAGGCGGACTGTTCAGAAATAATCTTTTGGGAAGATTATCACCTTAACTATCTTAACACTGTTACCAAATATGTCATGAAGTAAAATGAACTGGCTGCAAAATATAAAATTGCCGGCGACGCATTGCTTTCATTAACAACGGTTAACGAGGTTACAGATGTCTCGCTTAGATATTATTGTGATTTAACGTGAATTTCACGAGAAAAATGGCCTTGTCCCTCTCCGATAACAAAACAGAATCGTATTGTTGCTGTTAGATAAAGCGAAGGTATGATAAGTTAATTTTCATATATCTGTGACAGCCTCATAAACTGGCTTAGTCAGTCAGCTATTGGGCGCCTAGCCAATCAAGAAGGAGGATAAGATTGCGGGGAGACCTAGGCGTATCGGTCAATAGCCACAGGATAAACTGCACGCATTCTTCTAAAAGAACCTTTAATTGTCTGGGTCGTTTGAAAACACAAACTAAAGGTCACTTTGAAAAGCGCTCGCCGAAGCTTACAGAAACGAACTATAAACTAAGACGAGTGGAAACTACGCAATACAATCCAGAGTAAGGAGGGCTCATGGTAGGAGTTTATAACCACTATAGACCTTTTTCAGCCATTTTTTTTACTATTTTGTGTTCATGCTAATCTGCCCGCCAAGCCTCGTCAGCATTTACAAAATACAAAAAAAAATTGAGGTCTGGCGGGCAATTAACATAAACATAAAAGAATAATACACAGCGTAAAATAGTCTGTTCCCTTATAAACGGAGAGGAATGGGTGTGATGTAGCAATTGCAGTAGTAACCAACAAACATAGGCATTTTTTATTGTTATTTTTTTATTTTGTTTTATTTTCATCAATGTCTGTTTATGAATTTACCTAAATATACGTTTCGTCGCATTAATATCTATATTTTTTTTAATTCTAAATGTCCATAGCGTTCAAAAGCCAAACTAGGGATGAAAACGTAAGATAAGCGGATTAGATTCTTTGTTCCAAAATGACAAAATCATATTAAATTGTTGTCACAACAAAAAACACAAAATTAACCACACTGTACGTTTTATTTAATAACTCCAAAGATATTTGCAGCAGTGAAGTCTCCAATATCTGATTTGAAAGGGCATAAAAAAATACTTTCTAGGAAAACAACTCTCTTCATGATAGTTAACGACAACTGGAATTCTGCAAAAACACTCTACTGTGCATTCTGTACTGAACAATGCAACTTGCTTAATTACTGCAAGATCTCCACTTATACATACAAAATGTCCCTTGGCTTAACTGGCTTGTATTTCAGTCGGTGAATGCTAAAATTTTAATGCTCCCATATTTAAATGACATAACTTGAAAAAAAGTATTCCACCCGGGTCTTCTTAGTAGTTGAAGAAGTTTCTTGGCATAACTGATCCATTGTGATACTTAAAATCGCGGCATGCGGTAATAATACCGCTATACATAAGACCTCAGTATACACCGGCAAGTTGATGTATAGTGCACTGTACAGTTAAGTTATGGGTAATATGTAAATAATCCATTTCCTCTATGTTTTTGATACATTAAAATGTTTTTTTTTTTTCTTAAAAGTATCGATGTAAAACGACTACTTGTGTGGCTGTGGGGGAGTGCGCATCCGCAACTCTTACATAAAATAGACTAAAATATCAATCATCATTATTATTATTTTATTTTATTTTCTTACCGACTATAACTGATTGCAGCATTTCCGAACTAATGGCAAATAGGTGCCGCTGTAAACGCTTATAATCCTTATTTTATTAGGGTTAATACAGCCAGTATTCTCGATCGGAACCTTTCGTATCTGAATAATTAGCTAGAGTAAACAACGATAACGCTAAGCGGCGAGATTAAGTGTACTAATTTAAGTTAAGGTGGATATCATAAACGATTATACGTTTTCAGTACGTGCTCGCTGTTAATCATGAATTTCCATAACTAAGCTAGTATAGTTGTCGCATCCTTTGTATCGAAGTGTGGCAATGGAGCGCCACTTTCCGAAAAGGTCTGTGACACTAGATAAGAGCTAACCTGAAGTAGTTTAGCACGAAATGGTTAATCCTTTTGCTTAAATTACCTCTTCGTTAATTTGGGTTTTAGTACCCCCTTGTAATTAAAGGTTGTGTTCAAGACCTATTTTGTTGTTTTCTTTGCAAACAGGTGAGTGATAAAGTTATTCCAGACGTCACCGGGAGTGAAGTTACTTAACTCTAAAACTACCGGACGGGCATTAAGTTCAATCTAACAAGAGCTGGACGTTGTTTTGTTATTTCGCGCAAGTGCAATCTGCACCTTAAAACGTCCGCAACGTCAAAACCGAAGATTGTCCTTACATGGAAGTAATATACACAAACGCCATGGTAAACACAAGCTTCACAGGAAATTCTTCGAATGGTTTTAGCAACACCACTTCGGTTGACCTATCATCAAGCGAGAGTGCCGAGTTTAAAATCGTCAAACTATCTCTTTATGCAATTATATTCCTCATCAGTGTTGTTGGCAATACTCTTGTCTGTATTGTCATAGTTAGAAGAAGTCGTATGCGGACTGTGACAAATTGCTTTATATTAAATTTGGCAGTGGCCGATCTAGCCATCACTTGTATTTGTATTCCATTCGACATCCCAGTCCAAGAAAACAACTACAAATGGCCGTACGGAGCTCTCATCTGTAAGCTTCTTTACCCTTTGCAGACCATGGCTATGTTTGCATCAATCTTCACCCTGATGGCAGTAAGCCTTAATCGCTTCTGGGCCATCGTCTACCCTTTACAAAACCAAATGACCAAAAGGCATGCAAAAGGATTCATCTCAGCGATATGGCTTTTATCAGCCCTGGTAACGCTTCCCTACGTATTAGTGTTACGCCTTGAAAAGGACACCATGAGCTGCGAGGAACACTGGCCGGTGGATTTTAATTACCGAAAGGCGTACACCCTTTCACTTTTCCTTGTTCAGTATGTGATCCCTTTGGCAGTCATCACAGCTGCCTACTTAAAAATTGCTCGGGAGATGCGGAAATGTCTTCACAAAAGGGCATCTGTCGTTAACACAGCCCTAACCAAATCATATCAAACTGAAGGGAACAAAGTTGTGCGCATGCTCATTGTCGTCACATTTCTTTTTGCCATCTGCGTTCTGCCGAATAACGTCATGTGGCTTTGGTTAGACTTTGGCAATGGTGCAGAATACGAGCATTTCTGGGACCTGGTCGCATTTACTAATATCATACTGTTCGCTAACAGCGCGGCTAACCCAGTGGCCTATACGATATGCCACGATAATTTCCGAGAGGAATTCCGACATTATTTCAAGTGTGACAGTAACATTTTTAAATCTTTATTGGAAGTGTCCTCGATTTCGAGAAACCCTCGTCCCAGTTATACCACGGCACGGACACCATTAAATTCGATAAAGAAAACAGAGTTAAAGAGAATGTTGAAAGAATCGCCAGAAACTTATGTATAAGATGCAAATCTCCTTTAGACTTTATTGACGCATTGTCAAGATGGGCCAAAAATAAAAAACAGTTACAAGGGAATGTTATTACCACCATATTTTCCTAAGTCAAACAAATGAAAGACTCTGGCAATGATGTAGTCTGTGCGTTGCGATGTAACTCTTTTTCTTTTGATTATTTCAAACCAGCATGATTTTATGTTCCGATGATATACTTTCTCTCGTTGTAAAGAAAAAAGGGAGAAGTGTAAATCAAGCTTAGAAAAAATAAATACATAAGAATCAAACAAACTGAAACATGCTTAACGAATTTCAAATCGAAAGTAATCTACACTGCAGCAAATAATTATGTCAAAAGAGCTTTTAAAGGATTTTTGACATGTTGATCAGCGTGCTTATGAAAATAATATCTACAAATCTCAATGTTGTACATTTTGACCGTTGTCATACTCTTTAATTTGTTTATTCATTTGATCCATATCTCACGTCACAAATTTCGAGTTTACCTCGGTGTAAGAACCTGTGATATTTTTCTTTGTTTTGAAGCTGAATTCTCTATCTTTGTTTTGCCAGCTATTTGTTGCATTGTTCGTTCTTTGTTTTACGTCACCGATGAGTTTCACAGGTTCTTACACCGAGGATGAGTCCAAATTTCTGTGTGCGCTTATTATTCCATTGAATCAACTATTGTACACGTATTTTAACCTACCCTATAAATCGTAAATCGTTTTTTTTTTTCGTTGTGCTTATTATTAACTTTTAATTACAATTATACTTCTACTGTGCAATGTATGTTGTTGTTGTTGTTTTTTTAGCAATAATGGATTGGGAACTTTTTCTTCATGCACTGTAGGTGACAATGTTGTTACGGACATGTATGTACAAATAAAATCACTTTAAGGTAACCAAAGAACTTGCAAAAGAACATCCATTATGATCGATGACAAGGTATATCCTCTCCTTGTGTCTAAACTAATTACAACAAAGGATATCACTTAATGTAAAACAACAATGCCCCTAGGACTCAAAATACTAAATTCGTGGTGCAAAAATGTAACTCGCGAAAATCGACCTACATTATACTTACTTCGCAACAGTTATTAATCATCCCTTGATGTAGACTGCAACAGTGTTTTGCAGTCTTCCTTTGATGGAAAATGATGTGTAGTATATTTGTGTCTATAAACTACGTGACGTGGTTGCAAGACGTGACAAAGGTACATAAGTTCGGAAGTAAGAGGTACATGTCTAAAGATGGACTGATAGATACAACAAACATTCAAGTCTACCAATACGAAATATTTCTTTATTAAAAGCGGATCTTTCAAACAAAGATTTGTTATCTTAAATGTCTCGATTATAAAGTAAAATGTTTGAACCATTAACATATTTTGACAATTACTTTTTGTTTGTGATTAACAGGATCACGAAACCAAATTAGAAGTAAAAACAGTTATTTTTTTTTTATAAAACTGGAATCGCCCTGTGGTTTAAAAATATATAAACACCATTCGATTTGTCTTTAAAAGACATAAAACGAACTCATGGATCTCGTTGTCCTATTTTCGTGGCAAAAAATAGTCTAAATAGAAGTAATATATTCAAGCGTGAAATTATTCAGCGACTTCTGTTGTGTCTCAAGTGTTAAAAAATTGGGTTGTGTCGTAATAATAAGGTGAGTGCAGGTGAGATTTTATAAAGCCAGGAATTCAAAAATTCGACAAGTTATTGGTTTTCTATACAAGAAATGGAAATTTTACAAATGAACAAATTGAACCCTAGCTGCAACCGGTTCTATTTTTAAATCTTACGTGTAGTGTGAGCTTTTTCGTTTCAAAAGATAAAGACTGTTTCATCTTTCCGTGAGGAAAAATGGTGATAAGCCGACACGCGATCTTTTAGTATGTCAAGTTGTCTCAAAAATTGTTCATAGAACACGTTTATCTTCCAACATTTCAAGCTATAGTGATTGATTCAAAAAGATTTATTGTCGGACTGGAAAGTTCGCTCCAGAAGTTCTACCATTTCATCGACTGCCAGAACTCAGAGCTGTGACACAAAGTACCGCTTTACTTTAACCATTAAGGTAAGTTTACTTCACTCTACTCGCAGATCTCTGAAAGTAGGAGAGTAACCTGTTTTCAAACTCTCCTTTTGATCTGGGTAGAAAAAGAAAAGAAGAGAATTGTTGGCCCACCTGAGGAAAAAAGGCCTATCTATTCTCAAGAGAAGATGGTAACTACAAGCTCTGTTCTCAGCTGGTTGTAGAGAAAGAAGGAAGACGAGTAAATAGGCACGTATATTTCGAGTCATCCCCTCTTTCGTCATAATCCTTTGTTAAACTTTTTTTTATTGTATTTATTTTGCTAAATATTAGTAGCCAATTTTAAACAAAACGAAACGAAAAATAGAAACCGAGGCGTTTTATTTATTACAACATACATTGGTTATACGGACAGACGGGTCTCATGCATGGTTCAATATATAGCTATTATTATTATTAATATGGAATGCATGTGAACGGAACCATTAGATTCGTTGTTTATTCACTGAACAAAACGAATTTGAGGTTTATTTGACGATCGGAAATGAAGCCAGATTGAATCAATTTGACTGTGACCAAGGAAAGCGCCTCTTGGGTTTATATATCAACATATATTTTCACTGCTACAGCTACTAACCTACGAAAGTATTTTTCGTCAAGTGGACAGAAGCGCAAAAAGGAGGTACATTCTCTTTGTTTTTGACATAACAAACTGAAACTGATATCTACTCGCGAACTACATTACGGCTATCTCCCTGTATTTTGACTCTTTTTATCCAATCAACCTACAAGAAATGTGAACGTTCGACAAAGGTGTGTTGAATATGAATTCGAAATGTTAGACTATATCTTTTTGCTGTGTGATTCACAACATACATATGCCGTATCAACTGCTCAACGAATGCGTAATCACGAAACTTAGCTCGACTATATAGCCAGACTGAATGAGTATAATGGTGTACACTGTAACCGTTTGCTGACATGTAATGAAACCACTTTTCCTTTTTTCTTCGACAACCAAATTTGAGTCTTACAAATTACTTTTTTCTAAAATTTGACTCGTTTCTCTTTCTAAACATTGAAACGGTAACCAGTCAAAATAAATTGAATTAATTTTCTAGCCATGCATTCACGACGACGCAGCCTTAAACTTATTGTATTTACCTCGCCAACAATTAATGGCGGTTAATACTGCTCCATATAACAATATAACAAGAATTTGACGTTTATTACTGTTAGTTACTGTTTTGGTCTTTTTTAATAACGTGCGATAATTTCCAGAAAGAAAAGGAACAGAATCGACTTACTATGTTTTCTTTACTAGATGTAAACATTTTGCTGGAAACTGTCCAATTGTGCGCCAACTTTGGCAAATCTGACGCAGGACCATGGCATGATAATAGGGAGCTTAAGATCCGAGACGCGACGGCTTTTGGAACGCGATGGCCGGTAACCGGCCTGGGACGAGAACGCCGTTCTGACCGAGGCAAAATTATCATTAAGATGCTTGACGCGAGAACAAGACAACGTAGATGATTCAAGACTCGTTTTAAACAAATAAATACATACTTTTCGTTTAAGAACTACAAAAATGGCGTGAATTGGAGTATTGTAAACTAACACATGCACAACGGAATCGGTAAACACTGCATACGATGCACTTGATTGAAATTTTGTAAATATTTTTATTTCAGAGCGTGAAAGTAAATTACCAGTCAATCATTTACATATTTCTTGCTCCAAAGGAAAGCATTTTGCTTCTCTCGAAAGCTCTGAATGAGGAACTTTCTTGACGACTACAAAAATGGAAGAAGATTTGATTTCACCATGATTCCATCGGTCGGCTTGTTTACTTGAAACACTGTTGAAAAAAGTCGGAATAATATCTTCGTATTAGAAGAATAATTCTTGGCTAAATAAGTGTATTTTCAAATTATATGCATCAACAGAATCCTAAGCAACTGTTTCGAACCATTTACCGGTAAACAAAGCCGCCTACTTTGCAAATTGAAAGGGAAAATACTCACGTTTTCTTCGCAACGCCAAAACCTCAAACTTCACGTTCTCGACACGACGTGATGCCATCAGGACAACGGCTTGAGCATGCGTAACACGCCTCCTCTGTGAAAACTTACTTCCGGTCGCGTCTTAGAACCGTCTCGTCTCGGATTTTAAGCTCCCTAATAAACGTCTAAAAATTTCAGTTTTTACTGAGACCACGAGCGTAAATTAAGAAAACAATGAATTAGCTCACTATAATAATGATTGCAAGTTGGTTAGTGAATTGTGCTATTGGATCTTGGATCTCTTTGCAAGCCAGTCAAGCCGTTGATGAGGGCCATATGATTGAACATCATTTGGAAATCCGCATAGCAAACTGTTCGTCATCTCAACCAAAATCCACAAATCGATTAATTTAAAGCTAAAATCGGTACCTTTTTTGAGCACAGTAGTTTTTGATCTGTAATTTGTATACTATTTGCGGTGTTTCGTCGTGATTACATGCGAAAAAACTATACTGATAAGGGCTGCTGCAGCAGCCGATCGTCAATTGCTTTTCCGATGGCTGACTTGGCTGAGAAAATTTACCCCTTTGATATCTGTGTTAGATGTAACCTTAATTACGTGGGCAAATTTAAATTCTGGCTGATTTATTCAAGGGAACTTATACTGGATAAATCACGTATACCTTGGGCTGTGTAATCATGGCGATTATTTATTTCAGCTCGTGTTAGTCAATCATCTAGTACTTCTGTCATTTTGACGTGCATCTCAGTGACAAAAATATTATGCGCGGTAGGCTAATGCGTTAGCACGTGCGACAGTCATATTGTTTCCTTACTAGGCAAGACCGTTCCCTCCCGTAGGTGTATTTTTTATTTTTTTTACTTTATGATGTCTATTATTATATTATCTAGTCCAGTGCTATAACCTGCAGTACGTGGACAATGTTGTTTTTCATTTGGTTGTTGTTGTTGTTATTTTTCCCAACAACCAAATGAAAAACAACATTGTCCACGTACTGCAGGTTATAGCACTGGACTAGATAATATAATAATAGACATCATAAAGTAAAAAAAAAAAAAAATACACCAACGGGAGGGAACGGTCTTGCCTAGTAAGGAAACAATATGACTGTCGCACGTGCTAACGCATTAGCCTACCGCGCGTAATATTTTTGTCACTGAGACGCAATTTAATTCTAAAACCGAGCTTAATATGAGAAATCGAAAAATTCAGAAGAATTGTTGGAAGTGGATAACGCTGGATCAGATCGGTTGCGTGTTATTTTTTAATTGTACTGTATAGCAAATGTTATTTAATACATCAGTCACTATCACTGGATTTGTTGATCCAGCTGGACTTTCTTTTCTCGCTTATCATTTTTTTCACATGTAACGTCAAAACAAAATTATTTTATGTCAATAGTCATGTACGACATTATTGTTCAGTGGACAATTATTTTGAAATGATTCGTCATCATTGTATTTAGCTAGATAAATAATATCAATCAAAACCTGTTCCTATTCATGCAGTTTTCTGCGCTAAGTAAAGTACAAAGTTGATAGTATTCCTCGTTTAGTGTTTTATTGCAAAGCAGGAGAAAAACTTGCGTGAAGATAATGGCTCAGTGCGGACACTATCTAGAGGGAAAAATGACGACGAAACGCTTTCAATAGAGCAAACTAAAAACATGATTAAGACCAAAGCATGAAAACGTTCACAGTCCTGGAAGGCAAGTCACCTGCTCCAATCTGGTCGCATTTTTTAATTTCTTTGTATTAAATAACATTTCAACTCAGCAATAGATTGCATGGTGAAATATCATCAAAATTTTAATTTCAGGTGATGAGGTAATGTAACGCCATATCCTAGCCAGATATTTTTCTACTCAGTTGGATTATTTGGATACAACTACAAATGGCTAATGTAACCTTCGATTCCATGGGAACAGTCTCGACGACACAGCTATCACAAAGAAACTCGACCTTGACTACATCAGCTAATGTCATACCAAAGAACGAATTTTTCAAGTACTGGAGAATTGTGCTATTAATTCTTTATCCCGCGATATTTACCATAAGCACGACTGGGAATGGCCTCGTTTGCTTTGTGATTCTAAGAAGAAGAGCCATGAAGGGCGTCGTCAATTATCTCATTTTGAATCTTGCAGTCGCGGACCTCGTATTTACTTGTATATGTATACCATTTGACATCCCAGTCCAAGAAATGAATTTTTGGCCGTATGGTGCGTTCATGTGCAAAGTTATCTACCCTCTGCAGACCCAAACCCTGTTTGCTTCAGTGTATACTCTCGTTGCCTTGAGCGTCTCGAGGTATTGGGCAGTTGTGCATCCGCTTAAACAGCAGTTGAAAGTGGAAAAGGTTAAGTGGATGATTATTGTAATCTGGTTCGTATCGTTCATACCAGTGTGTCCGTACGTAGCTGCTCTCCGCTTGAACGAGATCACAATAACATGCGAAGAAAATTGGAAGAGTGAGGCATCAAGAAAAGTCTACACATTGTCACTGTTCCTTTTACAGTATGTGATCCCTTTGACAGTTATTTCCTGTGCACATCTCGGTATTGCGTTGGAACTAAAACAAAAAGCTTGTAAGCGAAGGAGGAGCTTTATCCGAAGTGTTCAACACACTGAGGCCAAAAACGTTGTAAGGATGTTAATATCTGTGACTTTAGTGTTTGCTGCTTGCGTCTTACCCACAAACATTCTATGGCTGTGGCTAGACTTCGGGGCAGCTGACGAGAAATTTGCTTATTTCTGGGAGCTCTTGTCATTCGCTAACATCATCGTATTTGCTAACAGTGCTCTTAATCCCGTGTGCTATACAATGATGAACGATGCTTACAGGACGGAGATAAAGAAGCTTATATTTAGTTGTCTAAAGGTAGAGTAAATGAATATTTTATTTAATCAGGGATTGTCTTTAAAGTCCATCCTAAAGAAAGACAACTGCCTATATAACAAAGCATTATTAATACCTTCAAATCTCTTTTATCAGTTCTATTTATAATCAAAGCTATCTTTGATTTTAAAAAGTCGTCACAGTCTACCAGGAGAAAAGTTTCATCTGATTTGTTCGCAATTTGTAGCATGATTTGTTGTTAAGATGCCAAAATGAGCTGAAGCTTACCAGAGATGTAAATAAAATAATCGCACTTCTTTATTGTTATCGTTTCGTTTCGTTTCGTTTTGCTTCGCTTTATTCTATTCTATCTCATTTGATTTAACTTGACTTGACTGCAAAGTGAAAAGCAAGCCTAGGGTAAATTCAAAGTGGATTTCTTGAGCTTTGTCTTGTGAGTTTGTTGCACTCTCTAGTACAGTAAAAACCCGCATATAAGAACATGTGGATTAAGAACACCCAAGCTGAAATTTGGTAAAAAAAAGGAGCACATATCTACCCTGTTTCAACGAAAGGTACCCAGACGCATAACAGCCAGGCCTGCAATTCACTGACAAATCCCCTCCCTCCCCCCCCCCCCCCCCCCCCCCCGGGAGCCTGACTAGCCCAGTAGGCTTGCTGCAGAGGCTAGCCATCCCAGGGCGCCAGACAGCTCAATTCAGCTGACAAAACATTACAAACATGGCCAAAAAAAAAAAAATAAAATAAAAACCAGCACACTCTTGTGAGGCAAAAGTCGGCCTTAAACGTGACCAAAAACCTGACTTTCACCACCCCCCAGCAAGCCAGCAAATCGATGCCTGACCGTGGTCTCCCTAGGGTTGTTAGGTCAATGTCCCAGCTACCCAGCACAGGCCTCGGTGAAGGATCCCCCCACCCCCCCCCCCTGGGTCCCCCCCCCCCCCACCCCTGCGTGGGGTTGGCTTGAAGGCCGACTGAAGGCCGACTACCGTCGGCCTTCAAGCAGAGCTCGCGGAGTCCACCTTTTGTCAAATCAGTGTAGATATATAAGAACACATTCAGCCTGAAAAATAAAAAAGGAACATGCAGTGTCTGTAACTTCACTATGGCATAAATTATTGTAAGGAAATAATTGAGAATTAATTAATTAAAGTATTGTGTTGCCCACTCTTATTTCATCATAGTCTAGTATGTCCCTTACAGTCAAAAATAAGAACACTTAAGAACACTTTCAGCCTGATTTTGCATTAAATACCCGACATATAAGAACCCATTAAGCCTGAATCCAAAAAATGGGTGTTCTTATATGCGGGTTTTTACTGCATGACTATTTTTTTCTTTTTTTTTTCTTAAACATTTACATGTAGTACTAGGAATGAATTTGAGACTAGACAATTGATTACTTCGTTTCTATTTTTGTAAACGATTTATTAAATTTCTTTTTAATGGTAAGATGTTTTGTTCGTATTCACACATATGGCCCATGTGCATTCAATGCAATCTCTATAGATACAGGACGGTCTCCTGATGTGATCATTTTCGACTTAATACGTGCTCCTAATGAAACACGACAATCCCTCAATTCGCCTGTTTTGACAGCTCAAGATGTTGCCAGATGTCACTTCTCCCGACGGTCTTCCTCTCTTTGCACGGCAGGTGAACGTTCGACTGGCTTCCTGTTTCTAGGTCGGTTTTAACTGTTTCTACCCTATTAAGGTTACTTTGTGTGGATAACTTTATCAAAATATCAAGGCGGTGAGTAAAATTTTGCTTTCCTTTACGAGAAGATCATTTTTCCAGTAATGTGATGCGTTTTCAACTAGTTGCTTCCGTTTACATGTTTAGCGGATGTTCAAATTTTCTTTTGCGCCTGCTTATCAGGCAAAGCAGGTACTTGGCCTTTTTTAACCTCGGGCCGCTGTTTGTCCTCTATTACGTGCCCCAAATACTCCAACATGTTTTAGGTTTTCCTTTGTCAATTTGTATGATTGAACCAGTTTAATTCTTATACCATTTTACTTTTGGGTAGAATTATCACAAGTTATCCCGCCTTCCCCTTATCTCACGCATGACTGCTGTATTTGGAGAGGGGTGGATTCATAATTTGTACATGAAAATTCACGCCCTTATTGGGGAGCTTATTTTATGAGAAGCTCAAAAAAAGTGCTGTATTTAGCAAGGGTTAAAATTAGAGTGTTTTCCCCCGCTTTCCAGAACGAGACGCTGTTTGCCAAGTGGTTGTTACGTCGTTACAGTTGCTCTGGCACTTTATAAGCCGGCTTTAAAGTTATTTTTTGGTATCGACGTCTGACTATCTGGAAGTACGTGACATGACGGAAACAGCATACTCTTTAAGGCCGCCATTCCCCAAGTTTAAAATGTTAGGTCTAGATGCTTTCCTTCGTAAAGATTTTACGGTTTTACGCCGCTCTGTTTTGCTTGTCGCAGCAATTCCACGCACAGAAGTTCGTGTCTACCTCCTTCTGGGGACATTTCTCTTAATACTTTGTATGCCTTGGCAATCTCTATACTATTTTTTTTTCTGTGCTGCATTATTTGTGGAATAAGTGAAATAAGAGTAAAATTCTACATGACGTTTTGAATAAGCAAACAGTATGAATTTGTGAGGTCTCGTCTCTTAAGCCTGTTTATTTCTTGGTTTCATTATGATATGAATTGCATATCATGGTAAGGTGTTAAACTCTTAATATATTTCGGGGAACCTTATACATTAATAACATGCGTATTGCTAATGGTAGCAAGTACTTTTATTATTTGTTTTCTTTCCAAAAACGATAATTGCGTGTTTTGTTTTGTTTTATTTTCGTCTGCTTCTTTCTCTGTTCCTTTTTTTATGTTCTGTGGTTCATTCCCATCGAGTACCCGGACGGAATGTGTTCGAACGATATGCGACTAAACGTGTATTTATATTTTGTCCTGCATGAACCGCCGACCACCAGTTAGTAACGTTGGAAAGATAGCTAGCAGGAATCACATGAATAATAAATAAGCTTATTTTTTTAAGAATAGACTATTAGAATAATATTAAGTGAGGGAAAGCTTTCTTCTGGCCTATTCGGACATGCAGCGAGCTTATATTCAAACGGCTAGAAGGAAATGGAGAATGCTTACAACATGTTATTTCTTCAACTCTGTACATTAGTGGCAAGAAAATATTAAATTACAAACACTGCTAATATGGAAATGCTTTTGTTTCTGAAGCATGTACGAAAACCTATGTGACAGATGAATGATAAAGATATTATGACAACCGAACATTTTAAGCTTGCTGCCATTATCAGTGTTAGAAAGCTGTCTGTTCAGTGATAACAACAAATCCCCCGTATTCAAAGTTTTTTCCGTCAGCCTCGTTTAACATAATTTTTACATTTGTAGCGAAAAGTATATGTCAACATGTATTTTATGGAAAATAAAATTCAAGGTATCTAACACTTCACCTTAACGGTGACATATGCCAAATACCTAAATTTAACAGATTAAGAAGACTTGTTTTTGATCTGTATGTTTACAGAACGCAGCAGTTATTATAGGTTTATCATGTTTTATTTACCTTAGCTGTGACAATGAATAGTAACTTTTGTCTGCTAAGTGACATGATCTGTGAAAGAGACCTAAATATGTTTCGCTTTAAATAAAGTTGAGTCTTTACAGCAATTAGCTACCGTTCGAATATTGCTTTATCTTTTGAAATCTAAATTTATCTTTGACATTTTACCCACGGATTAATGTAAAAGTTGACATTCAAAGAGGCAGATGTGCGAATATTATTATACTATTTTTGGAGGCCAAAATATGCAGTGTTCAATTTTATTTAAATTTTTATGTTTCGTATTTTTCGTTTTTTACTAAGCTTTATTTAATAATGTATCCAGTAGAAGGACATTCAACTATTCGACGTTGAAATGTTTAAATATTCCACGGCTACTGTCTCCAATTCAAAAAATGAACTCTTTAGCGTTTAGACAACTAAACATTTAGACATCTTGACATTTAAACGTCGCGTTTGTCCCAAAAAGCCCAGGCTTGAATAAGGCACAAAGTGGGTGGTATTGGAATTAGCATAAATGATGTGTATCATTAACATAAGCACATGCGCGATCGAACTCTGTTAATTTGACGCCTTTCAAGATACGAAAGCAGGAAATTACGTTAAGCTACGATATCTGCCCAAAAATATTGGAGGAAGAAGTTACAGGAGCTTTTGCCAGTTGATCATATCCCTCCCCAACGTAGAGACTTAAAAGGTAAGACTCTGTTAAGTAAATTTGAGTAACATATGTTTGATATTGGTTACCGATGTTATGTTGGTTGCCAAGCCTTAAAGAGTTCAAATTCACAGCTAAATTAACACGAACTGTGTTTGTTTTTGCAACGCGGTTAAACTGGAAATTCTAAAAGTTCGTATCAAAGAATCTAAGAGTTGGTATCAAAGTACGAAGTGTTGGCAAACATCGAATCCTAGATGAAAGATAAAAGGTAGCTTTTAAAGAAAGCCTTCGAAAGCTGTTGTTTGTGGGGAATTCAGTAAAACGTTCTAAAAAAAGCAGCCTTCTCGAACGTTAATTTTTAGAATTGTATTAAACTGTAATTTCCCACTGAAGCTAGATCAGTATAGAATACAGCAGGTAACATCGATTAAGACGTACACAGAGTTGAGATATTAAAGAAATATAAAATAAACAAGTAAAGTTTGTTTTTCTTGAGAAAAGAGTTAACATTTTTCGTGAGCAGGTGAAATATCCGGGGAACCAAGAGTATATTTACCTGCGTATCTGAAAAGGACGCTATTTTAAACACGTAATTTGACCAATCATTGAAATCTGCAAACTATTATCATTTAAAATACTAACAATAATATAAGAAAACGAAAATCGAGCACTCCGTATGCAAATACAAGATTATTGCTTGTAATTACTGTTGTTATCATAATGTTGCCACCACGTCCAACAGAGGAATTAATAACCTGACTTTCACAGACTGTTTTTACAATGAAAACTTATGACACTCGCTGGAAATTTCGATGAATTTGCAATAAATGCAATGAAAATACAATAAAAATTCGGAATAAAAAAAATTCGGTTTATTAGAAATTATATATATGTAAATGAATAAAAACGCTATACAATTATCGATTAAAAATATTTCCAATGGCCTATTTCGTAAACTTTTTTAGGCATTTTTTTTACGTTATAGCATCACGGAATGCGAATGTGTGTGGTTTGTGGACAACGTACTGGCAGTATGCAACTAGAACTGAGTTGTGAACCTGTGACCTATGTACACATTTATTATTTAGATAGTCTTGCTCTCGATGTTACAGGCATTCATCATGAGCCACAATGGCGGTTATGAATAGTAACCTGTCCCGAATGCTGAGCAACCGAAGTGATTTGAGCCTGTAGCTCATGAACATGATATTCGTTTCCTGAGCAAATTTAAACACCAAAAATGGTATTCTGAAGAGATTGAAGGGTGTCTCAATAAAGCATCATTAGCAACTGATCATCGATTAAAGGGGCAGTATCACAAGCGGTCTTCTAAGTGTTCCGTAAACTACACAAGAATTATAAAGGTACACTCACAGACTAGCACGATAACCTTTAAACGCCAAAAAGGCATAAATTGATTTTATAATATGCGCATAAACAATCAATGGTGTATTTTAATGATTTTCCTCCAAGTAACATCAAATTTAAGACTACTTCTTTTCTACCCGTCCGCAACCACACCAGTTGTAAAGAGCTTTCGCGACCAGTTCAGAGCATTTTAGAAAGGTTAGGCAACTGTTAGTGGATTTCCAACTAATACCAACTATAAATTTATTTGATTTTCAAGTAGGCTAAATCTTCGTGAGATTGCTCCTTTAAGTTTAAATTGCATACCAACCGTATTTTTTCTTCCCCAGGACCTTTCTGAAAATCATTCCGTTGAAGGAGTCTCCTGTTTTTAAGGACGTTCGCGCTTATTGTTTTTGCGCGTCTTTACTGCGCACGTAATTAATGTCGGAACGTCACGCCACGTTATGCAACCAGCGCGCGAGCTGAGAAAACTGTTAGCTAGTGGCCGTTGCGTTAACTTCGTTTGCTTTCTCAAATGGTCGGTGACCCCCAGTTTTTTTTTTTTTTTTTTTTTTTTTTTGGGGGGGGGGGGGGGGGGGTAGATAGCTTTGTTTTGCGATTGTCGACAGATTGTGAAGAAATGAACGAAATTCAGTGTGGGAAGTTAAAAATTTTCTATTTTTTTTTTTTGCCACGCGGCATCGAATCTTACCCATCTATCAACTGTCATACGAGTGTAAATGTGAGCGCTAAATGGTTTGATTTTCTTAAGGAACATCACATGTTGAATCCGTTTGCTTAATAGATACCCTTAAACAAATATTCAGACGAGAAAGTTGCATTTCATGGATTTATTCGCGATATCCTTGGACAAACAGACACTGTCACCATTCTCAGAAACGAAGGCCGATTTTAAGATCGTAAGGTGATCTTTCGGACATCTTATCTTCAAAATGAATTCGGTGACCCGCCCCCCTCCTCCTCCCCATATTTTTTTTTTTTTTTTTTTTTTTACATTTCGGACATGGTAAACCCATAAACTCACAGTGGCCAATGGCGAAAGTTTTAGGAAAAAAGTCAGTGCTAGAAGATTTTCATGGGAACGTCCAAGCGTCTACCTTAACACTTGTCATTTGATCGATTGTTTTTGATTTTTTAACTCATCAAAGCAATTTACAAGTCTTCTCATTACCAGAAAGAAATGTAGCCAAAATAAGATATAACATGAATAAAGAGGGTGTCATAATTTTTGTTCATGCCTTTGTTACTTTGAAATTGGATAGCTGTAACTCACTGCGATATGGTCTTCCTCAGCATTTACTTTTAAGATTACAATTAGTTCAGAAAAAAAAAAACTCGAATTGTTACACGTACTGGGAAATTTGATCATATAACCCTTATACTAAAGAAGCTGCCCGCTATCGTACAATCTATAATCATTTATTTAAGCATTAATTATTCTAGTTTTCATCGCACTTTGTAATCCTATTTATTGCACATTTATACGTACCACTGTTGGAGACGATGGATAAAGTTTCATCCGAAGCCAAGTCTAATAATGAAAAATGTATGTTAAAAGTACCTTTCAGTTTATCAAAACTTAAATCATCATCCTATCGTGTTGGCATTACACACGTACATTTCGACACTGGCACGACATCTTATCATAAAAAGTATTCATGCACCCAGTGACCCTTTTTAACACAAAAAAAATGTTTATCTATAACCATTTAAAGCTACAAAGATGCATTAAGGAGTCCAAAAGCAACAGTGATCCTTTATTGTCGCTAATGAAATCTCTCATATGTTCATTGCTTTTCTTCACCTTTCTTTTGAAGTTTCATCCCTTTATTTTGAGTTTCCTTCACCCTATCGCTAGGTTTTCCCTTGCGCTCCTCGCACGACACTTTTTTTTTTCTCTTTCTTAGCTTCTTCTCCGTTTTTCACTGGAAGTTGAGAAGCCTGAGAAATATGTCCGGTGGGAGGATATTCCAATTTGGGTACCGAAAGGAACGAACATCGGCTAGTCCAGCATTGCAGCATTTTTTATAGGCCCGCTGTGATGATCACTTTCAGGGAAAAGTTGATTAATTGTAACATGGTTTGACGCGGTTCAGGAGTGGATTCATTCCACAACACCCCACTTGATGGTACTTAGGTACCCCGTTGAAAGCATTTAATCAAAAGCATGAAAGATGTTAGACATTGTTTCCAAATGGCATTTAGTGTGGGCTTACCAAAGGCGGACCAAAGGTCGCGTTACGAGCGCACGTTATCCTCGAGCAAAACGACAGGGCATCTTAAAAACCAACATATGGGAAGAATAATGTTGAAAAGAATTTTCAGAAAGACTACGTTTAGCGTCAGAGCGCGCAAATCACAGTGAAACTGATGTAAAACATCTGACTTAGAAGAACCTGCTGCGTGAATCGAGCGACCGAACAAGTAAATATGAAAACGTTTCGACCTCGATGCCATATATTACAGGCGTAGGGCAGTATTTCGTGTCGGAAATTAATTTGGCGTGTTACGTAAGTTGCTTTGAAATTATTTTCCTCTATCGCGGAACTCATATACATAATGGACGTGCGTGTAATTGGGGGTATCATATGGCATACAACTTTCAACGCTGGTTGACAGTTCAACTATTTCATTCACGTAAAAAGATAAAGCATTTTAGACGCCCAAGTAAATGCCAAGGTACTTAACTTAAATCAAACACATCACCATTTCCTTTATCGATAGAACGAGTCTACGAGCCTCGCAGGGCAATCTTCATCTCGGTAAGTAGCTTAAATATGTCTTAACCTAAGAGCTTTGGCTACTTCGAATGACTTATCTAGTTTGATTAGCATAACAACTTGGTAATTGCAGTCAGACGAGTTCAAAGGGCTTTTCAGATGCCTTTCACTGAGTTATAAATCCGCGTTAAAAGGCTCTGTTACTGTTGAAGTCCTTTGTTTGAAAATGAAGAAAATCTTGCTAAACGATGAACTCAGCTTGAGATACAAAACAAGTGCGTTTCTCGATGACCGGGCCCGACTGCCCATGGCAAGATATCGATACAGCTGAATTATGGACAGTGTTAAATTATGAGAGGGAGAGCGAGTGTCATAATAAAATTGTATATCATTGCACTTTTTCAAGTGATAAACACTTTAAGCAAGCACTGCTTTAATATAAAGCAAATTCTATGCATCAATGTGTTTCATCAGCAAAAACGGGCACTTTTGACAGCATAAATGCATTCGACGAGTCGATAGCTTAAAGATTAGTATGTTATAACTGCACTGTTTATGAAGCCTCTCCAAAGTTGCATCTGACATCGGAGTATAGAAAATTTAACAAGTGCATACTCGGAGCTCCAGAAAGCTGACATGCCTCCATCCCACTGTAATTAAGGGCCTCGGTGTTCAGTAACCGAATCTTTAGAATTTGTTCTACCTATTGGTGGTTAAATGGTTGAAACCAAGTGGTTTTAATCATATATTGGCTCCCCCGCTAGGAACTCTTGACATATTTGTGTTCAAGTACTTTGGTTCGGGAAAGAACAGTACCGTTATTGAAACTGAAATCGCTAATAATGTGGATTTGCATATATGTAGACAATCCGAGCAAATGTAGTATGTTCTTAATTTGCTAGTTGGCCCATCAAGAAGTCATTATTTATCTAGCCATTCGGAGCTCGAGGCATAAGCTGTCCCGGGAGATAAACATACAATTTTTGTACTTAGTAGCCATGTGCAATAATGTTTTGAAGTCACGTTGGATCGTCAAAGAATTCTTTGTAGCTCGTATTTTTCTCGTCTACCTTTCTTGCCTTCGCAGACACCAATAATAGAAACTCTTGAAGTTGCACGGTAATAGAGTTCAACAAACAGCTGTGTAAATCATGTATAGTTTTGTATCATGCCTGAGGCAATCGATTTTTAAATCAATTCAATGACTTCAAATTCAGAAATGCCGATATCAAGCTGTATTTCCCCAGCTGCAACAACATTTTAAAATAGAGTTGACAGAATAGTTTTTTCTTTGGCTTTCGGCTCCTTTGCGAACGAGCTCGATCAAATACCAGTTACTCATAAACCATGAATTTTTCAATATGTCAAACGTCTTCAAGTTCACTTTTTCTTTGAACAATGACTCCATTGTCTACAAATGATCTAAATATCATCCAATCAAGTATATTTTGTGTTGGTCCGAATATTTACATTCTTAGAGACCTGATTAGCAATATCGAGCAATTGACTATCTATTTGATTATTATAATTACTATTATTAATTTAACTCTGTTAAATTTTGCATAACGTGCACACTTCAATATAATAAATAATATGTTCGTTTTGACAAACGCAGCATTTCAGTATTTACTCCATTTATTGCACTGTACGGATGTGGTCCGCAATTTGTTGTTGTGTTTTATACATATTATTGTTATCATGTTGTAAACTGGCTGCTGAACAAAAAGGGAGTGAAATTAAGTTTATATTATTAAATTTGCCAAACACACGCTATAAAACTATATGTCTGCGCGAAGCAATTACTTTTATGGATCAAAATGGCAAAACCATAGCGTCATTATAAACAAAACATATGTCTCCTAGGAGTTATAATTGAAAGTTAAAAACAAAACGTGCTTAACTTTGAACTGACTGTGTGTGGTTCGTTTTGTTAGTTTTTGTTTTATTTTGTTCATTTTTTTTTTTGCAAGCACTCATATCCCAATCCGTTTTAATCAATTTTTGTCCACCCCCTATCTTCTTTTGCATTTGCTGTACGTGTAGCTGAAATGTTCTTTCATTTTTCAACCGATTATTTCTAATGTTTCACCCAATTTGGTGGCTATTTCTTATGTTTGCAATCAATTCTATGAACCTTGGCAGTGACAGTTTCAATATTCTAACTTTTGGAATTACGGTTAAATTATGCTTTTATATATACCGCGAATGGTATCTCGTGCCTCAATGTAAGTCATTTCTCTTTTGCAATATTCCACATCATACGCACCGGAAGAGGCGTTCAGTGTTGATTTCGGTATGATTCTAGATCCCTTAAAATTATGCATTCACTGTCTCATAAATTGACAGACATGTATCCGATGCTATCATCAAAAATATTACCTTGCAACTGATTGATTTTAAAATGAATACCACACTTGGAGCCTGCATTCCAGATTATGACTTCGTGAACGATAAGAAACAAATTTTAGACACGTAATTTATTTCATTTGCTTCTCAAACTCATTGTTAATTCATCTAGTTAAAACAAAGGAAATCAGAACCGTGAAGGCAGTTTGGAAATCTATCTTAATTAGCATCGATTTTTATGATTTTATTTCTCCGTTTTCTCCGTAGTTTTAGTTTCGATTGAGAAGATATATCAAACACTCGAGAGAGTGTATCATCACATTTCCAAACACCTCAAAGTTCGTCAAAAATACTCCGCTGCGCGTCGTATTTTCAACTCTCTTCTCGGTGTTTGAAAATGTGATGAAACACGCTCTCTCGTGTTTGATATATTACTTCTCAGTTCGTTAAAAAATTCACATACTGGAAATAGTTGTTGTTATTTTGATCACAATGAGATTTATTTTCTTAGTCAGTTAGTTTTTTCCTTTGTTTGGTTTGTTTGTTGTCAAAAACTGACTTTAATTTGTCTCCTACTGGTTAGCTTTGCAATTTTCAATAAAGACTAAAGAAGGTTAAACAAAATTTTACCGGAATGTTTCTCATTTCGGCAAAGAAAGCGACGGGAAACTCGCCAATTATAACGAACACGTTTTGCATATTTTTCGCACATGTTTAATATTTCGTATTACAGTTTTCATGACCTTGAGGATCCGTGAGAATTTTTTGTGCAGTGAAGAATCGTAGTCGGTGGTCTTAGCGGAAGTCATAATAGGAGAACTTTTCTACTTTCAAGAGGGCCATCCGAGTGCTTGGGAAAATATGACATTGCCCTATTGAGAATTTCAATTCTTGCCTAAGATAGCATTTTGAACATTCTTCTGCGAATTAACTTTTCCGATAATAATTTCCGTCTCTTTTTTTACACCTTCCCCCAAATTAAAGTTACCACAGATGTTTTTGATTACAAAACTCAGGTTTACAGATGTGCTGCAATATACGTTGTCGACAGTTGTAGATATATGTTAACAGTCTTATCAACTATTGGTAAAGGTTGACCAATATTGGTATTATCAAGCAATATCGAAGGCTTTGACTGACAGCATGAACGTCCTGGCATATAATTTCATCACCGCAGAAACAAACTCCAGCATTTGTTTTTGTGACATTTTGTTGTCTGTATGTTAAAATTGTCATTACTATGTTGTATCTTCAGTGTTTTTAATGTAATTCCCTATACAGATCGTTTCAATTTTGTGTGAAAACAATTTAAACATAGCATTGGATTCCAAAATGATTAGGAAGACTGTAATTGTTGGCATTTATCTGCCTTAGTTTCGAGATGGCGAAGCCTACTAAGAGACAGCACCCGTGCATTGTGTTCTTGTTGGCCAGGAGTATAAGTTAGTGTAAATAGTGTTTGTCCAGAGTATCAATAGGTGGCTTAGAAGCTACCTATTTAGGCAAAGACTAAATTTTAAACAGGGTTCCAGTAAGCATTAACTTGTGATTTCACTGTGCTAACTTTGAGGTCGACAGACAACAGTTAGCAACTTCTGGGAAGAAAACAGTTTTAAAACCCTTTTTACTAAACAGACTTTAAACGTGGTTTAACCTCGGTGTGAATGAGGTATTAGTTTTGGGTGCGCGTGCGCAAGATCAAGGGTTCTTCTGTTCCTGGTCTAACAGTAGAACAGTGGAACATTTTCCCGTTGACGCTGATCTTACAGCATAAGAGGGAAACCTGATTGGTTAACAGTGGAGGATCCAGGGGAGGGGCCCAGGGGGCCCGGGTTTCCCCCCCCCCCCCCCCCCCATTTTTTTTTTCGGAAATAGCGTATTTTCTTTAAACTGCCGGCGTAATCTTCGCAGAATTCAACATTCATAGTCAAGCGGGCCAACCCGCTTAAGTGAAGGTCTGGATCCGCCACTGGTTAATTCCTAGATCTTTCAACGAACTAATCGTATTACAACTAGGTCACTTTGTTTTGAATGCGGTCTAAACATCAAAGAACACAATAAAAGCATACAACATTACACCTTACTCTGTGACCTCTTTGCCGAATTAGCAACCCCAGCATGTCTACTTTTCACTAGTTGGAGCAGATGACAACAAAATCATCAAATAGAAAATATAAAATTATACTTTGTTTATCATCATCATTAATCCTTATAGCCCCCATTGGGGCATGGGGCAGGTGTAATATGCAATTGTATACAAAGACGACTCGTTCCTTTTTTAATAAAAAAAGAGAGGAAATTAAAGACATCCTCCAAAATATTTTTGACATTTTTCTTTGAATGTAAATGAACTTCTAAAATGCGGAATAGAGCATAACATTTTATCCACAAATCTATGTGGCAAAGACTTCCCCATATTTGATTGAGGGCGGTAGCGGTTTTGACTACCAGTCTTTCACTAATCGTTTTAAAAGTCTGTGCGTATCGTATTTACAGTGGAGGGTGGTCGACAAAAGCTGTATTTCGCAGAGGAAGACAACCGACTCCAATATGAATCATTAATTTTTGTCGATCAAACTGGAACGGAAGCATAGCTTCAGTTAAGCTAATTTACTATTTTATCTGTTTCTAGTCCGATGAAATAGACCGTTCTGTATAAAGTCAGAAACCCATTTTTCTAGGTTTTAAGGCCAAAGTGGATTCCAGAATCCATCTTTGATCGGTTTCAACTAATTTCACAATCTACAATCGATTTATTTTGTTTTGATTGAGCAGGAATTTGAGTTCTCTTTTACAGTCATGTTATGGCTGTTGGCGAGAAAATAGTTTTGCCATTTTCCATGTATTCAAAATATATATTCAAATTTACAAATTCGTATCTCCACACAAGTTCTCTTTTAATATCAGTTTTGCTGGATCCATTGACTCGGGAAACCTGTACACACCTGTGCTCTGTAACCAACTATTTTAAAATTTAGTCAAAAACAGCATTTGAAGATATGCTTCTATTTTTATTTTTTTAAAAATATTCATTCCGTTCTTTGCCATGTTATTAGTTACATCTATTTTGAAAATTGGTCGAGAAAGGTTACCTTGTTTACATTTCCCAACATTCATCTGTTTGGAAGTTTTTATTAATTATTTTAATTATCTTGACCTACGTGCGTGAATTAAAAATTCATTCTCTGAAATCATTAACACACATAACAAAATGATAATTATTTTTTTCTAGAAATTATATCTCAGCGGTGTACTAGATATATTCAGAAGAATGCCGAAATTTACCAATTATCTTTGTTACACACGCTGGTTCCCTTTTATAAACAAGAGTTTTCCCCTTTGTCTGTCTTTTAATAATTATATATTTACGTAGTTGTTTGGTTTTCCTCTCGAATGTATATTCATAATTTATACAATATTTTCGTTATTGGAATGATATAGAGGAAACCGATCATCAGACAGTGTACGTGCTAAACTGCGTGTGTTCCTCTGGTGATGAATAATTTGATTTCTCTTTTGTATTTTCTCCATAAAATTACAGGTGCGACATAACCTACCGCAGTAGTAATGAGAGCAACTTTTCAGTGGTAAAAGTCAGGGAATTGTTTAAGACTGCGGACCTCAGCTCGTCGCTTTAAAGACATTTGGTCGTGGCATAAAATCGTGCTAGTATTCCTGGATAGAAGAAGAGGGATCAGGAGTTATCAATCTAACATTTTGTCCACATAGCATCTCAAGAGCTCAGTGTTTGCATCTAGTGTAGTTGTGTTTTCAAGCACTCGCCGATATGGAAGCTAACAGCAACGTATCTATGCCAAACAGTAGCTCTTATTTCAAGCCAGTAAATGAAGTCAACGCATCGGTAGCAACCTCTGGCGAAACTCCCGCTTTCAAAGCAGCTAAGCTGTCATTATACGCTGTAATCTTCCTCATAAGTGTCATCGGCAACACTCTGGTCTGCGTGGTGGTCGCCAGACGTCGGAGGATGCGAACTGTCACGAACTTCTTCGTGTTGAACCTCGCAGCGTCGGATCTAGCCATCACTTGCATCTGTATTCCCTTCGATATTCCCGTGCAAGAGAATAACTACAGATGGCCTTACGGGGAGGTTTTGTGCAAGCTTTTGTACCCGCTGCAGACCGTGGCCATGTTCGCTTCTATTTTCACCCTGACTGCCGTTAGCCTCAATAGATTCTGGGCGATTGTCTACCCTCTGAAAAAGCAGATGACAAAAATGCATGCCATACGTGTAATTGTCATCATCTGGGTCATTTGCGTTCTACTAACGGTGCCTTATGTGATGGTCTTGAGCCTGGATAAGTCAACTATGCAGTGCATCGAATACTGGCCAGGAACTGACTACAGAAAGGCCTACACCGCATCACTTTTTGCCTTGCAATACGTTTTGCCTTTGTCAGTAATTACACTGGCGTATCTGAAAATTGGTCTGGAACTGAGGACCTGTGCAAGTGTGAAGAACGCTTTGGCAGTGAATGCCGTCTTACACAATGCACACCGAAACGAGGCTCGCAAAGTTGTGCGCATGCTCATTGTCGTCACCCTTCTCTTTGCCATATGCGTTCTGCCGAATAACGTGATGTGGATTTGGCTGGATTTTGGCAACGGGGACAGCTACCCACATTTCTGGGACATGATTGCGTTCACTAATATCATTTTGTTTGCAAACAGTGCGGCCAATCCTTTGGCCTACACAATCTGCCACGAGAATTTCAGGGAGGAATTCAAACTGTATGTCACCTGCGACCCAAAAGTTTTCCAAAGCATGGCGGAAACTACGATAACGTACACGAGGAGCCGACTGCGCAGTCTAACCGGAAATGATAGAAAAATTAGCCGGTCTGTTGCATATGGCGAGATCTTAGTGGTCGATGCCAAAGAGACTGTTATTTGATAAGTTCCTTTTGAAAATGCACTGAATGTAAATATCATAAGAAGCCTTAACAATAGCCGACATTCTGAGAACACGCACAATGCTTTTTGCCTTCATTTATTTAAGAAGTATTATAATTTTAGATGTTTATACGGTAGTGTTTTTCATGATTATAACTAGTTTAAGCTTATGGCTAATACCATTAAAAGCTATTTAACGTGCCTTTGTTTAATATTTATCTTCACTGTTTCAGCCGGCCTGGATCAACGAATGCAATATATTGATATACTGATGTTTCTACTCAAATATCCAATATCTTATCAGGTCGTTTTATCGGCGCAAATATTCTAAAGAAAGTCTGTTGATCCAAAAGGTAGTCGTTGGTCGAAATGGTTGTATTGTTCTCAAAAAGGAAATCGAAATGAGAGGCGGACCAAAACAATAGCCGTAACAACGTGAAGGTCGTATTAAGATCTATTAAGGGGTGGCGATAAGGCGGTGCTCCAGTTAGCCTGCGAATGCCGCGAACTCTGTCGCTATATTCGCAGGAAATAGGTTCGACAGTCCACATCTCTTCTCTCCAGCAGCAAGATCGTCATGCAAGAAGACGAAAATTACATTACTCCCTACCACAAATGAAACCAGTTTTTACTTACTAGTTAACCAGGTACACCTGCCACTAGCTAATTCATTGATGACTTTTGTAAACACAATTTTTATGCTAAATTTAGAAGCTATAAGTACTGGATTTCTGTGGTTGAAATGATAAAACTTCATTCGAATGCCAATGACGGTAAACATCGGTTAGATTCACGATAGCTCGAGACAAAACAAACATCTCAAGCCCACAAAGTTTTTTTTACGCGTAAAAACAATTTACGCTTAGTCACGTACCAGTGACGGTCAGCAGTGACAGATTGTGGAACGTGTTGCGTGCTGTGAAGTGACTGCTCCTTTTTGGCAAAGACAAAAGTGGGATCGGACCGAATCAAATGCCCGGGGGGGATACTCCCATATATGGGCTATATAGGTATGTGCCGCGGGATAGGGTATGTTTTTTGAGGTTCTCGGTCCTTAAATAGGGTATCACTTTTGTTCCTTTTGGCATTGTGTTCCCGATGTGATCCTTAGATAGGGTACCTAAATTCTATCAGCTCAAATAAACGCCCAGCTAAACGAAAAAAAATGGTCTGTTAAAACTGAAGCGATTTTGAAAGATTTGAACTTTGCGCCGTGCGCGGTTAGCCGTTATTTGAGTCGTCACGCAATGCTTCTCTTCCCCTTGAATAGGGTGTCAGTTTTCAGGTTTGGGCCTTAGAAAGGGTATTAATATTCGTTTTCTTTATCCTTAAATAGGGTCAGGGTTTGAGAACGTTCGCGGCACACCCCTACCCGAAATTTAGGGGAGTACCCCCCCCCCCCCCCCCCCGGGATCAAATGTGATCGCTGATTTAATAGACCTGCGAGCAGTCGGGTTTTTGTCTCGTGTCACCTTGACGTCAAGGTGACATAAGAGTACAGAATGGTGGTATGGCAATCCCAAAATTTTTGCTTTGTAAGGCCGCCGGAGTGTTCTCGCAATGTCAACATTTTTCCCGCGTTGTCAACATTTACCCGCCATGTCAATGTGAGGAAAAAGTATACGACGCTCTTTTAACATAAAGGTCGCAACGCGCAAGCTTACGGTTTAAATGTAAAAGTAAGATTCGTCGGATTTTCGCGGGTTTATGAAACTACAGGTTGTGAGTACATTAAGGGCTTTTTAGGTAATTTTTCCATACAGACAATTTTTGCGGTTCTCAAAATAACATTCTGACCTTTGTGGCAAGATTGTATTGCATATTAGTAAAATTTAATTGTAACACAACACGCGTAGAAGAGCGACAAAATACACCAGGTTAGTTAGAAACGACTACTGCAATGTATAACCGAAAGGAGTTCTCTTAGATTTGGAAAGCAAATATATCTATCAACAAGATGTCCTGGAGTTTTCTTGCCGTTGTTGTGGATGTCAAGCCGTGACAGTAAAACGCAACTTTGATTGAGCAGTTTTAACTTGTTTTGGTGGATGAATGAAGTTCTAAAATCTCTTTAGAGGGTCTTGTCTTGTACAATTGTAGGATGTATCAGAATAACAGCTTTACTGTTTTCTATTTAAAGAATATATTAGGGTGCTTTCATATCTATCACGTTATGTGGGTGGAGGTTTCAAACCAGTTGAATGTGACGGTTGTACTTTGGGGAAGCAGTTGAAAATGAATTATTTTTTACTGTTTACAGTGCGCACTATGTTAGTGCACAGTGCAGGTTTCAACAAGATATTTACTGTTCAACTGTATTAGGGATTTGAAAGGTGAAATGTAACAGATTTAATTTGTTTAACTAAGCGACGAAAACGAATGCCGGAGTTTTCCGAAAAACGAGAACGCGATAATAGAAACCCTGATGATTTCAAGGTTTTTTTATAGAGGGAATTCTTCGCAAGGAATTTCACAAAGTGCATGTTGCAAAGAAGAAGACAAAAGCAGTTGAAAACTATCGACCGTCAAGACATTGCCGGAAAACTATCCACCGTCAAGACATTGCCGCATCGGGGATTCAAGTCACAGTCAGTGATGTTTTCAGTTCTTAAGTGTTATTTAGTTGACCAGTATTTTGTTTAAACGGAATTCAGTTAGTGTTTCTATATCCTGGGCGCGGGTGCTTTGTGGTTTCTGTGAAGACGAACAATGATTTGAAAAACTGCCTGATTATTCGAAAACAATGAAATAAACATCGGCAATATCAACTGCATCTGGTCACCATATAATAAAAAGAACATTACACGTTAGCTCAAAGATATGAATTTTATGTTCTCGAGGCAAAAACGATATCTCACTCGTTCGCTGGCTGCATGCGCCCACTCGTGAGCGAACATAAAATTAATTCCACTCGAACGTAAAGCTCATATCTTTGGCCACGGTGTAATAACCTTTATAATCCTCTATATATTGTAAAACTGTATTGTATTATTGTATTATATTGACCGTGTGACACTGAATGGGCTATTGTGTCACACGGTTAATATAATACAATGGAATGGCGTCCGCTCGTTTGCATTCAGGTTTTTCAGTCGGTCTACTATGCGTTGTTCTCTGCTTTTACCATGCTAAAGCAAAACATATTGTACTTATTCCTGATTTTGGAGGCAGTCACTATCTCTTGTTCAGACGTATTGGAGAAGAACTGGGGAATCGAGGACATAAGGTAAGCATAATGCACAATAGCATTTAATTTCTGTGATATCTGCACGTTTAGACAATATTTGCTTTGACATTTTGCACGAATATTTGTGTCTACGTAATCTGTTATTATTGAAGTTTCTTAAGGTTAATTTTAACTATTAAAGCACTTCGCTTACTCGCTCAAAAAAAAACAAAAACACTTGATATGAGGCGGGTAGAAGAATCTACCTCATAGCTAACTATCCAGAACAATACAATACCAAAGGTTCTGAAGAATTAACTTCAGGAAGACACATCCAAAGTCTCTATCTAGCGCTACATTTATAAGGAAGTAGATAACATTCAAAATCATATTTTTTCGGGTTTCCATACTTTGTTAATTCTAAATTCCGCTTTCCAATTTTTGCATAAATTAGTCCATGCCGTTGGCCAATATCGATGTGCATGTAGCGAGATTGTTACAGTAGGCGAAATACTGTTTAGAATATATTGGTAAAACATATGTCCTGAACCATCTGAGTTATACCATCGAAATTAAGATTTTAACTAAAGAGCAAATCGTGAACAAAACTGATTATCACTTATTCAATTTAATCCTATCACCAACTTGCATGTTGTGCATGTGCATCAGTGTTCTGCTAAGTGCTCACGTACCGTTTAGAGTTGCACCTTATCTTGTTTATTGGGACTCGATTTTCCGTTGGTTTTGTTTGACCGGTTATTTTTTGAATTGTAATCTTATTATCTTTTGTCTTGGTTGTTTAAATCGTAACGTTTTTTCTTCAGTTGCTTATTCCCTGAAGAAGTCAGGCCGTGCCTGACGAAATATTAAAAATACAATAGTTCAATCCAACCGTCCAATCAGCCTTTCTGTCTTTCAGTTTATTGTGACATTAAAATACCCATACCTCCTTCGGGCATTTCTGCTTTTACGTCATCATTACCTACGACACACTTGCTGGCGTTTAATAATATAACGTCATCATTACGTAACGATTCCATGCGACTTATTCGAGCAGATCGAGATTTTATCAGGTATACAGACCGTATATTCTGACTGTAAGTACATTCTTTATATGTACCCTATTTTCTCGATTAAACGCCGGGTACCAAATAAAGGTCAATAAACCCCGGGTCTCCAAGATCGAGTTGAAAATAGGCCTCTCAGGTATTTATGTAAAGTTTAAAGGGGCAGTCTAACCAAGATTTAGTGAAGGTGTTGGTATTAACTGGAAGTCGCATAATAGTTGCCTAACCTTGCTAAAACGCACTGTGCTGGTCACAAAAATTGTTTAAAACTGGTACGGAAGGGTAGGAATGAAGTGGTCAAGTTTGACAGTGTTACCTGGAGGAAAATAACTAAAAAGCATTTATTATGGCTTGTTCACATCTCACAGAGTGAGTTTATTCCTTTTTGTCGTTTTAAGGTTATTTTGTTGATCAGTGAGCATGGTGAGTGTACCTTTATAATTCTAGCATAGTTAACACAGAAACTTGGAAGATCTCTCGTGATACTGCCCCTATAATAAGCTGTAGGTATATTAGCAAAATACATTTTATCAAAAATAATGAATAAAAACCGTTTATAAAAACGGGCTCGAATAAACTGCAGGAGTTAAATAAACGCCAGATCCACCAAGCCAAGTTTGAAATAAGCGCCGGGGGCGTTTAATCGAGAAAATACAGTACGCGCAAGCTTCAATGATTGCCTCCTCGGGCTTTCGCCCTCTGGGCGAAAACCCTGCAGGGGCAATTTTGTTTTTTTTAATGTAGTAAATATTTTGACACAACAGAACATCCCTTTCATATGATAATTTCAGTTGTCTTAAATTCTAGGTGACAATGCTGCTTTCCTCAGATCAATTTTTTACGCCGAGTGACAAGTATACAATCAAGACCTACCAGGTTCCCTATGAGCCGGATTTTGAGGAGAAGTTCATACAAAAAAGTTACCTTAAAGACAAGAACAACACTGAGGAAGAACTATCGGTCTTCCAGCAGCTTACCACCTTTGTCGAGTTCCAGGCAAATTTCTGCAGAAGTTTGTTAGACTGGGAAGGCCTCAAAGATCTGAAGCCCGACATCATTGTTGGCGATTCTCATTTCATCTGCAGTGGAGTTGTAAGCGATTTATTTAATGTGAAACTCGTTTTGATTTGCCCGTCAGGCTTAACACACGCTTGGCTGCCGCTGTTCAAGAGTCCAAATCCACTATCGTATGCGCCGCAACCGTATACTGGTCTAGATGACAAAATGTCTTTTACTGATCGTTTGGTGAACATCGGTGGGTCGTTACTCGTCAGTATCATTGGTGAAGTATTTGTGCTCGCCGCCATAGACAAAGTAACGCAACAGTACGACATTAAACCAGAGGTTGGCGCCGGAGAAGCGTTAGGGAAAGCAGAACTGGTTCTTGTCCAATCACATTTTGCTTTGGATTTTCCAAGACCTCTTACGCCAGGTGTGTATTTGTGTTTGTTCGTTTGTTGTTTTTTTACTGTTGTTGCTGAGTGTAGTTTTATTTCTATTGTTATTTTTGGTACTCAAACAAGACTGGGTGATCCAGATAAGTTTAAATAGCATTTAAAGGCTTGTTGAGAAACAAAAGCATGGTGTCCATATATACATTTATGCATTATTGGAGCAGGCAAATTATCCTTTGCATTAACTCGAAGTATATATTTTACTTATCTTCAGTCTTTGGTTTGATTAAAACAAAATAGTAGTTGGCTAGTAGATTTCATATTTAACTACGTATTCACCATTTCAATATCTCCCATAATGCAAATTATTGCATAAGTGTTGTTTTAAATTTATCGTGGGACGACTGTGTGTCCCAAGAGGAATCGAAAACGATGCTCATGCAAAATTTGGGTGGGGGGGGGGGGGGGGGGTGGGGAGGGGGGGGGGGCAAACAAAGTGTATCATCAGAGATGTGAAAGTGGTGAATGCATGTAGATTTAAATTGCAAGGTGGGCCAATTGCATTCTATGTAAGTTGAGAGGAGGCGAGCAAGTGAACCCTCTTGGTCCCGATCCGACTACGGAGAGCATCTTTACAATTCCCTCTATCCCACTGTATAAATAAAGGCGTTTACCGTGACATTAGGATTGTGTTAATGTCCTCTCAGAATTGACTGGCTACAAGCACAACGCGATAAATAAAAAAAAACTGCAAGCACATGCTGGAAGCGATGTATTCCTCCATAGGTTATGAGACTGTGGATAAACTACTCTTAACAAACCAACAAAGTATTAAAAAAGTATATTCAGTGTTATTCTTTTTTTTCATTTTGTTACGACAGCGATAGTAGTAACAGGCCCACTTTTGCCTCAACCTGCAAAAGCCCTTCCACATGATCTAGAAAGCTTTTTAACGAGCTCAGGGGACGATGGCGTTATTGTTGTTGCCTTCGGTTCAATGGTATCTTCGTTGCCGTCGCAAACAATGAACGTGTTAGCTAAGGTACTTGGTAGAATGAAGCAGAAAGTCTTGTGGAAAATAAAAGGTATTTAAGACAACACTGTTGCCGGCCGTAATAACAGTAAGGTTGTAATAAAAAAGCTTTCGTTCTTCAAAACCACACTCTTATTCCATTTTGTATTAATTAATGTTCTGCTGTAAAGCACACAGGAAGGGGCAGTAATACCAAAGAAGTGTAGGGGGAAATACGAGCCGGTAGACTGGTATTTCTCCCCAATTCATGAGTGTATCGCCGCTTCCTAAGTTCTTTATACAACTAACTTGGAAAATTATTTGGTGGCCCCTGAAATTATCATTCAATTTCAAAATTCAAGTAGGTTACACATCTTTTACTCGTTGTTTATAGAAGTGAAGAAACTGCAAAAATGCTTTCTCTACATCTCATCGAACTCCTATTTTGTTTCATTTCCTTCTCAATCTTTAAACAGGACACCTTTTGAGCTCTAAATCGTCCAACATTAAGACAGTTGATTGGATACCGCAGAACGATGTTCTCGGACACGCCAGCACAAGGTTATTCCTTTCTCACGTCGGTCACAACAGCATGTACGAGGCTGCTTATCATGGCGTACCCGTCGTGGCCTTCCCCATTTGGAGCGACCAACCAGTACATGCCCGACAGATCGTACGAGCTGGCATGGGGCTTTGGGTAGATATTAACAGTGTTACTGAAGATGAACTGTACAAGGCTGTTTCACGAGTTTTGTCTGAACCGAGGTACGCTACTATAAATATTTGAAATCAAATAAAAATGACTTTGAATTTTAAATATAATGTCGGGCTACATACCATCATGGGCCAGGGCGCGGGTATTGGTAGCAGCGTAAGGCTAATTTTAGATTAGAACTTTATTTGTTTTCATGCAGCAATATTACTTTGCTTTGTGCTGTGCTACTCTTTACGTTGGAAATGATTAAATATATTCTGCCTTTTTACAGTTTTGTTCGTTGGTTCGTTGGTTCGTTGGTTCGTTGGTTCGTTGGTTCGTTCGTTCGTTTGTTGGTTCCTTCCTTCCTTCCTTCCTTCCTTCCTTCCTTCCTTCCTTCCTTCCTTCCTTCCTTCCTTCCTTCCTTCCTTCCTTCCTTCCTTCCTTCATGTGTTTATGTTTTCAACAGTGTAAGACACGATTTGGTCGTTGCATGTTAACTCTTTTCTTACACTCTTGACTGTTTGTTCAAACCGAGAACCATGCAATGCTTAGTCAATCTGCAAGACAGTCGAACTTCTCTTTAGGGACACCTTTATAATATGGACACCTCCCTATTACTGACAGCTGACTTGGTCCGAAAGAGACCAAATTCAAATAAACTCTTTGTCTATAATACGAACACCTTCATAATATACCGACACTCTACCTTCAGTTGTCTCTTTGGTGGCCGTATTGAAGGGGTTCGATTGTAATGATAGCGATAAACAAAGCACTCAACATTTAATAATTGTGTAAAATTTGACTATAGAGTCTTATTATAGTTTCATGTTTGGTTTTAAAGTTGAATTAATACCGTATTTCCCCAATTAAACGTCCCGGCGTTAATTTCAAGATTGGTCTTACGGACCCGGCGTTTAATCGGAGTTTGTTAATGAAGTGCAACTTTCTGTCATTCTTTAATTTTGATTTATTATCAACCATCCTCCGGGACCTAGCAAGGTTCGTCAACGCAGAACGAATTTTCCCTTCGTATACCGCCCCGGAAAACTGTCCCTGAGCCTTTGAAGCCAAATTTAATTTATTACCAAACGTTACAGAATTATATAGAGCACGGGAGAAACTGTGTGCGTCATCAGTAATCACCAAGGTCCACCAACACGAACACGTTATGTTTCATTTTGTTATAAAGCTTCCATTCTTGTTATGTTAAGCCGGACTTTTCCTTTGAACGTTTATAAAGATTATCAAGATACTATAGCGTACTAGTGCGTCGCAGTAGTAATCAACTTGTTAGTTTCAACTCAAATAAACGCCGGCGCTTTGATTTAATGCCCTAGGCATTTTTTTTGGGGGGGGGGCGGGGTGGGGGGGGGGGGGGGACGGCGGTTTTTCGAGAGAATACGGTAAGCTATCTTGCGTAATTTTGTTTACGATGTTGCACAAACAGTACCTGTAGATTCATTTACATTTATCTGTTTATCGATAACAATATCAAGTAACTATTTAAAATGAATGCAATTCAGACTGTTGAGGTCGATCGTTGAGTTCGAGGGGTCGCCATCTTGGTTTCTTTATGGGAGCGAAAACTGGGGAGAGTAGTACCCTACAGTACCCTACCCACGGGTATCAATGTACTCTCCCCCGTTTTTGCTCTCATTTAGAAACCAAGATGGCGGCGACTCAAACTCAACAATCGTCTGTACCTCCACTACTTCAAGGAAAAAAAAGGGGATTGTGAACAATCTAAATGCAATCTGTACAAATCTTTTCTTTATTTCTTTAATACCTTGACATTTTATTTCTTCACAGTTTCCAGCAAAATGCAACACGTGTTTCCGCTCTAATAAAAGACCAGCGTCGAACGCCCCTGGAACTGACTGGTGATTGGATAGAATTTGTGCTGAGGCATAACGGAACACCCCATCTGCGAGTCCAGTCATTCAACATGCCTTGGTACCAAGAGCATTCAATAGACGTTGCGCTTTTCATTTTGTTTATTTCTGCTAGCGTTTTTATATTTCTTACGCTTTGCTGTCGGTGTTTGTGCAAGGTTTGTCTTAAAGGTGATCAGCTAAAAACAAAGAAAGAGTAAAACGATTCTAACAGGGTGAATGCAGTTCTTTCTTGCCTATTTTTTTTGAATGATTTCCTGGTTCAAAAACACACTTGTTAATTTTTGAGGCAATGACTGCAGTTTTGGAAGATGGCCGTCTTTGTTTCTAAGACCCTTGAAGGAACATGTCTTGAACTTGATTTCTCTTGCAAAGTCTATGTTCTTTATTGGAGATTCAACGAAGGCGCCGGCTTTTTTTTTCCCTGGAACATGGGCTAATAGCTTGAAAGTAGTACTTTTTCCTTACCAGTTAATAATAAAATAAACGTTGATTGCTGATACGTACGTAAAAGGTCCCCGTCACCGTTGAGGCACTTACCTCAAGATATAAGTATTTAACAAATTGAATTCAGATCTCAGTGTTGAGCATTGACATGTTTAGCTGTTTTAGCTATTTTTAAGGTCTCAGTGCTCATATATCGGTGTATGTACTTTTCCAATGTCTTTTAGTGTTTGACGGTCTTGCCGATTTACACGGTACGACATTCTCGCATGCGACAACTTTACAACAGGCCTACGACATGAATTAGGACCATTTACACCCTAGTAAATGGCTTGACTGATATATATGAACAGCACTGGACAAATGAAAGGAGACAATTACTAAATTAGAGTGATTTTCTCGAATTTTTTTCACCACAACCCTCTCCCGGACGATCGCAATTTAAGTACTTTTGCAAGTTGTTGTAAATCCTATAAGTATTTTATTGATATGCAAGTTTATTTCAATAAAAAATACATGCGTGATCCAGCGAATCCTCCGAAGTTCAATTGGTTATTTGGCATTAACTCGTGTGAACTAAACGCAAACATATTCTTTTCTTTCTTTCCTGTTTTAATAAAATAAATGCCTGCGACGTTATTGCACCAAATATGGGGTTACATAAACAAAGTTAAAAAACTCTCCCGTACTTCAACTCCCCCGTACTTCAAAAAAAAAAAGAATGTGCAAATTAAAAATTGATCATTTAAGGGGAGGTTCAGTTTAATAATGATACCTTTTGATTGGTGACATGGCAGTTTTAATAGATAGTTTTCAAACTTGAAGGAGCATGCTCCTGCTTCTGTTTATTTTATACATATGTATACTGAAATACTATATATATTAAAATTATCTTATCAGGTTTTGAGGGGTTGTTTCACTGGCGTAAATTTTCTAAAGAAAGAAATGCCTAAAAAAGGCAGTCGTAAGTCGAAATGACTGTATGGTTTTCTAATAGGAAATCGAAATGAGGGGCGGCGCAAAATAAGTGCCCGTAACTACGAGGAGTCGTATTAGAAGCCAGGGTGCATTCCGCATAAATCCCACGCCGAAGATACGCCAAGGGTTTCAAAATTCCACGCCAAGCGCCTCACAAGCGCCCAAAATCCCACGCCGATTCGCCGTGGAATGCTCGTAGCACGCCAACGGCCAAACCTTGCTTCCAGTTTTCTTGCCGCCGCTTAGCTGCGAAAGAGAGGCCGGAAGACTCTGGTAACTTCTGGTAATAATCGACTTTGCCTCACGTATTAGTAACTAAAATGCCAGCACCAGCAGGGATGAACGTGCGGGCCAGGGTTACGCCAAATGTTGTCTTCAACTCCCGCCGCTGTACGCCAAAAACTGGCTGATCCCACGCCGGTACGCTGCAAAATTTTAAAGCCCACACCGAAGATCTTCGGCGTAAAAAGGCTACACCAAATGCACCCTGGATTAGAAGTCGTAAGGTGGAGTTCAATTTCTGTAATGCATCTCTTCTCTCCAGCCCATGATGATCGTCATGCGAGAAGACAGAAATTACGTTACTCCCTACCAGAAATGAAACTAGATTTTACTCACTAGTTAACCTGATTCACCTGTCACTAGCTTTTCATCGATGACGTTCGTAAACACAACAATCTTTCTGTTTTTCGTGAAGTTTACGTGCTGTAATGGAGTTTCTGTGGTTGAACAGCAATATAAAAGCGTCATTCGAGTACCGATGACGGTAAACATCGGTTAGATTCACGATACCTCGAGACAAAACAAACTTCTCAAGCCCACAAGTTGTTACGCATAATGCAAAAAAATAATTTCATCTTGGCCACGTAAGAATAAAAGGCCCAGGTACGTGTTGCGTGATGTGAAGTGACTAATCCTATTGACGGTGTGACACAATGGCGTCCACTAGTTTGCATTTAGGTATTCCAGTCGCTCTTCTGTGTGTTATTCTGGGCTTTTATAATGCTAAAGCAGAACATATTGTCCTTACTCCTATGTTTGGAGGCAGTCACTATCTCCTGTTCAGACGTATTGGAGAAGAACTTGGTAATCGAGGACACAAGGTAAATAGCATTAATTCCCTTCACTTTGAATATTTTGCCACACGCTGGGACGATATTTTGCACGCAATGTTTTGCACGAATCTCTGTGTCTTCTCTTGTCGAAGATCTGCAACGTCTATAATTATCAAAGTTTCCTTAGAATAATTTTTTGAAGCACCTCGCTTTCTCGCTCAAAAATTATTGAAACTATTGAAATTATTGATTTGAAACCCTGAGGCGGACAGCAGCGTTTGTCTTCTAACTATAGAATAATAAACGACGAAAGGTTCTGACTGAAGCATTAACTTTAGAAAAGCACGACCAAAATCCTAATCAGTGCTACATTTTGAATAACGATGAAAACATCCAAAGTCATATTTTTCTTCGGTTTCCATATTTTGTTGATTCTAAATCGAGCTTTCCAATGTTGCATAAATTAGTCCATGCCGTTTGCATGGTCGAGTGAATGTTTAGAATTGGTAAAACACATTTTATGCGCCGTCCAAGTTAAACCATCTATTTTGAAATTGAAATTAAAGATATTAACTTTGGATAATATATTGAAACCATGAGGTAAATCGAGTGTCAATTCTTCAATTTAATCTCACGAGTCAACTGCTTGCATGTTGTACATGTGAATCAGTATTTTGCATTTTGTAGCGTCACGCAACACTGATATAACTTAGAAAACGTAACTTGGTTTTAAAGATAAATAACAGATAAAACACTGAACCCCAGTCTATGGAATACCCAAATGGACTTACCCAAATTATTTGCGGAATTTATGAAGTTTATTCGTGTCACCAATACCATCCTTGGAGGGTCTCAATGGTGATGGATAGCAGGGGGGAGGGGGCTGCCTCGAGGGTTGACGGTTAAATTCTACCGTTTTTGAAGGTTAATGGTTAACTTTTAGGGCTTTTGACACGGTTCAGTCCAAAAGGAAGTTTCAGTTTTATGTTAACCTTTGTGTTCTGGAGGTTGTTTTGATCTTTCAGTAATAAACTCAAGTGAAATTTTAACAACCTACCCCAAGACGTCTAATACTATATTTGTTAATCCAGTAAATCGTTATTAAAATATTATATTTAGACACCAGAAATACTTTCAGATGAAAGGATAATATATAAAGTATATTTTGGAGCATGGAAGCTGGTTTATCAGTTAAAACGATTTTTGTGAGAGCCAAATGCCTGAGATAAGTGACTAAAATGTCCTGAAGAGATTTGAAAGACCTTGAAACCATTTTGATGGCTAATTAATGGGGTAGGGGATGAAGTGCTCGAATTGCCAATAGGAATCAACGGCCAAGTTGTTAGCAACGAGGCGTTCTAGTCCTCTCCCTCCTTTCAGGAGGCCCTAGTTCCCAGACTACAGACAGGTCTGGGATGATAATCCCCAGACCCCCTGGGAACAACCACCCCAACATAATCCCCTCCTTCCTTTTTAAGAAGCCCTGGTTCCCAGGCTATTGTGGTCCTAATCCCCAGGCCCCCTGGGAACAATCACAAGAGCAACAACAACACCGGGATCCCACTCTACCAGGACAGCTGACCATATGAGTCTATGGGACAAAAGAGCGACCTGCACGGAGCACCCCATCCCCTCCCATGGTCTATTTACTCCAGGAAATTCAAAACTTATGAGTGGTCTTAGCCTGTTGAACTAACAGTAAGAACGAAAAAATGAATAACAAAATGCTTGAGTTAGCATAGGCCGGTTGAAAACTAACGGTAACAATTATAACAATGTCTCCATAAGCAGACATGCTGCTGAATTACATTTGTAACTAAAAAAATCCTCTACATAGCAGTACAGTTATGTGCAGAATTATAAAGTTCAGAATACTAAGTTTAAACTTCTATAAGTGCAATACTTAAAGCAGAGAGGGTTGGGTGAGCGCGAATTTTTGTGACAACACCTTCGGTGGTCAGAGAACTTTGAAGTAAAACTACAGATATGTAGATAATACAACACGGTCTTCCAATTGACATACCGGTAAAGGAAGAGCTGCAATGTTATTGGCCAGCACAGGATGGCACCATTCTTCAAGGGGTACGGTGAATCTGGCCTTTGGAAGTAACTCAAAAGTGTTTGTCCTGCGTGACAGATCTGCTCATTGGAGTGGATAGCTCGTAGAACTTGTCAGATCTCCCTTACATAGGGTTGTCACATTAACTGAAGTTTATGTTGCATATAACATGGCTTGATTTCTCCTTATTTGACGGTAAACGGCAAAAATTACCATTTTGACGGTTAAACTGACTTGAGGTCATTTGATGGCCGGCGGTTGATCCCATTGAGTTCCGCATCATTGCGATTTTCTCTTCTGGCTTGAAAAGGTTAATCTATATACCACTGTTTAATAGTTGTCAAAAATGACAATGGCAACATGATTTATACCTATACGATTTATATCACGATTCGGTAAAACTGGCTTTGACCCATACCTTTAACTTGGGGCACAGGCTTGATTGGGACAAAGGCCGTTTTTTTCATTTTGATCAAAGAGAATACGACGTTTATCAAAGGCGTGACAAAGGTACCCTTAACTTGCGTCAAATCTGTTGTTAACACTGGAGCGTTGCAAATCAAAGGCGACGTCAAAGTACTTGCTTACCTTTGACACCTGTGTCAAAGTTAGTTACCATCCTTGGTACACTCTTGATGCGACTCAAGAGTGGGTCAAAGCTAACTTTTCGTGCCATACACAGGAGTGTCACAACATCCATTTTATATGACAAATTCTGTTCTCTTTAATTGTAGGTGACAATGCTACTTCCCTCAGCTCAACTTTTTAAGCCAAGTGACAAGTTCACAATCAAGACCTACCAAGTTCCGTATGAGCCGGGCTTTGAAGAAAAGTTAATAAATAAAATTGTGCTAAAAGACAAGAACAATACTGAACAAGAAGAACTATCGGTCTTCCAGAAGTTTAACAGCTTTGCCGAGTTCCAGGCAAACTTCTGCAGAAGTTTGTTAGACTGGGAAGGCCTCAAAGATCTGAAGCCCGATATCATTGTTGGCGACTCTCATTTCAGCTGCAATGGCATTGTAAGCGATTTATTTAATGTGAAACTCATTTTGATCTGCCCGTCAGGCTTAACACACGCTTTGCTGCCGGCTTTTAAGAGTCCTGATCCACTATCGTATGCGCCGCAACCGTTTACTAGTCTAGATGACAAAATGACTTTCACTGATCGTTTGGCGAACATCGCTGGGTTTTTACTCGTCAATATCATCGGTCGAGTATTTATGTTTCCCGCCATAGACAAAGTAAAGCAAGAGTATAACATTAAACCTGAGGTTAGCACCGGAGAAGCGTTAGGGAAAGCAGAATTGGTTCTTGTCCAATCACATTTTGCTTTGGATTTTCCAAGACCTCTTACGCCAGGTGTGTATATAAATATTTTGTTCTGATACAATCTGAGTGGGTGGCTTTGCTGAGAAATAAAAGTACAGCGTCCAAAAATTCTTGCACTATTGTAGCAGCTTTGGGAGAGTTTCATTTTATACAATATGCAAATATCAATATATTTTAACCCTATTCAGACCGGGCGTTTTTGGATCTTTTCAGACCGGGGAGAGGGGGGAGGCGGATTCCGCCTGCCCCCACCCCCAACAACAACAACAACAACAACTTTAGTGACACTTAATTGGCACAATATTTATGCAATCGCAATGAAACTTACAGGATATATAGAATCGCCAAAAATCTATCTTTTGATATACGTCACGTGGGATCATGGCGTCACATCACGTGACAATTACATCATGATGTCAAAACAGCCGCCATTTTGGATTTCAAAATTTTTCCCAAACGTCAAAAAATTGCCCAAAATTATTCAAAAGTACTCAAAAACCTATAAAACGGTGCATAAAGAGGTGAAATGATTGAATTAAGCTTAATTTTCATTAATGGAAACACAAAAATTACAAATTTGGAAAAACATGTCATAACAATCTTTCATATCAAATTATTTCCAGATAAATTTTAGATAAAGTCGCGAAGTTTGGCAGCGTTTGGCTGCATCTTGAATAAGTTATAAACGTTCAAAGTCCACGCGGGCATTTTGTGACCCCACCCCCCCCCCCCCCCCCTCCCTCCCCTCTCCGCTCTGGATAGGGTTAATGCCCTTGAATTGTCTTGAATTTCATTGGGCTAAGTCTTCCTGGCTCATTAAAAATAGCTCGCTGGTAGCTTTCAGTATCTTTCACATAGACTATGGTGAGTATCACACTATGGTGAGTATCACAGACCACTTCCTGTGTTCCACTGTGTAAGATGTCGATGTTCTCTCACACATATGTTGATCAAATGCTCAGAATTGATTGACTACAACCAAGCAATACGACAGATCGATAAAACTGCGAACACATGCTGAATGCCATTCATTCTGTTTAGATAGGTCCACAGCTCCAGGGTCTCTCTATCGTCGCCCCCTAGAGCGGACCCTAGAAACGAGGTTGCCACAGGTTACGAGACTACTCTTAACAAACCAGCTAAGCATTGTGTTAAAAATGTATATTGAGGTAATTTTATTTTGTTTTTTTGTTACGACAGCGATAATAGTCACAGGCCCAATTTTGCCTCAACCCGCAAAAGCCCTTCCACATGATCTAGAGAGCTTTTTAACGAGCTCAGGGGACGATGGCGTTATTGTTGTTGCCTTCGGTTCTATGGTATCTTCGTTGCCGCCGGACACGTTGAAAGTGTTAGCTAAGGTACTTGGTAGAATGAAGCAGAAAGTCTTGTGGAAAATAAAAGGTAGTTTTGCCTCACAACCAGGCCACTCAAACCTCAATTTTATTGAATAGCGCGATAATGATATTTTCCAGTAACACAACCATAACATCATATGAATACCCACGTACCGGTGAATAAACAATGATTTTTACCAAGAAACCACTGTTGCCGGCCTAACAACGAAGGTTTCGTCCTTAAAAACCACGTTCTTATTACATTTTAATTACTTTATACAACTTGGAAAATTATTATTTGGTTGCCCCAGAAATTATCATCCAATTTCACAATTAAAGTAAGTTACACATTTTTTTTTCTTTCTTGCTGTTAATAGACGTGTCATAACTGCAAAAATGCCTTACCTCCATCCATCTTATAAAAGTCCCATTTTAAAAAGGCTTGATTACAAGTTAACTACGAATATCTCATTCGGTTTCACTTCCTTCTCAAAAATAAACCAGGAAACCTTCTGAGCTCAAAAGCCTCCAACATCAAGACAGTTGATTGGATGCCGCAGAACGATGTTCTCGGACACGCAAGCACGAGGTTATTCTTTTCTCACGTCGGTCACAACAGCATGTACGAAGCTGCTTACCATGGCGTACCTGTCTTGGGCTTCCCCATGTGGGGGGATCAACCAGGACATGCCCGACAGATCGCACGAGCTGGCATGGGGCTTTGGGTAGATATTAACAGTGTTACTGAAGATGAACTGTACAAGGCTATTTCACGACTTTTGTCTGAACCAAGGTACGTTGCTAAACATATCTGATTGAAATCAAATAAAAATGACTTTTGATTGTGACATGATGGCAATATGTGATTTTAGGCCCTGGTAAATTTAATGCATCCCTATGCGCGGTTACTCGTAGTAGCGTAAGCTAATCTTGGATTTATAGAACTTGTTTTTAGCAATATTACTTTGCTTTGTGCTACGCTACGTTGACAACTGATTACACGTAATGTGCCTTTTTGAAGTCGACCTGTTTGACTTTGCTCATTTTTCATGTGTTTGTTTGTTCGCAGTTTTTGTTGTTGCGAGTTGGGGAGGTGCGGTGGCCTAATGGTTAGTGCGCTGGACTCCGGATCGGGCGGTCCGGGTTCGAGCCCTCGCCGGGGCACTGCGTTGTGTTCTTGGGCAAGATACTTTACTCTCATAGTGCCTCTCTCCACCCAGGTGTATAAATGGTTACCGGCGAATTTACTGCTGGGGGTAACCCTGCGATGGACTAGCATCCCATCCAGGGGGGAGTAGAAATACTCCTAGTCGCTTCATGCTACGGAAACCGGGATAAGCTCCGGCCTGATGGGCCACTAGGCTCGTATGCAGACTTTACCTTTACCTTTACCTTGTCAGCAGTGTAAGACACGATTAAGGTCGCTGTATGTAAACTATTTTCTTAAATATACACACTCCTTACTGTTTGTTCAAACCGAGAAACCATGTAATGCTTAGTCTATCTGTAAGACAGTCGAACCTCTCCTAGGGACAGCTCCCTGTTACGGACAGCTCACTTTGTCCGGAAGAGACCGAAATTCAAATAAAGTCCATGCCTATAATGCAAACACCTTCATAATACCGACACTCTTCTTTGTCCCGTTGGTGTCCGTATTGAAGGGGTTGCATTCTTGTAATTTCAACAATAAAGAAAGCAAACTAAACAGTAGATACTTGTGTAAAATGGGACTTATGGTCTTATTATAGTTTCATGTTTGATTTGTAAGTTGAATTTAAGCTATCTTGCGTAATTTGGTTTACGGTGTTCCACAAACATTATCTGTCGATTCACTTACATTTGTCAATAGCGTTAAGTAACTTTTTGAAACGAATGCAGTCTGTGCAACTTTTTTCATTATTTCTTTAATGCTTTCCTTTTATTTCTTCACAGTTTCAAGCTAAATGCAGCCCGTGTTTCCGCTCTTATAAAAGACCAGCGTCGGACGCCCCTGGAACTGACTGGTGATTGGATAGAATTTTTGCTGAGGCATAACGGAGCACCCCATTTGCGAGTCCAGTCATTCAACATGCCATGGTACCAAGAGCATTCAATAGACGTTGCGCTTTTCATTTTGTTCATTTCTGCTATCGCTTGTTTTTTGCTTACGCTTTGTTGTCGGTGTTTGTACAAGGTTTGTCGTAAAGGTGACCATCTGAAAGCAAAGAAAGAGTAAAACGTTTCTAACAGGGTGAATACAGTTCAGTGGAGGGCTATAACAAAATTCAGAACTGAAAATTGCCTTTTTATATATAAAATGGCAAAAACTATTAAGCCACCGTCAAATTATAGGAAATATTTTAATTGTTTTGAATGATTTCCTGGTTTAAAACATACCTTAAGATTGGTGTTGTTGTTTTGGGGGTAATCGACAGTTTTGAAAGATCGCCTTCTTTGTTTCTACGACCCTTGAAGGAAAACAACCTTGATTTCTCTTGCCAAGTGTAAGTTCTTTCTTGGAGATTTTAAGGAAGGCGTTGGCTTGTTTCTCCCTGGAACATGGGCTAATAGCATGAAAGTAGCACTTTTTAATTACTAGGATATAATAAAATAAACGTTGATTGCTGAAACGTACCTATGAATTCGAGTCCCCGTCACAGCTGAGGCACTTGCCACAAGATATCAGTATTCAACAAATTGAATTCAGTTCTCAGTGTTGAAGGTTGAAATGTTTTAGCTGTTTTAGCTATTTTTAAAGAAAGCAAACTTCTCTTAAGGTCTCAGTGTTCATATATCGGCCCGTGTGCTTTTCCAATGTTTTTTTAGTGTTGGGCTTAGCCCCGATTTACACGGTACAACTTTCACGCATGCGACAAGCTTACGACATGTACGACAGGCCTACGACACGACTTAGGATCATTTAAACGCTTGTAAATTGCTTGATTGATGTATGTGAACAGCACTGGACAAATGCTAGGAATCAATTAGTAAATGAGAGTACTTTTGTAGTTTGAGCCAAAGATGACCTGTTGTTTGTGATTGAGCGTAACTCACCTTCAGGTCCTTCAGAGTGATGTTCTCGTCTCTTTTCAGCACAATTCTCTCCCAGACGATCGCAATATAAGTACTTTTGCAAGTTGTTGTAAATCTTATAAATATTTTGTTGATATGCAAGTTTATTTCAATAAAAAGATACATGCGTGATCCAGCAAATCCTTCCGTGTGAACTAACGACAATCATATTCTTTTCTTTCCTTTTTTAATAAAATGAATGCCCGGACGTCATGGTGTCATATGAAAAAAAAAAAAATCTGCCTTTCTCATTTAAAAAAGAAAGGTGGAAATTCTTTAAAAGGTTGGTCATTAAAGAGGTGGTTCAATTTAATGATGGTACCTTTTGAATGCTGACATAACAGTTTTAATTTAATTTTGTCTCACCAACTAGCATATTTAACAAGAAATGCCAGTTTTATACTTGTCAGGAGCATGCTCCTGTATATAAAAAATATTATATATTAAAATTATCTTATCAGGTATTTGATGGGTTGTTTTTTCGGCGTAAATTTTCTAAAGAAAGTAATGCCCCAAAAGGTAGTCCTAAGTCGAAATGACTGTATGGGTTTCTAATTGGTGGTTTTCACGGTCACGCAATAAAAAAATAAAATCGAAACCATTCAACGACAGAAGCTATGAATTTCCGATATTATAGAAGATAAATAGATAAACGATTTATCCAAATCTCAGGTCTGTGCGGTGCACCGTTTGCGAGTTATTTGCCGAAACGTTCCACGCAAATTTATAAAGCTCAGTATGGAGACGCCATATTTGAATCCTTCCGAGGGGCACAAACATGGCCGCCGTGAGTCAGAGAAACAATCTGGAACTTAATTTTCCTATTAATAGCGACTACTTTTGGCTCATGATCTATTACACTTTCGCATAAACAGCACTTAGTACATTGGGAATGTTCGATCTGCAAAAATGGAAAGGAAAAGCCTTTTTTGAATCAAAACAACTTTGTCACGGCACTCAGCTTGATATCACATGCGGCAGAGAACTCAAATATTCAAAATGCTCTGTTTTTAAAACGAAGGGCACAACCAAGCTGGAAATTTTCAAAAAGATATATTTTTAGTTTATCTTACAGCTAGTGATATCAAAAGTTTAGCAGGCCTATTAAATTTTGATTTCAGAATTTTATGACGTTACATGAAAACGAGGGGCGGACCAAATGCAAAACGCGTCGCCGTAATTGTCGTATTTACAGGAGGCCGTAAGGCGGAGTTCAATTTCTTTAAAGCATCTCTTCTCTCCAGCCCATGATGATCGTCATGCGAGAAGACAGAAATTACGTTGCTCCCTACCAGAAATGAAACAAGATTTTACTCACTTGTTTACCCGATTCACCTGCCCCTAGCTTTTTTCATCGATGACATTCGTCAACACAACAATATTTTTGTTTTTCGTGAAGTTTACGTGCTGTAATGGAGTTTCTGTGGTTAAACAGCAATGTAAAAGCGTCATTCGAGTACCGATGACGGTAAACATCGGTTAGATTCACGATACCTCGAGACAAAACAAACTTCTCGAGCCCACAAGTTTTTACGCAAAACGCAAAAAAGTAATTTACTCTGGGTCGCGTGAGAATAAAAGGCCCAGGAACGTGTTGCGTGATGTGAAGTGACTAATCCTATTGACGGTGTTTCACAATGGCGTCCACTGGTTTGCATTTAGGTTTTTCAGTCGCTCTTCTGTGTGTTATCCTGTGCTTTTACAATGCTAAAGCAGAACATATTGTCCTTACTCCTATGTTTGGAGGCAGTCACTATTTCCTGTTCAGACGTATTGGAGAAGAACTTGGCAATCGAGGACACAAGGTAAATAGCATTCCCTTTACTTTGAATATTTTGCCACACGCTGGGACGATGTATGCTCTCATCAGTTTTGCACGCAATGTTTGGCACGAATCTCTGTGTCTTCTCTTGTCGAAAAGGTGTAACATCTATTATAATCGAAGTTTCTCAAGGTTAATTTTTATTAAGGACGTTGCTTTCTCGCTCAAAAATTACACTTGATTTGAAACCCTGAGGCGGACAGCAGAATTTGTCTTCAACTGCAGAATATAAATAAACGACGAAAGGACCTAACTTCAGAAAAACACGACCAAAATCCCAATCTAGCGCTACATTTTGAATAACGTTGAAAACATCCAACATTATATTTTTCTTCGAGGTTCCATATTTTGTTAATTCTAAATCGAGCTTTCCAATGTTGCATAAATTAGTTCATGCTGTTCGCCAATATTGATTTAGTGAGATTGCGGTCGAGATGCTGTTTAGATTATCTTAGTAAAACACATGTTATGAGCCATTCGAGTTCAACCATTTTTTTTACTTTGGATCATAAATAGAAACCCTAAAGAAAATTGAGTATCAATTCTTTAATTTAATCCCGTCACCTGTTTGCACGCTGTGCATGTGCATCAGTAATTTGCATTTTGTATTGTCACGCAACACTGATCTAAATTCGAAAATTTAACTTGGTCTTAGAGATAAATAATAGTGTGGTTACACGGACAAAACACTGGCCCCCAGTCAATGGAATGCACGAATGGACCTACCCAAATCCTTGGCGGAATTTATGATGGTCTCAATTTTGGGGCTTTGGACAGTAGACGGTTCAATCCAAAATGGAAGTCATTAATATTTTGACACCAGTAATACTTTCAGATGGAAGAACCGTATACTGAATATATTTGGGAGAATGGCAGCTGATTTGTATAGGTAATCACATGATTTCGAGTGCAATTTGGGATAAATCAGCACGAGTAAATTTTTCAAAGGCTAGCCAAATTGCACGAGCCCGTAGGGCGAGTGCAATTTGTAGTCTGAAACATTTACTTGTTAATAATACACATACAAGAATTTCTCTGCAAGTGGGTGACAAACAAGATGTGTTCGGTCGCTTACTTTTAGTTGCCAAGCTTTGTAAATCCAAATACTGTTACGGAATTTTAAAGCTCTCTGTCATGCATTATCAGGTGCTTTTATCCTCATTCAGTTGCATGGGAATGAGCTGAAATGTGCGACTTCAATTCAGGCTTGTAATCTTCCTTCTTTACCAGCTGTTGCGAAAGATTACAGACAACAATACAATACATTACTACCTTAATGACGACACAAATAAATAATTTGTACAATACTACGATAATAATCCACAAGGGTCCTAAAGTCTAACAATAACACTTTTACATTACTTACATTACAATATACACTACATTACGATTACATTACATTTCATTAGAATTTAGAATTTATACGGCTACAATAATAATCCACTAGAATCCTAAAGTCTAACAATAACACTCTTACATTACTTACATTACAATAAACACTACACTACGATTACATTACATTTCATTTGAATTCTAATTTAGCATACCATACAAAATACGAATCTAATATTTATAATTATGAAATATTATCAAAAAAAGTGACTAGTTTTCCTCTTTTTTTGGCTATTTGGTACTCCAAGGACTTAAGATGATCAATTTTGGCAAGAAAAAGAGCGAATGATGGCTTAATAAGTTTTTTGCGACATTGATAGATAGTCTGTTTACCTACTAAAATAATAGTATTGAGAATACAATAATTACTCTTTATTTGCCTAGTTGATGGAATGCCAAATAATATTGCACTATCGTCAAGGTTATCAAAATTATTCCTACAAATAGAGTTCCAATTTAGAATTTGATCCCAAAATGTTGATACAAAAGAACAATGAACAAACAAATGCCGGAGGGATTCGTCATTATTGTCACAGAAACTACATACTGGAGAAGGTACGAGAGACATCTTGTATAAACTATAATTTGTGGTTAGAATTCTGTGCAGAATTTTGAATTGAAATTCTCTTAGTTTAGTATCCAGTGTACATTGATATGGTATAACGTAGAGATCTTTCCAAATCAAGGTACGATCAAAAAATATTTGGTTCCATTTTGATTGAGCTGAAGGTGATAAAGTGACACGTTCTTTTGTCAGCTGATATATTGCTTTCGAGCTTAGATTTATCAGTTTGTCAAAGTGTTCAAAAACCAAGCGTTTTTTTCTTACCGAGGCATTAATAAAAAAAAAAAAAAAAAAAAAAAAAAAAGAAGCTGTTGCGAAAGAAAATCCTCGATTGGTAGCCTTCAGTAGTCTCGAAGAGCCTCGTTTGTGCTGCACAAACGTCCAGTTGCTAGTATATTAGTTTATACACTGATAATTTTCGTTAAATCGGTCTAACTTTGCATTAATTGATGTTTTTGCTCTCTCCAAACCCTCCGACAGCGGCCGCCATTTTGATGGCGCGCTTTCGCGGCTTACATGTCAATCAACTTAATTTCAACTTTCTGCACTCAATTTCATCTTTTTGCACTCAATTTCAACTTTCTGCACTGTTTGGGATTAATTGACGTGCTCTCACCCAATGAGCTTGCTGAAATTTTTGCATGTGTATTATTAATCAGTTAAAACAGAAGTCCATAACTAGAAGTCTACATCTGGTATTGGGGCGCGTGCTATGTCTTTCGCGTGTAGGCTATTTTTAGGAACTGATGTCTCGCGAGAAAATGACGTAACCCACTATTTTTCTACACGATTGGAGTTCTAAGTTGCGGCCGAATGTTTTGGAAAGTGGCAGGTGAAATAAATCAAATCACATCAAAACACTTGACAGGCCATTCTCTTTAATTCTTACATTTCGACAGAAGTAGTATCGTAGATAGTGATTTCAAACGTCTGTTCAGTGGCATTTGAAGGCGAGTGAAAAAGCAACCCGTCGCCGGGTTTCAGTAGACAAACTCACAAAACAAACAGGTCGACTTTTTATAATTTACGAGAGAATTTATGAACAGAAGTTCCCCAAACTTTTAGTAGTTAAGTGTGTCTTTATTTTGTACAGCATGTCCTCGTGTTAAAATACTGAACAACATACACAACACAATAGCTGCACACTGCGAAGTGCCCGAGAAGCACAACTTGAATTAAACTTTTGACGGATGTGAATGAAATCATCATTGTTCGATGAATTAAACTCGTATTTCTATTCATATTAAAACAAGTACATTACCTTAGTCAGTCTTTTGTTTTCATGCCGTCCTTATAATTCCAAAAACATGCGAAACTCGCCAAACTTGTCGTTTTCTCTGAATGTTGTTCTCAAACGAATCAAACTTCATTCTGTTCATTCCGCGCTCGATGTTGAGCGCTTCAGGGACCACGGTTTTGTTTTTCAAAATAGCAACGAACCTGTGCCAAAATGCACTTGCTCTCTTAATGCCTGTCTTCATCTTGAGAGTACCATTAATCTTTAGTGTCTTCGCATTTTGAATTTGACTCGGAATTAGTCTATCTTGCCCGCTGCCATTTCGTATTCTGACTCCAAAACACTGACGTCCTCTCGCTTATTTGGATGCTCCGAATTTTTACAACTTCGATGCTATCGTCATCGATGAAAGATGGCCTGATGATTCTTGTCCGGACGATTTAATCCTCACAAAACGGAAATTACGATGACCAACAAACAGAAATTTCGTAATGCCGTTCGCTCGAGTTCACTCGTCCTCTGCAGTTCTCTGCAGTTCTGCTTTTCTTCAAAAATTTGTTCAACCAATCAAAGGCGCGAATTAAAAAATACTTCAATGTGATTGGCTACTTGTTCGCGGCAAAGCTGTTCTAAAAATAGCCTACACGCGAGGAGCGCGAGGTACACGCGAAAGACATATCTCAAAGCCTATTACCAGAGATGTAGACTTCTAGTTATGGACTTCTGGTTAAAACGATTTTTTGAGAGCCAAATACCGAAGATAAATAGCTGAAATTTCCTGAAATCATGAGAGATTTGAAAGACCTTGAAACGTTTTGACGGCTAACAATGCTCCAAACCCATGAAATCAAATAAAACAACAACAAGTTCAATGGGAGAAAAAAGGGGTACGGGATGAAGTGCTCGAGTTGCCAATAGGAACCATACAGGATAACACAGGCCAGCTGGTTTGCAATGAGAGGTGTAGTCCTCTCCTTCCTTTCAAGAGGCCCTAGTTGCCAGGGTACAGAGAGACCCTTATCGCCAGGCCCCCAAAGAAACAACCACAGCAACATAATTGTCCCTAGGGACAATCACAAGAACAACAACAACACCGAGGGCCCCTCTACCAGCATAGCTAACTATGTGGGTCTATGGGGCAAAAAGGCGACTTGTACGGAGCACCCCATCCCCTCCCATGGTTTATTTACCCCAGGAAAATCAAAACGTAGATATGATGGTCAATGCCTGTTGAACGAACGGATCAGTAACGATTTATACCGTTATTTGAGTAGAATTGGCTTTGATCCATACCTTTAACTTGAGGTAAAGGTGGTTAGCTAAGGCCGTCTTTGTCGAACCTTTGCCATACATTTGATAGCGACCGGAAGGCCGTTTCCGATTTTGATCAAAGGTAGGACGCCGGCTTTGACGTTTATTCAAACGTGTGAAAAAAGGTACTGTGACACGTGACAAAGGTACCTTTGACTCGCGTCAAATCTGTTACAAACTTTGGCGCATGTCAAATCAAAGGCGATATCAAAGTACTTGCTTACCTTTGACACCTGTGTCATAGTTAGTTACCAGCTTTGTCACACTTTTGATTCGACTCAAAACTAAGTCAAAGCCAACTTCTCGTGCCATACACGGGAGTGTCACAACATCCATTCCGTAATGATAAATTTACTTTAAGAAATAGAAAACAAGTCCCGTGTTTCTATCCAGTTTTATAATATAGATAGGAGTCTGCGCGCGCTCTGATTGGCTAAAAAACTATGTTTTATCAGAGTATAAAACATAGAAAAATCATGTTTTATTGTTTTTCGTCAGCTTTCCTCGAGTGCTTCGCGCCTCGTTGGCTATAACCACTCGTATCCAACAAGGGCGAATGGAATATTTGTTTTTATTAAATTGCTTTTTACTGGAATATAAATCCACTGGACATTTCATTTTGATGTAAACGAAGTGATAGCATGAGGAGGCGGGAAAATTTGTGGCGCGGTGTTCACTCCTTGGGTTTAATGAAACAGGCAACGACAGCGAGCGAGAGAGTTTTCTTTGGAAGATTTTCCTCAACAATCTCCTCTTAAATCGTCTATTCATGCTGGAAAATTGCGACAACAATTGAGGTTTACGGGAAGATCCGAAGCAATAGCTTTTCTGGAAATTATACGCCTTGTGCAAGACAAGCGAAGGAAGTGTTAACATATTGTACTTGTTTACGGCTCTGTCATCAAGACTACTGCTGAAACGAAATTGCACTCAGAGTCGGTGAAGTTTATTGAAGTTCGAAAAGGGCAAGATAAAGATTGAAAGGTAACAAACTTACGTCGAACAATGAATGAAATTGTGTCAGTTTTCTGGTCTTCCCGTAAACTATTTGCTGCTTTTCATCTTCGTTCAATCGCTCTTGTTGTACATTTACAAGTATTTTAATTTAACTTTCCACTCGCGGCGTCTAAAATCTATATCATAAAGCAAAGAAAGAAGCCTAAGCCATGTTTTATACTGTCATAAAACACTCCGAACATTTGAGAACACTCGAGAAATGTAGAAAACATTCGCCTGCGGCTCATGTTTTCTACATTTCCCTCGTGTTCTCAAATGCCCGTCGTGTTTTATGACAGTATAAAACATGGCTTAGGCTTCTTTATTTGTTAAATAGAAACACGAGTGCAAGTTTGGGACAACGAGAAATGCTGTGGGAACACGAACCGATAGGCGAGTGTTTAAGCAGCTTTCTCGAGTTCTCCCAAACGAGCGCGAGTGTTTCTATAACTCGATAGAAACAGACAAAACATGTTTTCTATTTCTTTTAGAAAACACCGCGAGCAAAGAGAATTAAATCCCTCGTTTATTTTGATCATCAAAATGTAAATTCTCTTTGCTCGCGCCATCATTACTGACGTTAACAGCTCGTGCTGGTTCTGTGTTTCTATCAAGTTATAGAAGTACAGATTTTAGGGCGCCCTTTCTTACAGGATGTTTTCTAATCAATTGTAGGTGACAATGCTGCTTCCCTCTGCTCAACTTTCTAAGCCAAGTGACAAGTTCACAATCAAGACCTACCAAGTTCCGTATGAGCCGGGCTTTGAAGAGAAGTTCATACAAAAAAGTGCGCTAAAAGACAAGAACAACACTGAAGAAGAAGAACTATCGGGCTTCCAGAAGCTCAACAGTTTTGCCGAGTTCCAGGCAAACTTCTGCAGAAGTTTGTTAGACTGGGAAGGCCTCAAAGATCTGAAGCCCGATATCATTGTTGGCGACTCTCATTTCAGCTGCAGTGGCGTTGTAAGCGATTTATTTAATGTGAAACTCGTTTTGATTTGCCCGTCAGGCTTAACACAAGCTATGCTGCCGCTTTTCAAGAGTCCCGAACCGCTATCGTATGCGCCCCAACCGTACACTGGTCTAGATGACAAAATGACTTTCACTGATCGTTTGGCGAACATCGCTGGGTTCTTACTCGTCAATATCATCGGTCGAGTATTTATGTTCCCCGCCATAGACAAAGTAAAGCAAGAGTATAACATTAAACCAGAGGTTAGCACCGGAGAAGCGTTAGGGAAAGCAGAATTGGTTCTTGTCCAATCACATTTTGCTTTGGATGTTCCAAGACCTCTTACGCCAGGTGTGTATGTTTTGTGTGTGTGTTAAAACAAGAGTGGGTGATTCAAATTAATAAAGCAAGAATTTTAACTGCTTGGTTGAGAAATTAAAGCACGGTGTCCAAACATTCCTGCACTTTTGTAGCGAGGCGAGTTTCCTGTTAAGCATGTAATGTGGAAATAATCATGTATTTTTAATGCTTTTGAATTGTCTTCAATTTCAGTACCCCAAGTCTCTTTGGCTCATTAAAAAAATAGCTGACTAGCAGTATCTTTCACATGTAACTATATATTTGAGCTTTAATGAACACCAATCACATTCCATGTTGCGAGAGAGGATGAGCGAAAGTTAAGGTGAATTGGGGTGGGCTGTCTTGGTCAAACACAGAGCAGATCAGACTTAAGTGACTATCTTAACCACTCCCTCGATTGCACTGTGTAAATACAGTCGCTTCCCCTAACATTCGTCTAGTGTCGATGTTCTCTCACGCATATGTTGATGAAATGCTTAGAATTGAATGACTACAACCAAACAGTACGACAAACCGATAAAACTGCGAGAACATGCTGGATGCCATCAAGAGAAAATCATTTTCTCTCGATGCCATGTATTCTTTTAGGCCGCTCACGTGACCTCCACAGGTTATGAGACTGTGGGAAACTACTCTTAACAAACCAGCCAAGTATTGTATTTAAAAATGTATATTAAGGTATTTTTTATTATTTTTGTTACGACAGCGATAATAGTCACAGGCCCACTTTTGCCTCAACCTGCAAAAGCCCTTCCACATGATCTAGAGAGCTTTTTAATGAGCTCAGGGGACGATGGCGTTATTGTTGTTGCTTTTGGTTCTATGGTTTCTTCGTTGCCGCCACAAACGTTGAGCATTTTAGTTAAGGTACTTGGTAGAATGAAGCAGAAGGTCTTGTGGAAAATAAAAGGTACTTTGAATTCACAGTGTCTAAGAAAATCGAATTGTCTAGGATTTATGTACTGTACTTCAGAGGATCATTCGTTCTTGATTCACAACCAGGCCACACAAACCTCTGTCAATTTTTCTTAATAAGAGGATGATGATATTTACCAGTAACACGCATACCGGTAAATAAGCAGTGATCTTACCAAGACACTACTGTTACCGGCCTAATAACAGAGGTTTCGTCTTGTTCCATATTAATTACTTTATACAGCTTGGAAAATTATTTGGTTGCGCGTAAAATTATCATCATTATCATTAAAGTAAGTTACACATTTTTTCTCGTTGTTAATAGACCTGTCATAAACCTCAAATATGTTCTCCCTCCCTACATATCATCAAACTCCATTTAAGAAAAGCTTGATCGCAAGTTTAAAATACTGAATATCTTTTGGTTTCACTTCCTTCTAAATCATGAAACAGGAAACCTTTTGACTTCTAAAACGTCCAACATCAAGACAGTTGACTGGATGCCGCAGAACGATGTTCTCGGACACGCCAACACAAGGTTATTCCTTTCTCACTTGGGTCACAACAGCATGTACGAAGCTGCTTACCATGGCGTACCTGTTGTGGGCTTCCCCATGTGGGGTGATCAACCAGAACATGCCCGACAGATCGCACGAGCTGGCATGGGGCTTTGGGTAGATATTAACAGTGTTACTGAAGATGAACTGTACAAGGCTGTTTCACGGGTTTTGTCTGAACCAAGGTACGTTGGTTAACATATTCGAAATCAAATAAAAATTACTTTCGATTTATTGCAATATGTGATTTTAGGCCCTGTTGAATTTTATGCATCCTTTGCGTGGTTATTCGTAGCAGCGTAAAGCTAATCTCGGCTTGGATTAGAATTTTACTTGTTTGTTTAGCAATACTACTTTGCTTTGTGCTGTGCTATTCTTTACGTTGAAAAAGGATTACTTGTAATCTGCCTTTTTACATTATTGGGCTTGTTTGTTTTCGCTTAGTTTTCGTGTGCTTGTTTGTTTCTTTGTTTGCTCGCAGTTTTTGTTGTTGTTTAGTCAGCAACAATTAAGGTTGCTGTTGTTGTTTAGTCAGACACGATTAAGGTCGTTGTATGTTAACTCTTTTCTTACACTCCTTACTGTTTGTTCAAACCAAGAGCCATGCTTAGTCTATCTGTAAGACAGTCTAGCCACCTCTAACGAACACTTCTCTCTTACGGACAGCTCACTTGGTCCGAAAGAGACAAAAATTCAAATAAACTCTGTACGGACACCTTCATAACACCAACACCTTTCCTTGTCCTTTTGGTGTCCGAATTGAAGGGGTTCCATTGTAATTGAAGCAATAAAGAAAGCAAACTAAACAGTAAATACTTGTGTAAAATGGGACTTATGGTCTTATTATAGTTTCATGTTTGGTTTGTAAGTTGAATTTAGACCATCTTGCGGTAGTTTAGTTTACGGTGTTCCACAAACATTATCTGTCGATTCACTTACATTTGTCAATAGCATTAAATAACGTTTTAAAATGAATACAATCTGTGTCTTTAATGCTTTTCCTTTTATTTCTTCACAGTTTCAAGCAAAATGCAACACGTGTTTCCGCTCTAATAAAAGACCAGCGTCGGACGCCCCTGGAACTTACTGGTGATTGGATAGAATTTGTGCTGAGGCATAATGGAGCACCCCATTTGCGAGTCCAGTCATTCAACATGCCATGGTACCAAGAGCATTCAATAGACGTTGTGCTTTTCATTTTGTTTATTTCTGCTATCGCTTGTTTTTTGCTTACGCTTTGTTGTCGGTGTTTGTGCAAGGTTTGTCGTAAAGGTGATCATCTAAAAGCAAAGAGAGAGTAAAAAGTTGCTAACAGGGTGGATGCAGTTTTGTGGAGGGCATAACAAAATTCAGAACTGAAAAGTTCCTATTTTTTTAACTATTAAGCCCCTGTCAAATTATAGGAAATATTTTAATTGTTCTGAATGTTTTCATGGTTCAGAAACACACTTTAAGATTGTTATTTTTGTTGTCGTTGTTGTTGCATTTTGCTCTTCTTGATTTCGGGGCAATCTGCAGTTTTGGAAGACTGGAACATGACCTTGATTTCTCCTGCAAAGTCTATGTTCTTTATTGAAGATATATAAATTAATAACTGGAAACAAAAGGTGGCGCTTCTGTATTACAGAAAAGTTTTTCTCTTGCGTAGAGACATATTTTTTTTCTTATTGAGGTTCAGTGTGGTGTCTTGTATACAGTAAGGAAAATTTCTTCCAGATCCGTAACACACACAAAGCAACGTATACTAAACAATAATATATTTATCCAAAATATACAATATGCTATTCGAAAAAGAAACGCAGTTTAACGTTAATCATTAGGATTGACGACCACACATATCTTAAAAGATGCAAACCAAGAAAAATATAATGTCAGACAAAGTTAACAGATTCTGCGACTGAAAATCGACATGTTATGATGTTCAAATCGTAACAGAGTTTTCACCTTTCCTATGATAAGTTAGTCTAGAATGCAGCAAGCCCGACAGGCTAACGGAGAGAAAGTCACAAGTCGAATCTTATACATAATATACGGAAGCTACAACCACTTACAAAATAGTCAGGTTGAAGCACTTTCTCAGAAATGGCATTTTTCTTTAAAACGACATGCTTTACCTGGAAAAACAAATAAATAATTTGTATAATGTAATCTGAAATTCAGACAACATTGATCAGGAGGAGAATGGGAGACATGCGCAACGTGTCGTTGTTAAAATGTCGAAAATGACATTCTGAACCAAGAGTGTTTCGACACTAAAAATGATTGTAGCAAGTGTCCAGAAGACGTTTTCTTCTCGTATTTACCTAGTTTCATTGACTTGTAGCTACCTGTGCACAAGTCATTCGTCGCAGGCAAATTATCCTAGCAGGTGCTGCGATTCGATTTATACATTAATTAGTCTCACGATGTTCTTCTAAGAGCTCGTAGATAAATAAATAAATACATGTAACAGCAGTACTTTTTTATTGTAAAATATTTTACGTACTCTTGCAGTAACAAACGTACTGAGACACAACTATACTGGATGTTTCTACTATAATTTAGCTCTAAGATCTGCTTTTGTTGATCACTATATTGAGTATTAAACTATATTCTCATAAGTCTTCTTTGCTCATAATTTTTATTTCTGTATATTAGCTTTAATTTATACCGTTGTGGAACGAATCACGACTTTATGCTATCGTACTATGCCCTAAGTTGTCCATTCCAAGGACTTGGCCATACCTAAGGCCCATCACAGATACCTGCTTACGAACCTGTTTCTACAAATCTGCGGCACCATGTAAACACAGCAATCTGGAAAGCGACCATATCAGGGCCGCTCATTATTTGAAAGGCTGCGTCCATTTTGACAGGTTCCCTACTCAGATGGGCAATTAACACTGAATCACAGGTGGTCGAAGCTCGATGAGCGTCCGCACTTTTAGCTTTGTTGCGCATCGAGTTACACATCAGGCGAAATATAAGAATTTCTATGTTCTTAAACCAGAAAATACGATCGTTTGAATAAAAATAACTTACTTCAATTTAGGCGTTTATTTCTTTGTTTCCAGTAAGGTTTTCGGTCTGTATGTCCCCATTTACGTGTTTTTTAGTTCCATTGCTTTGCGCTGGAAAATTTATATAAGAGGATACAGCTATTTCTATTAACGTTGTCAGATCAAAACCTGAAGCCTACGAGACAAGACCGAATGGTGGTCTGGGTATTCACTGGAGTTTTGCATATTTTAGCCTACAGGAAATGTACAAGTTTCACGTGAAGAATTTGTTTTCCTCAGGAGGTCTTTTACTTTTACTTCGACAATCCTTTAACATATAATAGGTCTTTTGCTGTAACTTTACTTTCACTGTCGCATGGCTCTGAGTTTTGAAAATTCTTCAAAAATTTAGTGTGGCTAAAAATGCCTTGTCTAGAGAGAATCAAAGTGCAAATTCGCGTTTGTTATATCTCATTAGTATTCAGCACGTACGGTAGCTCCCTTCTACCTGCACAGCCTTTTGGTCTTGTCTTTAAGCTTTGATTCGACAATGTTTAATGAAATAGCTGTAAAAAAAAAACACGTAAATAGCCATATATCGACCCAGAACCATCACCAGAACAAAAAAAAAACAAGTTGAAGCGAGGTAAACATTTTTTTTAGTACTTCGCTCATATTTTAATGTTTAATACTTCAACCTTTCCTCCCGTACACATCCCTTCAATTTGATTGTTGCGTAGTTCGATGCGTTCATAGTACGGACACTCCGCGAGCTTGGGCTATCTCTGACTGAATCAGAGACACTCACTTTGGTGATTTTCAACAAAGATTTGCTTGCAAAACAAAAAGTAAAAAAAAAATAATAATAAGATAAATTTAGCTCTTTGGTGCCCGGTGTTCTTGAGAAAATAAATGTCAAGACTTTTAGCCTAAATGGCGTCCAGACGCATCATTCAATTTGGCGGCCAAAAATGCTAGTAAATGTGTTCGCCAAAGGTGAGCCTGTCAGAGTATGGCCAGCGCCGGACCCAAGAGATACCAAGCGCTGTCTCTGCTTATAATAAACCGGAAGTCATTGTAGCAGTTCGACTTTTCTTATGGCTTCCAACTCGCTCAAACTCCTTTCGGACCCCTGCAGGCCTGCCAAAGATCTTGTAAAATATCTTTGACAGATGATCTTTGAACGCATTGCGATAGCTTTCGTTCAGGATCGTGTAGCAGATGGGATTGGCTGCACTGTTAGCAAATGTTATTATATTGCAGAACGCGACTAGATCCCAGAATTTGTCATACTGCTCTTCAGCTTTGCCAAAATCCAGCCATAACCACATAATGTTGTTCGGCAAAACGCACACCGCAAACATCAGCGTCACTACCTTGAGCATGCGTACGACTTTCTTCGCTTCGTCCGCTTGAAGATCCTGCAAGTACCTGTTACCATTCCTTGTGCGGCGAGCAAGCTCCCAGCCAATACTGACGTAGGCACCCGCAATTACTGTCAGCGGAAAGACGTATTCAAACACGAAAAGGCAAGCCGTGTAGGTCTTCCTTGCATTTCTGCTTGGCCAGCCCTCGTCACACGTGTCTGTCTCGCCGTTCTTTTTTAACACGCTGATATATGGCGTGACGAAGATTAGTGAAGCCATCCATATTCCGAAAATGATCCATTTGGCGTTTTTAATGGTAAGTTGCTGACGAAGTGGGTGGTTTATTGCCCAGTAACGCGATAAACTGACAGCCGTCAAGGTGTATATGGACGCAAAAAGTGACAGTGTCTGCAGTGGATATATAACTCTGCACAGCAGTGCTCCATATGGCCATCGATTGTCCATTTCTTGCACGGGAATGTCAAATGGAATACAAATACAAGTCAATGTCAGGTCCGCAATGGCTAGGTTCAATATGAAATAGTTCGTAACCGTTTTCATCTTCTTCCTTCGTAAGATCACCGTACAGACAAGAGAATTACCCACTGCACTTACAAGGAATATAACAACATAAAGAGTCAGCTTAAGCGCTCTCAAATCAGTCGGCATTAAGTCGGAGCGTTGCGTTGTCTCAGCGACACTGGAGTTTTTCCGCATTGTTAAATTTAGCGATGGGAATCCTGTTTGGCTTCCAGAATTGTTTAATGTTGTTTCCATGGCTTGTTTCTTCAACTGAGATGGGAATGCCGATCGCATAAAAGTTCAGAAAAAGACGAATAATGCCTGACAAATCTTCTTGTCGAGATGTTCCCACTGGTCTCTGAAAAAGAAATTCAAACGCGGACGTGAGTTCTCTCCAGGCAAGTTACTTCTGACAGCGCTAGCCGATAGTAGACAGTGATTTATACATTAAGGTTATTCTCTTTATCGTTTCCTGCTCACGGTTTTTATCATTTATTTGCGCATTTCTTCGTCTTTCCTTTGTTATTTATCGCTATCTTATTTTCCAGATATGTTTTATAAAAATCCCCCCGCAGACGCCTTACACACTTACGAAGTGTACTTAAAATTCAATTGACCGGTTATGCATACTTGTTATCAATACATCACGTACTTTGATAACAATAAAGATTGTACTTCTACCTGAAAAGTGGGCATAAAAAATATCAAATCTCTTCACTACGTATAACTGCTAGAAAGTATAATTGCAAAAAATTATTTGAAGTCGAAATATTACATTAAAATGTAGAGCCTTCTCTGTTTTTCTGTGTTTTTTTTTTTCTTGTGGACATGCAGGAGTTCCGTCAGTTTGCAGTTAAATGCGCCTATCTGCATGTTATTATGACAGTGCTGGCGACAAGTAAGCCATGTATTATGAATTGAGTGTGCTACTTAATGACCTAATGCCAGTTGGAGGTTTCGCTTACACTCTCACTCTTTCGAAATAAAAACATACTGTGCGTTTTTCGAGTTTAGTTTAATGAGAACAGAAACTGCCTCCCCTCTTCCCCTTACCAATGAAGTATTATATTTAATTTCTTGCCTTTATCTTTAGTGTTTTATTTACAACGGCCAGCAGAATATGCTTTAAATTAATTAAATTTAGTTAGCTATAAGGCATGCTATCAAAATTATAATTTGAAAACAAATTCTAAAAGGAAAAACAAAACTTTTACAACGTTTACCAGCACAATATAAACTGCTTGGTATTCGAATTAACGATTTTCGTTTTTGTAGTTGTTTTTGTTGTTGTTGTTGTTGTTGTTGTTTTGACTGAAAGTTGTTGTTTGATGTTTATGTTTGTGTGTGAAAAGTAGCAGGATTGTTTTTTGTCTTATTTGTTCTTCGTTAATCCTAAGCTTTGCATAAATCAAACAGGTCTTCGCCATGGATGCAACCTTTCTTGTGAAAGCTTTCTGTACGTGGAAATCTACATTTTAGCGGGAAGTTGAAATTCGCGACAAAAAGTAGAAAAGAGGGCTGACTGTAAATTTACATTCTACTTGCAAAAGGTGTAGTAAGGGTAGTAAAAATGAATGAATTTTTCAAAATTAATTTTACCCGAAGGTAATAAAGGAAGACGTGAAAAACAATAACAAAAGCAACTAAAATCTAAATTTAGCCTCAAACAAAACGAATTGTACCGATTGTGATTATGTCAATTCTTCAAATCACCAATATAGATAGAAACAGAGTTTTATTACTTTGTACATGCGCCGTATGCAAATCTTCGACGTCTCACATTGTTGACAAGAGGCGGTTTTCTAATTGATCGAAACATCATTGCTGTTTCCTTGTAGGCCTGATTATTTGAACAGTAATTCTTCATTTGTGCTTTTTTTGTTTCGTTTTGTTTTGTTTTGTTTTGTTTTTTTTTACACTTTTCGTATTAGCTTTATCCGTTTATTACCCCCCAAAGATATATTTTATTTCACGTATTGATTCTCTGTTGCATTATTTCTTGCTTTCTTATTTCTTGCTTACTTTTGTTTGTGTGTGAGTGAGTTTATAAAATAAATTAATAATAATAATTAAAGAAATAACTGCGAAATTGTAAGACAATATACCACGAGAAGGCACGTTGTTATTAAAGCATTGTAGTTACATATACACTTGGAAGACCCTCGACGATGAAACTGCAATGGTCTTTCAGAGTTTTAAAAACGTAACACTTCATTCTTAGAAAAAAAAATGTTATGCAGAATTTGTTTTCGACGATTTTTGTGTTTTCGAGCTTTTTTAAACTGTTCTAATTCCTTGGGATTGATTATGATTTTAGAGCTTCTTGTAATTACTTTCTTTAGACAATTTGGAGAAGGCCTGAAAATTTACTGGCAGGTAGTCAAAATTTCTTCTTTTGCCAGGTTCTGTTCAAGATTAAACGTTAAGGCATATAAACACCAATATATTGCTCTCACCTTGGACTTGTCAGACTTGTCATTTTTAGCGGTGAAGTAAAAGTCTTAAAATCAACATATTCTTTCTTTGTTACTTTCGGCTGTTAAGTGCCACTGAAGTGTCATCAATGGTAAGTCCACAAAAGTCAACAAGTCTAGGCGAACCCTTTTTGCGCACTGACTTTTATATATCCACAAAAGGCAAAAATCCCGCACTGAGAATGATAATGAATGTTCTAATTTGTTCAACACGGAAATTCCATTTAGCAAAAAGCGTGCATTAAACTGTAATGGACACACGATGCCTTTTAGATCATGTACGCAAAAAAGACGTCACTCAGATCAGACTGGAGGAGAAAAACATTTAAAGTGCGTGAATTGTGTAACCAATAAAAGTAGCAAAATAATTCACCTTTTTTAGTTCTGTATTGCACAAGTTCTATCAACGCAAAAGAAGAACAGAATTAGAAATAATATTTTCTTCGTTATTTTCAGTCTCGATGCATCATAAAAATACAACCAGTGTTGTTATGCACGATTCTGTGGGCCTTCCAGAGTAAATCACTTATTTCTCTGTTTCCCCGGGCAAAGGAAATTTAATTTTGCATTGCGATAACTCCAGCCATATTTGGTTTCAGGTGTAGTCAAAGAGATATGGATATCGTAAACTTTGCCCGCCTACTTGAAATTGCTTGGTGTATCTATTGTAAAGATCTATTGTTTTAGACATAGGAAAAGCGCACTTGTAGAAATTTGAAATGTGCGGCCAGAAAGCCTCCTTTTCAAAGATAACGGATTTGAACTTTAAAGTTACTTTAACAGCAACATAACGTGCTAAAACTCACGAGTTGTGGTAAAAATGCTCACTTACCGAAACCCGCCAGGTTTTTTAAGCGATTATGGGAAGTTCGAAAAGTGTCTCACCACAAAACGAACGCGAATTCGAATTAACGAACGCTGGCTGGCTTGCTTCTATACACTCCACTTTGCACTGTACTGCTCTTTGCAATGGAGAAAACTAAATACTTAGGAAAACTTATGTAGAATTTGTCATCAGTCGACTGGAACCATTAACACCCCCAAATGAATATATTCTATGTGTAAACACATTGACCGACTCGGCTGGGGGTTGGTAAATATTTTCTTTTTTGCTCTTCTGAAAAGTGTTCCTTTGTTTGAAAGTTTGAAGCTTGGTGAAATTGAGGGTAAACGCTTGCTTAACGTCTTTTGTAGATATTATATATAAGTCGAATGCCTAACGAGAATTTAGAAGCCAATTCAATATCCTTCGCCATGGAATCAAGCTATCGACATGATATCTCAGGAAACGCAAATCCCCAGAAATTGTTTGTTCCGGAAAATTAATGTTTTTTGTTTGATTTTATTAAACTGGTGACCTTATTACATGCCAAGGGAACTTACATTTATTTATTTTATGCCGGTTTCCGATCAGAATGTTTTTTTTTTCTGTACTTGTTATCTTCAAGACTAAACCAAAAGAGGGAAATTAACCACGATACATTTCTAATGCACTTTGATTCATCGGCGCTTAATTTTAGAAATGTAGCCGATATATTATTCTGGACTTTATCCTGAGAAACACATGCGCGTTTTTGTTGTTGTTTTTATATATATTTTATTTTACTGCATAATGTGGCGCCAAATGTAAAGTACTTAGATAAAAAATTAATTAATTGAATTAAAAATAAATATAGCTTTAACTAGTGTTCTCTAGATTAAAGACGGAAGGTGTGTTTACTTTTTTCCTTTCAACCTTTCTTCTAAGAAACTGAAATTAAGAAAGTACTACTAATAATGTTTATGACTTCGAAAAGTAGTTATTTTAATATAATTACAGGTGTCTTCATCGTAACATGCTTTCGGCAAAAGTGAAAAATTAAATACCCCTTTTTCTCCTCTTACGTACAATGCAAAACTATTTTCAAATTTCAGTGTTTTCTTGGCTACAATATTACCATTTACCAGTTTTCTTTCGATCAAACTTTGACGATCAAACACAACAAAAATGAAATCCCACCCTCCGCTCCTTTCTGTGTCTTTTGCATGAAAGTGCATTACAAAGAAGTTGAGATGGGCGTGTGAGAAAAACATGTGAAACATTTTTTCTGCGTGATTTTTGCAACTTTCAAATATTCACAGTGTCTTCGCGATGGGAAGGTAGCAGAAATAGTAGTTTTATGACAAACAAACCACAGCCAAAACTGATATCCTGTTTATAATCAGGCGAGGCCGACATCAAAGATATATGTTGTCGTCAAAGTGCACATTAAAACGACCACAAAACATGCATTATTTCACAAATTCATGCCCCAAAAATGAGAAAGTGATGCATATTGTTATCAACCTGTATCACCCTTTGTATTGCTGTTTCCATTTTTAAAAGATGTTTCAAACTGATATAATTAGGTCGGTGGAAGTATATCACGTTTCAGGATTTTCTTAATTAAGACGTCATAAAATGGGGAAAGTTCTATCCTGTTTCAAACTTTGATTAAAAACTAGCAAAAACAAAAAAAAATCAATAACAGCACAAATCTGCACAAATAAATAAACTAGGGATAGTTAACACTACGGCTGCCCCCGCTGTTAGTCTTTTTTTTTTCTCTCAGCACACCGTTACTACAGTCAAATTCTTTCGCTTGACATTTTGGCTCTTCTATTTTCTAAATTGATTGAAAACCAGTTTTCTGGTTGGAACAGTCGGCGATAATTCAGAAGAAAACACTGTAATTTTTCTCGTGTTGTGCTCACAAAGTATTACGTGGTTTTTGGCCTTCTCTTTTTTTAAGATCATGGGACAAAGAAATAAGTAACAACACAAATCTATACAGATAAATAAATAAATAACTAAATAAATGAATAAATAAATCATTCAAGTCGTAAATCAATAAATCAGTAATTATTAACGCATTTCATCGAGAAAATCAACAAACAACTTGTTTCGAACTAAATCGAGCACGCTTCACACCCTAATCTAAAAAAACACATATTACCATAAATAAAACCATCTCCTAAACAGTGGCGCCACATATTTTTAATTAAACCCAATATATTGAAGTACTCCAGGGAAATCTTAAAATATCTCTGTACATTAAATAAGATTCTGGGTCATGCATTGACGTATGTCATAATTATTCGTAATGACTTGTTGTATTATTCTCAATCCAGCCAAGAGTGATTATTCCTCATGTTTGAGAAAGTTAAAACTAATATAAGCTCAATTTTCATGATCAATTATAGTATTAAAAGATTCAACAAAATTATTAAAAGTTTCACTTTCAATATTCTTGCCTTGTTGTGTTCTGTAATACAGACTACACACATGATTAATAAATGAGAGACATTACATTTGTTTTCTCGTGCATGTTGTATCGTATTTTGATGTTAGTTTTGCCTGAATTGTTGGAACGTTTATGGAAGCACAGGCAATATAAGTCTTTTCTTTAGTCAAGGTGTTCACTTCAAAAGGTCTAGCTGACGCCACTGTTACAACACACGAGAAAATCAAATTTGATTTGCATGTCAAGAAATGAAGTTGTAATTACAGCAAGGCATATACTAGAAATTATCCACCATCCTAAGTTATAAATGAAATGTTGTTGTTATACGGCTGCAGGTTCAGTGATCAAGACAAGTGTTTCTGCACTTGTTTAGTGGCATCACCGAACGTAAGGAACTGCATGCTTCATTTTAGAAAACAAGACTAAAGAGGTAAATATAGTTTATAGAAACGATAGCCTTCAAGCAAATGTATGGTAGTTTATGAAACGTCAGTGCGATTATATATACACTTCAATAACACTTTCGATAAATCAGGAAATTTGGTGTTAATGCAAGTTGTTTTGATGTGGAAAAAATATCTAACACAAAATTGTTTGAGATTAATTGCAGTGATTGTTGCCAGGAGAAGACAAACTCTTATTCCGTCTTAATTCAATTATGTAATATTATGCAAATACTGAGTTTCCTCTAGGTCTTTCCTGATTTATTGACGAATGATTTGTACGAGCATGAGACAGAGAACGTACTTAATTGCAGTTGTCATTATTAGCACAAAACTAATGGTATCGTAAATTGGTGTCGCTAGACGCCAATATGCTGCTCTACCATTTTGCAATTCAATATGATAGAGCAGTTTAACAATAGCTTTCAAGAAAGAAGTCGTATATTTATTTTACAGAAATTGTGTTTAAGGAACTTTTATAATGGTGCAATAATTCCTCGTGAACATTTTCGAGCCAATCGGAACGAAAATGTTGTGTGTTGTTTTTTTCTATCAAGGATCAAGAGCAGACTATCCGACCCAGTGGTGATCTAGTTTACAAGACCCTTCCCGTTATATACTTGCCACAATTCACATGGGCTCCAAACAAAAATGTCACAATGCATGCCACCTCACTAAACTGATTCAGAATTTCAATTACTTTGCATGATATTTCGTAGACAGTCGATTGCTGCAATCGAAAATTACAGAACCAACAGTTGCATCGGCAAACCCAAAACATCAAAGATTATTCAGAACTCACTATTGTCAATGACGCTATGTATTCAAGTGAAGAAGTGAATCAGCCAAACTTAGTGGGCTGGTTGGTTTCATTGGTTTCAATGATGTGCCAGTAAAATAATGTCAATTCTTCGAATTAAAAACAAATGCACTCTCTGCTTTCCCGGAGATACTACCTTACAAGAACATTTGAAATTCAAAACTAGCAGATCAAAATGGCGCCGGCAACAAAACATGAAACATATTACAGCCTATGTTGAGACCACCGCAAGGTACAAATTTTAATAGATTAGGAAATTCGAACAGCAAGTTTGAACAGCAAGACATAGCAAATGCCTGTTTGAATCAATTTGCGTTTGCTTCAGCTACTCTACCGTCCGGACTAACTGGAATACACGTTTAATTCCAGAAGACTGATACCATATCAATCTCCAGCAGTAGCTGCTAACTCTAAAAACAACATAAGTTGTTTACCGTTAACCATAGACATATGACCTAGGGACCATTGGGAGTACACACTGAAAAAAAAAATCCGTATGTGCTACGAAATGGAGGCGTTATGTGCAAATCATGACTCACCGTCCAATGCAAGACCCTTTGCTGTCGGATTGATTTTTTTTTCTTCGTCGTCAGATCATTTTTATATTTCGTTTTTTTTTTTTGGCAGTTGAAACAAAAGCCAACAATATGTGTAAAAACGTTCTCCGTTTAAATTATTTAGGAAGTTCACTCGCCCAAGCAATTAGCGTTCGAGTCAATATTCTATCGTCGTCGATGGGGTTGTTCAATTTTATTTTTAATTTATCTAAGAAATGACAGCTTCCTTTCTATTGACATGAAGGGAATTGGTGCTTGAGATAAATGTGTTGGTTTCCAATTTCTCATTCCAAGTCTTTCACAGAAACGTTTTTATTACACTATCAAGCCAATGACAATTCCCTTTAAACATATACGACAAAGATAGTTCGAGAAAATATCGCTCATATTGCCCCGCTACTGCTTACTTGGGTTTTATTAAATGTAAATAACTATTTTCTGTAATTTATGCATTGGTTTGTTGTGGTTTCTGGAGCAAAACCTTGTAGCATTTTTTGCAACTGAATTACCGATGAAGAATAGAATCTATATTACAAGACATTTCTGAGAATTTCTTTTTTCTTGCACACTCACCGGCGTAAATTAGAAACAACTAAAAAATTTCATCAATTACTAAGTGTTCTTGTATTTATTTAACCAAATAAACACGATTCAAAGAAGAAAAGTGCAACTAAATTACAGTCTCTTGTTTTAACAGTCAGTAAAAATATCTTTGACAGATGTCGACTTTAAAGTTTATGCAAATCGTAATGAAAATTTATTTTCATTTGCATTTCGTTCATTTGCTTGCTGTTGATACACAGATGATCTTAAAGGTATAGTGCAGAAAGGTGAAATAGAGAATTTTGGCTTTCAAATCCCAAGATCGTTCACCGAGACGTTATTTGTAAATATCATATTTGCATGCAGCTGTCGTTCGGTAAATTTGGTATATGCATGCGCTACAAAACGTATCAAGACAATCATGTATACTGGTGCAATTATGTCAAAGACAATGTTTCGTATCTCTAAGCAATAATTTAGCTGAGCCACTCTATTTACTAGAGGATCAACTTTAATTTTCACCATCGCTAGAAAAATTGTCTTTTTCTAAAAGTAATTTGGCAAAATTGCAAAAGACATTCATTAATATTAAGAAGTTCTATTCCATGTCTAGTTTTGTGTAAAAACATTGTTGGAAATTAGAATGATAAGAGGGACAATTAGCAGAAACACATTCACCGCAATTATACTTTTACTTGGGATAATAACCTGCGAATTAAGTCCGCGGATGGTGAATCCAGAAACTAATTAAGGGAGGGTGGGCGCCTTCTTCTTCTCCAATTTATTCATATAAAGAGGATTTTTTCCACCTGCCGTTGTTAAGATTTTACCTAACCAAATGCTTGAGTCATGCTGATGTCTTAATTCGTGTGAGTCCTGAAAAGACCTGAATATGCTGGCGGAAGCGAATACAAAATCCTTAGTTCAACGTTTGTTAGCCAAAAGATGCAGTGTGCCAAGACTATAACGAGATATGAAAACTAACAAGTGATGTCTGAGTTATAGCTATGGATATTGTTTATATTCAAAACTTTGAGAAAATTGCAATATTTAGTATGCAACCGTGTCCCCAGTTTGGGGCACCAATTTGATTGCCATATAATTGCACAAGGTCTCCCGTCAACGCCATTCGTTTTCACTTCAAAGCTTGTAAGCTATCAGTTCTAAATTATTATCACGTCTAGAATAGCCAAAGAATTTTATAAGAATATCCCCTTTTCTGAAAGTTAAGAAACATGTTTATCGGGAATGTGGCCAATTTTTAAAACGCTTTTTTTTTAGTCAGCACCAAAATTTTCACGTAGACTGCTGGTTCTTCAGAAAAAAAGTGAACACGATAGCTTTGTAGGATTAAATTTAAGAACTTTAAGATGACGTCAGGTGAAAACCACAATTAACAAATTATCCAGCCGCGAGTTTAACCAATTTGAACCAATTTTGGAACCAGCATTTTAAACAAGAAAACATTTACTGTTTCTCTATTTGGATTTCACACCTGTCTCGAAAAACTTGTTTAGATATCAGCATGAATCTAACCGCAATTTAAATATGTAATCAAAACCAGTTGGAAATCGCCGCCGTCTTGCAAGTTCTACACGAAAAATTAGTAACAAGAAGAAGAAAATCTAGGATGCTCTCTCTAAATGACTGAAATGTATAAATTAAATCAATTTCGTTCTAGCAGCTTTTACTTATAAGATTTATGACTATTTCTAAGCGCACGATAAGCGGCTTAGACATTCCTTTGCTTTTCTATGAAATAAAAAAGTGTATTTCATTTCGTCTATCTCACTGAGACTTTATACGCTCATTGCTATTTTATGTTCATTTTATGTACTTTGGTGCATCACTATATCAATATTTGTTTCGCGGTAAATAAATATCCAGAAAATAAGCAGCTCTGATAGCCTAAGTAATATTATTATTGATGCTACAAAGGGTAAATATCGGTTTTTTTTTATTTTCCAAATTTGAAGTTAAACTTGAGAGATTTCCTGTTATTTAAACTCCGGCATATTCTGAAATTTTTAAGTGACGCCTTTGCTGTCACCGTTAAATGCAAATTTGATAATTTATCTGAGACAAAACACACTGCTAAAAATATCACCAGAATCGCTATGGAAAAGCCATGGCGTTGGTGGATTTCGAAACAGTTCCTTTTTTGTGTACTCTTAGTGCTCGGGACGTTCTGACCTGAGCTTCGACGTTTGGAATAACTTACCTCTGAATCCAGCCTAATGAAACATTTCCAAGTCTCCAATATTAAATTCGGACATGCCACAATCAACTAAAGAAAACTCTCATGAATTTCAACCGAAATGCCAAAAAGTTGGAAAAAGATAAAAAGTCATGATAACACTGAGTTCTAGTGCTTTCGAGAAGTGATGAAATATAATATTTCATAGCATGCTATTTTATAAATCGATAAATTCATTCGTAAATAAGCAGCTGAAGCCGAATTTAAACTGCGGTTGGTTAGTGCGGTTTAAGATCCTTGCTGCGACTGAAATCTGATTGGATCCCCAAGACTGGTAAACATGCTTTTGTTTCCATCTTATTAAAACAGACTGCACTTTTAAATAAAAAGCTCTTGTAATTAATTCTATTCACTGTTCCAAAAAAACGAACAAAAGGTTCTTTTCTGTTCGGTAGGGCGCTCAAAAGACCAATATCCAGTATGTCATAATGAAAATACCCTCTGCATTCGGTAATTCAATCATTGTAGTTTTGATGGATAGAACGAACTTACCATCTTTTTCAAGTAATGACTTTCGTCGCCTCTGAATTTACATTCCCTTAAAGGGGCACTGTCACGGGCATATTTCAGCTTTTTTAGTAAAATTGCACCAAAATTACGACATAGTACTTTCAACCATGCAGGAAATGCTCCTAGAACTTAAAGGGGAGGATATATAGCAAATTGTTTACAGAGGAGGGTGACCGTAAATAGTTTTCATCAATTTTTCCAAACCACAAGGACAGAACTTGAAAAAGTCAGGCTGACTTTTTCAAGTTGAGATTAAAAGCTCCCGATGGTATCACAGTTATATCACTCTATATTTAGCTTCAGTACACTGGTATAGTAATTTTAAGAATACTTGACCACTGTTAATAGGTTTCCAATGGTGTATACATGTTTTTGGGCTGTTGCATTTTTGAAGTTATGCTCGTGACAGTGCCCCTTTAATATCGTGTCTGTAGATCTTTTTGCTCATACTTGCTTTATAAACTGAGCCGCCAAATTCTAATTGGAGAGCTTGCTCGACAAAATAAAAACCTTCCATAAATAGAATTTAATTGAATAAACAGTTTCTGGAGTGTCAACTGAAGGCAGATGTTAATGGCTCACGATCAGACAATCTCTGCGGTGCGGTGCGTCACCAATTTTTACACTAATAGCTATATAAATCAGATTCTAGAGATATAAACACATGTACACCGTTATGTAAAAGATGAAAAAAATGTTAATTAATTTCTGGGAAAGGAAAACAAATTAACCAAGTAAAAAAAAAAACACTAATCAAAATATGTTTAGAAAACATACAGGTCTGTAATTATTATTATAATTTCGGACGGAATCGCTTGTTATTTTGGCATATGGTGCTATACTTTGTATAATTATTGTGTACTTTGTATAAAAAACACACAGAAGCCGGACGCATTTCCTTTTAATTTAATTTCTATATTAATGTAATGAAATTAAGGAAGTATATCTATGAATGTGGGTCAAATGCTCAAACAGGAAAATCCGTTCATTCAGCTGTCTTGTTAAAAAACAAGGTACTTTAATTTGTATTAGTATATACCGCAAAAGTGAATAGTGCTTTCCGCGCGCGCTGATTGGTTAACTCGGAGGTGATTAGCAAAGTACTATTCACCTCCGAGCAGCCGGAGGGAAACAAAATGGCTTCGCGCGTCGCTTTGGGTGCCGATAGTAATGTTTTGGTCCGCTAGTTATTCAACTTGTGTGGTATATACTAAAACAATTATTCACCTCAGTGTCGGTGAAAGTGGTGGATATTTACCTCCACTTCGGTGAATAATTGTTAATTATTCTATAAATTAAGTTAAACATTTAGAAGATATCCCAATACATCACTAGCTGAATTTTTTTTTCTCAAACTCGGAATGTACTTGATAGTACCTTAGCTTTTTCAACATTTTTAATGTAGAATTAAAGCTGAAATTTATTTATTTTTTATTTACGCTTTTATGTTCTTGATAGTTCGTATTCTTCGTTTATTTTGTTTCTGATCTTCAAACCAATACCATTCACATAATACCGCGTGAAAATTATTATTTATAGAATGCTGTGGTATTTTTAATTAACTCATATTTTCGTTTCCTGTTTTTTCTGCTCGGATTTGTTCCTCGCAAATTTTCATAGTTATATTTGATCAATTAGTGGTTCATCCATGTGTTCAATGCGTGCAGTTGGTAGAAAACTCTGCCATGCATTATTCTCGTGATGATTTTAGAAATTTAAATAAGCATCAGTCACAAGACAGAGCGAGCCAAATCAACTGCACAGTCAGTCTTTCTCGTTTTGTTGTTGTTGTTGTCGTTGTTGATTTTTTCTTTTTTTTTTTTTATAAACACTTTTCTGCGAAAACTTTTCGGGGGATGACGCCATGATACTGTATGAGAAAATAAGTGTTCGCATCTCTGTGTTCACATGATACATCCAAAATAGAAATTGTGTCTATTATGGGGCGTATTTACATGACGTCACGACAGCCATGGCGGCCATATTGGTGTATCAAGTAATCACACCGGGAATTGAAATCATTTTTTTTTAAATTATTCCGCCAAGCGTAAGATACTAAACCATGCCTGTATCTATGCCATGTAGGAATTGAATATTTTTTTTAATGGAGCATGTTTTATTTGAGTCTCGTTTTGAAAAAGAAAAAAACTTGTAGTCAAGGACGTTTGTGGTTGGTTTGTAAAAGCCGGTATTACCACCAAACTGTCATGCAAATGTATTTAAATCTTGCAACTTTTTTTTGCCGTTTCCTCTCCAACTTACCACAAGAAGTAAATAAATGAAATATCATAAACAGTATTTGAACTGCGGGTAAAAGATTTAGTACATCAAAGACCATCGCAGCCATGTATCACACAGGTCTCAGAACGAACGAGATTGAAACCTATGACAACTGCCAGTGGTTCATCCTGTCATCTACCAACTGAATTTTCAAATAGAAACTAACCTTTGGCAGCTGGTGACTTTGTGGGTTCGTAATTTTCCCAGAAAAGATGAAGTTAAGAAAGTAAATTTATAAAAAAAAATATGAAATATCATATAATTCAACTGCGGGGCGACTCTCGCAATCTCCATGTTTTCCTTTTACTCTGGGAAAGCACTTAAATAAAATAAAATAAAAGAATAACTACTAAATCTTTGTTTGTTCTGTGACCTTCTGTTGCAAACTGGAAGCAGTTCCTGGTTGGAAGTTACCACTATTAGATGTTTTTCGGAAAAGTACCGTATTTTTGGTCAGACAGTTTCTAAGAGGTTTCACCACAATGCTAAATTGTCCGTCACAAACATCTTTGCATATAGTAACAGTAGCCTGCGGATGGCGGTTTCGTTGGCGCCCTTTCAAACAGTTAAAATCTTGGAAACAGATCGAATGAAACGAAATTTTCTTTAAGCATGCAGCAATTACGATTTTCTGCGAAATTCCCTTCTTGTTGAAAATCATTTATAATGCCGTGGGGGATATCTCGTATCAATCCCCTCCCCGCCCTCTCCTTCTGTCTGATGCTGGTAGGTTAATCCTTAAACACAAATCTTATAAAATAAATTTGCTTCTTTTTCGGTTGTTGGGTTTAACTATGGCTGAGGGTTCGCCAAAACTTCAACTGTCAGCTGAGAGATGACTGGTTTCCGTAACTGCAGAAATGACTTTTAGATGAGAAGTGGGATGAAATTTCAACGACCGCCTTTAACCAATAGCTGAAAAATCGCCGAAAATTTAGCTGATAACCGATATTCCAGAACTCACCCACGCCCTCTCCACAGCCTCTGCGAATAAACCTCGTTACATTTTAATTCAGTATTCATTTCAATCACAGCAGGATCAAAAGACGCCTGTTAACTGTATGAGTCTGGCCTTGAAGCCCCATTGGAGCTGTATTATATTTTTGATGCAAAAGGAAGACTTTTCAGGAACGTAACCATAAAACGGCCGGTAAAATCTTTGGCCAACCCAAACGCAGAGATCGCAACCTGACTTAGGAGTCCCATCGAATTTATAATGATACATAATACATGCATGAGAAACAAATAGAAAAAAACATAGCAGATGCTTTTTCACTGTCTTAAACTTGACCATCTCATTAATGAAGAAGCCATCACTCATGAAAGTTTAACAACTTGAAGCTGCCGTGCGTTACCAGTTCTTGTTCTGCGTCAGCAAACAGAAATCATTCGACACAGTAACAAAAACATTTATCCGACAGGGAAAGACTGTGAATAGAATTTAACTATGTGTCTCGAATGTGTCAGAAAAACATGTATCAATATAATTCATATTGTAATGGCACTGAAATTCGACATACTGCACATTTGCTTACCTTGTTAGTAGTAAAACAGTTGCACCATCGGTACCACTCACGCTCAAATCACAGCATGGATTATCAGCCTTGAAATTAAGAGACCTGCAACTGAGTTGTTATCCCAAACTTAAGCTCTGAGTCCCGACTTAACTGAATATTAACAGTGGTGTTAATATATATCTAAATCCCGATCACTTCGATATAGCTCACGGTCAAAGTCAACGGTAACCACAACGACACTCCGACAAGCGATATTGCGGTGCTTACGAGGTTAGTCGACGGAACGATTAGAAATACTGGCCACTGGTGTAAAGCATGGCGCATATAAGCGCCAGAGGCATTGGAACACTTGGAATTAGATCTTAAGTAGTTCACACATTAGGTATAAGTTAAGCAATAGCAGGTTTTTAAAGTACATATCTATCATAGTTTGTTTTCCTCCGGTGACCATAGATTGTTTTCCTCTGTTACATCGGTCAAAATACTTCCGGTCACGTAGATATTCCGAGATGCCGCCTTTTGAAGAGAATGTTTGCATTTTGCGTACTGTTTGGCACAATTTGGAGCAATAATATAACAGACGAGAAAATAAACGATTACCAGACCTGAGAACAGAGCAATTTTAGAATTCTAACCCAGCTTGGCTTCACAATTGTTATATCAGAATTTCTTTTCTTTTGTTTTCCATCTTATGGCTGCGTGCTTCTATTCATTCAAGTTTGTTTACGGAAGTAAAGACGTGCCTGAGAATGGCGACGAAGCTTTATCAAGTCACGACATACTTCCTTATCAATAAACAAGATGTTTACAGAAGGTGACGAGAAGAGTATATGAACAGTGTAAGTGCTTATAGCTTCTGCCAGTCTTTCTGGTAGGAACGGTTCGGGAGGGGTCTGAGGTGGACAAGGGGCGGAAAATTGGTGCAAAAAGGGAAGGGGAGAGGGCGGGAAGCTGGTTTTCCAGGTGGCGGGCAGGCACAAAACTGGAGAAAAACTGAGAAAAATTTTCCAACTAGCACAAACAGGCGGATACCGGGTATAAAAGGATCATAAAGCCAGAAGTTCGGACCCCCTTTCCCTCCACTACACCTCCCTCCCTCCCTCCCTCCCTCCCTCCCTCCCTCCCACCCGCCCTCCCTCCCTCCACTCCCCCTCCCTCCCTCCCTCCCTCCCTCCCTCCCTCCCTCCCTCCCTCCCTCCCGCCCTCCCTCCTCTCTCCTCCCTCCTCCTCCCCCCTCCCTCCCTCCCTCCACCTCACCCCACACTTTGCTATTTCCATGGTCAAATTTAAAAAGTCACATGACTGAGGGACTTGTGGCGTCTGTGGCTTGGCGTTTAAGAACGGAATGGCGTCAAAACGCGTCAAAATATTATGCTGCAATTAGTTGATATCTAGTCAAGGTGTGCGTTCATATAAACAACAGTTGGACATCATAGCATGGTCAAAACACGGTCAGGAATCATACTCGAATGCGCATCTTCACATCACATGTTTAGTATTGTCACTGTACAAATTCATATCAAACGCCAGACTAAAATTTTATCAGACTTTTATGCTGGTTTCGAGAGAAATAAAATTGGAGAAAGTCAACTAAATATCGAAACATTTGATAAAGGAATACTTTACAAGCAAATCGTCATAAAATGAGAGCCGGCATGCCTTTTATTCCTGCTATTGAGCTCGTTTCCTTCCTGTATGTGATAAGTAAATTCTTTGACCTTACAGCCGAACGCAGACTATTTCCGGCGCAGTCAAAGCGACAGCCAGAAATATGTCTGTGTTCGCTGGCTTCCGAGGCCAATATTTTTCTCATATTTCTCCCAAGCTTAGAAGTTTACGGTACTGCTACTATCATTTGTTCAACTCAAACTGTTTTCACAACCGAGTAGCTTGTACGGGCAACGAGTTTTTTCACATAGCCGCCCGACAAATTCCCGTAAGCGATCACTTCTAAAAAAGATACCGAGATTTTGCTTTTCAATTAAATCACTAGAGTCGGAACCACTTGTAACAAACAATCACGCCCCGTAAGCAACCGCGACCACTTTTAAAGCTGGCGGCTTGAAATTTTCTCTTGGTTCAAAACTTTGGTAAGCCGACCGCTTCACATGATGATCCGGCATCGTAATGAGCACCAAAAGGATAACGATCCGGACGCCTTGCAAATACCCTGATATGGCAATAAAGTTCTTTCCTAGACTACGAGCAGTCCCTATTTATTTTCGTCGAGCAGCGAAAAAAAAAATGACCGCGCGGAAATTGAGAAATACGGTTACAGTGTAATGTTAACAAGTCATGGTTTTCATGCGGGTTCTTTGTCCAGATCGAATTGCAATTTGGAATGTTGCGGCTTTTCGGGAGAGGAAAACCAGACAACACAGAGAAAAAACCCTGGGTGTAAGGGCGTCGGCGAGAACCAACGTCAATTATTCAACTCACATGCACCGGGTCAAATTGTGAATTCTGAGATCAGTTTTGTAACTTTTGAGAAGAGATTTTTATTATCTTCTCTGGCCTCCAGTTATAACGTCGACCAATCTAAAAAAATTCGATTTTTAATTGTTTAGACCGTGATGCTGCAGGCCCTGATCGACCTTATTTTGTCAATGTAATACCATCTAAATCGACCTATATGCGTGTTCTGCTAAGGGTATGGATAAAAACTTACATTCAAGCTGCCACTCGGAGAACAAAATATGCCGGCAACAGGCCGAATGCAACTATAATAACTGCACTGCGAGATCTGGTCAAGATCACGTTTGCATTGGCTATAGATTTTCGCCACCTTAACGCTCAGAGGCGTGAACCATGACTTAATACTGACTGAACATTTTTTTGTCACACTATATTCAAAACTGTGTTGTGAAACAAAACCAAAAACACACCATTCTCGCAGTAAAACCTCGACAAGTTATGCCCTACCCTAGCTGGTCCCAGACGTACTTGAAAACGCTTTAGTGGTAGAAAGAAGAATCGAGAGGAAAAAGCGACCTCTGAGGCCAAGGTAATCATGCTCTAGCTCATCGCTTTCTTTCTCGAGTTAATTTTAGATACAATCTTTTTCTTTCCTTTTTTTATCTCAAAAATAGTCTGAGCATGTCCCTACTAGCATCAAGTTTCAGTTAATGGAAACTTAACGGTAACCATCAACTGATGCATGGTGCGAGTTAAACACAGGAAATTCGTTAAGTCAAATTATTTTCACGCCATAGTTTCAACTTATAATCGACTTTTATTTTACCCTTGCTAATTGCTTCGCCTTTCGGTTGCAGCCTGCAGAAAAGGCAGTTTAGCATGGACAGCTGGGAGAGGGGAGGGAGCGACAAAAAAAAAGCCTATATGTCGCGCTCCATTTTCGCGCTTCGCTGGCTACCCTGCCGGGTAAGCCACCCGTTAAAGCTTGATTTACAAATGGCCGAAAAAGGCTTCTTCATAACTTGTGTTCTGTCACTGAAATACAATTTATTTCAAAGCAAAATGACTTCTGGAACTGAGAATGGACGCGCCGTTCACGGGCTCTGGGGATGAATGGACTTTGAACGGCTTAGCAGCCGCTCAGCCGTCTGTTACGTCAATGACGATAAAGTTATCGAACACGCTGGCGGTGGTGGCAAGCACGATCTTTTGCCTGTATTTTTGCCAGAATGTTGCGTTGTGGATGCCTCAGATTGTCGCAGAGTGTTGCCTGCCTACCCAAAGGAAGAGCTAGCCAAATTTTTTCGAACTGCTTGAAGGTTAACCGGTAAGCTGAAGTGAGGAAAACATCGTTGTTCAATGTTGTGACTGTTCGTTCGTTCGATTAAAGTTTAAGGCTTCAGTTTCGATAATTAGAAGCCGAGAAGACAAGAGCTCGATTTTTGATTTTCAGCTGTGGCCTGATTCCGTTATGTTTCGATTGTTTCAAGGACTAAAAGTTACATGTATTTAAACTCGATCAACTAAATAAACGAAATGCTATGTTTACATGCTAGCTTAATACAAAGCAAGCGAGCGTTGTCTTTGTTATAGTATCCCATGCAGACAACTCAGCATAAGCTTAAACAAGACTTGATAAGTTGAAGAACAAAAAGAAGGAGGAGTAAAAATCCCTTTCCTATCTCTTTAAAAATTGCTGCAACAGCTGAAATTTGATGTTTTTGAAGGTGTTGACGAACACGTTTGAATTGCATAACAAAGTTACATGTATGAGCTCGTTTCTGGGATGCGCACGCGATCATTTGTGTTTGCCAGATCTCAAATGTATGAATGAAAATATTAATTTTTAATAGATTCAAAACTGGGAAGAGTTTTAATTTGGGTCACAACTGGCCAAATGGTCAGTTTATAGAATATTTTCATTTTGCCTAGTATTCAGTCACGCAAAAGAAAAAAAAAATCAGTCACGCCATTTGTTATGTATAATGTGCCTGTTACTCTGTAATTGTTTAAATTTACATTATAATCCTAAAATGTAACAATAGCTTGTAAGGGAAGGGGATATGTGATCTTCGCAGTGAATTTCCAGTTTAAGCAATTGTAAGTATTATGCAAAACAAATTACAATTACATTTTAATAATTTCCAATCTGTATGCACTAGATATTTTTCTGATTTTTTGTAGTGTCGCAGTCCTTACTTCGAAATATACAAGGCATGGATATGCTACTGATGCCCAGGTTTGTAATTGTGCCGTTGTGAATCCAATTTACAATGTGTGCTTCTAAGAAATATCCCGGGGCTGTGCTCCAAGGGTGCCCAGGTACCTCAGGCGACTAACTTTATTTGCCTTTGGGTAACCAGACACAGTAATCTTATTTCTTTCATATAAGCTTTACGCTGGGCACCCTGGATTTCATAGTTTGGAACCTTTGGGCTCCTTGTAACTTTTCTTGGAGCACAGCCTTGTATCCATACCTTCCCCAAGGATGATTTTTCGGTTTGAACCCTCCCCCCCCCCCCCCCCCTGGAAATTCCAGTTTAGCTTCATACTTTCCCTTAAATTTTTTGGCTATTGAGACCCCCCATCTCCCTGATTTCCAAATGGCCATCCTTGGGGTTGGTGTGGATATTTTCTGGAACCGCACAATGTTTAAAAAGTATCTGATGTTATTTAATGAAAATTTCCATTTTGCTTTTAGTCCACGGAGACAAAGTCCTTTGTCATGGGTTTATTTAAAGGAAAACTTGATGTGCAGCAAGTGTTTCCATATCCAGAAGGTAAAATTATATTGTTAGTATGTTTATTTAATTTGTTTAGGGGCTAATTAAAATAAAATCAGAGTAAAATGTACATGTATGTAAAGGTCATATATGTACTTATATTTTAAGCAATTTTTAGAGGGGTCCCATACAGCATACGTGTACATATTAGTACATGTACATGCGTGAGAGCTTTCAGGGCCCAGATAGGGCTCGTCAGCCATCATTATCTCGACTCATTGCATGGATCCACACAGATAACAACTGTAAGACAATTTTTGGCCGACCATCTTTATTGCTGAAGGATGAACACCACCACAGTAGGACTATGCAAAATAATTATTTATAAATTATATATTGGATTTGCTGTTATGGATCAATATATGCACATACCTGCAGTGATAACGCATTTCAAAAACATATTTTCCAGGGAACAGTTTTTGACATTTTTTGTTGTTTCCTTTTGTTTTAAGTATTAAATTCAGAGCAAGAAAGTACACTGAGATCATACGTGGATCCTGTGAGCAAGTTTTTTGAGGTTGGTGTGCTTAATTAATGTAAAAAGATCTAGGTCTGATTTAAGACATAGTGCGAACAATGTGTGCATATCTGCTTACAATTTTCCCCGGCCTTTTGAATACTGCAGGAGTGTAATGATCCAGCCAAGAATGATGAGATAGAAAAAGTTGCTGATGACACTATGGAAGGGCTTAAAGAGATGGGGGCATTTGGATTACAGGTAATCAATAATAATAATAAATACAGGGCCAATTTATAACTTTTAATCTAGGCAAGGTGGCATTACACTTTGTTATATATATTTTTTACATCATTTTTTTTTAACAACAAGTGGTTCAGGTCAATAGTTTTTTATTTGTTTATTTTTATCATGATTATAAATTTTTGATTAACTACGTTTTGCTTCCATTTATCAGTAGCTGTTCTATATTCAGTGTTTTTATGATCACATTTTTTGTAGGTGTCAACAGACCATGGTGGACTTGGTCTCACAAACACTCAGGTACTGCAGTTACATGTATAATCACTGTCTACAGTGTAGATAATACATAATACATCAGGTGCATGCATGACCATGTAATGTTCAGTCTGATGTACATGACTGTCCATGTGCAATCAAACCTGTGCTTACAGACTTCTTCCACCTCGGCAGACAGTTCTTGTAAGCTGTCACACTTGAGCATCAGATCCGGCCATACACTCGTGGTTCAATTTTATCCTTGGTTCAAATTCTATTTTTCTTTGTTTTAAACTCATTATCATACAATCATACATTACCATACCCAAAAGCAAAGGAAAATAAAAATTTGAACCAAGAATAAAATTGAACCACAACACATGTACATTTATTATCCAACACTGCTTCGTAGAGTACAAATAACGCGCAAAACAAGTACAAATATCACATGATATTTGTACTCATCTCATTCCCCTGACCGCGCAAAAGGTTACAAATCTTGGCAAGTCAGAATTTTGGGGAAACGAAAACGTTGGATAATGAATCTCTTATTAGACATTTAAGTGTGTAATGTAGTATCACTGTAAATTTTTACTCATGATTTTTATTTTGACTCGCCCTTCGGGCTTGCCAAAATACTGCATGACTTGTAAAAACTGTATACAGCGATACTACACACCAAAATGTCTACTAAGATATATGTATGCATGTGTCCTGGCCCCTACTCCATCGACACATCAGTTTGTCTACTGCACCTTTCAAAAACGTGCGAACTCTGAAGTTCAAAACCCCAACAATTTGGTTTTTACTGCTGTCAATAATAATTATGTCAGCACAAAAACAGAAACAAACAAAATGGTTTGAAATCTACCAATCACAACTGACTGACATGATCTTTCGAACCAGTTAAAAGGAACTTCTGTGTGCTGAGTGACATCGGTGAAAAACATAACGGTTGATGTAAGCTTGCATAGCTTGCATGCTGTTGAAAGGCCCAGTAACTTTATGGCTGATTTTGTGTTGTATCCCACCATAACAGATTCTTAATTGCTTGTCAAATACAGAAACCAGGTTTTGGAGCCAAGAGTGCCTGTTATAGCAAGAGTAGTGACTGTTATGATAGTTTCAATTTTATTTTATTTGTATAATTTCAGTATGCCCGACTGGTGGAGATTGTTGGTGCACATGATCTTGCTGTGGGAATAACTCTTGGAGCTCATCAGTCAATTGGATTCAAGGGGATTTTACTTTATGGAAACAAGGTGAGCAAATCGGGCAATTAAAAATTTGTGTCCCCAACATGCGTTCTGCATACTGCTAGGATCTGCAATTTCGAAGGCATCACGTAATTATATATGCAATAAATAATGGAAATTGTTAACTTACTAGCTTCACGTGTAAGTGGCTTAGCTCACCAAGAGTCTCTCATTGCTTAGTGGTTAGAGCGCCCAACCGGTATCTGGGAGGCCATGGATTCAATTCCCATTGGGGACTCAGATTTTCTTCTTTTTTAATCCATACTTGTGACAAATGGTCATTTCATCTTAATCATTTATTTACCAGGCTTAAAATTTACCATCTCCAATAATTTTGTTAATAATTAATATTTTGATTAGCAAATAATTTAAATTGCTGACACTGTTTGCTTGTTTCCTTTTTTTTATTTTATTTTTTTTTAATTCAGGAGCAAAAGGAGAAGTACTTGCCAGTGGTAAGCCCTTGGTTTTTCATCCACTGTACATAGTGTAATTATAATGAATCATGATTAGGGCGAGCAGTGCTCTACAATGTATCTTTGGCCTGCAATGCATGCAAACACCTGGCGCATACATTGCATCCCAACCTATGATGATAACTAAGTTGTATTTTCATTCTCACAGCTTGCACCTGCAGAGAAAATGGCAGCATATTGTTTAACTGAACCAACCAGTGGATCAGATGCAGGGGTAGGTACACAAAGGAAAAAAATCTGCAAGACCACTAAGGAACAAACCGATGAGTGGTGCCGTGCATCACTTGTAGATGGTAGTAAAGGGTATTTTTGTGACCCATGATCGTTATTTCCATAGTTGCCATGAACTGTGATATTCCAAAATATTCTCTTTTATTTTCCATGAAGCGTGAAATGAATGTAATAATATTTTTCGTGAATTTTGAAAGTGCTGTTTTATTTCTTGTGAAACGTGATCTCCCCTCTACCACCCTCCTTGTAGACCTGGATTAGTAAATTGTCTAAAATGAAATATATTTACCGGGTTTGTATGGTTCATGAAAAACCTGGAAAGTCATGAAATTTAAGAATTTCATTTTCCAGGCCTGCGAAGTCATGGAATTTAAGTGTGGCCATGGAAAGTCATGGAAAATGATGTTTGCTAGAAAGTACAAAACAAATTAGGTTTTTTTTTTCGTGAAGAAATGGTGCGCTCAACAAATGATTTGAAACAGAGGATTCAAATTTAGACAATTGCAAACAATATCCAATCCGCAAGACAAGCTTATCAAAAATAATTTTATGGTTTTATTTTATTCATAGTCCATACGCACACGAGCTGAACTGAGTGAGGATGGGAAACATTACATCATGAATGGAGGAAAGCTATGGTTTGTAAATTTGAGTGGTAAATTAATTTTTATACATGCAGTTCACTTGTGAATGTTTACAGATTGGTTATACATGTATTATCTGCTGTACATACATGCGTGTACACATCTGATTTTAATTTTACTATTGGCAGAAACAGCCTTGAATTGTCCAGCCGTAATAAATTTATTCTGATTATACGTGTACATAGACTGATCACCATCATGAATACACTATATCAGCAATTTAATTAAACTTTCCGACTCTGAACTTTGTTGCCTTCAAATTACTAGCTTTAAAATAGAAAAACGTGATGAATCCTTCAAAGAATAATTATGAACAATAATTGTGGGGGTGTGCTTCCTGGTTTTCACAACACTGACCAAAGTTGAAAGCAAATAAATCAACTATTTTGAAACCATTATACTCAACCTGACCTGCACAAAATATTGTTGTTACAGTATATTGGCATAACAACAAAAAAAACGGCATATTAAGAGGTGATTTTCCAATTCCCTTTAATGTTGTTTTGGTTTCTTCAATCCTTCTCTTTCTCTCTTTCGTAGGATCAGCAATGGGGGAATGGCAGACATTTTCACTGTCTTTGCTAAGGTACAAATTAAAGCACAGTGATAGTCCCGAAGCTAGGAATAAAAATATTTTAAGAACTGTGAAAGCAAAATAAGGGAAGCTCTTTTTTGTGTGTTTGCAACGTGGCTATGCGTGCTGGTAAACTGTCAGTCAGTCGGTCTGTGAATTAGTTTGAAAATAAAATAAAATGAAAGTAATAATAATGTTATATTTTGTTTTCTTGAAGACACCAGTGAAAGATCCAAACACAGGTGAAACAAAGGACAAAGTGACAGCATTTATTGTAGAGAGAGGGTTTGGAGGAGTAACAAGGTACATTGGAATACTACTTTAAAGTCTTCTGTACCCCTGTACCAGATCAAAAGCCTTGATAGGGTTAATCAATCAATGGCCACTAGCTCACTCGACTATTTTTTTTTTCCAGTGGTCCACCAGAGAAGAAAATGGGAATCAAAGCCTCTAACACTGCAGAGGTGAGATCTTTGTTTGTTTGTTTGTTTGTTTGTTTCAAATGATGGTGGAGAAACTTAAAGGGGTTAGGACACTCAATTTCAGCACTGACTAACTGGCCAGCAGTTCACATGAAACGTTATTCACGTTTGCTTTTCCTTCGCTGGCCTTCGTTTTGCTTTGAATTGCGTTCCTTAACATCGATCGCTATTTGCTTTGCGTTACTCTCCGTCTCCATGACAAATTAAATTTATCAATGTTAAGTCGTTCAAGATAGTATTGATGTGTTCAGAAGAAACGTCAATTAGTTATTGTAATGAAAGACGCTTTGTGTTTAGTTTTTTTTTTTTTTTCTTTTGATGATTTTAACAGTGCCCTACATGTATTCACTTCATAGGTTCATTTTGATAATGTCAAAGTACCCTTGGAAAATGTTCTTGGAGGTAAATGTTATAATTCAGTAGTACTTTCACAGAGTGAATAAGGAAAGCATGGACATAAAAAAATATATTGATTGTGGAATTTGTTTTTGTGTTGAGAGGTGAACACTTTCAAAGCCAATCGAAAGTTGTCGCGTGAGCTCTGCTTGTTGCTGTCACACGTCATCATGTTGCTTAGCAACGAAACATGACGTGGACGAACAAACGAGCGAACTAACACGAACGAACGAATGAACGAACGAACGAACGAACGAACGAACGACCGACTAACGAATAACTTTATTTTCAACTTAATAACTTTAGTGTCAAGGGTGTTAAGCTTTTGTTAAAACCAATTGAGTCTACTTAAAAATAGTCCAAAGTTAAAATGACTTTATTTTTACAAATATTTAAGTTGGCTAAATTTAACAAGTTGAGCTACGAACTTACAACAGGATTCCAAACTTTTTTTTTTTTTTTTTGTGGTGCAGCTATAGTATTTTGCGTTCATTTTCACAGGTGTCGGTGATGGTTTTAAGATCGCCATGCATATTCTTAACAACGGAAGGTTTGGAATGGCTGCTGCTCTGTCTGGAACCATGAAGGGACTTATAACGAAAGCTGTGAGTAGGTTTTTACTCAATTAAATTCACACTACGATTAAGACTTTCTTTTCTTCGCATTGAAGAACACTGCAACATATTTTACCAAGATCTCGCTTTCCTCTTGGATTAACCTGCTAAGTAACCTTGGTAACACGGACACTTTCTGTGGTCTTGAAGTACGCGTAAAAACGTCAGTGTTTGACTGTAATTGTGATTCTTGTATCCATACACTCACTTCTCGAAACAATAAACAATAACAACTGTAGCAACACGAAACCAGACTTTTTAGTGCGATTTTCACTGACTTCTTTTTCAACCGCACTAGTGGTTCCCTATTAACGTATTGCCGAAACTCTAGGATGATTCGGATTTTGTTTCACGTAATAACTGCATACATGTCTGTTTTCTTGCGTCAGGCTGACCATGCTGGGAACAGAGTACAGTTTGGCAGTAAACTGGAGACGTTCGGAGTCATTCAAGAGAAGTTAGCTCGTATGGCCATGTGCCATTATGTTACTGAGGTAATAGTATCCGCTGAAGAAGGAACGCTGAGTGATAAACTAATTGCCAGAGAGCATATCATTTAAACCAGAGAGCAGAAGTGTGCATTCAATATGTATAACAAGTAATCGCATGATTTTTCGCGTGCAATATGGCATAAATATAATGCTACATGAACGAATTGCACGAGGCAGCCCGTAGGGACGGTTCAATTTATTTAGCCTTTGAAAAAGTTTACTCGAGCTTATTCATTTCAAACTGCAATCGTGTTCAGGTGATTGCGAACATACTTAAAGCTGAAGACACAAACAGTTTGTTTATAAAGTCGCCTGTAATCGAGGAATGTTTTAAGAATTTGCAGTGGTATTTCCACAAAGTGACTCTTCATCCATTGTTTCCTGGGTCGAATTGGAATTTAGAAGTGTTGGTTTTTGTTGAGGGAGGAAAACCGGAGAACCTGGAGAAAAACCCTCGGAGTAAGGACGAGAACCAACAACAAACTCAACCCACATATGACGCTGAGCCCGGGAATCGAACCCAGACCACATAGGCGGGAGGCGAGCGCTCTCACCATTGTCCTGTTCCTGGACCCTAGGGATTCCCGGCGCTTCAATCCAGTTTCTTCTGTAACGGCCACAAAAGATGCTGCTCCTCCTGAATTGCGGAATAGCTCTATTAAACTCTGTTACTCTTCATTGAGTACCGTGAGGGTTCTGGTTATAAGCCCCTCCGGTTATAGGCCCATTTACCTGAAAACATAAAAATACATCCGGTTATAAGCCCCCCCCCCCCCCCCCCCCCCTATGGTTGACAGTACTGAAAAGGGCTAAATGCTGCTTTATTGTGCCTTTTTAACTTAAAACATATTTCAATCAACAAGGCTTATAACCGCAATTTTACGGTACTCACGTAGTCAAGACATTAAAGATGCAATAAACTTACCTACAGTTTCCGATCTTCCGCTAACTAACCGTTCTATTCTGTTATTCCAGTCAATGGCGTACATGCTCAGTGCTAATATGGATCAAGGAGCCACGGATTTTCAGCTTGAAGCTGCCATCAGCAAGGTTTATGCATCTGTAAGTGTTGTCTGCACTGCCTGCAGTTCAAGTACTTCTTAACGAGCAATCGTTTTAAACTTGGTCCATATATCGCTGGTTACGAGCAACCGTTAACATCCGAGCGGGGGAACAAGTGATCAATCCCACTCCTTATTTCCCCATAAGCCCCAGATCCTATTCGGTACTGTTTTGCAGTGTTGTTCCTTAGAAAGTCAAGATTTGACAATTTTCCTCGAAATTTTCAGGAAGCAGCATGGTTCGTCGCTGACGAGTGTATTCAGATTCTTGGCGGAATGGGCTACATGAAGGTGAGGCTGGCACCATTGTAGCGCATTGCAATAATTAATATTTGGAGTGTTCTTTTTGCTGATAAAACCAATTTTGCACGCGAAATTAGACTTTCAAAGTTTGTGTTTTGGTATTGTAAACGATTGACACGGCGAAACAGTGAAGAACTCGCGCCGACTTGCGTTAAATTTGATCCTAACCAAAGTGAATGCAATTCGTCTCAAGTACATGCAAGTACATGGGAGTTTTTCAGAATTTTAAACTACTGTTTATTCCGACTCCGTTTGTCCAGGCCTGTACAGTAGAAAACTTGTGTCTGCCTTTGGGAGGCTTAAATTGTACATTGTTTTCCTGAGTGGCCGGGTCGTATTACGGGTGGTGTATGCCTACGGGAGATGTCCATGAGGTTCAACTGTACCAACATATTTTCTTATTTAAATGCTTTTAGGATTGTGGAGCTGAACGTGTTATGCGTGACCTCAGAATTTTCAGAATATTCGAAGGAACTAACGACATTTTGAGATTATTCGTGTCTCTAACTGGCCTTCAGGTAAGCTCAAACGAAAGTATTTTTCGTAATGGTATTAAGAAATGGCGGAGGCATAAGTTGAGTAAATTAAAACGAGGCTCCTGGGGGTTTGAACATAGACACCGATTAGAATTGTTTGGGAAGGCGAAACTGACATAATTTTGGAGGATAACCAGGGATGGACTAGCATTTTACCCAGGGGAAGTTGCAATGTTGTGGGAGGGGCAGTGGTCAACCTCATCAGTAATGGTTAGCGGGGGCTTGATTCCGGATCGAGCGGTCCGATTTGGAGCCCTGGACGGGTTCAATGCGTTGTGTTCTTGAGCAATACACTTTACTCTCAAAGTGTCTCTCTCTCTATCCAGGTGTGTAGATTGTTACCGGTGAATTTACTGCTGGGGATAACCCTGCGATTGACTAGCATCCCATCCAGGAGGGTAGTAGAAACACTCCTAGTCGCTAAATCTACGGAAACCAGTATAAGCTCTTACGTGATGTGCCGTTCACTAGGCGCAAACGCACACTTAACCTTACCTTGGCCGATTAGACGTATGACTCTTCCGATCCCAAGGACTGGAATGGCGCTAGCCTTTACCTCCGAGTGTCCCTTATGCATGAATGTTTACAGACGCTTTTAAGTTACTTTCCAATTTGTTCTTTCTTCGACCCGAAAAATTACGTATTGGTAACGTAACTTACAGATTCTCTTTTCATTGATTGGCTGGCGCTGTAATTCATGCGCAAAACTTGGTAACCTTGGTAACAGCCAATCAGAGGCACTGCGCCGATAGCTAAAGCTACGTCATTATTGTTGGGTCGGATCTTAGAAGCCTTTCTATTGGAGGATAAATTTTACTCGCAAAGATACTTATTTTTACCCAAACAAAGGGTTTTTTTGAGTTCTTCCTATATATTTGACTTTCTTTTTTTTTTCTCGTAGGATGCTGGAAAATACTTGAGAGAACTTCAAAAGTCGTTACAAAATCCAGCGAATTTTGGAATGATGTTGTCTGAGGGAATCAAAAGAACGCGCAGGTATTGTCACTATCTGTTGGTAGTAACATCTTTCTTTTTGTCCGTGTTTTCCTTCAGATAGTCCATCCAATCGGATCAGTGTATTCGCATGCTAAACACACTATAGGAGCGTGGGCAGTTTTGACAAACGTACAATGTTTGCTTAATGCCGTTTTTAACTGCGCACGAAAATTAGCATTAGCGGACAAGAAGAACGAATACACTCATTGTTCACATGCTGCCCTCGCTAGGATTAAGTGTCAAAATGAGCTCACGAGGAACAAACAATTTTTTTTCCCTGTACTTATGCCCATGTTTGTGCTTATGTTTATTCTTGATGAGGACAGCGTAAGAAGAGTGGGTGTGTTCGATCTTTTTTTCCACTGAGTTCTGAAAGGTTTGTTCGTTGTTTTTACAAGATTGATATAACGAGTATCCATTGTCGTTATCAAAAAGGTAAAACAGCTTGTATTCGTTCGTTCGTTCGTTCGTTCGTTCGTTCGTTCGTTCGTTCGTTCGTTCGTTCGTTCGTTCGTTCGTTCGTTCGTTCGTTCGTTCGTTCGTTCGTTCGTTCGTTCGTTCGTTCGTTCGTTCGTTCGTTCGTTCGTTCGTTCGTTCGTTCGTTCGTTCGTTCGTTCGTTCGTTCGTTCGTTCGTTCGTTCGTTCGTTCGTTCGTTTGTTTTTGTTTGTTTCAATGTTTAATGTCCGTTTGTTTGTTTGCTTGCTTCCGAACCAGGGCTGTTGGACTCAAGTCAGGTCCTTCCTTGACAGAACATGTTCATTCTGATCTGGCACCCTCGGCTAAGCTGGTAAGTGGTTGTGCCGGCCAAATTAATGTGGGCGGGGAAGGAAGAGAGCGATAGGTATGAGAAAAAGAAGGGGGACAGTAGGAGGGAGGGAGAGAGGGAAGGAGGGTGGGAGAGATGGAGGGTCGGAGAAAGTGAGGGAAGGAGAGAGGGAGGAAAGGATATAGGTAGGTAGTGAGGCAGGCAGGGAGGGAGGGAGGGGAGGGGGAGGGTGATTGAGGGCGAGGGGATCAGTAAGTGGACAGGGAGAGAGATGTCAAAGGGGGTCAAAGACTACAAACAACTCTAATCGTACAAGATATGAGGACGTTGCACCAGCGAGAATCCATGAAATCTATGTTCTTGGATAAAATGTAACTTAGCTTGGCTTCTGATTATTCCGTCGGTTGTTATTTAGGCGGCGGAAGCTGCAGGCGACTTTGGTGCAACAGTAGAGAAGCTTCTGATCAAACACGGAAAAGGCATCAGAGGTATTGTTTGCAGCAGAATGGTGCTGCTACTGTACGTTTTTAGCTTAACTCGATCTGGACCTATCTGATTTCAACGCTTAGTGAAATCTGTTTTGTAGACATTGGACAACAACTTGCAGATCTACGTTAATGTTGCTTTTTATATTTGCTTTCTTGCAGACCAGCAGTTTTTGCTCAAGAGACTCGCAGATGCTGCTATCGACATTTATGGTATGGCTGCAGTGCTTTCCAGGTAATACATTTTGATTCCTTGAATTTTTAGACATTTAATTTCTTTTCACGGTGTGAGAGATAGATGAGTAGAGAAGGAAACACAACGAAGTCATGATGTATTGAGGCTACTAGAACAGGGCTCCGGCTGGCGCATGACACCGAATTCTGTAGCAGGAAGCAACATGAAGTAGTTTACCTGCTAGAATTTCATTTGGTGTCCCCCAACAATTCATGCGGAATTATATTATTCATTCGCGGACAATGGTCAACTTCAGTGCTCACTCAACCTTTTTACTCCAGGAGGGTTAGGGATAAGATCGCGACCCCTGGCGCACTGCAGGCTGGGAGTCGGTCGTGGGCTACACTATTCCCAACCCTTCCCCGCCAAAAGATGTGTAGAAAGTGTAACCTGCGAACATAAAGTATAACGGCAAAGGTCAACAGGGCAATAATCCAAGCATGAAAGAACGAGGAAGATTGAGAAATACTTCTGAATGACTTATTAGGCTTATTTTTCGTGATGCGGTTTATTTTATTTTATTATTTCACTATTGCGCCATTTCACCATATTAGGGCAACAAAACGCGCAAAATATGCCACGTTATTACACTGTAGAACAGGACAAAAATGCAGACTGAAGGCGGAGCGACAAAATGGCCGAACCAACTTTATTTCTTAGTGGAATATTAAATCCCTTTAACATATAATACGAGCGGACATTTTGTTCATTGCTCGTAAAATATCCGCGCGTATTATATGTTAAACCATCCAATAAGGTGTATTTATTGTTTGTTTGTTTGTTTTTTTATTGTATTCCTGTACGTAGTAACTATTTCATTTGATGTGATGATATGAACGTGTGACTTTTTTTCCCTTTTGTCAGGGCATCTCGATCCCTAAACCACAAAACAGAATCTGCACAACATGAGGCGATGTTAACATCCGTCTTCTGCGATGAGGTAAAGCTTTTTTAATCATTATTTATTTAGTTGACAAATAATATTATTTACAAAAAAGTTACCCTACATAACTTACTTACCGAACATTGTTAACTTAACAGTAGACGGAAATCCAGATAAAACTGTGTACCACAATCGCTGTAATACATTGCTAGCAGAACAATGTTAGTAATGTTAATACAATGTTAGTGCAATGTTAGCAAAACCAGACGCTTCGAGGATTCTCCCTCTGAGTCTGGTGGATAATGCCTTTGATTGAAAGCAGGCCCTGAGTTGCTTTCAATCAAGGCATTTTCCACTGATGAAGAGGGGTAACCCTCAAAACTTGTTTTTTTTTTTTTTTTGCTAGCATTTAGAGTGCTTTTACTTCACCCGTGAAACACTAACTAATCTTTCAGATAGTATTACACACTAGTTCCATTGTTTTCTTTTGTTTAGTTTTGACTATTACGCACTGATTTCTACATGTTGTTTCACAGGTTAAATATAATCACTCTAATAGCGCACATATTGACACAAACTACTGAATGTATAACTTAACAGTATATTTCTAACTTGCAAGGCATGCATCACTTATTTACAATATACTATTTACTTACACTACGCTTACACTCGCTTACGTAAGGATAGAGTTCTTTAGTGAGATGAGGTAAAGCTACATTTCCACCATTTTACATAAGTGAAGCGCTTTCCATTTGTGTAAAACACGAGTGAGAAATTTCCAGCAAATCGAACAGTACATTTTTCAGCAAACACAATAATACGGGACGAATGTGTACCATTTGAACACTCTCCAGTGGAAAGGACCGTTCCAATTTATTTCTCACCGGAAAAGCCGCGTCTATCATCGCGTGGCATGGTAATAGTGCGAAACAGGTAAATGATACTGACAGTGATATTTCAAGCATGTCGAGAAAAGGGTAATACCTTTGAAGGTATTCCATTTTTTTCCGAAAATTTTCCAGTGGAAGGAAGTTGTTCCATTTGATTTTTCACTGAAACAACTAGTTTCTCCTTGGAAATGGAAAGCGCTCCTGAAATATTTGTCATTCATTGTTACCAGAATAAGAATCACAATTTTTTTTTTTGTCCTCTTATAGGCTTCTGACCGAGTGAGGCAGAATCTGGATTCCTTACACGACTCCAACAAACTCTCCAACAACACGAAGATGTCGAGAATAGCATCGGAAGTCATCAAGAACTTGAACACAGTCCCTGCTCATCCTCTGGGATTCTAAATACGCCTGGTAGAATTTGAATCACGTGACACGTGGCTGATATTTGGAAATCTTGCTTGCAATTGGCTGTCAAGAACAAAATACATCTCATTAGGAATTGGAAGAATTTCGCTATGGAGTATTGGAAACGTTAACATGCTTCGAATCGTGCTTTCTACACTAAAATCGCCTACACTTGACGTTAATTTTCCCATATTTATTCTTAGCTGAGACATTTCAGTGCGTATGGCATGACGTGTATAGCAATCTAAGGTTGTCCTTGGCTACAGTCAAAACAAGTAAAAGACATCGAATTTATCAAGCCGAAATAGTGACAGAAATGCACTAACAGTCAGTCACTCGTGCCACAGCAAGAATTGTACAGAAAGGAGTAGATATTATCTGGTAAAGCAGTATTTTCAAAGACGTAACGGCGCAGGTCAATTGACGTTTTTTATTCAGGCTGGTCTTGTGTAAAACGCACTGTAATAAAGACTGTGTCGATTTGAAACCATCATCGTTGTATTATCCAACTCAAATACCCCGCATTAATAATCACCGCAGTAGTGTAGCTTGTAATTCTACTGGTCCTCTAGTGTAGCTGTTGATATTGTTTGGGGGCTAGGGGCATTGTTTCTGTTGTTTGTTCTATTGTTCTCTGGAAGGTAGCAAGTCATTCCTGTGGCCATTCATTTGAGATGTGAGACCCTGCGGAGGTTGCTACCAAACCCAATAACTGTACTAGTCTCTTTCCTCCCCATCCTCCACCCCCCTTAACCTCCAGCCCCCGCTATCCTCGCTACCTTTTAACAGGGCTCTATCTGTGCGCATATGAGGTCTTCGTGGTCATTGATTTTTGCTCGCGGTGTTGCTTGATCTCACCTTTTTTTGTCCCAAATCACTATTCGCCTAGCTTCCGATCAGAGAGATTGCAAAATACCCAGTGTTCCCCTTGCAGCAACGCTACTCGCGTAATTTGCCAGGCTCTCATTAAATCATGGGAGTCTGAAAGGAACCCGACCTTGCTTTGTGGGTATACGGGCTTGGATTCCACACCTATTACTTTTCATACCGTACATTTTCCACCTTAATAACATAAAGGATACGGGAATGACTTTAAGAGTGTTCAATTTAAGATGTCATTCTCACTAACCAGTACCAAGCCACGAAAGTTAACCCCTAACAACGTACGACGCTCATCCTCGTCTCTTACATGGGTCTCCCCCTCCCCCTCCCCCTCCCCCTAGCTACCCGCACCTTTCCCGAAGCCATCATTTACACAGGCTGGGGTTGACAGCTACAGGAAAGGAACTCTTTCTCCTGCGCAAAGACCTCCTAGCGGGAGGGGGAAAGGGAAGAAACGAAAGACCCCCTGAGGGGTGGGGAAGTCATCGCCAGCTTTACCTGCGCGCTTCCTTCCCGTCACCCCCTCCGCAGTCTCCGATCTGCCATTGACAAGGCAGCACGAAGGAGGCCTCTTGGCAGGAGAGAGGGAAAGTAAGTACATCACAATTTAAATTCCTCCAATCTCAGGTTCATTTTCCGACAACCTGGTTTAATCTGCTACCCATGAGAGCGCCCGCTGCCCAAATCTCGCTCTATCTAATGCCGGTAGTTCTGGCCGTGCAGCTGTCTGGAGAAATTTTAGAAAAGTCAAACAATTTTACAGTAAATGCGCATTGGTTGGAAATTATACTTAAAAATTCACTACTAGATACTAGATAATAGGAGAAGGCACACCCGGTAAGAAAAAAAAAAAACGACGCATAAATGGAAACATAGAGTTCCCAGCTCCGGAAAGATCGCTGTGCTGTAAAATGTTAAAAGTGTGCAGGCTGGCTTTTGGCACCACTGTCCATAGCCTCTGGTCGTTCTGCGTAGACCCAGAGTTTTCAAGGGCTAACTTGCGCGCGTGGATAACGCGCGGGCTGCATTAAACATCCCATCATTCTTTGCACGTCTAGGACAGTTCGCCATTTTGCTGAATGTTCGCAAAGAAGAACGAGAAGCGATCGAAAAGGTTCATATTTAGCGTGTTTCCTTGTTACTTTGACGCTTTTTGTTCGCATGGTATGATTTTCTATTAATCATTTTGTATTTTGTGATATTCAGGTTAAGTGTATCGCAGACTTCTTCACAAAGAGCTGGAGAGGTATGTCGGACTGCAGCGCTTCATAGAAGCAGGTAAATAAGCTTTAATTTACCAAGGCAAATCATTGTAAACGCCATTTTTGTGGGACTGGACTTTACTTGATTAAAGATGTTTTTCTTGTTAGTTCCCTATGTGACTGGGTATTTTATTTGAAGTCGACATGGTGCATGTTGTCCACTGAGGTGGGGGGAGGGGTGGCGAGGAAAATTATTGACTTGGAGGGGGGTCATATGAATAGAATGGCTGTACGAATTAGGAAGACGGTTATTAGTTTTACATTCATATCTGTCCCTTCTCCCTGCATGGGATGCTTACCTGCTATATTACAGATAATTTAGCATAATTCAAAGACTGATGAAAGTGCTGTCTAATTTTCAATAGACAGGGCTGCAAATAACGGCCGGTCAACGGACAATGTCCGGCCAAGATGACTAATTGTCCAGACAAAATTTTGGTTTGGCAGTCACTTTGACCGGTCACGTACATGGCTTTTCAACGCTTAGTGAAATCTGTTTTACAGACATTGAACGACAACTTGCAGATCTATAAATTCCCCCATGTAACGCAATAAACAGACAACACACCGATAAAACAGAGATTCCTTTGTTGGCTGAGAGAGAAGTTTATTCGTAAAGCAAGCAGATACTAAGCAGTAATAACATACAAAATTGGTGAATAAACCTCTCTGGCCCGGGAGGGATGGGCAGGAAAGGAATTACTCGTGTAAGTTCTAAGCACTAATAATATACCAACGTGAATACAAAGGCAACTCAACTGAATTTATCGGACAGTAACCGGATAATATATGTTAAACCTATGATTACTTAATACCCCTAAAAGATATGGATTGACATAAACTGTAACCGCGATAGCGTGAGGGGGTGATTGACATAAACTGTAACCACGATAGCGTGAGGAGGTCAATTAAGCATTTTAAGAGGATCCCAAAATAGGCCAATTCCCCCATGTAACGCAATAAACAGACAACACACCGATAAAAAAGAGATTCCTTTGTTGGCTGAGAGAGAAGTTTATTCGTAAAGCAAGCAGATACTAAGCAGTAATAACATACAAAATCGGTGAATAAACCTGTCTGGCCCCAAAAAACCCCCAAAGGAATCTCAAAACGGGTAAACAACAATAGAAAACTGACAAGAGCGGTAGAAGACAGCCTAATATAAAGCGTGACGCATGCGATAAGCCAATTGAAGCTTAGCGGACATAGACATCTCTAAATAAGACTTATAGGCGTCCGAGGCCCAGTCTCTGTACACTTGAATAATCTCTCCCGGGACACCTAAACGAAAAGCCCATGAAGCCGCCCCCCGGCGAAATGAGTGCCCTCAAAAAGACTGATAATCTGATATGCCAGCCCGACGAAGCAGGTCACGAAAAAAGACAACATACTGTGATTTGGTGACCGGGACTACGCGACCTGACTTGGATGGCAGTAAAAAGGCTGGGGACTCTGGAGTGGCGGGAATAAGAGAACACATAAGCTCGTACATCTGCACCGGACAAAGGGGGGAATGCGACATCCGCAGCAAAGGTAACAAAAGACGCCGTTGCCCGAACTGAATGGTCTTGGTATGCTTAAATAAAACGACTAGACCCGTAGAGGTAGGAACGATATCACCTCTGCATAAATGAATGGACGGGTCAAAGGATGCGGATGTACGAGGAACTATATTAGACACCCGAGCAAGCAAGAAAAAGGTACAAAGAAATGCCGACATATAAGTAACGTCCACTGGATTTGTTAAATCTACTAACGACACTAACTTTAAAAATATCTGTTGTGACGGGAGGGGCCCTGCTGGGCACGTGCTTTGCCAAGCGTTCCAGTCCTTTTAAGATGATGGTCAATTCATAACTCTTGAACAACGTAATGTCCTGACCCGCCAACAAATGAAGGAGTTTAACACCACTAAGGTAATTCCGCACTGTGGCTGGTATCATGCTACGACTTAGAAACTGACAAAACAAGGACAGAGTGTCTAGGCTTGCAGGAATTGGAGTCAACTGAAAATAAGCACAAAACAGGAGAAAGGCACGCCACTGAGTCAGGTGGTTCTTATGAGTTCCATCGGCATAAGCTGCTCGGCGAGTAGCATGGAGACCCTGGCGAAGAAGGCGAAGTTGACGCACTGCAAAGGAACAATTAAAGACTATCATCAAACTTGAAAATATCGTCGGGAAGATTGACACGCGTAAGGTGTGAAAGGGACCCTTCACGGAGTAAAGTTAAGCGGTAGTGATCAGAAATGTGCCAACGTGAGAGAAAATCTGCGGTACGATTGGCTTGGGAAGAGAGATGTACCGCTCGCAGTTCAAACTCCCCCTGAGCGGCTTGCAACCAGATTTCGCGCAAGCAGGTGGCCAACACGGGATCCCTGGTACGACCAGTGTTAATAACTGAAACAACGGCTTCGTTGTCACAGAAGAGCTGAATCCTTCGACCCTGCCAGTGGTGGCCCCATAAACATACAGCTACTATTACAACGAGAAGTTCTAAGTGATGGATCGCGGTGCAGACGGTAAGAACGAAGCTGGGGAAGACGGAGTGGAAGTACTCTGTGGATGACACACCACCACATCCACTTAAACGTGCGTCGGTGGCAAAAACTGCGTCCGGAGTTGACCATGGCGTGTTAGGAATGATGGAGATACCATTGTAACGCGGGAGAAAAATCTGCCACCAGCGTATATCTTTACGGAATTCTGAGGTCAAGCGGACATGATGTGTAGAGGACTTGATGGAGCGAAGCAAGTCGAGAATACGAGAAACGAAAATACGGCTCTGACGAACGCACTTAGCAACAAACATAAGCTTTCCCACTAGGGATTGCAGAGCAGATTTGGTACATGATAATAATAAGGAATTACTCGTGTAAGTTCTAAGCACTAATAATATACCAACGTGAATGCAAAGGCAACTCAACTGAATTTATCGGACGGTAACCAGATAATATATGTTAAACCTATGATTACTTGATACCCCTAAAAGATATGGATTGACATAAACTGTAACCGCGATAGCGTGAGGGGGTGATTGACATAAACTGTAACCGCGATAGCGTGAGGGGGTCAATTAAGCATTTTGAGAGGATCCCAAAATAGGCCAATTATTCAAACTTGCTGCATTCTCAAGATTATTTAGCACCTGAAATTGAACATACGACGCCATATGCCACATTCATTGCTAAATAAAATGCATGAATACAAAGCTCAGCTGCAATTTTATCCGTGGCATGTTTATTTCCAGGTGCTAAATAATCTTGAGAATGCGGCAAGTTTGAATAATTTACTGTAACACGAGCGTTCTCAAAGTGCTCCAAAATGGAAGACGAGAGGTAGCTATCTTGGCGAGCCAAATTCGACGAGTTTCATCGAGACTAGACACACGAAACTAAACAAAGTTGTTTGCACATATGCTGTATTTTGTCATACTTGAAAATAAAAGAAAAAAAATCGGTAGATTTTTTTTTTAATTCGAAAAAAAATGAATATTTCAAAATTCATAATTTGCACCCCTTAAACCTCTTCCTCTTCATTTGTTTACAACTTTTGCTGGGTGTTTCCGATCTTTCCATACTTTTCAGCAACATTTTAGCTGGCATTAAGCTTTCAAATAATCTATTGGATCTTAGCATTACTTAAGCGTTGTTGTAACAGCTCCCAATTATACACAAGCATAATATTTTGAAACAAAAGTTCAACAGTCATCTGTGCAGCAATTTCTACCCAGCTGATTTTGTTGAAACTTGCTCACATTAAAACTTGGATAATTTGAACTAGTTGACATTAATTAGAAAAAAATCTATCCTCACATTTGGAAAATATTCGCGTTTTTTTCATAAATATATTTTTCAAAAAACGCTAATATCTCGTGATCGTTTGCCTTGTTTGCCCTATAATGAAAAGCTTTATAAACTTTGAACATTTGTGATTTCAATTGCCAAAAATCAGAAAAATCAGTTGAGGTTTACATGCCAAAAACTCGATTTAGGAAAGAGCACCTCCGTTCCCAAACAATAGCCGTGGGCCACCTTAATTGGCCATTTCTTCAAAATAAATATTTTCAATATTTTGACCGGTCAAAAACGAGACGTGACCAAGGTAAAATTGGTTTGGCTGGTCAACAAGACCGGCTACTATCCAAAAATTATTTGCAGCCCTGATAGACAGTCCAGGGTTTGTGTGCCAGTAAAATTGGCAGAATCATTAAGGGTCATTACAAAGGGTAAGGCAGCGAGGCATGCAAGCCATTCCGGTTTAGCCTACACAATGCTCCAAGTTTATTTTTTTTCTTAGTGGCCATTTGGCCACTGACTGCTCAAGTTTGGTCGCCAGTGAAAACTATAAGCCGCTAAATTAAGCTCGTGCTTTCAATCATTCTTCTCAATTTTAGTTGCCAGGCTGGCGACTTTGGTTCCAATTTAGTCGCCAGCTCCAAAGTTTTAGTCGCCATGGCGACTAAAACGGTCTTAACTTGGAGGGTTGTTACATAGCACTTTGGTTAGCCTACATGGCACTCCGGTTCTAAATAGCACTTTGATTAGCCTACAATTATCTTAGGTAGCTTGCAGTAAGCCTTTTTATTGGGGTTAGGGATTTATGTCTCGCATGCCTTGCTACCTTGCCTCACATGCCTCGCTGCCTTCCCTTGCATGCGTTGCATGTCTCGCTGCCTTGCATAATTTGTAAGACTCACCGTAAGCCAAATTATAAATAAACCACTTTCACTAAACTTTTTTGTTGAATATATCGATCTCTGCATTATTATAAAAAAATTAGGGAGTTTGTTGTTAATGGTTTCAGTTGACTTCTGATAGTTGGCTTGGGCCCAACCATTATCAACTGCCTTGTAGTCTAATTGTTAAATAGAAACTTTGAGCTTGCAATCTTTTATTGTTAATCATACTATACCTCAAGATCACTATGCAAGTTAAGAGCCTGCACTAAGAAAACAACACAATGACACTGTACAGGCCCCATGATCTGTGCCCCAATTGACTGCATCAAGGGTTCTCCAAATCAGGCGGTAACCGGTAAAATTTACCGCTGGCAGCACCACTCTTTACCGCCTAAAACCGCGGCTGTGATCAAAAATAACTGATAGAATAGGTAGAAAATAAACAGCGAAAAAATGCAATATTTATTCACAACTTTGTGCCAGTATTCTAATTCAATATTCTTTATTTCTCTTCACCTTCCAAATCTTTGATTGCTGTTATCTTTCGAAAAAAGAGTACGTTTTGGCGGGCTTTCTTCATAATGAATCGGCAGCAATAGCTGCTCTCCTTTCATTTCGTCCGTTCTGTCCATTGATAATGAAAGAATTTCACAAGGCAAATAGGTAAAAATAATTTATTTTAAGTGAAAAATATTACGGAGAAAATAAGCTTACGATTAGCTGATTGTTAAGTTATATGCAGCACATAACTTTTGTCCATCACACTAGCCACAAATCATTCTGTTTAATTTTTGTCTGTTTTTTTTTTTATTTGTTGCAGTTAGAGGCAAGCTATGGGACTTCAAGGACAGGATATCACCCATAAGCTCTTTAAATTCTAAATAGATGATGCTATTGCAATCCAGAAACCAGGTAAACGGCTTGTGTTCTTATGCTTTGATCAAATCAAAACTTAACCTGGCTCCCAACAGGAATCCCCTTGGGCACCTCTGCAGGGTCCCCCAGATATGGAAATTAAAACTAAGACTTTGTATGTTATTTTCTGAAAAATCTGAAAAAAATATAATTTTAGTTGGGCCAATAAAGATATCTTCAAAGAGGCCTACAACTTGAACAGAATTTGTCCAATCTTTGTCCAATGTGTGGAGTGGGTAGGACAAAGGGGAATTTCAAAATTTCCAAAACTGCTAGATAATCACTCTTTGTCAATTTTTTTTTAAAGCCATAGTTTTCCCTAGTTTTTCCAGGTTAAAGAAGTTTTGAATTGATCATTGCATTGCATGATGTAAACCAAGTTCTGCTTTAAATTTGAAATACCACAGACATGCTTACTTGAAATTATTTGTTTATAATTAACGTAACATGTGTATCAATTGGCTTATAAGGAAAAATATGTTCTGACAACATTTTGAAAGTGGATAATATCTTTATTTTTGGTTATTCTCTTGATTTCTATACAAAAAAATGTTTTGTGATGGCTGTTGATGTCAATTCTTTTTAAAGCCACCCAGAATTTAGGCTTGAAACTAACCAATCAAAAAATTCTATGTAAAAACTTTTTTGGGTTTCAAATTGTATTGTCTGATTCATGTACATAATCCAAGTGGGATTGGGACTCGGAAATATTCTAAGTCCCCTTAATGAGGTGCTTTTTACGGATCCTAATTCTAAGCCCCCTTAATAAGGTGCAATTTACGGATCCTAAACTCTTTTAAAATTTGGACGCTAAGTGAAGTTTACATGTAGGCTGAATGAACTGTATAAACTGAATCCTAGCATCACAGACCAATTTACAGTACGGGTGTATTGGACAACCCTCCCAATGTTGTCACTCACTAAAAACTGTTTTACTTATAATATTATTTGCCTAAGTTACTTATCTATTTGCTTTCTTCGGGATATTTTTTGCACGTATTAACCGGACGTAATATATTTTCTTTACTGTTTCTAAAATTCACATGATTATCAAAGGTATTATCCACTTTTTGCAAAATGATTGTTGAAAAGAAATGTTTTAACTTTTTTTTCCTTCCAACTTTGCTGTGCATGTCTGTGGTATTTGTAGTTGCTGTGCAGTGGCCCATGTGTAATTATGAATACGCCACGTATCCCTTCAGCGATAATTTCATATCAAAAATTTTGGAGTTAGGGAGTACCGGTATATAGGAGAACTCCATTTAACAAGAACAAGAAGATTTTGTTTCTGCTCATCAAATTACCACTTGTCAGTAGTGCAATGACGTCCAAGAAGTAGCAATTCCTTTGATTGTCTAAACTCAAAAAGTCCAAGAAAAAACTTTATAGCTCATTGGGTAAATTCTGTTTAGACAAGTATGGGCCACTGTACAGTTAGTAACAGGGTTACAAGAAAATCACCACTGTTATAAAGCATTCTAAACAGAAAGACGCACTATGTAAAGGGGGGAACCCTTTTGGATTAACTTAACTCGCTTGTTCATATTGGCAAGTTGTCTGGAAATGCTACAAAATTAGTAAAACTCTTCGCAAATATAAAATTACTAACTAAATCTTTATTAACTTATTTATTTTATTCTCGAGTCAGTGTTTTCATAATCCCATTTGTAGTGCGTCTTTGTGTTTAATACCTCATTTCATTGCTGTATTTGTGAGGTACAACATGTGCTTAGTTGCTCAGTTTGCATTGTCTGCTTTAGTATATTTTTTCGAGCCGAACTTTTAGCCGTGAAACAAAATTATCATTGTCAGACAAGATGCTACTAAGGAGTAATTTGAATATTTTCATTTCGCGCGCGTTTTGTAATTGAATTAGCGTTTCTTTGCACGTTCACATCTTAACACGAGGGCTTTGTTTATCAAAAAGAAAGCGGCGAGTTACAAGCATACTGACGCAAATCCGTGGCTTTTTCAAGCGCGCGGCAGTCAAGTCGACCAAAAGTCTGCACCAAACTTGTAAGCTTTTATTTTTGTATTTTTTTTTTTTTTTGGCGTTTCTATTTTAGTTAAGTTTTTATGGCATTCACAAATTGTTTCAAGTTTTATGCAGTCTTTTCACATCAATTTTTGCGTTTAACCAAAAGTTAGCGTCACACGCAAAGACAAACACTCTTGCATTACGCTTATGCATAGGGATTGTGTGACAATTTAAGTTTGCTGAAGGCAAGGCAAAGTTATATTAATATTGGAATTTTGAGCAATTAAGCACAGTTTGTAACTTATAAATACTACAGTGAAAGCACGGTAGGGGTAAAAATGAGAGTTTTAGGGCAGACATTGTTATTTCTGTGGTGGTTTTTTTTGTAAAAGCAGAACTTGGTTTGAGGTCCTGTTATATTGTGTAATCTTTCATGCAACTAGTCTCGCAATATTCTTGGAGGCGGCGTGACAAGTGCGTTGTGTGAGACATTGTGCTGTGTAGCATAAAGTGCAACGGGTGAAATTCTTGCGATACAGTTCGCTTCAGCGGCTGAAGAAAGTCGAAACTTAGTTCTACTTTCTGCAGCCGTTGAAGCGACTTGTTTTGCAAGAATTTGTACGTTGTGTGGTGTGTTACACAGCGTGATGTTTCATATAACTTGTCACGCCGTTTTCGAGAATATCGCGGGACAAGTTGCGTGACAGATTACACAGTATAGCAGGACTTAGTCATGAACACAAGTGTTTACCTGGCTTTTAGTTATGGTGTATTGCTGGTAAAAACGACAACACAAAAACTGCTTCTTTGTCTCTTTATTTGCGTTTATTGTGTTAAAAAAAATAAAAATCTAGCCGATCTTGTCCTGCGTGTCGGGTTGTTTTCACTCTGCTCTGAATAAAAGTGTCTCTTCTGTTCCTCTTTAATATTCGAACTTTAAAATCCTGGTTTGTTTATCTGATCCGCCATCTTTGATGACGACACTTGACGCACTTCAATGATATCGCCGTTTGCTCCCAAGTGAAGATGGCATAATGAGGGAGGTGAGAGTTTGCTCTCCATTCCTCGTCGGTTTCACTCAACTACGCCATAATACCACACCATTTGATTTGGAATATTCATAATTTTTTTAGGCCGTAATTAATATGCGAAAAATATTATTGCCAAAATGATATTAATTTGAGATGCGTGTTTTCAACAAATGTATCGGGAAACTTCTAACGGAGGATCGGAAAAACCGAAGTTCTTAAGTACAAATCATGTTCAGTACATTTCCATGAATATCAGGAAAAGAATTGAACGCCAAAAACCACTGATCTGACTCCCGACCAAACCTCCTGCCGACTGTCATCCCACAAACTTCACCAAAAGAACACAAGTCATTTGAAACTCTCCCGTCAAAGCTGATACAAGTTTAGGAGTTTTCTATCGCTTATGTTTAAAGGTTAATAAGAATCGAAGAAAGTAAAATGAAATGTATAGCGCACAATTTTCAAGTGGAGAATTTGAGAGCAAACCTAATTAAATATTCGAGATTTTGAATCGCCCTAAAGTGCGGACACGGTGGAATTTTAAAAGTCATTGTTTTGTTCATGTTGTTGTTGTGATTTTTATTTTGCATAACATTAAACAACGAAGCATCCTCGGAAACCCAGCGGCAATTAATCGGGGCGAGACGAAGTAAGCCGAGCAGCGAACGTTTACGAACATTTACGCGCCGATTTTACGCTTGGTTTCCTTCGTCCTGCCCTGACAGAAACTCTGGCCCTGATTAACAGACGCTGAATTCCCGAGAGTGCTTCGTAAGAAAGTGAAAAATCGGCGCGCAAATGTTCGTAAACTTTCGCCGCTCGGTTTACTTCGTCTCGCCCCGATTAACTGCCGCTGGATTTCCGAGGATGCTTCGTTGTTTAATGCTATGCAAAATAAGAAAAAGACAGCAACACCTACGCGATAACTGTGTTTGCAAACTTCAACGAGTATTAAAGACAATGAAAGATTTCGATGTTTACTTTTGGTTTGGAAATCAAGATTAACAATTGGCCTAGGAAATTATATAATCGAACGATAAATTTGCTTACAAAATAGAGCTAGAGAAGTTGCATTTGAAGTTTTGGAAGGCAAGATCATTAATTGGCCTACGAAGTTGACATCGACTATATTTGGTAGCAAAATAAACTTTGAAAGGTTAAATTTAAAGTTTTGGAGGAAAAGATGAACCAAAATCGAAATATATATTTTTATTTGATTACATAATAAAGCTCTGGAAGTTATATTTAAAGTTTTGGAAAACAAAATGATAAAAAATTGACTTATATATTTGGTTACAAGATAAAGTTTTAGAGGCTCAATTTAAACTTTTGGAAGACAAGAAGAACAATTCACCTATAGAAACAAGCTCAAATTTTACATTTGGTTACGAAATAAAGTTTTCGAGGCTGAGTTTTAAAAAGGTTTTGGAAGACAAGACTGAAAATTGAATTGAAATTTTAATATAAAAAATGAAAAATATATTCGATAAATTAGATTAAATTTTCGAAATTTTTACTAAAGTAGCCTCCTTCGCAGCCGTTCCTTGGATCGTCACGCAACACTCCTGGAAGAAGCGTTGCCTGACAACTCAAGTAACGCCTGCGCTGGACACCCCTTTAGTATTCGTTTAGATTAACTTTTCCTACCTGACAACAATCGAAACAAAGAAAACGAAAATTTGTAATTTCAAATCATTGTACTAGATTTCCTCGAATTTTGGTGTTTATCAATATTATTATGTGGTTAGAAATATTTTGCTTTGACTAAGTTTATTTTTTAATCTGAGCTGAAATTTAAGCTTAGTTTTTAGATGGAAAATCCCTAAACAGGTATCAGCTTTTCAGAAGAATCCCAGACGACTATCAGCTCAATCTAGTGTCGCTTGTGAAATTCCAGTCAAGCCAGATCAGTGGCATTCTTTGTTCTAAACTAACCCCAACATCTAGGAAATGTACCGCCCATGACCTGCAGAAAGCACTCCTGTTTTACATCCTTCACGATGGAAGATTTCTAGATACATCGATTGAAGACAAGCATCTTTGAAAGCCAATTGGAATAAAGGTGTGGCATTCTGACGCAGTTAAGTAAAGCCGAAAAGACATGAAGAGCAAACTCTCACCTCCCTCACAATGCCTTCTCCACTTGAGAGCAAACGACCAAATCATCAAAGTGTCCAAGTGCCTCCATCAAATATGAGCGGAACAGATAAACTCACCAGGATTTCTCAGTTGGAATATTGAAGAGGAACGTCAGAAACACCCACCTCAGAGCAAGAGTTTCCACAACCCTGCAGGGACGTTGATCGGCTAGATGTAAATCTGACCATTTGTAATGGTGTGCAGGTGTGTGGGCCATCTCAGTTCCTGGAAATAATCTAAAATATACTAAGTTGAGTGGAAAATATAAAATCCACAAAGAAAACCTAAACAAGCTCATTAGCACAGTAAGAATGGGAACACTCCTATCCACTTAAATGCCTCTGGACTAGCTAATTAAACTAGTTAGAACTGTTATAAAATTGTAATAGTTTTCAAACAGTTATTACATATATAGCTTAAGGCATTTTTGGAGTGATATAGTATGGCGAAACACTATTTTCCCAGGAAAAAAATAATTGCCATTAAATTTGATGTGTACCTGAAAAAGCAATACCTAAGATTCTGAGTTCTCATGACTCTTCCTTAAAATTGCTACATAGAAATCCTAAGAAAAAATAAACACCTCTCAATTTTCACACTTAGATACTTTAACGATTATATGCAAGACTAACTTGCCAGTAAGACCCACTAGATTCAAAGGGACTGTATTCTATACCCTTCCATTGTTTTGTCTGTTCTATGATCAACACTTATAAGTGCTGCCATTGGAAAATTAAATATTTTGCCCATTTTACTGACTTGATTTAGGAATTGATTACTTTTGTGCTAGTGAGCTTGCTGTGACACCTTAAAACAAAGAAAGCAAAATAAAAACGGAAAGAGGAAAAAAAATTAACTTTAGAATTTGTTACTTAAAATTCAAAATCGATTGTGTAAACTTAGGTAATTTTGTATCTGAATCTAGATAATATTGGAAGTTGTGAAATCTAAGAGACTGGCAATGAATTTGTAATTTCAAAATCAGACAATTGAATAGGTCAAGTTAATTTGAATAGATTTACAGCTGAAAATGTGTAGTTTTAGGAAGCCTTCTTTGTTTAAAGGTGAAAAAAAATATTGCAGTCTCAAGTACCATCACGCTATTGTCAATAATTGACGAAATCTAAAAAAGGTAAGAATGATTAATATATGGCCCCGCCCAAGAAAGTCACAATCAATGAGATTTAAATTAGCCGAAAAAGTTGGTATATATAAAAAAAAATAATATTTAAAGGAGAAGTTCACTCCAGAATGGCCATTTATTTTCTTTACGCCAATAAAACGTTTATACAAAAATATGTTATTCACCAAAATCTCAGCATCCAACGAGCGCTAAATCCCTACGAAATCTTTCTCTAAAGTAGCCCAAAATTCGACAACTGAACGCCGCCATCTTGGAGCTAGTAATGTATGCGTGACGTCAAAGAGTTCAGCCTGAAGCTTAGCAGGAAAATTTAAATACTCGAAACTCCTTGTTTCTTTGTAGTGGCTTTTTTTTTGTCAAAATGCCTGTTTGTGCAGCTCCATGTTTCTCAAACAGATCTCCAAGAGATACAAAAAACCTTTCACCTTTTCTTTCCTTTCAGACAGGCATTTTGACAAACAAAAGCCACTTCAAAGAAACAAGGAGTTTCGAGTATTTAAATTTTCCCGCTAAACTTCAGGCTGAACTCTTTGACGTCACGCATACATTACTAGCTCCAAGATGGCGGCGTTCAGTTGTCGAATTTTGGGCTACTTTAGAGAAAGATTTCGTAGGGATTTAGCGCTCGTTGGATGCTGAGATTTTGGTGAATAACATATTTTTGTATAAACGTTTTATTGGCGTAAAGAAAATAAATGGCCATTCTGGAGTGAACTTCTCCTTTAAAGACCTTCAAATAGAGCATGATGAGCATTGAGACTACAATGTATCTTAAAATAAAGAAAAATAATATGTTCTAACATGAATTTCATACAAATTTCCTATTGAGCAGCTACTTTCCCAAATGCAAGGTAATCTTGATTACACTAATGGATTTTGTCTCGGCATAAAAAGAAACACTATAGAATGTATATGAATTTGCCCCCACACCTTTCTGCTTTAGTCGTAATATTGTTAATAATGCCAAAAGTATATGGAAGACGTCTTGAATTTAGAGAAAAGTAAAATCATATGAATTGAATGAAATTGCTATTATTCTACCAAATGTGTACATCACCTCTAATGTTATGATTACAAACTGCTCAATAGGATCCTTGTGAGGAAAATGAAATTTCAAACTGAGACTTCAAGACATGTACAAATAAGTGGCACCATTTAAGATTAAATGTATCCTGTTCTTTAAAAAAAAAGTTTTGGATTTCTAGTCAATCTAATGGACTTCGAGAAAAGAACAATATTGTCAAAAATATATGTGAATGATTATTGTTTACACTAGAATCAAAGCAAACCTACAGTCTGATATTATGAAAAAGCCAGTTTTGGTTTAAAAAAATATCAACAATGTTTGGAATAACTATCTCTCCAGATCAAAAATAACTTGAAAGGAATTAGCAGAGATGAATTTGTAAGCAAGCCACTTATTTGCAAATGAATGGCACACACACAACCCACCAGCCAGCATTAAACAGCCTGTTTATTAGCAGTTACATGTGCATCAAAACAATGATTGTATGAATTCTTTTGCAATAGAAAAAAAAAATGTCTGGAAAATATTTCAAATAATATAGTCTGTTTAATTTACAGGCTTATATTTGTTGTTTTTTAGTTAGTTCCACAAGCACTTTTTAGTGCTCCTCGGCACACTAATGATTGATTGATTGATTGATTGATTGATTGATTGATTGACTGATTGATTTTTGATTGATTGATTGATTGCCAGACATTTCTGTATTTTGTATTTTTGTAATAAAGCAATTTTATAAATTAAGCTGACAAATTTACCTGTGCTGAAATAAAGATTTAGCTTTTTTCTGATTGATTGATTGATTGATTGATTGATCGATCGATTGATTGATTGATTGATTGTTCCATCCCCAAATCCATGGAACTCCCCCCTTTCTCATGATTGAAATAAATCTTAGGAAAAGAAAGAAACATTTTGTTATTTTGCGGGAGTTATTTTCGATTTGGTCATCAGGTAGAAGCTAGATCCCTTTAATTTGCTCAATGATCCAGATATGAGGACCATCAAATCTTTGACACATGTAACTAGGCAATAAACAGTTGTTACTAGGTCTAACAAATGTTTACCATGATCGTGAGTAATCAAGCAAGTTTGGTTCAATTGTTTTAAATGAAGAAATGCAGAATAATTATCACCTAGTATATGCCACTTCATGGTACGCACTTGCCAATGACCAGCAAACTATCACGGTAAATTATTAATTACCTTGAATGTATGGTGCATATTTATAATTAAATTCATAATCCATCATCTGTCCTCTGTTCTTGGTAGTTAGTCGATCCTCATTCATCCTCAATGGCCAACAGTCCTGGGTCCATCAAGGGTCATTCCTCTGTTAACCATCCAAGATCCTTTGTCCATAATCCTCTTACCAAATGAATGTTCCCTTTCTCTGCCAAAGTGCCTGAAAAAAATAAATAAATAAAAATAATAAGTAACTATTTTGTTGCTGGTGGGAGGCGCGGTGGCCTAATGGTTAGTGCGCTGGACTCCGGATCGGGCGGTCAGGGTTCGAGCCCTGGCCAGGGCACTGCATTGTGTTCTTGGGCAAGATACTTTACTGTCATAGTGCCTCTCTTCAGCCAGGTGTATAAATGGGTACCGGCGAATTTACTGCTGGGGGTAACCCTGCGATGGACTAGCATCCCATCCAGGGGGGAGTAGCAATACTCCTAGTCGCTTCATGCTACGGAAACCAGGATAAGCTCCGGCCTGATGGGCCCCTAGGCTCGTATACAGACTTTACCTTTTATTTTGTTGCTGCCCAGGCCCTTTACACGATTCAGTAATAATATTAAATAAATCCTAACTGAGACAGTGCAGGCCTCCAGGACATACCACAGGTTTCTTGAACATAATTTTCATTATTTTTAGTTAAGAATTGTATGCTATTGTTTGGAGTTTGAAAAGGAATCCAAGAGTACTTCATCTTTGCATGACAAGCCCAGGGATGTAGTTAAAAATTTTGACAGCCAGTATTTTGTACTAGATAGGTGCAAGATGGTGCCAAAGGCACCATACCTCTAGGGGAAATCAAGCCGGGAAAATCAAGCTGACAGCCGGGGAATTTTTCCCAGCTCCCGGCTCCCGGCTATTATCCGTGAGCTCTGCATGCCAAAATCAGAAAAGCTTATCAAAGATGCATGCATGAATCAGAGACAGTTCTTGGATTATGTTAACATAAAGTCTGCATTCAAGCCTAGTGGTCCATCAGGCTAGAGCTTTATCCAGGTTTCCATAACGTTAAGCCACTAGGAGTCCCCTCCGCCCGCTCTTTTTTTCCTCCCGATTTCCCACCCCTCCCCCTTCCCCTCCCCCTTTATGCGCCTGCTACGCAGGCTACATGTATATCCACGACGGATGGGATGTGAGTCAGCTGAGAGGCACTGTATGGTCAGAGTAAACTGCTTGTCCACAAATACAATTTGCAGATTGCTTTATTCAGAGCCCAGCACACTACTACATTAAATCTTTACTAGACAGGGATGTAGTTAAAAAATTTTGAAAGCCGGTATTTTGTACTTGATAGGTAGTTATCTGGGCCGTCAAAAAAGTTAAAAATTTTGACAGCCGGTATTTTGTACTTGATAGGTGATTATCTGTGCCGTTAAAAAGTTAAAAATTTAGACAGCCGGTATTTTGTACTTGATAGGTGGTTATCTGGGCCGTAGGCCCAGAAGGCTGCAGATGGTGCCCAGGGTTGGAAATAACGACCGGTGATCAGTAATTACCGATCAAATTTATCAGCCAAAAATTAAATAAAATTTGAAAAAAATATTAAAGTGGTCAAATCTTTTTTCAGTGTTGTGGCTCCTAAAAGGGCCGTTGTTTATTAGAGCTATTAATATATATAATGGGGTGGAGAGGGTGGGTAATGATTAGCACCTTCACAAAAAATCACCTAACAATCTGTTTTTCCTTATTTCCAACCCTGGGTGCCTAAGGCACCATACCTCTAGGGGAAATCAAGCCCAGAAAATCAAGCTGACAGCCGGGTATTTTTCCTGATTATACATCTCTGTTTAGACCACTGATAGTGGCCTAAAGTGTGCCTTTCTGCTTCTTGGGTCATGGGTATTACTTAACAAAACTAATTTCAACTGTTGCCATGCACATTCAAGATACTTCAATCAGTTCCAATAAGTTCAGATCACTCACCATGAGAATTAGTTTAACTTGTCTGTCGTATATCCATATTGCATCTGGTTTGGTTTTCATTGTTAAGTACTAAGTTATTTCTTGCTCTGTTCACTTTCAGGTCCTTGAAGATCATAAAGCAACTGTTTAATCTCATGGAAATTTAAAGTCTACATCAAAGCATTTTGTGCAGTTGGCACTTTGAGCACAATGCTCAACAAGATTGCTGTCATCATTGCTGGCAAGCAGGACTTTGAGCATGATGCTCAACAAGTTTTCTAAGCAGAAAAGGTCTCTGAAGAGTCCTTTAGCTGGGACGAAATGCTATGCCAGACTAGCCACAAACTAGCTAATAGATGCCAATTATCACGAGTAACCGTCAACTTTTATTGTCAATGTATTATGTGAAAATTATTTTATTTAAATAATAAATAAATTTAAGGTAACATGACAATCAATCATATATAGAAAAACTAAACTTACCATATCCTATGGTCTCTACATTCTCTTTCTGGCATGGAATGCAATATTTCTGTTCTCCTTCTTTTCAGGAATGCACAGCTCAGATCCTTTAAGATAATTTTCAAAATTTAAAACCTTACATGACATAATATTTTCATGAATGTTGTTTGTGGGAGTAGCCTAATGGCTCGTAATTTAGTCTCTGGATACATACATACATGATTCCAAAGGGTGCAGGGGAAAAGCGCATGACACCCAGAAATCAGAAAGTGGGGTCAACAGTGTGACCACAACAACAGGAGACTAAAAACCATGTACAAGTAGCATCTCACCCAGGGAGGTGAGAATTCAAAGTAGTAATTAAAATTCCCCATTTATAACAAATGAGCAATTACTCTGACCCTGCTTATATCAATGCAGTGGGGCACTGCTATTTATAGACTTGCTCCAAGTCGCTCGTTTGATGCGCATGAGACCGCTAGATATGGATACAGTGGGCGCATGCGGTCTTGAAAAACAAAATGTCGGCGGATCACGGAACAAGCGACTTGTCTCACCTGCAGCGCGCCAATTCTGAAATATGGCGTCACTGGTGGATTTTTCCACCGGTGACGCCATCCAACTAATTTTTATGGCTATATGTCAATCAAAGTATTGCGCGCGAGCTGAGCGCGGGCGCTCTGTTTGTGTGACGCAGTTGCTTTTTTGCTGGTTTGCTTCTTCAGCAGACTTGTCACTTTAGTCCAGATAAAAAATAAGAAAAGGTTCTCAAGCGTTTCGTTTATGAGCTCGGGGTGAGAGAATAAGTTTTCTGAAAGCGGATAACATCGCAATTTTAACACATGCCACGGCACGCGCAAAATTGCACACGGCACACGAAACTGACGAAACGATAAAAGAAACCAATTCAGTGCACGCAAAATGATGCAATATTTCCTGGCAAAAAAACGTCAGCCAGAATAGATTTCCTGCAAGTGACACAAGTCGCTCGTTCCGAGCCATCCCTCGATTTTGTGCGCCCGCGCGGTCTCCCACGCGCAATTTCAAAGCGATTTTACTCAAGTAACTGCGGTCCATCGCGCGTAATTTTAAAGCGATCTTACTCAAGCAAACCTATTGACCCAAAGAAAAGAAACGAGCGACTTGGGGCAAGTCTATGCTATTTATTAAGGAAAGATTAAAGCTACCTCCTTATCTAGACTAGTGTAGGTAGCCCAGGAACCGGGATGAAATGAATACCCTTTGCCTGAAATGCCACGATGATCTTAAGATGCCATGCTAAAACAACACACTAGCTAGAAAATGCCGAGTACCATGTGCATAATGTGTGGTTCCAAAGAATGTCCATACTCCCCCCGGCCCACAGAAGGGCAGAAGGGTTTGAAAATTCATGGGGAGGGGGGATCTATATCATTCTATATCTATATTAGGGGGGATCTATATCTCTTTAAGGAAATGTATGTTCAAAGCTCAATTTCCAGAGGGGTAGGGGTCTTAGGATAGTCAGCTGTCTGTGGGGAAGGTATGGATTATTTATGGAACTGCACAATGTACATGTACATGTATTATGTTGTGGTTTAAATTTATCTTTGGTTTACAATTTTTCAAACTGATTTGATTTTTATATTATTTTGATGTCTCATATTCATTATGTTGTCATAATCTGAAACAAAGGAAAACCAAACTAGTTTGAAAAAAAATAATTTTAAACCAAAAATAAATTTAAACCTCATTATAGTCCCTGACATCTGAGTGTGTTATCTGTTAACTGCACATACATTAATATGTTCTGTACATGGACTGACTGAAAAAAACCTCGGTGAACGTTGACAAGATGAATCATGAATTTAATTAAAAGAAAAATCACAGGGAAAAAATGAGAAGTTGAAAGACAAAAAAAGACAAGCCCAACTATCCCACCCCACCTTCTGCAAGGTGCCTTATCAGTACCGTTCAAACAGGAAGATAGTTAAGATCACTCACCGCGAATTTTAACTCATCTCCCTTGCATCCACATTCCATCTGGCGATCAGTCTGGCCAATTGTCAATCTCACTCTTAAATCTGGTCTTGAACCTTCCATCTGGTTTGGTATTTTATTTTTGTGGTCTGTTCTCTGTCAGTTCTTTAAAGATAAATAAAGCAACTGTTTAATAATATCATGATGTATGACATGTGCAGTCATGCATGATGGCAGGCATGAGAGCCAATTTTGTGAGTCAGAGGAAAAAACAACTTGAGCAACTTAAACTATGCATGTCAAGCATGACTCAGGCGCTGTTAACACCAACGCGGAACCTTTCTTTTGTAACCACATTAAAAGCAATGCGGTTACGTCTTTCGTTTATATGGTGCCGATCGAGACCAATATTGAAACCACATCATTTTGAAAATGCTGTCAAAAGTGGAGCATTTTCAAAAGGATACAGTTTCATTGGTCATGTAAATAGTGAAACCGCATCGACTTGGAAACGGTTACGCATAATTGGGATCAAATTGTGAACCTTGCACAGAGTGCAGTGCTTGCTTATACATTCACATTCGAAAACACTTGGAAAACAGTATAATAAATGGGCTCTGCGTAAACACTTTGAGAACATGTCGTTTTCCATGCAGTTTCGATGTCATGAAACCATGTCGATTAGGAACTGCATCCGTGTAAGTGATGCCTCAATGCAGAGTAAGACATTTTAACAAAGCATTTCCGCAAAACCGAGGAAATCAAGTTGGTTTTCGCCCCATACAAAGTCAAGAACTTGTTCAGTGTTATAATTTTATTACCTAAAACAATGAAAAAAATGTGATCTTACTTAGCTACACATGTATGTGAGCTATGACTTTTTGCTTATAGTTTATGTTTTAGGTTCAGTTGTTTTGTTGTTGCTGTTGTTTTTTCTTGCCAGTATTCTTACATCTTACAACATCTCAAGGGCTCAGCTATCTGCCTGGCCATATACACCTAATTACAATAATGTTGTCATGTTAAAAAGAAAGAAAAATGAAAAAAAGGCCAAATAGGAATTGAATAGCTTTATCATCATGGCTGGCAGCATTTACAGGAATCTCACAAGTTTATGTCTGTTAAAAAGTATTATTTGTTGCTACAAAGTGCCCAATTCCCCCATCCATGGCCCAAGGCCCTCCAACACTTACTTTAACAGCTGCCAGGCAGTGATAAAAGTTGATGTGCCATACATGTAAGAGTGAATGCCCCCATTGATTGATTGATTGATTGATTGATTAATGATTGATTGATTGATTGATTGATTGATTGATTGATTGATTGATTGATTGATTGATTGATTGATTGATTGATTGATTGATTGATTGATTGATTGATTAAAGGCGGGGTGGTGGAGGTGTTGTGAGGGGGGGGGGGGGGGCACTGCTCCAATTTACTGCTGATGCATGCATTAACCTCAAACTTTCCATTCAACGTTAATCTATACGAAGGTAAAGTTGTAGTTTACATTTTGTTCATTTTTGCCGTGCAACACATCGTTGGTTGTAAAATATTGAACGCTTAATAACCTGAAAATTGTGTACTCACCAACTGGTTCCTCGACAGCTTCAAATGCTTCACACTGTAAGCTATTAAACCAACTATAGTTGCCCGTGACAGAAGGTAATGCTTGTCTTCCTCGTCTAACAAAACGTGTCAGACGTTTAAACCTCGCCAAATAACTGGAAGATGTCAAAACTGTATTCAACAGCAACTCCACGTTTATCAAAACTGCCGCCATATTTGTTCTTGGTGCCAGATTCCTCACGGTCATAATCTAGGAGTTCCCGATCTCCTCTTCGGGTTGCGTCTGGGGAGCGTTCATCGTGTTCACCGCTGGGGAAGGGACGGACTATTAGAAAACTGATCGGGGGGGGGGGGGGGGGGGGGGGGGATTTTTCGCTTGCAAGAATTTCTTTTTTGGCCCATTGCCTGTGCAAGAATTTTTTTTGGACTGCAACCCTATGCACGATTTTTTTTTTTAATAAAATCTGTTTCATGCACAATTTGCTATTGAATTAATTCAAAACAGTGCTACCGGTACTTTGATTTATTAAATACATAGCTTGTTAACGTTACGTTCCATTTATTTTATGACAGAAAAAGTTAGTAGCAGTTTACAGGTGCATAGTGAACATTTGTGTAATTTATATATCTGTCAGGCCCGTAGGAGTGAATTTTGAGGTGAGGTGACCCAAACATTAGTAGTGATTGTTGCGGTATTAAAATCGGCAAGGGTAATTTTGCGAACGTCGAACGCAGAATGCCGAACGCGAAACAAAGTCGCCGAAGCAAGCAAACCATTACCATTATTGAGAGCTAACCGTAAGCAGGCTAACCTTGGCATTTTTAAGGCTAACCTGAGTGATATTCAGGCTAACCGGAGTGCTTTTTAGACTTACCCGAGTGCAAGGTACACTCCAGTTAGCCTGAATAGCACTCCGTTTGGTTTTTGCTTTTTTCGGTGATTTTTGTTCGCGTTCTGCGTTCTGCCTTCAGCCTTCTGTATTCTGCGTTCGGAAAATTACCCCTGCCGTATTAAAATGGGCGGGAGGCCCATTTCCGTTGGGGGTCCGGGGGAATCCTCCCCCGGGGAAACTTTGAAAATCTAGAAATGCTTTAATGCCATTTGGTACATTTTGGAACGCTTTTTGAGAAGAATTATAATTCTGGTTTACTATCAAAATGCGGCCCATCTTGTGCATAATTTTTCTTCTGTTGTTTTTCCTTGCATGAATTTTTTTTTCGGACATTTTGCATTGCATGATTTTCTTTTTTTTTTTTTACTCATCCCCCCCCCCCCCCCCCATCACTTTTCTAATGGTCCGTCCCTAAGATGACTCGGGAGAGAGGGTAACCCTCATTAGGGGGATAGCTTTTCTTCACAAAACAGGCCCTAGCTCTTATCATATCATATAATTGGCCGTGGAGCTGATTTAACAAAGAATCTATACGCAAGAATCTATTACTAGCTCGTTCGCTTAAAAGCTTCAGAGAAATAGAGCGGATTGATTGAAAAAGAAAAAAAACAATAGTCTATTAGTTGACCATGGTTACCAGGGCCGTGCAAGGGCTTGCGAACGGCAAGACGAGGCATTTGCCTCGTTTAGAATTTATAAACCCAAAATTAAAAACAAAATACGTTTAGTTGGTAAAATAATCCCCGGTTGAACGAGATTGGGGGAGGGGGGTGATTAGCAAAACGTCTTCAATTGTTCCCGCCTGTTTTTTCTAGCTCCTTGCCTTAATTTTTATTGTCAGTTCTTGCACGCATTTCTTCTCCAAAGAAAATCTATGGTAAAATCTATATTTTTTTTGTTAAATACAAAATTTCCAACGTGCCGAATCAGGAAAAGGGCTGGATTTTTATGGTGAGGAGAACAATGGTTCTTGATCATATATCACATATTGATGACATTGTATTGTTTGCAATTTTCCCAGTCGCTAAATTAAAATATACCAAAATACGTTCGTCCTTTGTCTACAGAGAAGCCAGTTAGCTCGATCGTTAGCTAAGAAATTGAACATCGAACACTCCTGCCGAATAATACAGAATAGAATACAGACATCATTTTTGTTTTCACTTATTCAGGCGGGGGCATTAATATTCCTGAAGGCCGTTTTTCAGCCATGTGATTTGGGTTTAATACGAATATCTCGCTCGCGTTCCAAGCAATGGGGGTCAACTGTCTGGTGGTGTTCCACAAATATTTTTCTTTTCACTATCCCTTATTTAAACCTCTCAGTGCGTTTTTTTTTTTTGGTATTTCACCTCTCTCCTCCGCAAGTATTTATTTAAGGTATAATAATAAGCTGTAGGTCTATTAGCCAGATACATTTTTGCAAGAAAACCGTTGCTTTATGAAATACAGGCTCTAATAAACCTCTCAGTGCGTTTTTTTTGGTATTTCACCTCTCTCCTCCGCAAGTATTTATTTAAGGTATAAGAAAACCGTTGCTTTATGAAATACAGGCTCTAATAAACTGGACGAGTCAAATAAACGGTCAACTTTGAAATAATTGCCGGAGGCAGGAGGGAGGAGGCGTCTAATCGAGACAATTCGGTAAGACATTTCCGAGATGTCATTTACCTCTGTTTCTAAACAAGTCGTGATACAGAGCCTTTCATATGGAAACGAGTTCAACTTGTACTTTACTGTCAAACTCATAATTTCCATATGGGTTGTGCACCAGGAATAAGAGGTAAAAGGCAACTTGGAAATGGCTCTTTTGGCTTGTATGGGGGTTCAAGATAACTGCCGTTTGCTTATTTGTTCCGTGGTACTCCGTTTTTAATTTGGTTTTAAAAAGAAGCGTTTATTTTGATCTCCAAATTCACCGACATCCTCGTGAATAGCCAGTAAGAAATTAAACACTAGATAATTAAGATGACAATACAGCAAGATGCCTTTGTTTTCTCAAATAATATATGTTTACAAAGACTTTTCAATACGAGGTCTTTATCATTTTCATCTCAAGGCGCGCCTTCCAGTTCATCGATGTCTGAAGTCAAAAGGTATGTTCAAAAGTTTGACAAACTGGTGAATTATGTTTTTAAATCATTGGTCCTCAGTTCTGTAAATCTCATGTTAGAAACAGGAAATTGATGGTATCCAGGGGCTTATGAATCGATTATGAAAAAGAAAAAAGGATGTTGGAAAGAGGGAGCATTTATGGGTCAACCAATATATTATTCCAATATCGGTTGACCAAGTCGTTTCTATTAGCGAACACTGAGTCGCACATTGTCAGCGCGCCGGCAATTCAATAAACCACTTCAACCAAAAACTGGTTTCCAGTAAATATAAACGCGAAAAATTCAACCAATTCCAATCAATCGAAAACGGTCAAATGACCCCAAGAATAGAAACACGACCTTGGATCTGCCCATCACCGAAGGCATGCAATTGACAGCGTGTGTTCGTTTGTCGTTTCCCTTAAATGCCGTTACATCTAAATTCTAAGCGCCATTTCTCTTTTGTTTCTTTTATCTGCATGTTCAAACAAACTTAATTCTTTAGGCGCTTGAAATAACGGTTTTAAAGCAGAGCCATATTTGGATGGCTGACGCCCTGAGCATTCAATAAGTTTCTCTGTATAGATTTCTAAGCCAATCAAAATCTTCCTTTTAACAACGGACAATGATTAACAAGTTATCATCTGCTTATGTAGAGATTAGACGCCAGTCTGACGCATTATTAACAGGCCTGGCGTGGTGCTGTAAAGAAGTCAGTTTTTTTCAAGACCGCCATATTCGAAAGAAGCTGTGTTTCAACGATGTCTTCAGGTGCTTTCTACATTGCCTTCTTTTTAACTGGGATCCTGTTTGTAGTGAATGCATACCCCGGAAAAAGAACAGGTATGTAGACATTATTTTACCTCGTTTGTTTTCATCCTCCTTCCTTTTGAACGTCTTTGCAATTAAAACTACCGAATGGGATTCCATTGATTTTGAGAGCGATAGAGCAACAAATTCAACAATTGTAGGAGGATTTTAGCGCCAAAACAAATCATGCTAAACTCTCTAAGCTTATATAATGACCCTTGCACGTACATAGCATTTTAGCTCTGTAGTCGCAATATATCACAATCTTAACAGAAACTGGACAGGAACTACACAAAGTTTATAAACGTACATTAGTGTACATAGAAACTGATGATATTTATAAAAACCTAACTAACTCGTCGGTATCAAAGTTGGCTCGCTAAGTTCTTAACACACACTCACAGGAAATGCAGTCAAGAATCAAGATTTCTCGAGCCCTTGTTCCACTTGGATTTGCCTCAAAAATTCAAACACGGCAACTTTGCCCCCAATTTCTCCAACAAGTTCGCGAAATCGGTCGACTCCACTGTATTAATTATACGGCCTGAAAGTTTGTCTATTTTTATGCCACAAATAAAGAACGGTAGTTTATTCATTTTAAAATGTTTGCAACTCCATAGCTGGTAATCTACAACAAACTTGGAGTAACTGAATTGCACCGCGAACACGTCTTAATAGTTATCGTAATGGGTTTAATTTTGTAAAACGACTTTTGCTTGGCGCCAAGAAATCAACTGGGAGTCCAAACGGTTTTTGTGACCCCAAGCCTAAAAAAACCGCCAAACTAGCGCAAACATTTACTTTTCGGGTGCACGCGAAAGATACAATGCTTTGGGTAAATATTTGTTTAGGGGCGGGTGATTATTTTTATTTGCGCTATTTGGCGGTTCATATTAGGGGTCACGAAAACCGTTTGGACTCCAATAAGTTCTTTGGACACCAAGCAAAATTTGTTTACAAAGTAAATCAACTACGATAACGCAGTGAAGTTTAACTTCTAGATTAAGACCTGTTTACGACGAAATTTTATTTTACCCTAATTTTGTGGTAGACTACCAGTTATCGAGTTACAAACATCTTAAACTGAAAAAAAAAAATACCGTTCTGTATTTGTGGGATAGGAAAAAAAACAAAAACAAAAAGCTTTCGTATACAATGGGGTAGACCGATTTCTGAACTTCCAAGAGATATTGAAAATTGGTTCGAGAAATCGGGACAAAATTGTCATAATTGTATTTTTTTATTCTAACAGAGTCATGCAGTGCCAACTTCTTAAGACTCGGTTGCTTTAACGACAAACATGAAAGAGGCCTTCGTCCAATGCCAGACCTACTATTTACTGACCGTGACTCCTCCTCTGCTAAATTCAGCGGCAAACATATTGATTGGAAGAACTGGGACACGTACACGAAGGATCTGGTTTGCCGCTGTGCAGAGAGAGCGAAGGCTGAGGGCTACATGGTTTTTGGACTGCAGTATTACGGTATGTGTATGGTTAAATATGACTTTTAAGGGCTATTTTAGTGTAGAAGAAAGTGAAAATCACACAAAAAAGAGATAATGACCAGGAAGCCGCTGATTTCCAATGAATTTTTAGACCGCCCAAAGGCGCAAGCCACTAAGGGGCGTGGGAGGAGTGGCTCCTTCTGGGGAGGGGGGGGGGGGGGGGAGGGAACACTGCGTGCTGTTATGTAGAATGTTTGTGACGTCGCTCTCTTAAAGGAAAGGAGACAATAATAATAATAATAATAATAATAATAATAATAATAATAATAATAACTTCCATGCTGCGTCTGAGAAACGGCATTTTCACAATTGGTTTGGGATACCGTAAAATTCCTGTTATAACCCCCCCCCCCCCCCTCCCTCCCCCCCGTTTATAGGCCCATTTACCGGAAAACAGCAACAACAACAACAAGAACAAAAATACATCCGGTTATAAGCCCCCTTCCCCCCGGATATAAGTCCCCCTCTGCTGGATGAGTGCACTACGCTGCCGTGGTTCGTGGTTCGTCATTCCACATATAAGTTGCACGCTCCTGTCACATCATAGGCGGAGATCTCAGTTATCAGTTCAATTTGAATTTCACCAATATATATTTAACAGCTGCCAGAAAAAACTTCAGCCTATCTCTCAGCTAACAGTTTATAATTTAGTAAACTTTGTAAGTTCAAATCTCAGCTATCAGTTAGAACACGTCATTTCTAGGCTGACAATTGACATTTTGACCATTTTGTTAAATGGTAGTCTTCTTTAACTTTTCAGCTGTTTCCTAGGATGTCACGCAAGAAAACAAAATCGGCAGCAAATTTTAAATGAGACTATCAGCTATCGATTAACCCGCATCCAGAGCCTTTAATTTGGAATTTAAGTAAGGAACGGGCCCAGTTACACCTGTAACGCTGCATTAACACTCTGGTGTCTGCTTGCTTACATCAAACTTCCAGCGAAACGTAAACATTTGACCTTTCAATGCGCTGTTTTTATTCTTTTTTTGCAGGCGAATGCTGGGCTTCAAAAGAATTCACTTTCAACATTGACGGAATGGGGGAGGGGTGTATTGCTTCCAACGCCGAGCCATGCACATTTTCATCTTCTGTGTGTGTTGGCGAGGAATTTAGCTTGTTTGTGTACAACGTGCTGCCGTAAGAAATGTCTGCTTAAAAAAGGAAAACAAAAACATGTCGCTCAGTGTTGATGATGACGTCAAAGTTGTGCATTAGGATTATAGTACTGTAATGCATTTCATTGACAACAGAATAAATATTTTTAGACCAATGTTTGTGTAATGTATCACTTGGGTAGGGTAGCTAGGAGGGGGTGGGACGGTAGGTTAAGGGAGTCAACGCAGTCAAAGAAAGTACCTATTTTCTTTCTTTCTTTCTTTCTTTCTTTCTTTCTTTCTTTCTTTCTTTCTTTCTTTCTTTCTTTCTTTCTTTCTTTCTTTCTTTCTTTCTTTCTTTCTTTCCTGTCTTTTGCTCACCAAATCATTCACCCACCTACTCCTTTCGCCTCAATCTCCACCCTCCCTCCCTCCCTCCCTCCCTCCCTCCCTCCCTCCCTCCCTCCCTCCCCCCCCCCCCCCCCACGCTCACTCCTTCCCTCACTTCCTCCCTCCCTTCCTGTTACTGTGTTATCTTTTGAATCATTTTATTCAATAGTGTTGCGATCGTACAGCATCAAATAAATTTCTCTAGGACTCCGAGAACAAGAAGCTTTCGTTTTATTTTTACTTTCCAAACAGGCGTCTACGCTTTATAACATTATAAACATAAATGGCATCTTTCTTTCCAACGCAAACGTCAGAGTTGAAGGCGCAATCTTCCAAGTTGTTTGTCAAACACTGATCACTTAAACCATTGACATTGACCAGAAACTCTTCTCTTGCGGCCCGGCACTCACCTACCGAGGAAAAATAGGTAAACAGTAAATATTAAAAAAAAAAAAAAAAAACTTCTCAGATTCACCCAGGCGCAGGTGAACTTCATCTTAACAAGTCTAGGAAAATTATCGAGAAATCAGGAATGATTAAAAAGCCTTTGTCAGTCACGGCTGTAAATGGCCTACTTTGTCAAATTTTCGATGTAGAATATTACTCGCTGTAAAACGTAGTGTTAGTGAAGTAATCACTTCTTTGGATGTTAGTGACAAAACGGGGCGTTATTATTTTCCTTTGCCGTTTTAATAAGTGGTCATTTTTTTTAAATTTAGCTCAATTTGCTGGCCATTTATAATTAATTTACTTTGTCTAAATTTGGCTAAAATGTGTGACACAATTTCTTTAACGGCCAAATAAACAATCTATGATGCATTAAAGTTCCCTTGAGAGCTCTTGAAGGATAATTGTAAACTGAAAACTAACGCCGCGAAAGCGTCTATTAAATCCACTTAATTACACGCATGATAAATATCCAGTCCCAGCCGCGAATCAAAAAAGTTAATTTTTAACGACTGATGGTCGAGAATCAACAGTGTATTATGTTTTTTTTAAATAGTATTTCCTGGCATCTTTTGTCATAATCTAAACGTATTGACTATATTTACAATGCATCGTGCTTAATCCAGGAAACACAAAAAAAAGAATTGTTTTACAACTGTTGTGATGGAAACCTTGCCCACTTTTGAAGCCCACACCAGCAAGTGTATTTGCCGTGTTCCTTAAATGTTCCTTTACTGTTTTAATTGGTCATTTTCTATATTTAACTCAATTTTTGCCATTTTCTTATATCTAAATTTGTCTAAAATGTGACACAATTTCTTTAACGCTCAAATTAAGTTCACTTGAGAGCTCTTGAAGGTTAAGTGTAAACTAAAAACTAACGCCATGAAAGCGTCTATTGTTGATCGCAGGTAACCTTTGTCATAAGGTGCACTTATTGACAATGCATCTTGCTTAATCCAGGAACACGCAAAAAAAATTCGTTTGGAATTATTGTGATGCAAGGCTCCCCACTTTTGAAGTCCACAATAGCAAGCGATTTAAAATTTCACTAAGAACGACCTCAAGATAACGGCAGGAATTGGGCCTTAATATTGACCTACCGACAAACAAATCACACATTCTTTCGACAAAATTCATATTCAAACTCTTTTTACACATGATTTTGCTTGAGGCTCACTAAACTAACCGCAAGCTTGTACGCCGAAGTACTTGTATTCTCCTTCCTTTGCTAATGCGGCACAGCGACAAACGAGGTCCTTGATGTAGTCATTCCAAGCATTAAGAGCTGTCTCGTTACTTGCAATCTCTTCAGGATCTGGACAGCCAGACTGTTCATGCATCATTTAGCAGTAATCGATCCGGTAATGGACGCTCCCCAAAATGCCAGTCGTTGTAACATCCAATGTTACGGTAACGAATGGAACACCCTTTTGAAATAAAGTTATGAGCGTTTGTTCAGCTTCTAATTGAGCTGTTGAGCTAATTGAGCTCTCAAAAAAAAGTGCAGTAACGGAGAGTTTAACATCATGAAGCTGACGTTGTTAAGATACTCGTGTGTCAACTTAAACGCATTGAGAAGTGAAAAGGTCAACATGACCTTAATTTAGAATGACCGTCTCTGTTTCTGCGAACGAGGTTTGGTTTGCATCATGGGCGTTCACCATCAGACCGATCTCTACTCCGGTTCAGACATCGGCTTACACGCTCTGCATTTTGTAAAGCCCTGGCCAAACGAGGATGAGAGTTGATGAGAGCTCAAACTCTCGCTCTCCGACGTTTGGCCTGAAACTTTCACGCACTCGCATCGACTCTCATGCGCTCTCATCCACCTTGAACGCGCTCAAATTTTTCACGAGAGTCCGTTGGAATTTTCTCTTCTTAGTAATCATTCTTGGTGGGATTCTCGCTTGGCCCGAGTTGATGTTAGTCGATGAGAGTTGACGAAAACTCTCATGAGAGCCAGCTCTTTATAGACTCACATCTTCGTTTTGAACATCATTTCATATCAACTAAACGAATAATGCAATAAAGCTATGAACGTACATCTTATCTGAAATAAAAATTCTGCTTGAGTGATTTATATCTGTGCATATATCCTTACCAGAAGCGAAGGTGACTGCCAGATACATCCCAAGCAGGGCAGAGGCAAATAACAAGCGGGAAATGGACATGTCGCCAGAACAGCTTCGGTGCACACCTTATGACTTTCAATCACTGTGTGACTAAGCTTGTTCAGAAGCAATGATCTTTGTATTGCCTACCATCCAATAAAAAATACACCACACCCTCATATCAGCATAATGATGCTTTCATGCTTCGTTAAACAAACATCGTTATTATACCAACAATTAACCGCCCAGTCAGTAATTATAAATATGTAAATGCTATTCGGCATACTGTATATGCATTTCGTGAAAAAAAAAAAAAAATAACACGAAATAAAATATCAACATTGTTCGTCTTTGTTACGAGCTTGTTTCTATCCGAAATAATCGTTGGTATGAATACTTTGATTACTTTTGTGTGCTGAGGGCTAGAGCGCTTTCCATCTGCAAGGAGAAAACAAGTTGTTCAAGTGAAAAATCAAATTGAGTGGGGAGGGCTTAAAAGAGCAGGAGGGGAGGGGAGGGTGGTAAATAGTAATTTTACAGTGTGCGCGTTTCATCGTGAATTTATCTCCTGGCCAAATCACATCTTTAATCTGATAAACTGCTGCGCGGATAACGTACAACAAAAATAAAACAAAACAAACTAAATCCGTGTTCTCATCCCGTTATCCTGTTTATTTCGGTTCTACAAGCTAGAGGTAAGAAAGTCACGAATCATAAAGACATCACTCTTGAGTGTTGAGGAGTGAACGATTTATGCTAGAAAACAGATTTTTAAAATGTAATCATTTTCTTTTCAACAACCATATGCCAGTATTCATATTGGTTCTCACTTAAGTCGATTGTTCAACCAACTGAAAAAGTTTTAATGAAGTGATTATAAAGAACAACGCTGATCATGATAAGCTATTGTTATTAGAGACATTCAATGCTGCACATTTGCCGTAGTTTATTAAGCTAGTTTGGGTGTAAATTTCTGGTTGTTGATCAAAACAAATTTTACCTGGATTAAAGGAGCTACGTCACGGACAACGCATCTTGAAAAAACTGGCAAGTTTTTTCAAGTTTGTTCACTGTAATCGGTCTTAATCTTCGTCAGTTGAAACCATCCTTGGTTATTTTGGCGTTTTTATCATTCCGTTGGTGTTTTCCTATGTTACAAAACTGTTATTGGAAGGTTTCCTTCAATTTCAAAGTAATCAGAAAAATGACTTAAAGACTGTGACAAGTGGTCAACTTCAGCGCGCACTCAAGATTGCGTATCAAGTCTCTCGCCTTCTCTAACTGAGTTAACTGCAAATACCACCGTGTATATTATATGATACATACATACATACATACATACATAACTTTTTGTTAAGGCAGGTCTAGTAGGGCAACCATAAGGCTGGTGTGGACCTGCCATTTAAATCGAACAGAAACTTGTTAAGAATCCCAACTGGCAGGAGGCTGACCAGTTGGCTATATACAAAGCGTGGAGGAGTTGAATTCGGGACCACCGAAGACAAATCCATCTAGTGGCAGGGAGGAGGATTTGAACCCGGGACCTCCGGATTACAAGTCCAGCGCCCTAACCACTAGGCCACGCTGCCTCCATCGAAATCCCTTTTAAAAAACACGGTGGAGTAAGCTGCCTTATAGTAAGCGATTTATGCAAGGATGCTGCTGCGGTTACAGGCCACACTAAGAGCAGCAAGGCCCATTTCTTCTAACAGTGATAAACTAAGGTATTAAAATGGAACAAGTTTAATTTCGAAAACGTACATGCTGTTGTTGAATTAAATAATAGTTAATAAGGGGTTATCAGGAAGGCGATTGTGTAAAAAAAAAGTAAAATAAATAACACATAAACTAATAGAAAAAAAAAACATGAACTGTTATCGTGCTTTGTTGAGTCTCCATTTTATGGGGCGCACAGCCAGGCCTTACTGGCAAAAGGCTAAAATGTACGTGCAACAGTTTTCACGGTCGAGTGCCCCTTTGCGTTGGTGGAATAGCGTTATCCTGCAATAAGGAGATAATTCGCTAACGTGCTAACCCGCCATCGTGGAAACTCTTGTCGGTTGCGTTCGTGCGCAGTTTTCATAATATGAAACATGTTATATTGCCGTTCAATGCTTTACAAATTACTCTCGGTGCGAAAGGGAGAACGCTGGTGATAAAAATGCAATTTCTGAGAAAACAGAGAAAAAGTTCTAAGCAAAAGTCGTTAGCAGGCCTCGCTTTCGGCATTGAAGAAAGAATGAATACATTTCTGCGCTTTTATTGATCCTTAAACACATGAAAAGCACAAACATGTTATTGATGCCCCAAAGGCTTTAAAAACGCTGTGTAAACTGTCTGTAATTTCAATCTAATTTAGCGTACATTTCTAAGGTTGTCTCAGATTGCATTAGCAGTGATTCTCAATTGTTGTTCATCTTTAATTTGGTAATAAATAAAGGAACATTTTTAAAACACTTGGACAAACAAAATGGCTTGGATGCTATGCCAATTGCTCACATCTACTGTGCACCTACAGCGTTGCAGCAAATTCGTGTATTTTCAGAACTTTGAATTTATTTTCTCAGATCTATACATTACACGATCAGAAATAGAAGGTTATGTTTCTGCGTGTAAAATAAGAAAACAAATATACTATTAAACGTATAGTTTATGTGTGCATTGTATATTCTAATATATGTTATCAATCTTCTGTGAACTTTCTTTCCAGCCATTGAGTAAACAATAGCAATCTATTGGTAATGACTTTCGCGGGATTCTTTCTTTCATTCCCACGGTAAATTATTTGCTATCAGCTCGGTAAATAATTTTTCATACTGTTTTGTCTCGTAGAGTCTTTCTATCGAGTAATTACACAGCTTTTTACACTCTTTTTTCACCAACGTAACCCATATACACTTTATAAGCAGATGGACCGCAGCTGACCAATGTGACCCCGAAATAAATGAATTCCTTTTAGTGATTTTCCATTCAGTTGTACATTTGACTACCCTGCAACACTAGGATGCATATCTTAATTGCATTTATCTTCCTTGTATTGGGGCCAGTATGTTCTCAAGGTAAGCTTCTTTACTATCATAAGCAATTTTTGACGATGTTTTTCGAAAAGGACCTTTAGCCACACTTCGTTTGTTAACTTTTTGTCAAGAAGATCTCAAAGAAGTGCACCTTTTCCATGCCATCGGGCGATGTAGGTTATTTTTAAGGATAAGACAACCGTTGTTTATATCAGTGTCTACAAATGGCTATTTTTTGGTGAAATTTGCTTAGAAATTGGGGTTTTATTGTGTGCGCCACATTTATGCGTTATTCGATCGATTTACAGTTAATTTTGTTCATCTAACAAGAGTCCATGCAAGGGGCGAGTTGGATGGTAGGATTCTGCCTACGATTATCGCATGCGACACCCTTACGCCTTAACTACAACACGAATCGCGTCGTGTAAATCAACCTACCACATCGTTACGACAGAGGTGCACGCGTGTAAATGGTCTTAATTCATGTCTGAGGCCTAGGCCTGTTGTAAGCTTGTTGCATGCGCGACAGTCGTACCGTGTAAATTGGCCCCAGCACTTCCGACAGACAGCCATTAAAATAAAGCATCGGGCACTAGATAAGTAAGTAGATAAGACGGTTTGATTGATTACACTCTTTTTGTTTTATAAGAATCATTTTTATAAGAATGTTAAGGCTGAGATTTTGTCAAGAACATATTTTTGCTCGTTGATGGAAAACGAGATAAAATTGGATCGCATAGCATTTTTAAATGAACTGTTTTACCACTAAAAAGCATGGTAAATTCTTTCATGGTAAATTCGAACAAAGCTAGCTAACGGAAAACAAAATAACTAGAAATATGATAAAATTATCAGAAATACATATAGGTAAAGTCTGTATACGAGCCTAGGGGCACATCAGGCCGGAGCTTATCCCGGTTTCCGTAGCATTAAGCGACTAGGAGTATTGCTACTCCCCCCTAGACGGGATGCTAGTCCATCGCAGGGCTACCCCCAGCAGTAAATTTGCCGGTACCCATTTATACACCTGGGTGGAGAGAGGCACTATGAGAGTAAAGTATCTTGCCCAAGAACACAACGCAGTGCCCCAGCCAGGGCTCGAACCCGGACCGCCTGATCCGGAGTCCAGCGCACTAACCATTAGGCCACTGCGCCTCCCACATATAAATATAAAAGAGAAGCTATTAGACTGGCTTACAAGTCGAGCTGACAGAGTGTGAAGCCCGAAGCGCGGACTGTAAACGAGAGGCGACCGACTTTTAGATAGTCTACTAAAGCTATAGATTAATAAAAGTTGGTCGTGTGTAATCTAAGAATGTACTCAAGAACATTTTTCAGCCATTCGGCAGAATAATAAGAAAATCCAGTCTGGGCATAAAAAACATATAGTCGTGTAAAAAAGCCGTATATTTTGTCAGCCGAATATAAATCATTAAGTATGGATACTTTTGGTACAAGAAAGCCCAATTCAGTCCGGTCTAATTGGATATGCAAGTGAGCATCCATATTACTTACGAGTTTCTGTCCACAACTAATGCGTATTTCTATTGCCTTTATCATCCACGCTACAGCCCAATGCGGACAACGCCCAGGGGCCAGAATTATAGGGGGCTCAACAGCAGCTCCCAATTCATGGCCTTGGCAACTGTCATTGAGAGTCATGAACGGACACACATGTGGAGCGTCCATGATCAGCTCCAGATGGGCCATCACAGCAGCTCACTGCGTAATGCTGAACGATGATCCCCATCTGTAGAGTCTTGTAGCGGGTGAGAATGATTACTTTTTAAACCTTAAAGGGGCAGTGTCATGGGCATTTTGATGCATTTGTGATCATAGCGGAGCTCATTCACAGGATACGCCTAGAACACCAAAGTGAAGATATTAATTTTTTTTAGCGATTTGTCCAAGACACATGGGCAGAGTTCAAAAACGTCTGCCGGACGTTTTTAGTTTCTGATTGAAAACTCATTCCTGTATAACTCAAGATAATACGTCTTTTGTAACTTTATTGGAGCAATATAGTCATTTTCAACAAAGCTAGACCATTATTTTTTGGTTTTCATTAATGTAAATATTTCTTTTTATTTTTGACTTTTCGAAGTGATAATCATGATACTGCCCCTTCTAGAAAAAGGAAGCTAGGTTTGTGAACAAAATAGTTGATTACTTAGCATTGCACTGCGCATCCTTACTGTGCACGCACACTGTAAAAAATAACGGTCATTTAAGAGGTTCACAGGTAAATGAGTTCCTGGAGTTGCCATCGTTTTTTTTTTACATTTTGAGTCTCGCAATCACTTTCTTTCTACAAAATGAATATAAAGGTTATTTAAATTGCAGAAAAACAACTTACCACTCTAAATGTGAACTTAGTCAGTACTTATGAATACAGTACTTGTGCTCCTTAACAAATAGAAACAGAAAAAAATGTTTCCGGGAGCTGGCACGTACAAAGGGGTCCAAACATAATTGATATCAGTACCCTCGTCTGTTTGGTCAAAAACGTGTGGATGTTTTGTTGAGAATTGAATAAGGCTAATCAATTTGTTTTATTGCAAAGGCAGGGGAATGCTAAAAGAATGAAAATTTCATGCTTTTCCTGATAAAAAATATTGTGTTATCGTATAGCGTGACAGTCGCCACGCGATATACAATACGAGTGATTGGGGCCGAATAACTAACATACCTAGTAGTGACTAAATGGTCATGCAGGGTTCAAAATAATTTTAAAATGATGTAACTTTATCGACAGGAGCGCATCGCATTCATGGAGATGGGGTAGTGCATCGCATCAACAAGATCATCATGCATGCAGAATTTTGCATTACCCACTTGAAGAATGACATTGCTCTCTTGAGGCTTAACTTGTTAAACCTGTAAAACTCGACAGCAAAGTGGGTACCGTTTGTTTCCCTAAATCAGGGTCACGGGTCTCCCCAGGGACAAGATGCTGGATTTCAGGTTTGAATGATTTCTACACTTAATGTTAACAGTAACTACAAGTGTACGAATATCTCCATAATTGGCGTGTGATAAATTTGCGAATGCATGCACATATACGATCGATAATTATTGATGTTAGAATGTGAATGCAATTTCTTTTTTATCTTACTCCTTTCGTAGGGTGGGGAACAGAAAGGTTTAACTTCTGGGGAAAAGCCAAGCCGCCTAAACTCCTTCAACAAGCCAATGTTCCCGTTGTGGACTACTGACGAAACGTGCGCGCAAACAGCCGGGAGCCCCGTGCACGATGCAACGATGGTTTGCGTAGGGGGAGAGGGGCAGGGAGCTTGCCATGGAGATAGGTAGTGTAAAAAAATGTCACTAATGATTTCTGTATTAATGTTAATTTCCCTTCTACTTGCAGTTTTGAAGCTATCATTTTATGTTTTACTGTTGTAATTTCGTTTTGCAATCATATGCAATCATATCTGCATGTATCTGCAGCTAGAATTGCAGCTGAGGCATCAGCAATTGCATCTTTATCTACAACTGCATTCGATTCCCAATGACACTAACACCTTCATCAAAAACTAGATGAGCAAGTGTATCTACAATTGCTACTGTAGCTTTCTGCAGTTGCATCTAAATCTTTACCTGCATCTGCATTTCACAAATGTATCACGTATCTGTGATATAAATGTCACAAGCATAATCCAGTGGGCTGCAACCTGACAATCTTGCAACCTGACTCGCTACTTACGGGCGCTAACAATTAACTATATTAGACTACGACATAGAGTTTCTATGAGGGAATATATAGCTAGTAAACGAGGCGCATCGGAATCGAGTATCGCTGTTAGAAAGCAAAGGCAAGAAGTCTAATTGTTTAAGTAGAAACTCTAAAGGAATTCAGTCCAAAAATCCACAATTTTTTTGTACTTACAGTATAAGCCAAAAATCAAGAATAATTGGGAGAACCAATCAGCAGATTTCTAAGAGAACACGGCCGAGTTTCTACCAGTCGCTCATAGAAAACTCGGGCATGAAGTCTTATTGTTAAATAGAAACCTCGAGCTTGCCGCGTAATTGTTAATTAGTTGCTTCATTTCAGAATGCATAGATGAAGCAGATTCCAGTAGATGCTACAACAGTTTGATGTTTTGTTGACAGCCAGGCGTATACAAAAGTCGTGTGGCTTTTGTGCCTGCAAGTATTTTATGCTAAATTTGAACGAGTTACCAGTCCGTTAATGTGCTCCAACTAGCAGTGCGAATAGAGCATTGATTTGAACAGGGTTACAAGGTCTCTATCAAGTCAATGAAGTTCTTTAATTGTCTGAATTAAAAGCACTACTTAGCTTTTCGCTGCAGGCAAGATTATAAGGTAATAACGATTTTGAACAGGACATTGATAATATATAGGACCCCTCCCTGGAAGCAGGGACACAAGTGGCATAACTAAAACTAAATTTGCAGTATAAACATTGAACGATGCCCGGAGAGTGCCCGGAAATGAGAATTACTACAGCATAAGGAAACGCTGGACTGCAATAATCAATTGGCTAATCATTTTTATGAATTTTGTTAAGAAAACATTCAACATTACTTTTACTTTTTTTTGTTTTAGGAATATTTCGTCTGATGCACACCGTCTGAATTTGCAACGGATTAATTGATTTGCTGGGGTATTGCAACTTTAACATTTGGGATATACGTTTGTGAACGTCGTTGTTGAAGAAATAAATTTGAAATGGGGCAAAGCTGTGGCTGTATTTATTTTATTACTAAACGGAAAGTTACATGTTGTGGGAAAAAAAACCCGCAACATTAACAAATGAGTAGCAGTTTATTTTGCAATTCAGTGGCCAGCATTTATCAGTTAATCATTAAAACGTCATCAAAATGCCCTTTCTTGTATACTTTTGCAGCCGTAGGTATACTTATTAATATATTATTCGTATCCCAAGCAAGTACTAATTCAGAGAACGTTCATAACGAGATACTTTTTGTTGAAAATTGAGACTTTTATATCATTAAAGTGGTTTTGTTTCACCTAAGACTGTACAATAATTATCAGGGAGGCATAGTTTCAAAACGAAGTACGGAAGTGGGGAAGGAGGAGTAAAAAGTATTACACAGAAAGATGGAGGGGGTGGGGTGTGTGTGAAGTCTTCATCATTCAATGGAAGGAAGGTGGATGATACCTAATTTTCAACGAAACGGATTGCGTATCACACTTGGCACCGCATTTATAACATAGGAAGTTCAGGACCGGAAGTTGAAAATTTGGTCTTCCACCAAGAACGATTAGAATTCGAAAAATGTGTCAATCCTACACAGCAGTTTGTCACGTGAGATCGACGCTTTTGTCGCATGGAAGATTGAATAACGTTTTGCATACATTGTTCAAGCGCTACTCTTGAGAAGATTACTGTGAGTTATCGACGTTGTCTGTTGTTTGCATTTTCAAAGTAGACACACTCGTACCGGTACCTTCTCTTCCCATTACCCTCATCTTATTATTCAAAGTGCATCTGCCCGCACTTTCAGATCTGTGGTTACCACTGGCACTTTAAAGTTCTCGAGAGGGCGCGCAAATGGCACTACACGGGCCACAAATAAAGCATATAACCCGACAAAAGTCACTTTCTTTCCAAATTCACTAAAATTCGGACAATCAATACGCAATTACAACCTTAAAAAAGTATTCCTACCCCAACGTTTGAAACCAAAAGCAAAAAGATCTTAACAGTGAAATGTATCTTGGACTGTTTACTCTACTGTTAGTGTTGTAATCCACACTCCGTTAAAATTAAATGGCAACTCAACCACCTAACAAGGAAATCTGAACGACACGAAACCAGCTTGAAACAACTGGAAACGGGAACAAAAATTTTAATAGTAGCTAACAGTGAAATTAAGCTAGAACTCAGCGCTAATGAAAATGTTACATCGTACATAGTCTACTTTATATGGAATAATTTTAATGATATGGAAGCAGTTCTCATTCCTGCTTCGTATGACCGACTTTTGCTATCTTGGCAACAACCTTACACAACACATTAAACAACATTCTAATTGCTAAACAGAATGCAAAAAGTGCGGTTGAAAGGAATACAATTACATCCAAGAGATAATATTGGTACCAATAGAGATTATACATTTCCGGTCTGAGGTGCTTGGCTCCTTTGTGTCTGTAGACATATTCAATCCAGTCAGCAGCTTGCTGAACGGGCGAACGCGGACTGTCACGCAACAATCGCGAGATGCGAGTAGCGTTACCCTTGAAGCTAAAAAGAAAAGTTGTACAAAAATATTAGGAGAACGTACACATTCAAATATGCATTAAAACGGCGTATATAAAACTTAAGCTTTGATCGTTTTCGGGCAGTTTGTGTAAATGTAAGTGCAAATGTGTAAATGACGTCACTACTCGTTGGAAAAAGGGCACGCCCTACTCGAAACTCTACGAAATCTTCGCGTGTCATTCCAATAACAGGTTCACGATTTGAGTAAAATTAGTCGATGGTTAAACCATCTGCCAATTGCCTGAGAAATGTTTAATATCTGTAACAAATATTTTAGGAGTATTGTAGAACTAGCGGTTCCGTTGACGCGATAAAAAAAAAAAAAAAAATCTTACAGTCCCATGGGGCCTCTTAATTTCACCCCACTCATAACAAGAACGATATCGATAACGTTAATAATAACAATAGTAATAATGATAACGATAATGATAATCTGACGTGACGCGTTCACAGACAAGGGCGTGGAAACAGCCGTACGGTAACCAAGCAAGGCAAAATCGAAGGCAGTGTGAATATGCATTTAGAAGTCGCAAGAGTGATGACAAGTAGTTCTTCTCGCGTCATCGCTGCTGGCCTTAGCGTCCTTTTTTTAATCTTTTGCCATTAATCAACAAATCTAGAACCGCTTGCTAAACAGGCAAAGATGCAATGACTTCGGACGCAGGCCATCTTTTTGTCCGGTGCAACAGAGGAGACTCTAAGGTAATTGCTTAGGGATGAATTAATATACTCTATCAAAGTAATTACCTTGATTCTTTCAGAATCCGACTTATTGATTCGTATATTTCATCACCAGTTGCAGTCTTAATATCAACACCAGTTGCCATGCCAACCGATTGAGCCTGCACGCAGTTACTGTATTGGTCAGCAAAAAGTGGCATACAAACCAGTGGCACACCATAATAAGCTGCTTCATATAAGCTATTGAAACCTGCGTGTGATATAAAGGATTTGGTGCTGCTATGGGCCAATATGTCATTTTGTGGAATCCACGGGAGAGCTTTGATGTTCGAGGAAAGATCCTTTGGAATATATCCTTCAAGCGAGAAGATATCATGGAGTTAAAAAGGTGAATCTTACTTAAATCCACTTAAAGCTTATGCTTAAAAACAAACACATACTTTGACGAATTTCCAGTTTTCTGTATGCAAAAACTTATTCCTGTTAAATACAGAAATCGACGGTTACGTAATTGTAAATTCATGCCAAAGAGATAAGACGCCCAAGTTTTGATGTGGTTCTGTTATTTGTTAATGATCAAGTTTTGGTGGTACCAGTTTTCATGTGACTTTGAAATTATTTACAGCGGTTCTCAAAAGTCCCTTCCCCTGTCTGAATAGGGTTAATTCAAATACCTCGGAAAACATCAACGTAATACTTTAGTTCTCTGGTAAAGGCCCAAAGCCTTTTTTTTATCGTATAACTCAAAAAAAAAAAAATTCATTTTGCCGTTGAGCTGTTCAGGTATAGATCTCAAAGACGTCAAAACGTGGTGAGAAAGTGACTGACCTAATTGCTTTGCCCCTCGTGGGCCACTATTTTGCTCTTACCGCATTTTCACGCAATCTGCGATCTTTACTGAATAGGCAAAATGGAATATATTTCTTAACTAGGCGAACTTTTCAGTCTCCATAATATCCTCTGTTCTAGTCTCCCGAAAACTTTGGCCATCATTTCCACTTGGTGTTCTTGCAGCAATGCATCGCCCAGCGTTCCTAATGAAAACAGGATTATCCCTTTGTCTCCTGCTCCACCGATAAACTGCTCCAGATCCCTTGGAAGTGTATTTGGAGGTTTAATTGTCAGCGGTCCCACTAATTTGGTAGCTGTGGTTGAAAACATAAGGTAAATTAAAATCTTGATTTGCATGTAACTTATAATAATGTTAACAATGGAGGAGTGTGGGGAATAAATGATTATCACAGTAAATGAACGATTGAATCAACCGGACGAACCAATCAATCAACCAACCAACGAAGAAACGGACGGACGGACGGACGGACAGACGGACGGACGGACGGACGGACGGACGGACGGACGGACGGACGGACGGACGGACGGACGGACGGATGGACAGACGGACGGACGGACGGACGGACGGACGGACGGACGGACGGACGGACGGACGGACGGACGGACGGACGGACAGACGGACAGACGGACGGACGGACGGACGGACGGACGGACGGACAGACGGACGGACGGACGGACGGACGGACGGACGGACGGACAGACGGACGGACGGACGGACGGATGGATGATTACTAATTGTAGAGACATTTTGGAGGCTAACAATTAAATTTAAATTACAGCATTGCAATAGAAAATAAGTTAAAAGTAAAATACTGAAAATGAGAATGAAGCGTCGGTAACGGTTATGTAGATTCACTCTGTTTTAAACATAAAGAGCATATTAATATGAGGGAACACTTGATCAGCCCACTCCCCATGGCTCTAATCTAAGACCGGTGAGTTAAGATCAATCGGAAAAGGCTGCGGCGAGAAGAGTTTGTTTGCCACTCTTAAAGAATCTTATATATCTTATATTATTATAACTGCCTTGTCTTGGAAAAGTAACTCCCCCAGGACAAAACTTTGGGAATACTGCCAAGGTTTAACGAGTCTTTGCCTCAGGCCTCTTAAAGTCACGCCCTAATGCAATTTTCATATGTATACTGGGGAAGGGATTTTTGTAGGCAAACTCTTACCTGGTAAGATTGGTTGAGGGTATTCCAAGGCAAAGTGTCCAAAGATAATTACCATCTCCACCATGTTAATAGAGTCCTGGAAAGTTCTCTCCTCCGGTAAACCAAATTCTCTCCTGAGTCCATCGTAAGGTGCCGTAAAAAGAAGTTTTGACACTGTCAATAGTGTGTGATAGAAGAAGTTTTCAACCCGCTCCACAAAGCTCATCCTGTCGCTTCCCGACGAGAATATCTCCGGGATATACGAAACTAGACTTATATCATGGTACAATCTCATTCCCAAAGCTGCTGGCTTTATATCGATTCTAGGAAGTCCGAGAAATTCCGAGATGATTGCACCACAATCTGGAGGCGAATCACACATCATTAAGTCGAACCCACTTAGTTCGTTCTTGTGATTTTCAACGTGATTTAGTAATGACCTGCATGTTTTGATAAACATTTCATTCCATCTTTGGCTATCTTTTAATTTTTCTATAAGCGATAGAGAAGGCGATTTTGGTGCCATGTGATCGTTGTCAAAAGGGTATTTGTAAACAGAATGCCTAACAGTGTTCGACGCTGAAAATGGTTGCACGGATGGCACAACTAAGGTCACCTGAAGATAAAAACAAAGGCATGAAAACTGGTTTGTATAAAACACTTAGACATTTAGACTTCACTTTTTCTCGGGCGAAGGCGGGGGCATCCTTATAGTTAATAGAAGCGAATGGTAATTATGAGGACGGGAAAACTTTAAAGCAACAAACAAAAAGCAAAGATTTATGTTGGAAGGTCCACGACCGTACACAATCTTTTGCTTCGCCTTCATACACTAGGCATAAATTACGCAATCGCAAAGTTTATCTGGGTTAGTGGTTCATAAAGAAGTAAACGCCAATTGTGGTGCGTGCAGGGTCAGAGTTTCGGTGATACCCCTTCATCTAGCTTAAAACCCTTGAGAATTTGCTACCTCGTTAGGATTTCGGCAATTTGTCGTTCTAAAGCTCATCAACTGTTTCCAGTTGTAGATGGAAGCGCTTCGAGTCAAACGACGCTTGAGGTTGGCTGGCTGGGCTATTTTCTTTTTTTTCTGATTGGATCAGGGCAGCGGGCTAAATTTGTTTGATTTCTTAATCTTAGCCCGCAAAATACGTCACGATGCTTCTTATAATTAATAATTTCTGGGTCTATCATGCTCAGAAAGTGCAACCTCATTCCCAGGGCTTTTCCCTTCTTCGTGGGCGGTCCCGACCGCCCCCACGAAAAAGGGAAATGCCCTGGGAACGAGGTTGCAGAAAGTGCTCAAATCATGATCACTTTGAACTCGCACATGACCTGCAATGCAGGCGTTTTTGACAGGCAAGCGTTGGATAATTTTGTTGACATAATTGGCCCTGTCACAAATTTGGTCCAATGCCATGGAACGCGCGAAGGCCGATTTCCAAACATTTGAACAGTCCTACGTATTTCCCCCCCCCCCCCCCCCCCTCCCCATTCACTGTGCATTCAAGGCCTTGCGATAAATTTCATGCAAAAAAAAAAAAAAAAATGCCGCATGCAAAGGCCTTACTCAACTGCCACCGAATATTTCCATAATCTGACAAGTGAATATTTCAACAAATGCACAAAAAAAAGATGGTAGTTGTTGAACATACATTAAAACTCTTCATTCGAATCTTTAATACTCCATGCACATCAATTGCAACTTGCGCCAGTTGTACGACGGGTGGATAACACTATCCACTAGATAAATCACTATCCAGTGGATTGCGTAGTTCGCTCTGTCAACACTTATCCACTGGATAACGATCTATCCAAGGATCTATTCTGTTCAGAACGTTGCAAGGCACCCTATGAAGATCTGAAACCCGAAGTTCACAAACCTTGTGACCACGCGTCGCCAGCTCATCTGCTACATTTCTCAATTCTAAGGGGACAGACCACGAACACAATAGTAGCTCCTGTAAATATCTAATTGTTGTAACCGTTCATCAGTAGGATACCTAAAATGCGTGCATTTCTACAATTGGTTTCGGCTCCATTAAAGGCTGAGTAGTGACTCTTTGCTTCTGTCACCAGCACGCCAAGTATTTTTGCACCGTAAGATGAATAAGAAGCAGTACAAAGTAAGATCACAGTGATCCACATCAGGCCTGAACGGTTATATACACCTTATACCAGTAGAGCCAGTGCAGTGGATGCAGAATCAGTCCTGAAAGTGAAATATTCCTTGGCAAACAATTGTCTGTTGACTCAAATCTGCCAACTGTAACAACAAAAGAACTCTTTGTTTTTATGTCACATAAATATCTGTTCGGCTTGCGAAACACATGATGCTGGAGTCACGCAACGATACTACAATTGCACCATGGAGCGTCTTTAAGTGGATATGAAGCGGTAGTAGAAAACCTGTAAGGGTTAGTATGCATGCCCGGGTATGGATGTCTCCCGCTGAATTTAAAACCTTGTCATGTCGCAAATTGAAATGGTCCGCATGTCGCTGTCGAAATGTCGTCATCTCGTCTAAGACAGGCGGAAAGTAATTTAATAAACAGAGCAGGAGTTTCTCAAGTATTTTAAAAAAAGCAGTTATGCTTTTATTATTCTTAATTTCTCGAACAATTAAAAACGATGTGAATAACTTCAGTGCACACGCCGCGTATCCGATATGGTAAATTGACCTTTGAGCTCGGATCAGTTAGTTCTCGCAGATATTTTCACTGTGAACACATGCTTGATGCTGACCTGTTTCGCTGACCCGTTTTCTACCGTTTCAAATCTGTTTATCTGTCTCTGTTTATCTGTTTTCTGACTGGATAACGCCACAGAAGTAAGTAATTTGTTTTGTACCAGTTTGATTTCGTATTTTCCGCATGTAATTTCATGAATCGCTCGCTGTTAGAATTCTTAAGAATTATGTATTGTCTCTTACAGATCGAATAAAAATTCAACGAAAGAAATATACGATTTGTATCCAGTCAATTACTTCGATAGCCACTTTTTCCCCGGATCATTCCATTCGATTTCTTTAAGCTGACCTGTGTAGACTGAGGGATAAATGGCTTATGATTCCCGTGTACTTTGAACGTGTCTGGAAACTGGAGGCGTAGCCCCACCATGACCGAAGAGGATTTAAATTGATCTGCTCATAGGCATTGACCATGCTAACATGCATACAGGCCAAACCAGACAAGCAGGAGAGCTTGTAGCACGACAAACACCACTGGGATGGGTAGTGTTTGGAGGCCCATCAGGGAACGTTCAGCCAGCGAGTCGCATATTGTTTGTCAAGTACGCTATGCCAGTGGACTTATCTGATTTCTGGAAAACAGAGTCCATGGGGGTCGAAGTAAATCCATGTGTCTGCGAAGCAGACAGACTAAGCCAACTAGAGAGGGAAGAAGCAGAAGTAATCAGCCGGTCCTGTCAGAAAATTGGCCAACAATGGATGATTCCCTACCGCTGGAAAAAGGATCCGAATCTTCTTCCTGATAACAAACCGCTAGCACTGAAACGGCTAGAAACAACAGAACGTCGCCTTAAGTCGAACCCTGATCAAGCCAAGGCTTATGACGAGCAAATGACCGAAATGGTGAAGTTGAATTTCTGCAGGAAGTTATCAGAAGATGAAGTGAAGAATTACAAGGGCCCCGTACGTTATATACCCCATCACGCTGTAATCAGACCGGAAAAGAAAAGCACGCCAGTTCGTATTGTTTTTAATTCATCCTCCGTGTTCCAAGGACACAAGCTCAACGACTATTGGATGAAGGGTCTACATCTCCTAACAATCTATTTGCTGTGGTTCTACGTTTTAGAGAAAGAGAAGTTGCAGTGGTCGGGGATATATCGAAGATGTATCATCGTATCTTGGTACCTGAACGAGATCAACAGGTTCATCGATTCTTATGGAGAAACCTAGAAACCTTCCGCGAACCAAATGTCTACGCGACGGTACTCACCTTTACTCACCTCTACTCACCAGCCGGCCCCAGCAATGGCACAAACAGCATTAAGGAAAACTGCACAAGAAAGCAAAAGTACCCACCCCAAGGCAAACGAAATCATAATGAAGACCGCTTACATGGATGATATTTGCGACTCTGTTGACACCGTAAAGGAAGCAAAACAACAGACCGAAGATGTAGACAAAGTGTTAGAGAAAGGTGGCTTTAAAGTCCAAAAATGGATCTCCAACAAGCCCTTGAGGAGTGAAAATCAGAACGAGAAGACAGAAATGACGACGATGTTCCAAGGAGCAGTTGAAGAAAAAGGTCTAGGCATTACATGGAACAATCAGTCAGACATGTTATCATTCAAGGTAAACTTTGAGTTGATAGACCAAATCACAGAAGCAAAACAGCGGAAACCCGAGATAAAGTTAACAAAGAGAGTGTTACTGAGCCAAGTCGCCCGGATATACGATCCTGTTGGATTTGCCGCCGCCTTTCTTATAAGAGCTAAGATGGAAATGCAAGCACTTTGGCAAGCTGGAGTTGACTGGGATGAGGAGGCACCGCCACAGTCCGTTCCAAGTGGATTGAACTGTTCAAAGAGATAAAGGAACTTAACAAAATAACTTTTCCAAGAAGTTTGTTCTGTGAAAATGCAACCGAACCGCCAATACTGTGCGTATTCTCAGATGTGTCTCAAGATGCCTTTGGAGCTTGCGCCTACATCCGCCAGAAAACGAACGGTGACAAGTACCAGGTCAGATTGATCGCAGCGAAGTCACGAGTCGCACCCTTGAAACAACTGAGCATACCAAGATTGGAGTTACAGGCCGCAGTCCCTGCATCCCGTCTTGCCAAGAATGTACAAGAAGAATCCAGGATACGATTTCAATCCGTGAAGCTCTTCACTGATAGCACAATAACGCTTGCTTGGATACAAAGCCCATCACGAAGCTTCAAGCCATTTGTTTCCACACGGGTGGGCGAAATCCAAACCAACACCGATCCGAGTCAGTGGAGACACATTCCTGGCGAAGTGAATGTGGCCGATGATGTTTCAAGAGGAATACGAGTAGAAGAGCTGAACGGAAGATGGAGCAACGGACCGGAGTTCTTACAGCTCCCAGAAGATTTATGGCCACAAGAAACAGTGAAACCTGTCTCAGAAGAAGCTATGGAACAACGCCAGGTGAAAGTCGTCTGCGAGGTAAAGAAGGTTGAACAAGCCATCGACCCTAAGAATTTCTCTAGCTGGAGAAATTTGATACGAGTAACGGCGCGCATACAAAGATTAGCTAAGAAGATAAGTTTACGAAAGCACGCTCAAGAAGGAAGAAACGGTCCACTTACCCCTGAAGAACTGGAGAAGGCAGAGAAATTCTGGATCAAAGAAGCTCAAAGGGACTTACATTGTCGGAAAGAAAAGGGAGAATTCAAGTCACTGAGCCCATTCCAGGACGATAAAGATATAATTAGAGTTGGAGGCAAAGTGGACGAAGCCATCGTCTCTTATGACAAAAAACACCACGCCCTACTCCCCAGCGATCATTTGATCTCCTGGTTAATAACAAGACACGCCCATCAGCACGGACATAATGGTGTAGCAGCTACGACCGCCAAGACAAGGAAGAACTTCTGGATTCTGAAAGCAAACAAGCTAAGCAAGGCAGTGAAATTTAAGTGTGGATTTTGTCGTGAGAGGGAGCACAAGGCGGAGACGCAGTTAATGGCAAATCTGCCTGCCCTTCGCTTAGCTCCGTACACCCCACCATTCTACTTCACCGCATGCGACTATTTCGGGCCTTACAACGTCAAGATCTCAAGAAACAAAACCGCAAAGCATTACGGAGTCCTGTTTACATGTCTGAACACAAGAGCTGTCCATTTGGAGATGGCAGAAGACCTCAGTACAATGGAGTTTCTTCAGGTCCTGAGAAGATTCCTGGCTGTACGAGGACGACCAGCAGTCATACTGAGTGACAACGGCTCACAGTTTGTCGGTGCAGAGAAAGAGCTTCGTCAGATGGTAAGCGACATAAACGAAGAAGAAGTTCAAGAGTTCTGTGGAGAAAAGGGAATGCAGTGGAAGTTTATTACGCCAGGTGCCCCACATCAAAATGGCTGTGCAGAAGCACTAGTAAAAAGCTGCAAAAGAGCCCTGAAGAAAGCTGTTGGCAGTCAAACACTCAAGCCATTTGAGTTGTACACAGTTTTATTGGAAGTAGCCAATCTGGTAAACCAGCGACCAATCGGTAGAATCCCAAACGATCCAGACGACGGCAGTTACATATGCCCGAATGATATACTTCTAGGACGTGCGTCGTCAGAAGTTCCACAACGGCCTTTCAGGAAAACCAAGAATCCACGCCATAGAGTAGAATTCGTACAGAAAATTATCGATTCTTTCTGGAAGCGCTGGAGCAGGGATGTGTTCCCATCGCTCGTACCTAGGAAGCAATGGCAGGTGGAAAGGCGGAACGTAAGGCCAAATGATATCGTGGTAGTAGCAGATTCCAATGCTGTCCGAGGTAAATGGTCCATTGGAAGAATCTTAGAAGTGCATCCAGGGCCTGACGGCCGAGTACGAAATGTGGAAGTCAAAACGTCGACGGGAGAGTACAGTCGACCCATAACGAAGATCGCCGTCATACACCCCGCAGAAGGTGATGACTAAGCGGAAAACGTTGGAGATAAGGACCACGCCCTTATCGGGGCGGAGAATGTTCCGTTAATATATGAAAAATTAACATTTGATTGACGTTTGATTTCGTGAATACATGTGATTGACATTTAGCCGCGTATCCGATATGGTAAATTGACCTTTGAGCTCGGATCAGTTAGTTCTCGCAGATATTTTCACTGTGAACACATGTTTGATGCTGACCTGTTTCGCTGACCCGTTTTCTACTGTTTCAAATCTGTTTATCTGTTTCTGTTTATCTGTTTTCTGACTGGATAACGCCACAGAAGTAATTTGTTTTGTACCAGTTTGATTTCGTATTTTCCGCATGTAATTTCATGAATCGCTCGCTGTTAGATTTCTTAAGAATTATGTATTGTCTCTTACAGATCGAATAAAAATTCAACGAAAGAAATATACGATTTGTATCCAGTCAATTATCCCCGGATCATAAACAACGTGACTCCGAGCTTCGCCACGGAACAGAAGTTTCCGTGCATTTTGAAAGTTGAAGCTGTTTCAGTTCTTGACTTCGCTGTCGAACATTTATAAACCAAATTCACTGTGGTCGTCTTAATTCTCCCTTCGCAGTGGTTACTTCAACTCATGTTGGGAGAACATGGATTTTCTTTTTCCGAGCCGGAGTATGCCTGTGTCACTGACTAAATCAAAAATATTATCTTTCAAAAGTCATTTCGTTGCTCACAAATTTTATTTATGCTATGTTGCTATTAAAACGCCGTGTCTCATGTCGGAGTTTACCGTAACAGGGCCTCACAAGAGTAAATAACAGTGATCCACACGGTAATTGATCGTTCACATTGCGTATCTAAAAGCAGTTTAGTTGGAAGCAAAACTCTTTTTGAAACTCGTAATTTTCCAACCTCGTTCCCAGGGAGAGACTGGGAACGTGGTTTAGAGTTTTATGAGCGGTACAGACATAAAGAAAGTCGAGACAACTTTAGGCTAAGAAAAAAAATCGTTAATAAATGTTAGAAACAAACTGCTCTGAATGCTTTTTAAGCAGCACACGGGAAAACTGACAAACTGTTTTCAAGAGTTAGACAAAGGGGAACAATATTAAAGAGTTACATATAGTGAAGTTAGGTGCGAGTTCGGGGAAATTCCCTGAACATACAAAGTCACAGTCACACTTATAATTCACTCTACTTTGTTTAGCAATGAAACAGGCTACAGGTCTCTATTTAACGACGACAGACCTTTGCCAGCTTGGCAACCTTATACAATAAAGCAGATAATTAACATTCTAATTGAGATACAGAATGCAAAAAATGCAAGAAAGAAATACAACTACATCCAATAGATAATCTTGATACCGAATGGAGATTATACACTTCCGGTCAGAGGTGCTTGCCTCCTTTGTGTCTGTAGACATACTAAGTCGAGTCAGCGGCTTGAAATGAAATTCGGGACTCTTGTACGATACAACTTTAATTCCTTTTTTTTTTTTTTAATGGAAGCTGTTCTCATTCTTGCTTCGAGCTATAACCAACCTTTACTAGCTTAGTGACAATCTTACACAACACTCCAAACAACATTCTCATTGCAATACAAAATGCAGCAAAGGCAGTTGCAAGGAATACAAAAACATCCAAGAGGTAATATTGATACCAAGCAAGGTTATGCACTTCCGGTCTGAGGTGCTTGGCTCCTTTGTGTCTGTGGACATATTCAATCCAGTCAGCGGCTTGCTGAACGGACGTACGCGGACTGTCACGCAACAATCGAGAGATGCGAGTAGCGTTACTGTTGAAACTAAAAAGAAAACGTTCCACAGATATTATGAGAAGAGCACTTGCGATTATGCAATAAATGACCTTAAACTTTATCATAAACACTCTTATTCCTCGGCCATTTTAAGCTCAATAGGAAAACAGAACATACTACGGTGAGAATCATGACAAAACAACGTTTGCCGGAGAGAAAATACACAGCTAGTAAAGAAGAAGTTTCTTACTGTCAACGTTATTCTTTATTAGTATATACACACTCAGTGATCTTGGCTATGCCAGCAATCTGATTGGTTCGCTATCTCGGGCTAATGCCGCATTATTCACTCGCTACCGAGTGGATAATGCATTATCCCATAAAACATAAAACAAAATGGCCGGCGTAAACTCGCGTTTCGCTAGCGTTTCAGAATCAAAAATAGTGAAAATAAAAGACGACAGCGAGCCAGAAAACACTAAGAAGGCAACGAACTCTGGCCTAAAAGTTTTTAAAGATAAGTGAAGAAGTCATGTTTTGCAAACAAGTGTTTTTCAGTTTGTTTATCGAGATAATTACTGTGATCAATTCGACTAAATAGGCAGCAATTAATCTTCACGACTACAATTTGTCACATTAAGAGTATTTTTGTAGACTGGTTTGCCTTAAAGAAGAATTTCTCGTCGAAATCGAGGAAATAGAAAAAGAAGAATTGAAGTTTTATATCTCCGCGAGAAAACAAGACAGGTCATATTACAACAAGGCAACACTCACCTCAATTCGAGCCGCTATTGACAGGCACCTTCGCAACGAGCCAAACAACAAGCCTTTCTCGATAACTTCGAAAACTTTGTTTGATCAGTTATCGATTTCCAAGCAGACTTTCGATTAAAGTTGCCGATTTGAACTGTGTTAAAGGACCATTTTGACGAGGATTTTATCGAAGATTGTGTATTTGCCATGTTAAAAGAATCTGTAAATAGTTTTGTACGTGTTTCACGCATGATCATGAATTGAGACGTCAAATTAGACGTCAATAAAATTGCCTTTCATAGGTTTCCTTTGAAAATGTCTAGATTGTCTGTTTTGAGATCACTTCGTGTGTATATACTAAAACAATTATTCTTTTCAATCTCGGTGAATAGCGGCAGAATATTTACCTCGCCGCTACGCGGCTCGGTAAATATTCTGCCACTATTCACCTCGATTTCAAAGAATAATTGTTAAATATTGGTTGTAAATCATGGACCAACAACGTCTCCTCTATGTTACAATGTTTTTCTATTATTCAATCGAGGCTCTGTTTTCCCGTTGTAAAAAGTTCAGTTGTGGTATTTGTATATGTGTAAGTGACGTCATAACTGACTTGGAACAGAGAGTAAGCCCTGCTCTACAACGACATCTTTCGAGCTGTCTGGTAAAAACGAAAGCGTGTTTTCACAGTGGGCCACAGGTCAGAACAAATAGGCCATTTAATCAGAGTTATTTTGTATGTTTTGTAGCCTGTTCCAGGTAAGGTAAGGTCAACTTTATTTAGGCAGGGTGGCCCAGTCAGCACTTGGCTGGTATCAAAAGGGGCCCTGCGTAAATTAAGACTACATTAAATATCTATATATAAAAATTTATATTTACAATATAAAAAAACGGGTAAAAAGCGCTTAAAAAATACAAATGCAATATAATTATTTTAAAAATTAAAAATAAAAACTACTCTCTAACATAAAGTCTAAGAAGATTTTTAAAAATGGGGAGCGATGTTGCTTCTTTTATTGTAGTGGGTAAATTATTAAAATGAAGCGCACCAGAGTATCTGAAAGTCCTTTTCCCTAGCGTTAACTTGGCTTTCGGCAAGTGCATGTCGTTCCTTTTCCTCGTGTTGTAAGAATGAACGTTGCAATTTCTAATAAAGTAATCCGACAAATATGGAGGAGCTAAATTATTTAAACATTTAAAAACTAAAATGCATTTGTGGGCTTTTCTTTGGGTTTCCAAATCCACCCACCCTAACATTTTAAAAGATCCTTCGGTTGTTGCCCTCCTTTGTATAATGCGTGCTGCTCTGTTTTGCAGACGTTGCAAGCTGTTACTGCAACCGATTGACAGCCCATCCCATACCGTGTTAGTGTAATCAAAAATCGGCTGAACTAAACAATTATACACGCATTTAGCGGCTTTCAGAGTAAGGTAGGGTCGTATGCGGGACAGCAGGCCGAGACGTTTTCTTACTCTCTTACAAATCAATTCAGGCGTTCGGTTAGCGGGGAGCAGCGCGAAATTCGGGGTTGCGGGACAAACGGCGAGCGGAAAAATGGCGAGGGGATTCCTTCTCCTCTTTTTTCGCTCGCCGTTTATCGCGCTGCTAACCGAACGCCTGGAACAGGCTATATGTATTTTATTTTTTTTATCATATTACACCACCGAGCCTGAAACATTAACTTGGTTTGTTGGAACAATAGCTTAGATATCTAGACCGAGACAGAATCTCGAAATATGCTTGATATAAATGTTGAATGTTTAACAAAATATTTGCTGTTTGAAAAACCTTAGTTAATAGAGGTAAATGCCGAAGGCTGGCCCTTAAGTTGCTCAGTATGACAACAATTTCTTGAATCATCACAAGTTACCTTGGTTCTTCCAGAATTCGCCTTATTGAATGGTATATTTCATCGCCAGTCGTAGTCTTAATATCAATTCCAATTGCCATGCCAACCGATCGAGCCTGTGCGCAGTTACTAAACTGGTCAAAGAAAAGCGGCACACAAACCAGTGGTACACCATAGAAAGCTGCTTCATATAAGCTGTTGTGACCTGCGTGCGATATAAAGGCTTTGGTGCTGTTATGGGCCAACAAGTCATTTTGTGGAATCCATCCAAGAACTTTGACATTGGAGGAAAGATCCTTTGGAACATACCCTATAGGAAAGAAGATGTCCTGGAGTTGCAGAGTTTAAACTGAGGAATAATGAATAATTAGTTACAGTGAGAAGGGAATGTAGTCTAGAATCTCGTGGTCTGTGCCGCCTTATCAAAGATGCAGATTGACCAATGGGACAACAATCGTCCCACCATCCTTCAGATAAGTTCATTGCTACTTTAGATCAAAAAGAATCCATATGATCTGGGGATAAAACATGTTCTGCTATTTTTATAAAGAAGCCCATCCTAAGGCAAAGATTCCTGCAACGTGCTTCGATTTTGTGCAAGGACATCTTCTGCAAGCGAAATCCAATCCTTAACTCCGTAACTTCCAATATCAATATAAACGCTATACATTACTGTAATAGCTATGTAAATACATTTACATACTGTTTAATCTCCATATTATTCTCTGCTCTAGTCGCTTGAAAACTGTGGCCAACATTTCCACCTGGTGTTTCTGTAGTACTGCATCTCCAAGTGTTCCTAATGAGAACAGGATTATCCCTTTGTCTCCTGCTCCACTGATAAACTGCTCTAAATCTTTCGAAAGCGGACTCGGTGATTTCACTGTTAACGGTCCCACTAGTTTGGTGGCTGCAGGGGTTTAGAACAACAGATAAACTAAAACTTTATTGTGTCCATTTACGTTATTAAAATGTTAAAAATGAATGTACCTTCATGGCGACGGGAACTAGTTACTTTATTTATAATGTAAACTAATCACCAGATAAAATTTGATAACGCAAAAGTATACACTTTTGGAAAAGAAAAAAAAAACGATTAATGGAAATGATAAAACTAAATGTCTTAAAGATCTTAGACGAACATTTCATCTTTATCAGTTCTTGGACGTCTTGGGCCATATTCTATTGTGAACCGGTTCAGGTCTGTTTACAAATATTATTTTGCTTGCGTTTAGATTCAATTGAGTGAATGGGTTTCGACTGACAACCTTTGTCCAAATAAGATCACATTGAAATTATCAGATAGAATTTTCCTAACCATGTTGAACTGTTCATCACATATCAGAACTCGACCAAATGAAAGTTGTCAATCCCAGAAGGACAGCCAGACAGATTTATACGTTATACAATCTAAGCATTTTAAAGTAGGCATTAAAATCTTGCTGCATTGTTTTCTTTGGTAAACGGTCTAATGCTTACGACCAGACACTTGCGAGCGCTGCATGTGAATGGAACCCAAATGCGTTAGTTGAGAGGAGTCAGAAACGCAATCACCCCTCTCCCCATGCCACCACCATCACTGCCCAGTCCCATCTTCCAACTCTTTGAAAAGTAGATCTTACCTGGTAAAATAGGTTGCGGGTATTCCAGTGCAAAGTTCCCCATGATAATGACCATCTCCGCCATGTTAACGGAGTCCTGGAATGAGCTCGCTTCCTGTACATCGAATTCTCTCCTTAGCCCATCACAGAGAACACCATTATAAATTATTGTTGCCACGATTACGGTATGATATAGTAGGTTTGCAACTCTTTCCAAGAAGCTCATTTTATCAGTATTCGACGACAATATATCAGGGATATACGAAATTAGGCTTGTCTCTTTGAAAAACCTCATCGCACCAGCTATTTTTATATCGATTCTTGGGAGGCCCAGCATCTCGGAGACGATAGCGCCACATTCTGGCGGTGAATCACAGAACATTAAGTCAAATTCTCTCAGCTCTTTCCTGTAAAGCTTAACGTGAGTTACCAAAGCTCTGCATGAGAGAATGAAGTTGTCAATCCACATTTGGCTATCCTGTACAATTTCCGAAAGAGATCTATAATGCGATTTTGGTACTATTGTTTTCTCCAGATGATCCTCGTCGAAAGGGTATTTGTAAACAGAATGCCTTACTGTGTTCGACGGTGGAAATGTTAGGATAGATGGAACAACTAAGGTGACCTGGAGCGAAACAAAAACGAAACAAAGGGATCAGAAATAATGTTGGATTTTTTTATAAACACGTATAAATTCTCAGATAAGCAAAGATAAGTAGAGCCGTTGCATGGCCAAAATAAAATGAAAAATGGGGTGCCTTAAGGGTCCATGTGTGGAGTACAATGCTGCAACTCGTTTGCATAACTCATTTGCATTAACGGACTAACAACCCGCGGCAAGAAAAAGGAGGGGGAGGGGGTGGAGGAAGGGAAGAAGGTGGGGCGCTCGCCGTTTTCTTTGGGAGCCTGCTCGCAGGCTAATTAGCGTGCGATACCATAGGTATCCCACACAGAAATAACGAAGTGGTCGTAGAAGGTGGGGGGAGGGGGCTCGATTTCAGTCTGACAGTATCCACTGCAAGGCTTCACGAATGTTTCGGAAATATTTATTATTTTCTTGGAACCATAATTCGGACTTGGTGTAACGAAAAACTTCATTCAGCGAGAGCACAAGTGCACAGAATAACGGAATTGCTTCAAGTGGGCTAATATGACCACCACATTTTTTCTTTGACATTTTTAGCGCTTGTTAGGATTCTTACGATACTTCAATACCAGCGTTCAGATAAAGGAGCCATCATATTCTTGATGCATTAACATAAATCTTTTAGACTACCTTATTCTCACTTAATTTCGCGAGTACTAAATTTCTAGAAAAGCGAAATTTAATTCAATAGTATCGATAAAATAGTGAAATTCAAGCTGTTTCTTTACTACTGTTATTTCAACATGTCTCAGCTTCATCTTTGGAGATTTTTCTTGGATTTTCCCATCAGTTATCTTCCACTGCCACTCTAACTTCTATTTAGACTGTAGAAAACCTTTTTGCTTTGTTATATTTAGGTTGTTTTGTTTGCTATTTTTTACGATGGCGTTGATATCAATTATATTGTTATAGTTCTGAGGTCAAAGCTTCATATTAAAGAATAGAAAAAAAATCGCGAAATTAATACACTCTAATTTTGCGCTCCTCTCAAAATCGCGAAAGTTTGTACTCGCGAAATATGGCTCTTGATTTTTCGCGAAATTTAATACTCGCGAAATTTAGTGGGTAAACATAATTTGTACTACAATTGGAGGCTCGTACTGTCTCGGAAAATATTGGGTATAGGTCGATCGACACAGAAAAGATAGAGGTCGATATTTTTCCAAAATATGTGATCCGTTTAAAAACACTGTTGTGTTGTGTAGGTGGGCAAGCGAAACATTTTGTTGATAACCGAGATAACCCAGTATTGTTTTACCTTATATTCTAAATATAGAATAAACATAGCGTTGTATAACTATTTAAGTTAACAGTTTGATCCTATTTGATTTGAATTTATAGTAATATACCGTGTATAAATATACGGATCTAAGCTAAAATTGTTCTAGTTCATTTATATAAATTTTCAAGTCACTCCTCTAAGCAATTTCACTCACTCTTGGCAATTTCATCATTTACGATCTTCAGTTTCAATGCCACAGCATGAAGTCGACTGGGGTCAAAATGGAGCGAAGATGCATAGTAAAATCCACACGTAAGCAGCGTCGCAAATTAGCCTAAAATCACTTTCAAATGACAATAAAGCTGCAATAGTGCCGCACTTGTAAATCCAGTCATGCAAGCCATGTTCTCAAACCCCTTTTGGCCATTTGTTAAATAAGCAGAGCAACAGACATGCTCACACAATGGAACTTCAGGCGACCCTCGTTTGACTTGTGCACTGTTTTTGTGGATACATGTAAACGAAACACAGGAAACACAATGTAGCGTGCTATCATATGTACAACATGCTCATCAGAGTACGACGAGTGCTAGTCTATTTCAAAAATATATTGCACGTTGTCATGATCTGTTGTGGTTGAATGATTACCTTCTTTAGTAAAACGTGCTCACAATGCATACCAGCAAGACATGTCAAATCGTTCTCGAGACACAAACTTACTCAGCAAGCCTCAAGCTTTGTGGGCATCCCAGCAGTTTGTTCACTAAACTGCCAATGCCCTTTCGGTTCGCTTCAATAGCCAAGTTCTTTGGAAGCCTGCTCGCAGTCTATAAATAAGACCGCACGACCGTCTCGAACTCTCCTAATTCATAATTTTCAAAGACTGCTCAAATTGAACTAGCCCAGTTCTCTTTGTTTTTTCAAAATATGATGAACCTATCACCCAAGAATTGTGTTAAAAGTCTTCGTTGCGATTTCCTCAGTGGAATAACTTCAACGTGCTTACAAAAAATAAATTTAAAAAAAATGGTAACCTTTACTACGCCAAGTCATTAAGTGCGCGGCTGACGCATGATAATTGTATCCAGCAAACAGCTATTGTAGGTTACTCAACTGTAACCAATTATTTCCGCTATCTTGGCTACATGTAAAATGTTTCGACGACAGAACATACAAGGCCAAGCTCAGCTTTATACAAATATCAATCCTATTCATTCAGATCTGCGATATTTTGTGTAAAACGACTATTGTAGTTCACCTACCTCATGCCCGCGCGACGCCAGCTCATCTGCTACATTCCTGATGCCAGAGTAGCGACTCTTGGATTCTGTCATCAGCACACCGAGTATTCTCGCTCCGTTCGATGGATAACATGAAGTACAAATTAAAATCACAGTGATCCACATGATTAATGACAGCATGTTTGTATGTAGAAGCTGTCCAGATGAGGATGGATGAAGTTGATGCTGAATAATCAATCAGTAACATTATGTTGGAATCTTATGTAAATCAGAACTTAAAGGCCACTTACACCGCAGGCCCACCGGTGATCACGTTGTCATTGGAAACAGCATAAATTAAATCGGCGAAATAGAAAAAAAAAAAACTTTGTATATAATTACAACAAATTCGTCTAACTTTTGAGAAAATACAAAAGATGTATTTTTTTAGAAATGAAATAGCCTACCCTCGCTGTTCTTATGTTATATTTTAATTCCTGCCCCTTGGGCTGGCCAGACCTGCAAATGCCGCACCTGACAAGCGGCCGGTTTGGATAGATTTCGGCGAGGTCGATGAATTATTCGTGTTACGATGCCTCGGTGCGATGGATAAGTTCACCGCTGGAAACAAATTTCCAGTCCTTCTCGCTCGAAGCCGCACGTTCTGAAAGTGGCTGAACAGCCGCACAACTCTCCATTTCTTAAATCCCCTCTCAGGTCTTTTCAGGTGACACAATTTCTTTTGCGGGAGTTTCGGATTGACAAATTTTGCAGGATGAAACAGCCTTTTTTGTCTTCCTGGGGATATTCACTCACATCCGTTGTTTCTGATTACTTTACTAACTTTTGCTTAATTTTCTAGAGGCACATGGTTTGACTTTATATCATGCAACGGTTATTAAATTATTAGGCTTGCCTCAAGTCTAGCCTTCTATCCGGTAAATCAAGTGAATTTTTCATCCTTCATTTTCATTTTATGGTCATTCGGTAGCCGGAGTACCGCACGTGTGTTATTGCAGCTCTTCATTTATTAAGAAAACAACCTTCCAAAGTTTGATGGTAAATTTACATCGATATGATCTTTGCAAAATCGCTCATCAATTTTGAGTGAGAACAATACAATTTTACTTTGCGAAATCCAGTATAACTATATGAATAAAACACTTTATATAATTAAACTTGGTTAATAAGTTTTGCGTAAAATTTAAACTTGTTCCTAGCCCAACAACGTTTGAAAACAGTAGAGATCTCAACAGCGAAAGAGAAAAAGGAGCGTTAGATTGTCTACTGGTAGGTACTACGCTTAACATGTTGTTCAAGTAACCTAATACACTTAAGCGCTAAAATCGTCAAACAAAGAAATCTGAACGAAAAAAAAAGGCTCGTCTTTAAGATAAAAGTTAAAACTCGGTATTAACTGGGACTCTTATACGATACAGCTGTGTTTTAACTTATGGAAGCTGTTCTCATTCTTGCTTCGTGCTATGACCAACCTTTGTTAGCTTCGTGACAATCTTGCACAACACTCTAAACAACATTTTCATTGCAATACAGAATGTAACAAATGCAGTTGCGAGGAATGCAAGAACATCCAAGAGATAATATTGGTACCAAGCAAGATTATGCACTTCCGGTCTGAGGTGCTTGGCTCCTTTGTGTCTGTGGACATATTCAATCCAGTCAGCTGCTTGCTGGACGGACGTACGCGGATTGTCACGCAACAATCGCGAAATTCGAGTAGCGTTACCCTTGAAGCTAAGGAAAGTAGACATAAGGATACAGATTAGGAGTCAGCTAAGTGTCCTAAGCAGCCACGCCTTGTTAACAGTTTCAGTGCTCTAATAAAACAATTGATAACGAAAATGTACGATGTTGTTACGTTTCCTATAACACAAACATATTTTTGGCTGTTTAAAAGATCCACGACACGGCCCTTTAAATATGTGTGGCTGTTAAAATCCGCTGTTGTTGAAATACGTTGGCCTAAGTTAAAGTGGGTATACATCCTATAGGTTTTTTTTGGTTTCCGTGTCTCTTTCATGCGTAAACAAGTATTCACATTTTTTTTACAAAATTGAGCTTAAAGTTCCCGTTTCGGTCACGCCCAAAGAAGTTGCCCGCGAGCTAACACACACCAAAAAAGTGTGGGATCCAGAACGGGCTGTTGTTTGAGTATTCCATGCTGCCTTACCAACAAAACATGAACAGTTTTTAGTGAAAACAAACCCAAGTATAGATTACAATGGTCCTCTAGCAAGTAAACAAACGAGACGCTCCGGGTGTGACGTCACTCGTCACCAATCTTGGATTACGCGGTCTAGTTCTTTTGGGCGTGGCCGAAGCAGGAACTTTAAAGTTCGATTTTGTGGCGAGAAAATGGCGGAATCCAAAAAAAAAAAAATGCTGATTAAACACAAGAATCCGGTAGGCTTTACAGACACTTTAATGCTAAGACAATTACCTTGGATCTTCGAGAATTCGCCTTATTGAATGGTATATTTCATCACCACTGGCGGTCTTTATATTAATGCTAATTGCCATGCCAACCGACTGGGCCTGCCCGCAGTTACTGTATTGGTCAGCATAAATCGGCACGCAAACCAGTGGTACACCATAGAATGCTGCTTCATATAAGCTGTTGTGACCTGTGTGTGATATAAAGGCTTTGGTGCTGTTATGGGCCAACAGGTCATTTTGTGGAATCCATGGCAGAACTTTGATGTTTGAAGAAAGATTCTCTGGAATTTGCCCTTCAATGAAAAAGTAACTATGGAGTTAGAACACTAGAGAGTCAGATAAAAGCTCAAAGCGCCCTTGACATTTTACTGGAACAAATAAGGATTAACCGACCGACTGATCGACCGACCGACCGCCCGACCGACCGACCATTTGGTTGGTTCATTGCCTGGCTGTCATACAAAAAGCTATTCAGCATCTACTTTTAAACAGCTTTATCTACCTCTTGACTGTAACGTTAAAAATCGCGACTTATCCTAAATATGACATCGCCCTGTGTAGCCTTTATCTATCTCAGTCTTGTTTTTCATAGCTTTCGCTCTCAATTTAACACTAGAAGACGTACTTTTTAATCTCCATATTACTCTTTGCTCCAGTCTTCCGAAAACTTTGGCCAGCATTTCCACCTGGTGTTTCTGTAGTACTGCATCACCAAGTGTTCCTAATGAAAACAGGATTATCCCGTTGACTCCTGCTTCACTGACAAACTGCTCCAGGTCTCTTGGAAGCGGACTTGGACGCTTCACTGTTAACGGTCCCACCAGTTTGGTGCCTGTGATTTGAGAATGGAAAGGGTAGGTGTGAATTATTGTGATTTTTTTTAACAAGAGTTTATAGACGATGAATGGCAGAGAATCTAGGAGATACTGGATGGAGTGATTCTTCCCATTTTCCTGGTGAACAATATAAACAATAAGCCTTCTTATAATATACGATTGTAGTCCTTATTCAAAAGTGTTATATACCAAAAGTCACGTAAGATTCTTCTGCATTTTGTGTCTCGAAAAGACATACACAAAATAAAATTTCGAAAAACCTTTTATACCTTTGTAACGCACAGTGACATCGCTCTTAGTGTGCGAAGTCTAAAATCCATTGGTATCAATTTGCGCTACCACCATTTTCCGTCGTCCCATTTTTTTCAATTGGGCCGAAAAAAAAAAAACATCGTTGAAACATTTTTATACGCTTTCCCAAACTTGTTCACCCAAAGGACTTTCTTGGTGATATAAAAGAAATTCGACTTTTTGGGACTGATTTTTAAATTCTCAATTCTTAAAATCATCGGCTATTAAGTATTCTCGTTTTCACGCATGCGTAAGTTGCTTTGAAGGTGGGAGGCATGAGAGCCGGGGAGGAGCTGTTTGCTCACCCAGTCACCAAATACTGAGATCTAATTATATAAACTTTGCTTACCAGGTAAAATTGGTTGAGGATATTCCAGCGCAAAGTGACCCATAATGATAACCATTTCCGCCATATTAATGGACTCCTCAAAAGGCCTTTCTGGCATTATATCAAAATCTGTCTTTAGTCCGTTGTACTTAACACAAAAAGTTTTATATACTCCTGCCATATATAGCACATAGAATGAGTTTTGAACTCGTTCCATAAAACTCATTTTGTAACAGTTGAGGCAAAACGTGTTGGGAATATACGAGGCCAGGCTTAAATCGTAATGCAATCTCATTGCAAAAGCTGGTTTGATGTCGATCCGAGGAAGTCCAAGTAAATCGGAAACGAGCACGTGACAATCTGGGGGTGAATCGCCAAACATCAGGTCAAATTGTTTTAGTTCTTTTTTGTGTTTCTTAACGTGAGCCATAATAGATCTACAAGTGGTCGTAAACAAATCTACCCACATTTTGCCTTCCTGTAGAATTTCCAATCGAGTTCGGGAATGAAAACTGGGAACAACAATTTTTTCTCCGAAATCCTTGTCAAAAGGCCATTCAACAACCGAATGCTTAACTGATTTTGACGCAGGAAGAGGCAAATTAGAAGAAACAAGTAACAAGACCTGAAAAAAAAAAATAAAAAAAAAATAAGAATTTGTGTATGGCGAAAAAATAAAATGCTTAAATGCGACTTTCAATAATCTGCAAACTCTGAAGTTCAAAGCCCAACTGACGGTTGTGTTTTTCGCTGCCGTCAATCACAATGGCGACAGCCAATGAACCTTGAAAAACAGAAACAAACTAAAAAAACTAATAGTTAATTAGTTGTGGGTTAACCGGAATGCTATTTAGTCCAATCAGAGTATTTTTTAGGCTAACCAATATGAAACTACAGGCTATCTTGAAAGGCCCGTATGACTGGCACGACGAGCCATGTAAACCGTGCGAGCCAGAACCCCCTTGGGCCCAATATGAATTATAAGGCTAACCGCAAGCAACCAAAGGCCCCGTCTATACTAATCCGGATAAATTTGAAAATGGAGTTTTCGCCCCCAAAACGGATAAAATGTTTTCCGTCCACATTATCATTTTCGTATCGATTTCAATATTCTCGCTGTCCACACAAATCCTGAAAGTCTGAAAACGAAGCGCTGTTTCGGCCGAGCATGTGTACATCATTTCTAGAGCCCGCACTAAATTCAAAATAGGGAATTTAATGATTTTGTCGACGCCGACGATAACGTCAATCAAGAAACTACTAATTTTTATTTCACCTTAGGAACTCCGTAAAAATCCATAGGCTTAAGAGCTATCCTCAGGTGAATACTTAAAGACAACGATCAGTTCCTAAAGGGAAAGTCGAAATTCACAGAATGCAGAACTTAATGATTTCATTTTGCTCACATAGCGGCGAAAGAAATGTGCCAAGATTTATAACTCACAAGTAGAGCTATTCTACTGCCAATTACACCGAAAGGGGCCTGTGATAAAGATCACTGATGGCCATTTGACGTCAGCATTTTCGAAAAGTTCCGTTTTTAGACGTCCACGCTACACCACCAAGCCCGCCTTTACAAATGTCTCCACTGACTCTGGAGACTGTTTTCGAAAAGCTCCTTTTTCGATGACCGAAAACGCTGTTTTAGTGTGGACAGTTGACCAAACCGGAAAAGGTGCATTTTTAAATTTATCCATATGAGTGTGGACGGGGCTTAAGATAACGGAAAACGAACTGGAGTGTTATCGAGGGCGATGCTTTATTTAGGCTAGGGTGGCTTTACTTAACCCGTGAAACACTAACTAAACTTCCACTTAGTACTTCACACTGATTCTATTGTTTTCTTTTATTTAGGTTTGACTATTACAAACTAATTGTTAGATGTTGTTTCAAGGGTTAAATCAAATCACACTAGCTGGAAGTGGCTGGCATGACTCGCTGGCTCGCACTTTGTCGACTCGGTCAGATGTCAGTGCAAGATATATCAATACCTTGAAATAATGGGCTAACCAAGACATACCTCATGACCTCGCGATGCTAGTTCATCTGCAACATTTCTGATGTTTGAGTACCGACTCTTTGATTCTGTGGTCAGCACGCCGAGTATTTTCGCTCCGTTAGCTGAATAGGACATAGCACATAGTAACATTACAGTGATCCACATGGTTAATGTTCGCCTATATCTAGCTCAAAGCAAAGCATATATTTTTCAACATGCCCGCCACGCCACTATTACTTGATTCACTGCTCTTGGAATCTTATTTGCTTTGTTTTCTATATGCAATGGGAATGCAAATATAGTGTTGTTTTTGTTCTTGCATAGAACCATAAAAGATCACGCAGCATGTTCGGCGATTCTGTCAAACGTGGATAAATAATGCTGCTGTATATTCTTTCAGGCAGGGAATTAACACAGAACCACAACGCGACAACATTTCCCACCTGCTTTAACTCCTGTTTTCTATTCGTCGCATCTAAACATATTTTCAAAGGTTTCCAGTTTCTCACGCTGCGGTAGGCATGGGGCTTCACAACACTCCAACCGCACTTTTATGCAAAATGAAGGTAAATTGCCGAACGGAATATTCACTCCAAAGAAAATTCGAACGCCTAAACATCTGCGGCCTGATGATGGCGAATGCTTGCACGAAGTGCTGCCAACACTTACTACTGGATGGCGTTGAGTATGATATGAAGAATTGTGCAGCTCGAGGATTTTTTTAATAACTTTTTACTTATTCGAAAATGGCTAAACGTGAAATGATTCCGAGCTGCGAAGCAGATACGCTAAGCTGTTTTTATGACAAAATCTGCTGCTAAAATGGGTCGGTTGCGATATCGTCGGAAAAGTCGTAAATACTTGTACATGTGCTGATACAAATGGTTATAGCTTTTTGAAATACTGAAAAAGTACATGGGATTTTTCAAATTTTGGCGGATAAAGGACTGCTCTTTACGGCTTTGTAGGGTAGACTAAGCAACTAGGTCCCAATTTCTAAATCATTGCCATCTACAGTGAGGGGCCGTAAGGGGGTTTCTCGTGAAACGTGATCGCGTGTTTTTATTCTCCGTGATCTGTGATTACGAAATATTAAAATCCGTGAACTGTGAATAACATGCTTGTCGTGACACGTGAAAGCAAAAAAATTATTTTTCGATAACCGTGAAACTTGAATAAAATTCTTCACTTTTTCCGTGAAAACGGACCTACCGTGCAAATGTGACCCTTTATGATGTTTTCAAATTGCGTGTCTGACCGACTAGACGCGATTTGCGTGATGGCTTAGTACCGTACTTGACGACTTGACAGAAGATTGTAAAACAAACATGCACTTTGATACCAGAAGCCGAATCAAGGGGTCAGATAACAAGAGAAGACAACGATGTCATTCTATTCGATGTCGCTTGCATGTTAAATCACGCAATCATTCTAAATCATTTTGGCCAAGCTCACGCTAAAATTCAGTGTCAAAAAGTCATGGATGTCGAGGGCGACAAACAAATTTCTGTTAAAGAAGGTGCCGTTTTCTGGGTGGATCCAAACTCTGCAGGATCACTGAGTTTCCTCGGAGGGAAAGAACGAGTCAGGATCCCACTCACCGAGAAGCATTTCTCTTTGGAAGCGCTAAAAAAACATGTAATCGATTGTGCGGGCCTGAAGATCGAGGCCGAGAAACGTGGTCTCGGTTCTTCAATCGAAGTTAAACTTTGTCGGCTGGCAAAGGCCACTGAAGGCAGCAAAGCCTTTTCTATAAATACACAGGCACAGTGGGACGTTGAAAGACCGCTATTCGGAAATTCGTCAATTTTACAAGGTGGGTATTGTTGCTAACATTTGTGACTATATCTGGCTAGCCCCACATGCTTGATAGATGCAGCTGAGTATATCCTATTACAACTGACCTTACTGGTCCTTACTCACATGGCCTGTTTACATGGAGGTGGGGGACCCCGGGTAGGTGGGTCGTAGGTGAGGTAACCCGCCCAGCCGTGGTCGAAAAATAGCTCGCGTTTACATGCAATCTTATCACCCCGGGGTCCTGGGGTTAACTTCCTTGAGAAAATAGCGTGGCGTAGATTTCTTTATTTTTTTTTATTTTTTTTTATCACAGCATGATTTTCGTTGGCAGAGACAATGTTTTTCGTTGCTTTGTGTTATCGACTGATCTCTAAGTAGAGAAGAAGCACGTGCTTCGATCGGGCCTTCACTTAAAGCATCACTTGAAATTTGAATACCTTCAGATTCTTCCTGATTGCCATCTTGATTGCGGCCTTCGACACTAAGCAGATGAACCCGGCGAAAAAGCTCCCCACGCTGATATCCTCGAGACTGAGACATGTTGTTGCGGTTCCAATATGGCGGGCATTTGGTTGTTGGTTCGGATTTGGCGCGTTTTGGTAACATGAACCGACCCCGGGTAGGCGGGTTACCCCACCTTGAAACGTTTACATGGCAAAAAGCAACCCCGGCTGGGAGGGTTACCCTACCCAGCAGACCGGGCAACCCGCCTAGGCGGGTTACCCCACCTATCATGTAAACGCGATCGAGGAAAAATGAGAGTTTATATTGAGAGGCGGGTTACCCCACCTAGGCGGGTTACCTCACCTGCCCGGGGTCCCCCACCTCCATGTAAACAGGCCCATGTATCGTAATGTTGGAATGGGCAGCAAACAATGGTAAAGCTGTCAGACAGCGAACAGTACGCCAGGAAACAACAATGTTCAAAGCAGGCACACTGCCACTGAACATGTATGCTACTTCTGGGCAACCGAAGGAAAAGGTAACGATGGAGAGATCTCTGGGGCATGTGGATGCTGCGAGTGACCTGGGACGTCCTGTTGAAAGCAGCAAAGACAGCGGAGACAGCGATGAAAACCACGAAGGGACAGAAGTCACAGAACAAGATGATGAACAAGAATCCGAGTATGACACAGACTCTGAAAGTGAACTTCCAGCAACTGTAGAAATAGACCAGGAGGACGAAATGACTTTTCTTCGAGCCGTGACAACTCGTAGCGGACGAACTGTTCGAGTAACATCAAAGTTCGGAGTTTTAGCTGGCACGTCCAGTTCCCCATGGATGAGGTACTTGTTTATTTTAGATGACCTTACATTTAGCTAACATTGTGTTCGCCGGTATAACCTTTGTGCAAGATTGCAAAATGGCCGATTATCAAGTTCATAAACAGGAGCCCGGCCCATTATCTCGGCATAAATAATAACTTCGGAAAGAAACATTGACATATCAATGATTGATGGCTTTTGTACGAGTGAAGACACTCAATATGGAGGAGTAAGTGCAAAAGAGTTCCTTGTCTATGATGTTATTTTCCGTGAATTGTGAAACTCGAAAATTAATTGCCGTGATTCGTGATTTTCCATCTTTAATAGTCGTGAACTGTGCGCACTACCCCCCCTTACGGCCCCTCTACAGTCTTCGGTTGACGACTATTTGCAATGGTCATAATATTCTTAATTTCGCACTTTCAAATAAATCGAGGGAAAACTGGTTACTTTCGTGGTAAAAGAGAAATATTTTGAGCAAATTGATATAAAGTTTGTCGGTATCCGGCGTGACCAAAATATTACAGGTGTTCGAAAAATGCCTACTTTTTAATTGTTCGGACGTTGCGGCAAAAATATTTTATGGCTCCTAACGCGGCCAGAAAATCATTTTGAATCAAACCAAATTTGTTTAAGTTTTGTCTTGGTAAAGTCTTTTAGTTGGCAAAGTTTGAGCAAAATTATTTTTTTACGCGAATTTGCCAGTGGGTGGTTCCTACACAGATAGCCTCTTAAATGGCTCTTAGCTTGGCGTAGAATTTTCGCAAGCAGTGGCCAACTCCTCCACTGTCGCTGGATTTTGGTCATTTCTCTGTAGAAGATAAGACTGAGACCCAAAGGACAGCTGCAGGGTGCGAAGTGGCTGATTATTTAAAAGTATGGTGTTATACGTATTTTGTTTACTTTTTTTCACTTTCAATAAGTCGCTAAAAGAGCCAGGCGTGATACTTACAAACAAACAAGCAACAACAACTTTTTTTTTACCCCTTGATTATCTTTTTACAAAAAAGAAAAATCTTTTAAATGATTATTTTAAATGGACAATTAGTGGTCTGGCTGCCTGAATTAGCAAAGTTAAAAAGGGCAGGCAGAACATACAGTGAGCAAAATATCAATAACAGTAAGAATGTAAAACAGGAGAAAAGTTATTGATCATTACCTATAGAAAAACAAATAGAGCAAAGCAGCCTTAGAGATGTATGTTATAGGATCTAGCTAGTATTGATATCTTTCAAGGTATTGATCTTGCATTTTTCTTGCATTTATATGTAGGTATTTGTATGTGTGTATTTTAATGTGTAAAATTGAAATGTTGAAACCAAACGGTTTCGGCTGTTTGCCGTCATCAGAACCCTGATGATGTCAAGCAGCCAAAACGTTTGGTTTGAACATTTTAATTTTACAATTTTTAACCTTTTTAGCCTTGTAAATAGCGTACATTTTATCAAGCGAACATTATGGACATCTAGTACTATAGTTATGAATTAGTTACTCTAGTGAAAAATGAATGACAGGCAGTAGGTAGCAGCTAGTCTCCTGTCTCTGTCGTAAACCAGAACCACATTCGTTTCCGCAGTTTAGAGAAGCTGTCCTCATTCTTGCTTTGATCTGTGACCAACCTTTACTAGCTTAGTGACAATCTTACACAACACTCCAAACAACATTCTCATTGCAATACAGAATGTAACAAATGCAGTTGCAAAGAATGCAAGAACATCCAAGAGATAATTTTGGTACCAAGCGAGGTTATGCACTTCCGGTCTCAGGTGCTTGGCTCCTTTGTGTCTGTGGACATACTCAATCCAGTCAGCGGCCTGCTGGACGGACGTACGCGGATTGTCACGCAACAATCGCGAAATGCGTGTAGCGTTACCCTCAAAGCTAAAGAGAATAGACATAAAAACAGATTAGGAGTCAGCTAAGGCTAATATAATTCTAATTCAGTGGTTACTGATAATCATGATCGGAGAATACTTCGGTCATTGACCGAATTCTTCGGTCATTCGTTCATTCCGTGGTTATTGATAATCGTGACCGAAGATAATCATGACCAAAGGACACAAGCCAGCCACGCTTTTGTTTATGCTGATATACGGAATTTTTAGTATTAAATTTTAACACTGAGCGTGTAGAAACGATAAAGATCACCGTGAACAGTTTTCATAATTTCGATGGCATCGTAAATGGCGGAGGCTAACTAGCGTCCTTTAACATTTACAATGAAAGCGATCTTTGTAGTTGTGGAGCATGTACATGTTACACAGAAAACCTATACACCAACGGTATTCGAAGCTATGATTCGAAGCCATTTTGTAAAAAAAATGCGATGTGTTCATATGAGCAGGCGGGCCAGCCCGGTTACCGAGATCTCGGTGTGTACAACCAAGATCTTGGCAACCGGGATAAAAATTTTCCCATATGAACACTCCAGCCCGATTATCGGGACGAAAATGTTTTTGACAAATTAGCTTCGCTTTCGAAACTGGGCGGTCAAAATGGCATAATTTTTGCCGTGTATGCATTTCCACTTCAAATGTATTCGAATTAGCTTTATTAGTAAAGTTACAAGAGTCGACAAAGCTATGATAGTCGCGAACGATACATGTTTATGTGGCGCCATTTTGGCTTTCTTTCTTGAATTTCATCCCGGTAACCGGGCTGAAATTTTCCATATGAACAAACGACAAAATTCATCCCGGTTTCCGGGCTCATATGAAGAGGCCCTTAATCACAGCATGCACATTGCCACATAAAAGAAAATATTTCGCGGATAAAATAAAAGAAGACTTTACGACAATCTATGGCTTGGGGAGAGGGGGAGGAGGGTTACTGACCAATGAGTAGCTTTTATAAGGTTTAAACACCTGAGCATACCTTAGAATGGACTTAATGAAAGCTCCTTCCGTTAAGTCCCAAATGACGGTTCGTTTCCTACCCCTTTCTACACCGGTGAAATCCCTAACCATTTTTTTACCCCTTCGGGCGGAACCTCTCTGAATGAGCCATTTTAAACTGTGAATAAACAAAATTACCTTGTTTCTTCGAGAATTCGTCTTATTGAATGGTAAATTTCATCACCGGTCGCAGTCTTAATATCAATACCAATTGCCATGCCAACCGACTGAGCCTGTTCGCAGTTACTGAATTGGTCAACAGCAATCGGCATGCAAACCAGTGGTACACCATAGAATGCTGCTTCATATAAACTGTTGTGACCTGTGTGTGATATAAAGGCTTTGGTGCTGTTATGGGCCAACAAGTCATTTTGTGGAATCCATGGCAGTACTATGATGTTGGACGGTAGATTCTCTGGAATATTCCCTTGAATGAAGAAGTTATTGCGGAGTTAGGAAACTTAGCAGGCGGGGAAAAAACTCAGACCCTCGATACTTTGCTAGTTAAAGTAAAGATTGACCGACCGACCGACCGACCGACAAACCGACCGACCGACAAACCGACCGACCGACCGACCGACAGACCAACAGACATACCGACTGGTTGGTTGGTTGTCTCGAAAACATTCTGCAGCGTTTTTTTGTCAGTATGCAATATCACCCTTTCTGCCGTTTACGTTGTTTTTCATAGTTTTAAGTGTCAGTTTAACACAAGACGTACTTTTTAATCTCCATATGATTCTTTGCTCCAGTCTCCCAAAAACTTCAGCCAACATTTCCACCTGATGTTCCTGCAATACCGCATCACCAAGTGTTCCTAATGAAAACAGGATTATCCCGTTGACTCCAGCTCCACTGACAAACTGTTCCAGGTCTCTTGGAAGAGCACTCGGAGGTTTCACTGTTAACGGTCCCACAAATTTGGTGTCTGTTATTTAAAATACGATAGAGCAAATTATGACTGTTATCTTAAACTAGATTAAATTTAAATTTATAGGCGATAAACGAAAGAGACATTTGTCTTATGACTCCATTATGTTTTGTCTCCTGTAGAGTGCAACCAGATGATGGTGTGTGACCAGTATCTTACCCTGTCAGCATTTGTGTTGTATACGTACTGTCGTTTCCAATTGTGATAAACATTCGGAAAGCCAGGGGTGTTTCTTATTTCTGTTGAAAGATGGTAAGTGTTTTTTTCCAAAACAACAGACCGACCGAGAGAGATGGTGCTTTCCATTAAGAATTAGCTTTCCAGTTATTGTTTTCCGTTAATGAGAGGCTGGAAACGGAGGGAAGGGAACGAATAGTGTAGAATTGTCCCACGGCTCGTACCAATCGGAGTGAAAAGACTACCTTAAAGCGAATAGTTTCCAATTTTGATAACATTCGGAAAGCCAGGGGTATTTTTCTTACTTTTCAGAATGCCTGTTGAAAGATGGTAAGTACATAGACAAGATTAACGCACATAGTCATACCTTAAAGCGTTGTTCCATTAGAGGGTCAAGGGGAGCGAAGACACTGGGTACTATGGTGAAAAGAACACCAAACAGGAGCCGGAGGAGCTGTTAGCTCACCCAGTCATCACTTAATTACTCAGTGAAGTATGCAATCATAGTAAATTTGCTTACCAGGTAAAATTGGCTGAGGGTATTCCAACGCAAAGTGACCCATAATGATGACCATTTCCGCCATATTTATGGACTCCTCAAAAGGTCTTTCTGGCATAATATCGAAATCCTTCTTCAGTCCGTTGTAGCTAGCACAAAAGGCCTTATACACTGCTGCCGTAAATAGTACATAAAATGAGTTTTGAACTCGTTCCATAAAGCTCATTTTGTAACAGTTATAGCAAAACATGTTTGGGATGTATGACGCCAGGCTTAATGCGTAATGCAATCTCATTGCAAAAGCTGGTTTGATGTCGATCCGAGGAAGCCCGAGTAACTCAGAAACAAGCACGGGACAATCTGGAATTGAATCGCCAAACATCAAGTCGAATTGCTTTAGTTGCTTTTGGTGTTTTTTAACGTGACTTATCGTAGATCTACAACCGGCCATAAACACGCCTTCCCACATTTTGCCTTCATGCAGAATAATTTCCAAGCGAGATCGAGAATGAGAACTTGGAACTGCTATTTTTTCCAAGAAATCTGCCTCAAAAGGCCATTCAACAATCGAATGTTTAACTGTTTTTGACGGCGGGAACGGCAAAACAGAAGGAACAATTAACAAGACCTGAAAAGAAAGTAAGAGTAAGTTTGAGAAACTATTTTAAGTGGTAAACACTTAGCTACATGTTTACGGCCATCTTAAGTGAATTCACCAGCTAATCTTCAGGCATACCACTTAAATGAAATGAATAATTGTAAAAAAGGAATGATGATGATGATGATGATGATGATGAAATTTTAAACCTTAAATAAAACTTATATCACAACATCTAAATCAACGGCCACTATAAACAAAACTAATTTGTCGTAAAGAAGGCAAACTAGATAGTTCGCCTAGCAAGACTGTATGGAAGGATGATTGGTCTGTTTGCCCGTATTTATGCACAGACGAGTTACCACACGAACAAAAAGATACTTACCGTATTAGAATACAAGTTCGTCTAGACTGATCATCCGTCTCTAGTATAAGTCGGGCCATTATCATGAGTAAAATCCAACTATCTGTGCCTAATCGTACCCAAATTCGGTACAAAATCCGGCCATTTGATATCACAGGAAATCGGAACAGTAGAGAAGTTGTCTGTTTGACTAACTGTAGTAATAGTCATCGAGTAGCGAAATTCGTGACGCTTTCTTTCGTTTTATTCCCAAATAAATCTCTCTTCTACTTGCATTTGCTAACTTTATTATTGCTTTTTCTGTCCGACTAGTTGGGTAATACTAAAACAATTAGACCCTTCGCCCTCAAGGCCACGGGTCAATATCCCATTCGGCTTCGCCTCATGGGCTATTGACCCGTAGCCCGAAAGGGCTACGGATCTAATTGTTAATTATATTTCACACAGAGGGTGTCTTGAAACGAAATAGATTACCGTGAAATTAAACTGCTTAAGGTAATTCAACCGAGACTACCAGAAACATATCTTGCGGCGATTTCATTAACAAATTTCATAATCAGGTGCTCCCTATTGCCTTCCATGAAAATTCGTATGTATATACTAAATTCGCCATTGCAAATCCATCTGTGTTTTTGTAGTCAAAATGAAAAAAAACAAATCGCAGTTTTGCGTGACATCCTGACTTTGCGAAATGTAATATATGCCGACTTGATAAAGAGCCCTTTCTGACGCCTTTTCACAAAAGCAGCCACTTCATTTAGTTCGTAGCCAAAATAACAACAACAACAACAAAAAAAAAGAAAACAAACAAACGAATAACCCCCCAATTACGCTTGTAAATTTTTTATTAAATACACCCCAGCTTTTAGCCTAGTCGAAAGCCTATAAGTCCCCCCATTACTTTGTAGCTTCCAGAGGATAGTTCTTGCAATGTCGATAGAAAACAGACTGAAAAGAACAATCCAATTTTCTCCTGTGGCGCGAATCGCCGTGATAGCAATAATTAATTTAGTTGTGTCTCACACTGCTTTCAATACTTTGCTTGCGTACAATATGCGAGTCAGAAATCCCTGATCCCAATAAAAAGGCTAACCGCAAGCTACTAAACTAATTGTAGGCTAACGGGAGCGCTTTTTTAGGCTAACGAATGTGCAATTCAGGCTAACTGTAAATGGAATGCTGATGGCATGGCTCCCATTACTCGCATGACTCGCGAGCCATGTGAACCGTGCGACCCAGAATCCCTTATCCCAATGGCATTAACTTTAAGCTGGAAGCGGAATCATTGGACTTTCATGATTCATGATTCCTGTCCTGCTTTACCTCAATGATTCGTGATTCATTTAAAAATCTCATTCGATATTCATGATTCATTTGTCATTGTTTACATTCAGTTTTGAAAATAACTTCACTGTGTGTAATATACCCAATCACAGTCAAGTCGATAAGTAAGGGATAAAGATTTGAATCGCGTTTTCAGTGATTTCCTGTAGGGGGGTCTGGGGGCATGCTCCCCCAGAAAATTTTGAAAATTAGACGCTCGGAAATGCTATTTTCGGCCATTTCTGTGATATAACTGCTAAGAAGTTTCGCAGTTTGCATTCTATATTTACACGCCTCCAATATCGATGGAAGCATATTCATTTGTTATTCATGATTCTTTTAGCCATCTCTCGTTATTCATGATTCCCAAGTTTTAAACACGAAGATTCATGATTCCTACCAATTTTACAGCTAGAACCGGTTAACATAGACATACCTCATGACCTCTCGTTGCTAGTTCATCTGCAACATTCCTGATGTTTGAGTAGCAACTCTTTGATTCCGTGCCCAACACGCCGAGAATTTTCGCTCCGTCAGATGAACAAGACATAGAACAAAGTAACACTACAGTGATCCACATGGTTAATGGCAAATCTACGTAGCACAAACCAAAGCATTGAATCTTCACAAATTATTTTTCAACATGGCCGCCACGCCACTGTAAATTGCTCTAAGGTGCGGGTTGCATGGAAAGCAGTTCATGCTCATTTGCATCTCATTAAATAACACAAGAATAACAAAACAGCACATTTGTTATAGGCCTCGTTGCCGTCGTTCTTTTATCCATTGAATTAATTTTCCGCAATCCCGCACCTCGCTTCGTAAATTGATTCTCTGGTTTTGGAATCTCATTTGCATAACACCAAAAAGGTCACGCAACACATGTTTGGCGATTCTGTCAAATGTGGATAAAATTGTTTCATGACGGTGCCGATCGAAAGAATTTATTAAATGACAGCCCGAAAAAAAAATGGCCTGGGAGAGAACCCATTCTACGAGTAACGCACAAAACATGAACGCGACAACGTTTTCCATCTGTTTATAACAAATAATTAAACAATTAATAAAATCAATATGAAATAAAAATGTAAATGATACTTCTATCGTTTCCCCAGCTGTATTGTTCTTCGCCGATTTTGCAACAGCAGCAAATAAACCATTTTCTTCTTCCGATCACAAGGCGCCCATACGAGTGGTGTGACTGTGTATAGGTTCCAGCTGAATTGAATATGAAGAAATGTATGAGAATATAGAAGGGTTTTATCATAGTAAAATATTGCGAGTAACGTCTACATGTAAGCTCAAAAGAAACGTAAATCTACCTCAACTTTTTTATTTCATCATCCCTGCGGCTCAAAATGGCGAATTTTGTGTGATTGATTTGAGGGGTTCTGCGTTGACTGTTATTACACGTTACAAGAGGAGAACAAGTGTGAAAGCTCATCTTCGACCGCTCCAGCTTCGAATGCCCGGCTATCAAATCGAACACCAGACAAACGCAAAGGTTGACGCTTCTCGTGTCGTTCAGTCGAAAATCCATTGACACTAACGTACGGCTTTAGGGCTAGGGTGAGGGTTTGAGCCAGAATTAGTGTAACGGACGCGTAACGGACGACTTTAGGTTTAGGGTTAATGTCAGTCGTTATGTCGTTAGAATAGGGAGCTTAAGCAAACTACGACGGCAACGGCAACGAGAACGTCACCAAACAAAAGGTTTAATGAGCAGAACAATAGCTCTGCACGTGCGTTTGAAGTCTTGGTACATTTCCTGCCGTTCTCTGCAAAACAACAACGTGAAATGGCCCAATTCTGCGTATTCTGGACAACGTGAACCACGACGGCTAAATTTTGATTTTTCTATTTGGAGTTGAATGCTCTCGTTATATATTCAGCTGGAGCTAGTTCTTAAACCGATAGATACACTGAATACATCTGGATAATCGCGAGATTCTCGAGTAAAATATAAATTCATTTTTCATCAGGCGTTGTCCTCGACGTCGCCGTCGTCATTGCTTAAGCTCCCTAATGAACCAGGCGTAACGCAGAACCACAAAACGACAACATTTTCCACGTGCTTACACTCCTGTTTTTTATTCGTTATATCCAATAATATTTTCACAGGTTTCCAGTCCCCCGCGCGGTGGTACGGTGGGCTTCACAGCAGTCACATCAATAACGCAATCCACAAACATTTTTCTGTTCAAAATGTCAATAAGCTTAATACTACTTCGATCGTCTCCACAGCTGTGTTGTACTGTGTCGATTTTGCAATAGTAGCAATGAAACCTTTGTCTTTTTCAGACCAACTGCCTATTAGGAACTAGATTGGCTTCTATGTGCGAACAAAAAGTACAAAATACAGTTGAACCTCTATTAAAGCGGCTACCCTCGGGGAAATGGCAACTGCATGGCTGTAGCTTATTAGGCGTTGGCCGTTTAAACTGAGTTTGTCATAAATTAGCATTAACTTAAGGCCTATTAAAAAGGTCTCGTTATTTCAATACAAAATAGAGTGAAAAAGAATAAAGGAATCACATTAAAGGCAACAACAAACCTTAAGTTTGAGTTATTTTATCAGTGAAAGTGGTGGATATTTACTGCTATTCACCTCCACGTCGGTGAATAATTGTTAATTATGACCGAGAAGATAAAGTAATTTTGATTGGCTGAGAGCAGACAAATTTATCATTGCTATTATTATTATTATTATTATTGTTTTTTTTTTTTTTTTTGCTGTACGTGCATTCATAATATAAATGAGTAATCGTGTACCGCAACACTCGAGAAATTACCGAGTTACACCGCCCGTGTTATAAGAATATTCTTTCAAAATACACGCACCTAAAGGCTTGTGAAATTTCTGGATAAGTTTCAAATAGTATTCGTAGTATAAATTATTAAGGGCCGTTTACACGAGAGAAAAAAAAAATGGAACCGGTTCCGATAAAAATTGGAACGGCTCGAATGATTTTTTATGTGTAAACGACACTTGGCCCGTTCCAGGTTTACCCGTTCCGTAAGAAAAAGGGTCCATAGGCGCCTATGGTGCTCATTCAGAACAGAACGGATAAAAATCGGTTCGGTACCCACTTTTTTCTTTTTTTCCAATGTGTAAACGCTCGCCGTTCCGCTTCATTTTTCCTGTCCATGCCCATGCAGACTTGTTTTCGAATTGCTGGCTCTATCGGTTCCAGTGTCGAAAAAACAACGTGTAAACGGTCTTTACCCGTTCCTCTCTGAGGACCTTGCCCTTTTTTATCCGTTCCATTACAAAACTTGTGCGTGTAAACGGTCATTTTTTATCGGAACCGTTCCAATGTTTTCGCTTGTGTAAACGGCCGTTTAATTGCACTCACATTTACCAGGATCATGTACTAAAACCAGGACCACCGGAACAGCGCGCCCGGAACACTGGAACAGTCGCACCGGTAAGTAACCCTAACAACGAAAGCTAACCGAATGCAAACTGGAGTGGAAGTAACCGCAAGCAAACTGTTTTTTTTTGTTAAAAGCAAGCAAAGTTGGATTTGCTTGATATTCTGGTGTTCCGGGCTGTTCAGGTGTTCCTGGTACATGCCAGATCACCAATAAAAATATGTGTAGAGGGAAATACAGTAAACAAAGTTTAAAGAAACCAAACATCAACTGGATTTACTCATGCAAGAGACTGATTTGCTGCCAGATGATATTCCTTGTTGTCTACTTTACAAAGAGAAGACCTTGGCTGTTAAGGTATATTCCATTGCTGCCGCAAGTGAATCCGTACAGCACTCTATTTGAAGCTAAAGAAATACAATAAGAATAACATTATTTGGAACAAAAACACGGGTTACACTTTGACTTATATGCACAACTTCAGCATGTCATTATTGATCCGTCGTCGTTTGTTTGTTTATTTTGTTTTGTTTTTAATTAGTAAATGGGGTTATTTTAACGAAATGAACGCCAAACCGTAACAGGCTATTTTATCAATGCATGCAACTATTGTGTAAGAACACACGAAAGTGACTCTGAAGTTATTGTTCAAAGATTGGGCAGAATAACAAAAAATATTTTTTCTGCTCAATCAGGAGCCAGCATTCACAGGAAATGGTTTGAAGAGAGTCGCAGGGGCTCTTTCTTCTCTTCTTAAAAACTTTTGTCGCGCTTCGACTTTGTTAAGCCCCGCCTAACTGCTTCTGGGTCTCCGTGGATGCAGTGAATAAAACTCGACAAAATTCAAGAATAAAAAAACATATAAGATACAATGTTATCTGTCTACTTCAGCAAAGACGTTGGAAGCGAAGTCTTTTCATCCAAAAATATATAACGTTTCAGCTAAGCTTGTTGTTCTCGGCGAACGCAGACAACATACACAAGCACAGCAAATCAAAGGTTAATCTTACAATTACATCACGCTATAAAAGTTAGTGGTTAAAGTTATGAAACGCTGCGCTCATGTTCACATGCCAACTTTACTTTAATCATTTTCTCACAAACATACATATAGTACGAAGCAGAGGGGAAGACCAAAAACAGGAACAAGTTCCCTTACAAATGGTCACCCAAAAAAAACGAGACTCATGTCTCATGAAGATGATATGTAACTGAAATAACTACATATACGCATGTTGGCCAGTAAAACAGGCAAAAAAATTTATCTTGAGAATCTTAAAGAACTAGAATAGAAAACTAGAAGTAATATTTTATATAACCATTGGAAATCATAGAAATAACTTAGCCTTATAGAAAACAGCAAGAAAAACCGACTTTTCGAAAATGGTCAAAAACTGTAATCATGTTTTGAACATGATTGAAAATAAAATAAAACGTTACTCTGGTTTAAAAATGTAAAAATGTTCGTAAAATTTTTTGTAAAAGTCCCAACGTTTCGGCTGAAACTTCAGCCTTCATCAGGGGAAAGTGAAAAGGAATTCGTTAAAAAGCACGTTCTTATACTATGCAAATCAGCAACTCAGAGCTAATTATGTTCTGTCCCTTAAGGCTAAATTTAAAAACTCGTGCGGCAAATGCATTCCATCGTCACGGTTCAGCGGATTCCTGCAAGTGTTGATTTCCCATGCTTCTAAAATGCGTCTGTTGCGCCAATTAGTACTTGTACGTAGGATCTTTGCCGATTCCCAGGAGATGGTGTGGCCAGAATGTAAACAATGTTCGGCTAAAGCTGACTTGTGCGAGTGTTTCTTTTCAACCGCTTTTTGATGTTCTTTCAGCCGGGTGGAAAATTTCCGTTTCGTTTCCCCGATGTAGCTTTTGTCACAAACTTCGCAGGGAATGGAATAAATTGCGCCGCGAGTTTGATCTTTCGGGACTGGGTCTTTTGGTTTGGGAAATAAATTGCCGATGGTATGGTGTAGCTTTAAAGCAACTTTGATATTGTAATTGCTTAAGATTCGCTTGATCGGTTCCGTAGTACCCTTGACATACGGTAAAATGCAGAAGCCTTTTTTGTCATCTGGTGCAGTTGCAGGCGTTTGTGGAGAAGGCCGTTTTGGTTTACTTGCATCAATAACAAAGCGTTTCGGGTAGCCATTCGCGCTGAGTGCCGCGATCACATGTTTCATTTCCTTTGATTGTTGGTCAACGGAAGACGGAATCGTTTTTGCACGATCAGTCAGAGACTTGATCACAGCCCTTTTGTGAGCAACCGGATGGTGAGAATCAAATGAGAGATATCTTTCTGTGTGCGTCGGTTTGCGATAGACTTTAGTGGAGAGTTGGCCATCGTCTTGGCGACAGACAGTGACGTCAAGAAAGGATATTTTCCGTTCTGTCTCTCTTTCAACCGTAAATTGGATCGACGGCCAGAGTAACCAGAGTAACGTTTTATTTTTTTTTCAATCATGAATCAACCACCTGGTTACAGGACCATTTTTAAAACCATCTCAGAAAAGTACGATAAGGACACTTTACAGAAAGCACGTACGTTCAACAAAATCATGCTGAAGACTGCAAGGCATCGCCGACACCTACACTTCAGCCATCGATGCAAAGATCTTCAAGTTCTTCCACCGAGCTTGAGAATTAAACCACCGGTTCGGACCCCCAAAGGCTGGAAATTGTCGAAGAACGTGGGATTCCAGTTTTTGAAATTGCGGATCGAAGATACACACAAGAAGATTCGCACACTGACTCGAGAAAAGGAACTTGCTTTGGTTTTCTTAAGGTCACGTTTAACCACCTCTGACCTTGAACACCTCGAGACCTTAGTTTATGAACAGCAGGATGAGGAGTACAGCAGGATTAGATCTGTGCATTCGAAGAAACTTCAAGTCCTCACCTCGAAGTCAAATATCTCATTGCCCGATGACACAGTTAATCGCGACAAATGGGTGCTAAACATCTCTAGCAAGCCGTTGAACAACACCGAAACGACTGCACTTCAGAAGGGCACGAACTTCGCCTTAGCTCCAAAGAAAATACCAACAGCGGAAATTGTAGCTGGTATTGAAGACGGTATTTCTGGACTACCGGAAGACGAGAAACTTGTGCTAAGATCCCAAGTTTCACAGGTTTTACAAAGAGCCACCGTTCCACCTCCAAACTTGCCACAAGCCGAGCTCAGAGCTTTGCACAATCTCCGCAAAGACCAAGATCGACTCGTTATCCCTGCAGATAAGGGTAACTGTACTGTTGTCATGGATCGCAAGGACTACGACGACAAGGTACAGCGAATGCTCAATGATCAAAGAACCTACAAGGTGTTAGATAAAGATTTGCTTAAAACGCATCACATGCATTCATTTATACTGGTTTTAAAAATTCTATTTTCGTCTTCCCTTCTACTTTAAAGCAAGATATTTTAATGCGCTACCACGTTAAAACACCAAAAGAGATTTTCAAACTCACTCGGTTTTGATGACCTCCACAGCTGTCCGCCACATTCACTGTTGTCACGCATAGCAAAAACTTTGAAAAAAAAATGTTCACTGACTGATGAAACAACAACAACGATATTAACGAGTAGCAAAGTTTTCGTATTGTAACAAGATTATATTTAGAGAATTTTGAAGCCGATATATTTTAGATAATGGTTCATTAAAGTAGAGTTGAATTGAATTAGATTTCCTCAAGTAAATATTGTATTGTGATTATTTTTAAGGTAATATCAAGGGTGATATTTTGGCGCGAAATTTTAGCGCTCATTTATAATTTCACAAGTGAAATTATAATGTTTATAATGAAATTAGAATTATAATTATATTGTTTGGTCGTCTTATAATCTTTTAGCGATAACATAAATGGCATTAAGCATATTTTTGAGCGTTTTGCACGGGCGTCGTTTCCAACCGGTTCATTCATGACGATACAATAAACAAGTTAGAAAATTACAATTGTAAGCGTAACTTGTCACCCATGATATTAAAAGGCAACCAAATGGCAGACTCGTGAAATTAGGAAATAACTTCACTTGCGTTTTGTCAAAAATTCTAATAATTTCCCTCACCTGAAGGCTCGGGGAATTATTCGAATTTTGACAAAACGCAAGTGAAATTATTTCCTAATTTCACTCGTCACCAATTGATTACCCATACTAATAGTGTCCCCGATTAGTGCCCCTTGCTTTTAGTAAAACTTGAAATTGTATCATTTTTAAGCTTTTCTACTTTTTCCATGCATATGTGGCATTCAAATTTTAAAATGTTACCCTTAAGTTCTTTTAATCGATTCGTCTATATATGCACAGTACGGGATAAAGGCAAGATGAGGTCACAAATTCAGGGGTGTTGTTTTGAGTGGGTGAGAGTTAAATAAGTTAAGTTATTATATGGCTACAATAGTACGCGCGCTCTGATTTGCTGATGAGCGGGCAAGATTTTCTTGTAATGACCGGGCATTATGAAATTTTTCTTGCCTTAGCTTTTTATAACTTTTTAAGGGTCAAACACTTGTAAAAACAGGTCAGTTTGTTTTGTGAAAATTAAAGTGGTTAAATTTGCCCTAGATCTTGGCGTAATGAAGACAAAAAGTGCCTCCTTGTTAAAGAAACCGTTTCTTCTGGTTTCGATCGCATGACCTCGAATGACCTCTTGCGCGCACAAGCGGATATCGGCCTTGATGTATTGACCTCGCTATCGTTCGGTCAATACATCAAGGCCTCGGTCTGAGATTTCCCTGTAATGACCGAACGGACGAGGTTAATAAGTGGTATGTAATTTAGATAAGATAATGACCAAGCACAGTTTATCCTTACCCCTGTAGCAATCACTATTGTAAATTCTATAACCCATCTGTATTCCCTTGCAGTTTGATTCCCACTCGTAGGGGTATTCATGAGACACGATGATCCGAGGACAACTGAAAAACATTACAGTCAAACCTCAACTTAGCAGCCCTCTTTTTGTTAACCGGTCACTTAGTTCCAGGAAATCTCTCCCCGTATTTATTTCTTCCTTTCTTTCTTTTGTCTATTTGTTTCCTAGCAAGGCTAGCTTTTATCCCTAGGAAGTACATGGCGGGGGTTGGGAGCTTCTTAAACTTTCAGTAGCTGTTCATTCATGTTTTGCGGACATTTTGATATGCTAAACAAGTTTGCCTTTCCATGCTTGTTTGGCATAGTTTTTTGATTTTCCAGTTTTTTAAGGTGTCTCTCTACAGTTTTTTCTGGACCATACCAAACATTTTCATTTGGCCGTTTAGCAAACTTCCCGGACTCGGATCGATGTGAAATTTAAACCAGTTATTGGAATTGGATTAAAGTTTGATATAATATATTTTTTAGGAAAATCGATATTTCCATGGCAACGACAAACAGAAAAACAAGATATCAGTTAAACTTGAATTCTACGCGAATAAGATTTGACGTAAAAAAACTAACACCAGTATCTGAAACTATGGTGTACTGCACATCAAATATGCAAGAATAAAAAAATTCTGTATGTTTGATTTCGAATAAATCGAAAATATATTTCAAACCATGCTTTTTGCATTATAATGATAAACGGACCGAGACGCAGACACTGCTCTGATGAAATTACTTCGAAATAACACCAAAATGTGTATTTAACTTATCTTTCGTCGCCGTGAAAGTTTTGTTGATTTTCGTTATCGCGATCCCGAGAATTGTATTTTTTCATACGGTCACTACCAATGTAATTTTTGGTAAATTTTCTACTTTTAGCGCTTTTTCGAAAATCTCCAAAACGGCTTCAACGATTTTTTTAAAAATTTCGCAACGCATGCTTGATAATGCAAAGAATTTAATTCCAAAGTTTTATTAACGTTGATTTACTGGAACACGTCCAAAGTTATCCTTAAAGAAGGCGTTCGAACCGACGAAAATGTTGCGTTACAAATTCAGCTTTCGCAATTTATGCTAAAATATTCAAATCAATGTTTTTTTACATTCCATCGAGTGAGCAAAAGAGTGAGGGAAAAAACACAATATTGAAAACAATAGCAACGAACTGTATTTATCAAGATGGAATGTAAAAAACATTGATTTGAATATTTTAGCATAAATTGCGAAAGCTGAATTTGTAACGCAACATTTTCGTCGGTTCGAACGCCTTCTTTAAGGATAACTTTGGACGTGTTCCAGTAAATCAACGTTAATAAAACTTTGGAATTAAATTCTTTGCATTATCAAGCATGTGTTGTGAAAGTTTTAAAAAAAATCGTTGGAGCCGTTTTGGAGATTTTCGAAAAAGCGCTAAAAGTAGAAAATTTACCAAAAATTACATTGGTAGTGACCGTATGAAAAAATACAATTCTCGGGATCGCGATAACGAAAATCAACAAAACTTTCACGGCGACGAAAGATAAGTTAATACACATTTTGGTGTTATTTCGAAATAATTTCATCAAAGCAGTGTCTTCAAATCGGTCCGTTTATCATTATAATGCAAAAAGCATGGTTTGAAATATAGTTTCGATTTATTCGAAATCAAACATACAGAATTTTTTTATTCTTGCATATTTGATGTGCAGTACACCATAGTTTCAGATACTGGTGTTAGTTTTTTTACGTCAAATCTTATTCGCGTAGAATTCAAGTTTAACTGATATCTTGTTTTTCTGTTTGTCGTTGCCATGGAAATATCGATTTTCCTAAAAAATATATTATATCAAACTTCAATCCAATTCTAATATCTGGTGTAAATTTCACATCGATCCGAGTCCGGGAAGTTTGCTAAACGGCCAAATGAAAATGTTTGGTATGGTCCAGAAAAAACTGTAGAGAGACACCTTAAAGCGTTCGATTCGTATATTTTTACATTCCATTAACATTTTGGCTTGATTTTGTGTCAAGTTCCGTTATTTTCTGACATTCTAAGAAAATGATGAAATCCAAGATGAAGTTATATGATGCTGCCAAAGGTTATGTCATCTTGTAGAGTGAGCGAAGAGCTTTCTAATCACTGCAAATTAACTTTACTGTGCATTAATCGAACGAAAATGGAGGGGGGGGAGGGAGGGGGGATGGTCATCAAACCCCCACCTTTTTTTGTACCACGGTGGGGGTATTATTTGCGTGTACGTCCGAAGGCCCCCAAACATGTGACCCACTGAAAACCTATAAACATTCTTCCGTGCTTTTCTATCCAATAAGAAGTCAATGTTTTGCTGTATCAGAGAACATACTAACAGTAATTTTTTTTTTTTCACTCGGGTACGTAAGAAAAGGGGCCCGTTCAAATACAATGAGATTTAAGGATTTTGTCATAGTTTGGAATGACTATGCACGTGGTAACGAAAAACTCAGTACCTTAATCCCGAACATTCAGAATTAAACATGTGCGCTCCAATGGGAATCTGTAAAATAATAGTAAAATACGAAATTAAATGTTAAAGATGATAGTTTCATTTCAACATTGCTGATCCTAGTAATTTGCAGGACGGTTGATCATGTGAACCTAACAATATGGCCTAGCTTACCCGGCCCGTGTTTCTCATAGCTCAGTGGTTAGAGCGCCCAACAGGTATCTGGGAGGCCATGAGTTCGATTCCCGTCGGGGACTCAGAATTTTTCTTTGTCGCACGCTCGCGACGAATAAACATATCATCTTTATCATGTATTTACCGCGCTTAGAATTCAATGTGTTCCTTATTTAATACGGAATTATGTGCTGATTTCGTCAAGCTCGTCAAGCTCTTCAAGATATGTAGAATGGGGTCCTAAAGACTCATGTTTGTGCTAAGATCCTACGATGTCGGCGATCAGACCTCCTTTTCCTCATCAAATCATGCGGATCTAAGAGGGTGGAGGAGGAAAATGCTTGCGCTGTTTAAAAATTAGAACTATCTACAAAACCAGAAGCATACCACCTAATCACCAAATTCGGTGGCTTTCGCAAACTACAAACTAACTAATTAACTAACTAACTTGCTAACTAGAACTAACCCTAACTAACTAACTAACTAACTAACTAACTAACTAACTAACTAACTAACTAACTAACTAACTAACTAACTAACTAACTAACTAACTAACTAACTAACTCAGTAACTATAACTAACTAGGTAAAAATCCAGGGCAACACCTTATGTCTATCAGTTGGATCTCACGTTATGTGAGGTTTTCACAACAGCCATCTTTGGAGTGAATTCTTCAATCACATTGGCAAAGTTTCCCATAATTTCAGAGGGGGACATATTCAATTTTTTTTTTCACTAAAGCAGCTTTAAGACTGACCTACCTGGTAAAATGCTGTGTATCCACCGTTTATATGATCTACACGGAATGTACCTGCGAGGATTAAATGGATCATGCATTCTTGAACTTGAAGAACTAATACTTGTTTTCAATTCTGGAGGAGGGGTTTGGGAGGATGGGCTTGGAGGGGAAATTGAAGCTGTCAAGAAATATCATGACGTTTTTTTTATGATTACTATTTTTGCTCACGAGGCTTTACGTCTCCGCGCCAATCATTCTATGGCAGCCTGTGCTCGCCAAACGTACATATTTTTAACGCTTCACTTATTTTACAGTTTGAGCAATGTCTCGTTTTCTTTTAATTATCAATTTGACAATTTAATAACCACTGTGAAACACCACCGTGAAACATAAATTGAAATAAAAACGATCGAATTCAAGATCGCTGATCTGAAATGAATGAACGCGTCAATTTGATAAAATAGTTCTACTTGAACATGACGAGCATCAAAAAATAAACTTAAGGGATGCTCTATATAAATATGAAGAAACCTGAAAATATTTTTTGAAACGAATTCTTGTACAGGGTATTAGGAGAAACATGTATGTAGCTTTTAACAATATTTCTAATTTGCCATGACTATACCTTCAGTTGCTGCGATTTCGTGAATATCCTCATCTGCTAATTTTCTGGTTGGAATTGTCGATGTAACGTGCTCAATACATCGGTTAGGAAGCAAACAGTTCACTTCCTCTCTGTAAAGATGGTTGTTGCTTGAAGAGCTGATACTTGCAACAAGCGTCCATCCGCCCCCTGTATTAAAGTGAATAGAATACATACATAATTGACATAAGAAAATAATCCTTTGAGGAGGAACAATGCAAGGCGGAGATATATTATAAGCGCCGAGCTGCTGTCGATGACGGACAATGATTATTATGATGATGTTGATAATGTTGATGATGATGACGACGACGACGACGACAACGATGTTGCGTGTTTCATTCAAGAGACAAAAAGACTCGAGTGTGTAATAAATAACTCGAGTATGTTCAAATATAGAAGATGAAAAAGAAAGAAGTAAGTGGCTCGTCAAGAATTGAAGGCCCTTCAAAGGTCCCAGACAAGGAAGGCAAAGTAACACGCAGACTCAGAAATGTTTACCACAATGGCGGCCGTCGAAAGCGTCAACGAAACTCCTTCTCTGGCTGATATTTTACAGCAAGAAGCCCAAACCTTTGACACTTTTGATTAAAGCACATTTTCCCTGCACTCCGTCATTCAATCAGCTTTCAGTTGACTACTGATTGGATTAAATCTACACGAAAGAACTGAGTAAATTAAATGTGGTCACACTTTTGGGTTCCTTCCTGTAATAGATCATGATGCAACAGTTAAGAATAACGTTTTACAAACAGCTCTCGTTGCGACGAAGATGCTAAATGCAGACAATTAATCTCATACAATTAACCCAAAATGGCTGATTCAAGATGGCGGCTTTTTTCAAAATTAAAGGCGCCGGTGAAGTTATTGCTGTTGCTAAAATAAAGTTTCATCAGACACAAGAATCTTCATCGAAAAGTTACTTTATATTTATAAGGTCAATCGTAATAAAAACATTGATAAGGTACATTAATGAAGACATAAGTGGAATCATATTAATTACTTCACTATGACACCAAATTATCTGTAGTTATTAAAGTTACTGCTCATATCAACCTCTGTTAATTTTGTGATAATAGCATAAACGGTAGCATGAAAGTAACAGCTTCCCTTTCCCCCTCAAATCTCAGATAGGTGCAATAAAAGCCTGGCATGAATAAAAAATGTAATCAAACGGGCTCAATTTATTTTAAATCAGTTCGTTAGAACCAATCACTCGACGGTTCGTTGGTTGGTTTGTTGGTTCGTTGGTTCGTTGGTTCGTTGGTTCGTTGGTTCGTTGGTTCGTTGGTTCGTTGGTTCGTTGGTTCGTTGGTTCGTTGGTTCGTTGGTTCGTTGGTTCGTTGGTTCGTTGGTTCGTTGGTTCGTTGGTTCGTTGGTTCGTTGGTTCGTTCGTTGGTTCGTTGGTTCGTTGGTTCGTTGGTTCGTTGGTTCGTTGGTTGGTTCGTTGGTTCGTTGGTTCGTTGGTTCGTTGGTTCGTTGGTTCGTTGGTTCGTTGGTTCGTTGGTTCGTTGGTTCGTTGGTTCGTTGGTTCGTTGGTTCGTTGGTTCGTTGGTTCGTTGGTTCGTTGGTTCGTTGGTTCGTTGGTTCGTTGGTTCGTTGGTTCGTTGGTTCGTTGGTTCGTTGGTTCGTTGGTTCGTTGGTTCGTTGGTTCGTTGGTTCGTTGGTTCGTTGGTTCGTTGGTTCGTTGGTTCGTTGGTTCGTTGGTTCGTTGGTTCGTTGGTTCGTTGGTTCGTTGGTTCGTTGATTGGTTGGTTGGTTGGTTGGTTGGTTGGTTGGTTGGTTGGTTGGTTGGTTGGTTGGTTGGTTGGTTGGTTGGTTGGTTGGTTGGTTGGTTGGTTGGTTCGTACGTTCGTTCGTTCGTTCGTTCGTTCGTTCGTTCGTTCGTTCGTTCGTTCGTTCGTTTTTTCGCTTGCTCGCTTCTTCGTTCGTTCCTTCGCTCTTTCGTGTGTGCATGCGTGCGTGCGTGCGTGCGTCCGTTCCCTCGTTTCCTCGTTCCGTTATGCAGGCAGGCAGGCTTTCATTCTCGGCGTAAAAATTATTTTACGATTGAATAATAGGTTATTCATGTCGGTAACCTGTTTTCTGTTTTCGATAAAACCGTTTCCATTCAAACATAGGTAAGCAATTTTGACTATCACAAGCCTTCTGACAACTCTGTGAACTAGTTACTGTGAATGAATGATAGGTTATTCACGTCGGTAAACTGACTTTTCCATAAAACCCTTATCAATGGCAAGCATCGATTTTCACTCGAACATAGGGAAGTAATTGTAGGAGAACACGTTACGTTACCTTGCGTTACAAGATTAGTATCGAATGTAAGCTTTTTATATCTGTCAGCACTTTTATGTACTCGCGTGAGTTTACCCTAGCGTCTTATGTTTCAATCAGTATTTAGGTCACGAATGTTGTTAATCGCGTTAGAGTGAATCTGTGTTCTGTAGTTGAACAATCACTTTTCGGAGGAGCTACCCACCGATTAAACCATCATATTCAAGATCGTAGCCGGAGTAGTTATCTTCTTTTGCCACCTGCTACACAATTTTGACTATTTCAAACCTTCTGACTACTCCGTGAACTAGTTACTGTTTATAAAGCCATAAAGAGTTTTACATAGGTTTCGTAAGAATTCGCCACATGTCCAAACATACCATAATTCGCCATGTCGCAAAATACTTCTTTCTTCTTTCTTTTCACATTAATCCAGTAATATCCAGACTTTGCACCAGGCACGATTTCTTTAATTTTCGCACACGATTTCTGAAAGAAAAAACAAAGACATTGCGATAATTGTGATAACATACAGCTGCAAAATATAAAGCCAATCCGTATGAAACTGATCGCCAACGTGTAACCAGAATCCTATGCTTATATTTTGCTTGGGTCAGATCTAAACTTTTAAACTTATGAAATTAACCTTAAGGTAATATAAGCATCTTAGTTTAATCTTAAATTTATTTAAAAAAAATGACTAATTTTAAATAGTACAGATAAAATTTATGCTCTCCCTAAAACAGTAGTAGTACCGCTGGTTGTTTTGTGTTTTTAGAAAAGACAACTTACTCTGACTGTGCGTTGGTCATCACAAGAGTACGTAACAGCGTGTTGTATATTAAGGTCAACTTGATAGCTTCCCATGTAATGGAAGGACCAATAGTAGCTGTCAGTTAGTGTTTGTTTCGTGTCGCTTCTACGGAAATGACCCTCAAGTCCAGAATGTGGTGTAAGTGGGTTTTGATTGGTGGATTTCGATCCTTGTTTGTTTAGCATGTCGACTGTCGGAAATGGACGTCGTGCCACTATGTACGTAATACTGAACGCGGGTGTAAGTACGTATACTAAGACACAGCTGAATTTCGTCACACGAAGCCATATATGCAAATGTATCCAGCTTCATAGGACTGCAGTACTAAAAATCGACAAAGTAAAAAGTAATAAGTTATTTAGAATTATAATATCACTTCAGTTCTTACCAACTGAAACTTTGGCCACGGGTTATCACTGTAGACGTATCCTTTAGCAGGGCTATAATAGTGATGAGCAATATGGGCATCCGCCTTGTTTAACTGGCAAACTAAGCCCGTCAACTTGAAGTTTACACTTCGACATTTCTGATGTTTATCACACGCCTCGATACACTCAAACATCGTTTTTGTCGGCTGTTCAAGAATCACATGCCCCGTTAAACGATAGCCTTGGACTGAGGACGTCTCGTTGCATTTTGGAACATCGCAGGATGCGATAGGATGAATCAAAAGGGACAAAAGGGTGTAGAAAAGCATGTTACAAAACCTTTCAGTTCTTCTCTTTCAGATGCGTTTCTGCAAATTTTCGTTTGTCGCAAGTGCGCGTTTTATTTTGTTTGTGCTAAATGACCTTCATTGAAGTTCAGTTAATTATTGAAACCTGGCTCAACTGGAATCAAAGGCCTGGCTAAGTTTCAATTAAATCCACCGCAGGAGTCTGACGTGTGTGCAATGCTTTAATGGAATTTGCCAATAAAAAGTTTCAAAACACGGCTGATTATAAAAATGAATATTTTACAGAATTGGTTTTGCGTTATGACTAACAGGTTACGGCATTTTATAATAAAGGTTACGTAATCACTTCCTAAAGAATTAGTAACGCTTAAGAAAAAAAATGCCCCTTGTTTATTTGAGAGGACTTTTAACGGAGAGTCGATGACATATGGCACCTTTTTAATATAAACAATTATATAAAGTATGAGATGGTTTTCACCAATTTTACAAATTTTTCTTTAGCTTAAAATTATGCAGTGATCAACACTGGTCATACAAAAACACGATGAATAATGAAATGATTTAAGTTACCATTTTAGAACACCGCTAAGTTTCTGATAACAATGTTTAATATCGCCTTGACTAGTACATTTCAACTTGCGTAGCGTAGTATGATTTTCTAGCTTTCTTTCTCTCTCTATTCAATTTGTTTATCACCGTGTTTATCGTATTAGTTGAGATATTCCATTGAAGGCGCCCAGCGGTGTTCTAACATGATAACGCAAATCGTTCAATTACTCATCGTGTTTTGCATGATCTATGCCATTACTGCAAGAAGTTGATATTTAGGAACATTGCAGCTACCTAGAAAAGAGTGGGCAAGAGAGTATGAATTAAGAGAGTTAACCACGCTTATAGGTCTTATTCCAAGGGTAATTCCTCTCAAGTCATTTTTAGGCATGGTACCCAGTTCACCCGCAGATGTTCACGCGCGTTGCGTGGATGTTCTCGCCTGTTTTTTGAGAGACGAGCACAAGCGCAATCGTAGGAAATGTGGTGTGAGACAGTGGCTAGTTTTCATTTTGTCGACGGACTTAAATACAAAAACATTCCCATTCTGATCTGAAGGCCAGAGGGATGAGAGTGTCAAACAAAACTATAAGAAGAAATGACCGAGCTTAATCTTAAATTGTCGGGATGGAAAGCGAGTTTTATTTCCAGTGCTGTTGGGCTTTTGTTTCGTAGCAACAAAATCGCCCGGCCGGAATAAAAAATAAAGCGTGTGGGAAACTGCTCTGGTTTTGAAAAATTGGCGCACGTAATTTAGCGTGGTTTACAGGGGTTTAGCGTGGTTTACAGGGTTTGAGGTTCAAAATGTGAAAATGAGTAAACGGAGGCACACGATCTTAGTTATAATTGAAAGAGGTGGATTTGTTGTGGATTTGTAACATAACAGCCCCCTAGATTAAAGGGGCTTTGTCACGGATTTTAACAGATTTTTGAACAGCCAAAATTTATATTTGTGTCGAAGGAAACCAAAAAATAATAGTCTATTTTTATTACCAATTGCTATATTAAAGCATCAAAACTGATAACAAACGTCTTTAGCTGCAGATGGCTACGATGGAAATGGATTACAACTTGAAAAGTTTAGCTAAACTTTTCAAGTTGTTTCTGTACGTCTACCAAAAAAAATCAACATTTATAGCCGTAGCTAGATTTCTATCCACATATTTAGGTCGTATATCTTCCTTTAGATGTTCAAAAGCAATGATTTTTTCCACTAATTTCAGAACAGTTAAGACCAAAAATCGGCGAAATCCCGGTGAGTGACAGAGCTCCTTTAAGAGTGGGCCAATAGCTTACATATACTAAACTAACCATTACCTTAAGGTTTGCGCAAATATTTTCCGGTCGATATATATATATTTTAAACGTTTACTGCGGTGGGATAACGAGCTACTTCATGTCAGAAATACAAAAAGGGGGGCACCGATGATTTTTTAGAGGTAAAGCGTGTGGAAAACTGCTCTGGTTTTGAAAAAATGGCGCAAGTAATTTAGCATTGCTTACAGTGTTTGAATTTTAAAATATCGAAGATGAGAAAACGGAGCCAAACGATCTTTGTTAGAATTGAAAGAAGGGCATCTGTTGCGTAAGCATTGCCGTCCTTTTTGTAAGATTTAACCCTGAAAAAGACATTTTAAACCGTCGTACGGCAAAACGAAAAGCTAAAAAGCGCAATTCGAACGTGTGCGGGACAAAAAGAAATGAACTTTTCATCAAAAAGATTTTTTTTTCATTTCCTCTTAAAACGTAGATAATCATTGAAAAAAGGTGATCTGTTTAGAGAAACAGTGTAGGGGTCACCCAACAGCCACTCACCCTGTATGTGTTTAGAAACTTTCCTCAGCACGCGCGCTCTATGTACGATCATATGAAAATTTTCACAGAAATTCCTTATGTAAACTCGTGAAATTTGACATAGTTTTCTCTTCAGTGAACGTCTTGCAGCTGAGTTCTGGATATCAGCCCCATGCGGTGGGGCGGGCACCTGAGATCAATTGTCAGCCGAGTTTGGGTACGTTTCAATTCCTACATCAAGGATTTAGAAATAATTTTAACTCTTTTGGCTCACAGAGATATTTCTGTTGCCCGTACCGTCAATCAAAACTTAAGCCACTTGTAAGCATATCAAAAGTTTTCGGAAATGGCCTATTTTTAAGCCCAATATTTTGCATGCCTACATCTTAGATCGTAAAATTTAAGCAATTCTATAAAGTTTAATACTATCGAAAAAAAAATTACTAAGGTTAAGGCTTTTTGCCGTTGCAAAAACTTAGTTAAAGATACCACCTACCCTACTAACGGGAAAAGTGAAAGAGGGTGTTTACATAAACAAAAAAAAAAAAAAAACATTCCTGTCACGTTGCCCGGAACAATTGCGCCTGTAAGTAATCCAAACTAACAATGAAAGCTAACCGCAAGGAAACTGGAGTGGAACTAAATTTAGAAAACGGTTGATCAAACCGTTCGAACGGACTGAGAAATTTAGCGAAAGGTTTCCCAAATCGTTCGAACGGATTGCCGATTTTAGCGAACGGCTGACCAAGTCGTTCGAAAGGATGCAAATTTATTTCGAACGGCTTCTGAACGGTCTGGAAACGGAAAACCGTTCCAAAACGGAAAAGCGTCAGTGCACGTTTTCGCGTGAAAAGTCACAAATGAGGTTTCTGTTAAAAGCAAGCAAAGTTGGATTTTCTTGGTGTTCCGGTGTTCCTGGTTTTAGTACATGCCGGGTCACCAATAAAAATATGTGTACAGGGAAATGCAGCAAACAAAGTTTAAAGTAACCAAACACCAACTGGATTTACTCATGCAAGAGACTGATTCGCTGCCAGATGATATTCCTTGTTGTCTACTTTACAAAGAGAAGACCTTGGTTTTTATTATGTATTCCAGTACTGCCGCAAGTGTATCCATACAGCACTCTATTTGTATCTAAAAAATTGCAATAAGAGAAAAAAAAAACAGGTCACGTTAGGACATATATGCACGCCATCAGCATGCCATTATAGATCCGTCATCTTTTGCGTCATCTTTTGTCTGTTTGCTGCTCGCTTGTTTTGCTTTGTTTTTAACCCGGGGGGGGGGGGGGGGGGGTACTTTTGCCAATCTTTGTTGGGTATGTGCCGCTAGCCTCTCAGAACCCCTGCCCCATTATATTCATATTCTATGGCCAATTATAGACCCCATCTTAGTCACTTGGGTAAATGTAATTTTCACGACCCCAACTTAGTCACTTAACGGGAGCCGTTTGTGAAATATTAAGCTACATCAATGAATACGGTAACTTTTTTTCCGGCGAATCTTTCTGTTTATAAATCACAACTTGCCAGAATTTTCTTACTCTCAAAATCCCACAAAAGTGTGACCCCATTCTAGTCACCCTATAAAAATGCTTGAAAAAGCGACCCCATTATAGTCAGTCCAGTCGTGAAAATGCGACCCCATCCAGCGGCACATCCCCATTAGCCCATTTATAGGAAGTGCCCCCCCCCCCCCGGGGGGGGGGGGGTTAATTAGAAAATAGGAATATTTGATCAAAATTAGCACCAAACGCCGGATTACGCGAACATGAACATACGAAAGTGACTCTGAAATTACTGTTCGAAGATTGGAGCAAGCATTCGTAGATCCGTTTGGAAATGGTCAGGGGGAGACTCGTTTCCCAGGGGCTATTTTTGCTCTTCTTGAAAGCTTTCGTCGCGCTTCAATTCCTGCCCGGTTTACTTCGGTTCAAATTTCCTTCGTTCAAAGGCGGACGTTCAAATTGTCGTGGTAAGCAGCTTTTTGCTGTCAATTCCAAACACCTTAATATTTGCTTAAAACGCGTCATATACATTCATTAATACTGTTTTTTTAAATAGGATTTTTGGTCTTCCCTTCTTATTTAAAGCAAGATATTTAAATGCGCGACCACGTTCAAACGACGAAAGAGATTTTCAAACTTACTTATCTTTGACGACTGCCACTGTCCTCCGCTACACTCATTGTTGTCATGCATATCAAAAACTTTGAACAAAAAAGACATAATTAGTTGACTGACCGACGGAATAACAACAGCAGCAGCAGCAGCAGCAACAACAACAACAACAACAATGATATTAAATTAAAGAGATTCAAAGAGAGCATTAGGAGAAAAGAGAGGGGGTGAATAGATGTACACAAAGCCACCGATCAATGCAATTGTTTGGCCAAATCCGTCAATCCGCCCCTATCTTCGTGCAAATCCGAATCCGCACTATTTGAAGGCTTTAACTGGTAAAGTTTCACTGCAACGGATGGTAATTGTTTTTTTTTAATGCCAATTTCAAAGAAGTTTCGTTTTAGCAATTCCGCCGACATACCGACCAAATCCGACCAAAGTGATCCGAACTTCGATAGTAACCACGATCCACACTTTCTGACATGAAGAGTCCTGAATCTGTCGCAAAATTCTCAGTAAGTTCGCGGTCCGCTTTATTTTCGAAATCCGAGAATCTTCTCAATGCATGTATCGCAAAAATCCTCAATCAGTGTGCTTTTTCAGGCCTGATCCGTCGATCCGCGAACCTATTCACCCCCTTCAGAGAAGACCTGAGCTTAATTCAAGGTGATACATGCATGGGATGCTACCTGTGTACTTCCTAAGTCAGTAAAAGAGTAGCAAATATTTCGCATTGTAATCAGGTTATTAATATAGAGAATTATGTTAATTATGAAGCCGATATATTTCAGATAGTTGTTCATTAAACTAGAGTTGAATTAAATTTCTTAGATAGATAGATATATTTTGTAATTATTTTTTAGGTTACAGTGTCCGGCCGGGATTATTGGGCCTCATGTTTATTATAATGATTATTAAGAAACAAATCGATATACACAAACAGCACAAAACAAGGCATAAATTAAACTGCTTGAAAAATAATTGCGTGGATGTTGGGACATTAAGATATTTAAATCCATTTGTTTCCTTAAAGGTTTTGTTTTTAGTAGAACCTGAAATATTTAGTATCAATGTTGAGCTTTTCTACTTTTTCCATGCAAATGTAGCATTCACATTTAGAAATTTTACCCTTGAATTATTTTGATCAATTCTTCTATATATGCCTAGTATAGTACGGAATGTAGGCAAGATGAGGTCACAAATCGAGGGGTGTAGTTTTGAGTGGGTGGGGGTAAAATAAGTGAAGGTAATTTAGATAAGATAATGACCAAGCACAGTTTATCCTTACCCCTGTAGCAATCACTGTAAATTTGATAACCCATCTCTGTTCCCTTGCAGTTTGATTCCCACTCGTAGGGGTATTCATGAGACACGATGATACGAGGACAACTGAAAAACATAACAGTCAAACCTAAATTAAGCAGCCCTGTGTTAGTCGGTCGCTTATGAAATTCCAGGAAATCGCCCCCATAGTTTCTTTCTTTTCTCCTTTTTCCCTAGTAAGGCTAGCGTTTAGCTCTCGGACATGCAGGACGAGAGGGGGGGGGGGGGGGGGGAGGTATGCTAAACATACACAGGGCGAGAGGGGGGTTGATATGCTAAACAAGTGTCCATGATTTTTGACGTTGCCATTACATGCTTGTTTGGCTAAAAATCGCAATTTTTGACATAATTCTTTGATTTTCCAGTTCTTTTTTTAGATAAATTGTACGATTCATAAATTTTTACTTTACTTTAGCTATTGGCTTGACTTTGTGTCAATTCCCGTTATTTTCTGACATTCTAAGAAAATGGTGAAATCGAGGATGGCGGCTCTAAGATGGCAACTCTAACGAAATCACATGACGCCAAGGATTATGACATCTTGAAGAGTGAGCGAAAGGCTTTCTACTCACTACAAAATAACTTTGTCGTGCATTAATAGAACGAAACCTTAGGGGGCGGTTCCATCATCCCCAACCCCTCCCCCCCCCCACCCCTCCCTGTACCATGGTAAAAAAAAAAAATGTAAATACAATTTTAATGTCCATACGTGGGACGAGGTTACCCTCAATGTCTGAGCCAGAGGCTCATGTTTCAGGCGTAGGACTGTTCCCGATCGAATTGGAATTTAGCAGTGTTGATTTTAGTGGGGAAATGAATATGCTTGTTCGTTTGTACGTACGATAAGGGATTACAGCAAGGATCCCGAAGTGTGACAATGACAGCTTAAAACCTAGTAACATTCTTTCGTGTATGTTCTATCCAACAAGAGGCCAACTGGAAGCTGTCCCCGGTTTCTGACTGGATAATGACTGCACGACAATTTGCGAATTAATTAAGAGTGGTCACACGTTTGGGCTTCCTGCTGTAATGATAACAACACAACTGTCTGCGTGTGTGGGGAGGGGGAGGGGGAAGGGGGTGGTCACTGAAGACAATATGAAGACAATTTGGTGTATGAGAACATACTAAAAGTTAAGTTTGTTTCTTACCCGAGTACATTAGAAAAGAGACCCGTCCAAATACAACCAGATTTGCGGATTTTGTTATAGTTTGAATTAACTATGCACGTGTTAACGAAAAACGCAGTACCTTAATCCGGAACATTCAGAATTAAACTTGTACGCTCCAATGGGAATCTGTAAAATATACAGTAAAATACGGAATTAAATGATAAAGATGATATGTTCATTCCGACATTGCTGATCCTAGCAGTATGCAGGACACTTGTCATGTATGAACCTATAGAAATGGACTAGCTCTCCACGAGTCTCTCGTAGCTCAGTTGTTAGAGCGCCCAACCGCTATGGGAGGCCATGGGTTCGATTCCCGACGGGTACTTAGACATTTTCACTTTGTCCCATGCTCTTGCCAAATATATAAAAAAAATCCACCGCAACGTCTTATGTGTGTCAGTTCTAACTCACGTTATTTGAAGTTTTCAGAACAGCAATCTATGCAGTGAATTTCCCAAACACATTTGCAAAGTTTCCCCTAATTTCAGGGAGGGGGGGGGGGGGGTCATTTTATTTAACAAAAGTAGCTTTAAGACTGACTTACCTGGTAAAACGCTGTGTAACCACCTGTGATCTGATCTACACGGAATGTACCTGGTAGGATTGAATGGATCATGCATTCTTGAACCTAATACTTGTTTTTAATTCTGGGGGAGGGGTATGGGAGGATGGACTTGGAGGGGGGAATTAATGTTGTGTTTATTTTTTGTTTTAATCACGTGGCGAATCATTCTATGCCCACGTGCACGTTTCTAACGCTTCACTGATCTTAATTAACTTAATTCAACTTAATATGCTCAATGAGAAAACGTGACAATATAATTCGAAACGAATTCGTGTACGGGCCTTAGGAGAAAAATGTATATAGCCTTAAACAATATTTCTTTTTTGCCATGACTATACCTTCAGTTGCTGCGATTTCGTGAATATCCTCATCTGATAGTTTTCTGGTTGGAATTGTCGAGGTAACGTGCTCAACACATCGGTTAGGAAGCAAACAGTTCACTTCCTCTCTGTTAAGATGGTTGTTGCTTGAAGAACTGATACTTGCAACAAGTGTCCATCCGCCCCCTGCATTAATAAAAAATACATACATAATTGACATAAGAAAATCATCCTTTGAGGAGATATATTATAAGGGTCGAGCTGCTGTCGATGATGGACAATGATCATTACGATGACGTTGATGAAGTTAATGTTAATGATGATGATGATGATGATGATGATGATGATGATGATGATGATGATGATGATGATGATGACGACGACGAAGACGATGTTGCGTGTTTCACTCAAGAGACAAAAAGACTCCGTGCCGAACGACGAAGTAACAGACTCAGAAATGTTTACAACAATGGCGGCCGACGAAAGCCTCAACGAAACTCCTTCTTTGGCTGATGTATGACAGCAAGAAGCCCAAAAGTTTGACCAATTTTCATTAATGCACATTTTTCCGTGGACTCATTATCCAATCAGAAGTCGAGGAGAGCTTCCAGTTGACTGCCGATTGGATAAAACTTGTATGAAAGAACTGAATAAATTAAATGTGGTCACACTTTTAAGTTCCTTACTGTAAAAGATGTAACAGTTTAGAATAAGGTTTATACACAGCTCTCATTGTGGCAAAGATGCTTAAAGCAGGAAATAAGAAAATTGATAAAGTGAAATTTCACAACAAAGCATCTGTAGTTATTAGAGTTGCTGCCCATATCAACCTAATAATTTTGTGACCATTGCATAAACGGTAGCATGAAGGTAACAGCCTCCTTTCCCCTCCAAGTCTAGGAAGCTTAAGGCTAAAAGAAAGCCTGGTGTTGATACAAAATGTAAATTAAACTGGCTCAATTCATTTTAAATCACTCCCTCGCTCCCTAGCTCCCTCGTTCCCTTGTTCCCAGTTCCCCCGTTCTGATAGGCAGGCAGGCAGGCTTTCATTCTCGGTCTAAAAATTGTTTTATGAATGAATGGTTATTCATGCCGGTAAACTGACTTTTCCATAAAACCCTTATCAGTGGCAAGCATCGATTTTCACTCGAACATAGGGACGCAATTTTGACTATCTCAAACCTTCTGACTACTCCGTGAACTAGTTACTGTTTATAAAGCCATTCAGAGTTTTACATAGGTCACGTAAGAATTCACCACATGTCCAAACATACCATAATTCACCATGTCGCAAAAGACTTCTTTCTTCTTGCCTTTCACATTAATCCAGTAATATCCAGACTTTGCACCAGGCACGATTTCTTTAATTTTCGCACACGATTTCTGAAAGAGAAAACCAAGACATTGCGATAATTCCGATAACATACAGCTGCAAAATATAAAGCCAATCCGTATGAAACTGAGCGCCAACCGGCGTGTAACGAGAATCCTATGCTACTTTTGTTGGGTCATATCTAAACTTTTAAAGTTGTGTAATTAACCTTCAAGTACTATATACGCATCTTAGCTTAATATTAAATTTATACAACTTGTGCTCTCCTCCAAAAAAAAATAGTATTACCGTTGGTTGTCTTGTGTTCTTACGAAAGACAAAGTACTCTGACAGTGCGTTGGTCCACGCAAGAGTGCGTAACACCATGTTATAGTTTAAAAGGTCAACTTGATAGCTTCTCATCTAATGGGAGTACCAATAGAGCGTTTTCATATGTCGTCACAGCGGCCATATTAATGTTCCAAAACAAAGAAACGGCGGCCATATTGATGTACCAAGCCATTCCTCCGAGAATAAAACTCTATTTTTATGCAAAAATCGTCTTGTTTTAGTAAACCAATATGGCCGCTGGTCACGTGAATGAAAACGCTCTATAGTAGCGGTCTGTCGGTGTTTCAGGTTACTTCTATGGAAATGACCCACAAGTTAAGAAAGTCGTGTAAGTGGGCTTTGACAGGTTGATTTTGTTTAGCATGTCCTGGCCTGTGTACATAACACTGAAAGTGGGTGTAAGTACGTATACTGAGACACTGAGGAATTTCTTCACACAGACGCCATAGCCAAATATGTCCAGCTTCATAGGACTGCAGTACTAAAAATCGACAAAGTAAAAAGTAATAACTTATTTAGAAACGAAATGTCACTTCATGTCTTACCAATTGGAACTTTGGCCATGGGTTATCACTGTAGACGTACCCTGTAGCAGGGCTGTAATAGTGATGAGCAATATGGGCATCAGCCTTGTTTAACTGGCAAACTAAGCCCATCAACTTGAAGTTTACACTTCGACATTTCTGATGTTTATCACACGCCTTGATACACTCAAACATCGTTTTTGTCGGCTGTTCAAGAATTATATGCCCCGTTAAACGATAGCCTTGGACTGAGGACGTCTCGTTGCATTTTGAAACATCGCAGGATGCGATAGGATGAATCAAAAGGTAGAAAAGGACGCAGAAAAGCATGTTGTGAAAACGATTTAGTTCTTCTCCTTCAGATGCGTTTCACCAAATGTTTGGTTGTCGCAAGGGCGCGTTTTATTTTGTTTCTTCTAAATGACCCTCATTGAAGTTCAATTAATTATTTATATTTGGCTCAACTGGAATCAATGGCCTGGCTAAGTTTCAATTAAATCCACTACAGGAGTCTAACTTGTGTTCAACGCTTTAATGGAATTTGCCAATAAAAAGTTTCAAAACATGGCTAATTATAAAAATGAATATTTTACAGAATTTTCGTTTACGTAATGAATAACAGATTACGACCTTTTATAACAGAAGTTACGTAAACACTTCCTACAGAATTAGTAACGCTTAAGAAAAAGTGCCTCTTGTTTATTCGAGGACTTTCAAAGGAGAATCGATGACATAGGGCGTCTTTTTAATATAACAATTAGTGAAAGTATGAGATGGTTTTCACCAATTTTTATATTTCTCTCTAGTTTAAAATGCAGTGATCAACACTGGTCATACAAAGGCACGATGAATAATTAAACGATTTACGTTATCATTTTAGAACACCGCTTAGTTTCTGCTAATTATGTTTAATATCGCCTTCACTAGAATATTTCAACTTGCGCAGTATGATTTTATTTCGTGAATTTTCCATCTCTTGAAAACGTACAGTTGCTGAATGTTGATAAAGGAATCAAAACGTTGCTGGCATTTCTGGTTTTCTTGTGTAAATTGTTTGTTTGTTTGTTTGTTAAGCCCCATTTCGAATTTAACCATATATGTTGTTGGAAACTAACCGAGTTGTCATACATTTTTACTTACACATTTAATAAAAAAATACAATTCTTGGCAATTCCAAACGAAGTCAGATACTTTCCGAAGGGTTAATATGTCAAGGCATTTCATAGACATTCAATGAAAAATTTCCGACCGCCGGGCATTTAATTGTGTTTTAGACCCTTTCTGTTGCACTGCCGGGAAAAGGAAGAGGGGGCGACGTTTTTTTTTATTATTTTTTTATTATTTTGTTTTTTTAAAGAGATAAAACGTGTGGAAAACTGCCCTGGTTTTGAAAAAATGGCGCTCGTAATGTAGTATGGTTTACTCGTGCCGTTATACATTTCTTACTCGTGCTATTAGACATTTCTTTCAAAATGCAAACAAATAGATGGCTCGTACAATTTCCTAAAAGTTGCACTCGCGTTCAGAGAATCACCAAAACAAATATGTATAGATCGGAATAATACAGTAAACAAGTTATACAGCAACCAACACTGGCTGGAAGAAAAAAGGCAAGAGACTGATTTGCTGCCAGATGATATTCCTTGGTGTCTACTTTACAAAGAGAAGACCTTGGTTGTTACGGTGTATTCCGTTATTATTACACGGGAATCCATACAGCACTCTATTTGTATCTAAAAAAAATACAAAAAGAAAAGCATTATATGGAATAAAAGCACGGGATTCACTTGGACATATATGCACATTGTTTGTTTTGTTTTGTACGGTTTTTTAACTAGTAAGATGGGATTATTTGATCGAGCTTAACACGAAGCCGTTACCAGCAAGCGAAAGCTTTAAAGCTTTATCAAAGGGAAAACTTAAAGCTAACAGACACGATCACGATTTCGTAAGACCGGTATGTCAAACGTGTCGCACAATGCAATATCGCGTACTTTGGGTAAACTAAGCATAGGAAAGATTTTGCAATGTAGCTTTTGAAGCATGCTCAGAACCAATGTGAAATGGAAATTTAAATAGGGTGTGGTGTTGATGCACGGTAGAAGGGGGGGGGGGGGGTAGGGGTGTTTCTTGACATGCATACTTACTGTTTTGCAACAATTAGAACAGTTGCCAATCGAGTTTAATAAAACTAAAGCAACCACGAACTTTTGAGAGCACGATAATCACTTGTAGCCGGCGTGGAGCGTGGTTTTAACGCGAAAGACAAAACCACAATTGGGTTTGGTTTTCCTTTATCTCATTGATTGATTAATGGTTGTTGTATCGGCCATACACCAGATGGCCAAAAAAGTCGGAAACCAACCAACGCGTACCCCTTGCTTACTACTTAATAAAATGTATTTTTCCACGCGACAACTTTATTTGTCGAGTTGACACAGGTTGTCCACTCGTACGAGTCATATAACGTATTTTCGACTCTACTGAAGTTGCGGTATTGGACATGATTGAGTCAGTTGAAACATAACCAGTGAAAGGCCGATATCTCCTCCACATTTAATCTTTTCAGCGACCAACAATGTACAAAAGATGCTATCTAGCCAATTAACCTGATGGCGCCTTTGCTTAAATTAACCTTGAGTTCCGTGGCGTTGTTGTCATAAACATTTCAAGGCAGCTGTTAGTTCGAATGCTTTCATACGAAGGCATTATACGTCCACATATATAGTTGAGAAAAAAATGCTCTTAAAGTAAAAGGCCCTAAAAATAACTTGGCCTAATGGTTCTGCGAACGATGAGGAAAGTTTCAAAGTTAAAAGTAAACAAACTACACAAGGGTGGCTTAGATATAACTGGATGAAAACAGAGGACGATCACAATTCTCCTGACGATAATTGAATCTTTTAACTCCCCCATCTCCCCTTGAAAACACGGTAAGGTGTAAATTTATTGGTTCTTCTTCGTGTCATCAGGGCGTTCAAGAAAGACGCAGAACAAGGGAGGCCGACCGTGCCTTCCGAAATATTGGAATTCGGTGCATATGCTTCTTATACCAATTTATAGGCCATCTCGCTATCTTGAGAATTTTAAAGCAATATTATTTAATATGCCACGAGGTTCAATCGACAATAGAGATTTTCATACTCACTGTATTTTGACGACTGCCACTGCACTCCGCCACACTCATTGTTGTCATGCATATCAAAAACTTTTGAACATGAAAATACATAATTTAGTTCACTGACCGACAAAACAACAACAACAACGATATTATTAAACAAATCGATATACACAAACAGCACAAAACAAAGCATAACTTAAACTCCTTCTGAGATAATTATGTGGATGTAGGGACATGTGGAAGTGAAATATATTTAAATCCACTTGCTTTCTCGATGTTTTTGCTGTTGTTTTTTTGTGAAACTTGAATTTTTTATTAGTGTTAAGCTTTTCTACACTTTTTATGCATATGTGCCATTAACAATTAGAAATTAAACTCATCTGTCTGATGTAGGCAAGATGAGGTCACAAATTGAGGGGTGTTGTTTTGAGTGGGTGAGGGTTAATTAAGTTAAGGTAATTTAGATAAGATAACGACCAAGCACGGTTTATCCTTACCCCTGTAGCAGTCAGCATTGTAAATTCGATAACCCATCTCTGTTCCCTTACAGTTTGATTCCCACTCGTAGGGGTATTCATGAGACACGATGATACGAGGACAACTGAAAAACAATACAGTCAAGCCTCAATTAAACAGCCCTCTGTTAATCGGTAAGTTATCAAATTTTAGGAAATCGCTCACCATACTTCTTTCTTTCAAAAGTGTGACCACGTATAATTTAATCGCATTCTTTTGTGCCCATTCTATCCAAAAAAGGTGTCCTCGGTTTCTGACAGGATCATGACTTATACAGAAGAATGTGGATTAATTATGAGTGGTAACACGTTTAAGCTTATTGCTGTAATGATTTTCAACACAACTGCATTTTTGGAGGGGGTTTGGAAAGGGGGAGATGACTGAAGACAATACGGTTTATTGTTCTGGTGTATGAGAACACACTAACAGTTAAATTTGTTATTTAACAGGATGCATAAGAAAAGGAACATGTCCAAATGCAATCAGATTTGTGGATTTTGCTATAGTTGTAGCGGAAAACGTAGTACCTTAACCCGGAACATTCAGAATTAAACATGTATGTTCCAATGGGAAAAATATAGCAATATAGCAAAATACAGAATTAATTATTTTGTTTTCTAAATAAAACAATAATATTGCAAGCGTCAAGATATATATATCTAATGGGGTCCTCAAGCTAACGTATATTAAAATACCCTTAATATACAACGTTTACACTCATGTTTGCCCTAAAATATTGGCCCGTTGGACATTTTCTCATTAATGAATGCAGATCTATAAGAGGGCGGGGGGATGTCTGCACTAATTAGAAACTTAAACTATCTACTGGCTTTTGCAAAACAACAACAACAACAAAACAATCTAACTAACCAGCTAACTAACTAAATAACTAACTCAAACTAACTAACTAACTTAAGACGGGAGTACACCTGAAGCCTGTTTTTCTACCGCTAAACTTGGCTTAATGCGAATATCTCGTCCGCGTTTCAAGTAATCCAGAACTCTATGCTCATTTCACAAAACTATGTTTAGCGGTGTATTGTAAATTTTTTGGTGATTTTTGGGGATGTTTGGGAATAGATAGTTTTTCTCAAAGGATTAGTAAAATTTGGAGAAATAAGAAATATTAAAGATTTAATGTGATTTTAAAATTAGAATTTGAAGTTAAAAATTAGTATATGGACACCCAAACAGTTCCCTGACAAGCTGGGGTCCTCTTGCGTGGGGGTCAACTGTCTGTTGGTGTTTTAAAAATAATTTTCTTTCCTCTATCCCTTCCTTAGACCTCTTACCAACCAACCAACCAACCAACCAACCAACCAACCAACCAACCAACCAACCAACCAACCAACCAACCAACCAACCAACCAACCAACCAACCAACCAACCAACCAACCAACCAACCAACCAACCAACCAACCAACCAACTAACTAACTAACTAACTAACTAACTAACTAACTAACTAACTAACTAACTAACTAACTAACTAACTAACTAACTAACTAACTAACTAACTAACTAACTAACTAACTAACTAACTAACTAACTAACTAACAAGGCATCCAGGGCGGCATTTTACGTGTGTCAAGTTTTACTCACGTTATTTGAAGTTTTCAGAACAGCCATCTTTGGAGTGACTTTTCCAATCACACTTGCAAAGTTCTCGTTAATTTAAGAGGGAGGGGGGAGACCTATTTTATTTAACTAAAGCAGCTTTAAGACTGACTTACCTGGTAAAACGCTGTGTAACCACCTGTGATGTGATCTACACGGAATGTACCTGGGAAGATGGAATGGATCATGCATTGTTGAACCTTATAGTTGTTTTCAATGTAGCCTGCGTAGCAAGCGTTCCCGTGCGAGCGAAGTGCTGTGTGTCGCGTGCGAGAGAAAATTCTGGTCGCGCGAAAATTGGGGCGAGAGGAAAAAAGGGAAAGGAACTTTAATGTTTAATTCTGGTGGAGGGATGCAGGAGGATGGGCTCGGAATATCATGGTGAGTTAATTTTTTGCTCACGTGGCTTTACGTCTCGGCGCCAATAAACATGACTACAACATTTCCCGAAATACAGGGTAGTACGAGAAATAACGTATGTAACGTTTCTCGGTATTTCATTTTTTCCATGACTATACCTTCAGTAGCTGCGATTTCGTGAATATCTTTATCTGATAGTTTTCTAGCTGGAATTGTCGATGTAACGTGCTCAACACATCGGTTAGGAAGCAAACAGTTCACTTCCTCTCTGTTAAGATGGTTGTTGCTTGAAGAACTGATACTTGCAACAAGCGTCCATCCGCCCCCTGCATTAGAAAAAAATAGAATACATACATAATTGACATTAGAAAATAATCATTTGAGGAGGTACAATACAAGGCGGAGGTATATTATATTAAGGGCCGAGCTGCTGTCGATGACGGATGAGGATGATGATGATGATGACGACGACGACAACGACGACGACGACGATGATGATGATGATGATTATGATGCGTGTTTTAAGCTCACTCACTTAAGGGGAAAAAAGACTCGAATATGTAGTAAATATCTCGAGTATGTCAAAGATAGAAGACGGAAAAGAAAGATCATGTTAAATGACCATGGCGGACCACCACCGCTTATGTTATTGCTTTGATCACGTACTTCGATGGATGTGATCATAATTTCATGAACGATTGCCAAGATATTCTGTTCTTCAATTAGGTGTATGTTGTTTCCGTCTTTGAAAGAACCCTCAGCATTTTATTAAGTTTGCATGTGATGGTTAAATTAAAGTTCAAAGCGAAGTTTCTGTAATCGCTAGCAAACGGAAGATTATCGGTGTCACGCTGAGTGCCACAAAATAATGTTAAAAGAAGAAAAAGAGATTTCAAAATCAATTTTATTCGACGTTAATTTTTTACAACATTCGAAGAAGGTAAAATCAAACTTATTATGCTGATTATGCTTATTATGCTGCCGATAGCAGTAACGATCTCATCAACTACAGAATAGACTATGTATTTCTCTTCAGTGAAGGTCACACTCGAACGAAGAACTAATTCTTAGTGTTCTAGAAGCCGAAAGTAAGGCCGATGAAAACGGACTAAATTCCCATCGCTTTCATAGATTGTGGACTTATTGAATCGCACAAAAAATGGCGAACGCCAATTAACGCGCGCAGTGCATAGTGGTCCGTTCGAGGTCTTTAAGTAGTTCCTCTCAAACTCATTAATAATTCATCTAGTTAAAACAAAGGAAATCAGAACCGTGACGGAGTTTGGAAATCTGATCTTAATTAGCATAGATTTTGACGATTTTATTTTTCCGTTTTCTCCGTAGTTTTAGTTTCGATTGAGAAGATATATCAAACACTCGACAGAGTGTTTCATCACATTTCAAAACACCTCGAAGTTCGTCAAAAATACTCCCCTGCGCGTCGTATTTTCAGCTCTCTTCTCGGTGTTTGGAAATGTGATGAGAAACGCTGTCTCGTGTTTGATATATTACGTCAAGTATTGAAGGTCCTTCAACGGTCCGGCGAAGTATAACAGACTTAGAAATGTTTAAAACAATCACGGCCGACGAAAGCGTCAACGAAACTACTTCGGTGGCTGATGTATTACAACAAATGACCCGAAAGTTTAACAACTTTCGTGTTCTTGAGGAGGAACAATAAAAGGACAAAGAAATATTACAGCAAGGAGCCCAAACGTTTGACTAGCACTGTTAACTTATTGACATTTTTTCGTGCAGTCATTATCCAATCAGAAGCCGAGGACAGCTTCGCCAATCCAGCTGACTTCCGATTGGGTTAAATCTGCACGAAAGACTGTGCATAAGTTAAAAGTAGTCACACTTTTGGGCTCCTTGCTGTAATAGATTCAACAGTTAAGAATGATGTTTTACAAATAGCTTTAGTTCTGCCAAAGATTGTGAAAACAGAAAATTAATCTCTTACCATTACTCTAAAATTGCGGATTCAAGATCTCGGCTATTTCAAAATTAAAGACGCCGCAATGACGTCATTGCTGTTGCTAATGACAAACAAAGTTTTATCAGACAAATGAATCGTAATCGAAACGTTGCTTTATAGTTGTAAAGTCAATCGAACTAATGGAAATATTGATAGAAATCTATTTCAACTAATAAAATCGAATAAATGACGACACTGTCGTGACGTCATGATTATTACTTTAATATGTCATCAAGGCATCTACAGTTATTAGAGTTATTGCCCATATCCACCACTGTTAAATTTAGCATAAACAGTAGCATGAAAGTAACAGCTTCCCCACCCCCTCCAAGTCCCAGATAGTTAAAATAAAGCCCATTGTGAATTAAATTGAACGATTGAACGATAGGTTATTGGAAATATTATTTACCATGAAACTCATGGCGCGCATTTATATTTTCACTCGAACATATCAAGTAATTTTGACTATGCTGATCCTTCCCGACTATTCTAACATAACATAACAAGTAGTTACTGCAGTTACTGTCTATTTAGCCATACAGAGTTTACAAAGGTTACGTTAGAGTCCACCACATGTCAAAACATACCATAATTTACCATGTCGCAAAAGACTTCTTTCTTCTTGCCTTTGACATTAATCCAGTAATATCCAGAATTCGCACCAGGCACGATTTCTTTAATTTCCGCACACGATTTCTGAAAGAAAGAAAAATGAGAGATATTGTGGTAGTTGTGCGGCTGCAAATCTGATCCGGCTGAAATCACAAACGCGTTACGAGCATCTTGTACGTTAACATAACATAGCCACGATAACAAAGCATAACATAACATAACATAACATAACATAACGTAACGTAACGTAAGCAAACATAACATTAACATGACATGACATGAAATGACAAAAGTTTATTTAAGATGAGGAGCTTAATAAAAACATAATTATAAAACACATCTTAACTGGGGAAAATAAGTCACGAGTATTTTGTATATTAGAACACAAAAGCAGTAATCGTGCTGTATTCGTAGGCAAGACAAAATACTCTAGCAGAGCCTTCACCACACATGCAAGAGTACAAATAGCTGTAACACATATTTGTGAACCTAACAAAATATTCATGGCCAAAGCCTGTCATGCATCTAAGGGAAGTCGGTGGAAAGTAGTAATACTAGCTAATGTTATTAAACTGAGACACAGAAATGTCTTCACACCGGCAGATGCTAATATATTCAGCTTCATATTACTGCAGTACTACTAATCCACAAAGAAATAAGTTATTTAGAAATAAAATATCACTTCAGTTCTTACCAATTTGAACTTTGGCCATGGGTTATCACTGTAGACGTACCCTGTAGCAGGGCTGTAATAGTGATGAGCAATATGGGCATCAGCCTTGTTTAACTGGCAAACTAAGCCCATCAACTTGAAGTTTACACTTCGACATTTGTGAAGTTTATCACACGCCTTGGTACACTCAAGCATGTTTTTTGTCGGCTGTTCAAGAATTACATGCCCGGCTAAACGATAGCCTTGGACGGAGGACGTCTCGTTGCACTTTGGAACATCGCAGGATGCGATAGGACGGATCAAAAGGTACAAAAGGGCGAAGAAGAGCATGTCGAGAAAACGATTCAGTTCGATGCGTTTCTGTCACCTTTCGGTACTCACAAGTGCGCGTTTTACCTCAATAAATTATTGATATTTGGCCCAACTGGAATCAAAGGCCTGGCTATGCTTTGATTAAATCCGCCACAGGAGTCTGACGTTTGTCCAACGCTTTAATCGAATTTGCCAATGTATAGTTTAAAAAAAAATGGCTAATTAGAAAAATGAATACTATGCTCTACCAACAGGTTATCACCTTTTAGAATAAAAATTACTACAGGATTAGTAATGCTTAAGTAATTAAAAATGTTCCATTAGAGAACATAATCCATGACATAAAGCAATACTGAACATTTAACTGCTGATAGTTGGACTGTAATGCAGTTTTCTTTTAATAAAAACTTCCAAAAACAAAGTATCAAGGCTAAATACCCCTTGTTTATTTGAGAGGATTTTTAACAGAGAGTCGATAAGATAAGGTGTCTTTTTAAATATAATAATAAGGGACACATCGAGATGGTTTTCACCAATATTACGAATTTCTCTCTCAACACTGGTCATAGAAAAACACAATGAATAAATAAGCGATTTGTGTTATCATTTTGTAACACCACTGAGTTTCTGCTAATAATTAACAACTATTCACCGAAGTGGAGGTGGCTAATGGTTATTCACCGAGCTGCGAAGAGGCGTGAGATAACATAACCCAAAAAGGGTTATTTTAACTCACTTATTCCTGTCAACGATGACAGCTTTCGCGCGTGAGTTGCTCAGAGGTGAATGGCAAAGGATGCCTGGGGTTTGAGTAGCCAATCTGCGCGCGACAACAACGCTATCCACTGTACATGTTTAGTTATTTAATTTAATATCACTTGCAATAGAACATTTAAACTTGCGCAATATGATTTGCTTTCGTGAATTTTCCGTCTCCTGAAACATATAATTATTTAGTGTTGATGTCAAAGGTAACGTAAATAGTTTTAATAAAATATAGCTCACATTATTACCTTGATCATGCAGGGTAATGACAATTTGGAAAATTATGAGATGGTTTTCATCGAAGTAAGTATGTGGCAATTTTCGCCTAGCCATACAGAGTGCAGTGTTACACTAATCATGCATACAAAACACGAAGTATAATTTAATGATTTGCGTTGTCATTTTGGAACACCGCTAGTGGTCTTGTTGATTTGTTTCTACTAATAATGTTCATTATCGGAGCATTCCTTTTGAACTATCACAGGGTGCGATAGGACGAATCAAAGGGCACACAGAGACATGAAAAAGAATGCTGAAAAAACGGCTCAGGTCTTTTCCTTTCGATTCGCTTCTGTCAACGTTCAACTGTCATAAGAGCCTTACTGGATCTCAATGAATTATTGATACTTGGCTCAGCTGGAATCAAAGACTTAGCACTGGAGTATGTTGATTGTCCAATGCTTTCATTGAATTTGTCGATAAAAAGTTAAAAAAATCGCGCTTTTAAAACTGATCGCTTATGTTCAGAAACAAATGTAAAATTGACAATGGGTATGTGTATTTGCACCATTTTACAGGGAGAAAGAAAAATAAACCACTCGATCACCCCCTACGAATTCTACACAATTAACATATCTAAATAATAGTAAGGTCCAAAGCGTTTCTCGTCCTTCAACAATATCACTGCTGGTTCATAATTAAATTATTGTTTTGGGTCATGAAGTAATCCATCAGTGAATTAGCTAGGAAACGCGATCAAACTTTACTCTGCGACCTCTTCTACTTGTGGTTGCGATTTCAAAAGCATAATTTAATCACATCTACACTTTTTAAACCGTTTGTTTCCCGTTTTTCAGTGTGAAGGCAAATAATGTAGGCTTTATTAAATTTGTTTATCACCGTATCTATGTAACGTTGGGCATCAACATTCAAGGCGATATTAGACATTGTTAGCAGAAACTCAGCGGTGTTATAAAATGTTATGACGCAAATCGTTAAATTATACACTACAATACTTTCAAATTTTGGAAAGTGAGACGTTTAGTATTACTTCAACAAATTAGAAAGCTCTTCTTTTAACAAACATTTCTGCAGTGTTTATATGTTAGCTTAAGTTTGCCTTTTATTCAACTCTCAAGCTTTCTCGGGTTATGTTTCACTAATTCCGTGGTGAAAGACAAAGTTTAGTCGCTGCTTTTGTGGTTAATTCTTGCCACACTTCGAGGCCAGTGAAAATGACTTTTAATAATAATGTGCTACTATTTCAGTGATCGTTTCAGGTATTTTTTAACAAATGTTTTCTTTAGATCGCGCAACTCTTGCTGCTTTCTTGCACTTTGCTTGACGGATTACATAAGCGACTTCTTCACTTCATCTTTAGTCGCCTGAGAAAGTTGAATTGGAGTTCAACAAGGTAAATACTTCGTAAAAATTTTCTAATGTCGAAGGTCTGCTAAGAGACGCATTTTTATGCTCTTATTGGCGATGCCGGGAGCAAACAAATAACCAAACACAAAACAATCGTGTGATGCCGGAGGAATATTGCGCGAATTAAAGCATCACTATCAAGCGCTAAAGTTTCATGCTAAAAACGACGCATCGATAGCCAATCACAAAGCGAGAATTCTGTGAGGTATGCGATTCTATCCTTTAGCCATGCTAAAATGCTTCTGTTTATTTTTCTGTTTAAATCCAGACTGCATGACAAATAAAAAGCAGGTCATTCCAGCTAACAAATAATAAATGATTTTAAAAAAATTATACATCGCATGGTTTTGTATGATCTCTGTTGTTCAGTGCTTTTTAGCTGGAGTGAACATATTTATTAAGATTAAGACGGAATCCACTAGGAAGTCGAGTAATATTTATTTAAGTTGGACAAAAATCGAGTACCAGAATAATTTAAATCCTATTGCGTTATTTTCTACCCTAAATAAAAGGTAAAGATGTAAGTAATTATCACTGATAACACCAACAACAACTTCTTATCAGAGTCTTAGAAAATGAATTTCAAAGTTCACAAGCTATAGGGAAATTCTCACGTGCAGCCATTTTGTAAAATCGTCTTTAAGCGATTCAGTGGAATTCAGTGAAATTTCAAAATTTGTTTTCGGTGTTTGGTGTTGTTAGAAAAGATTTCTTTTGATAAGATATTTGAAGCAATAACACAAAAGTTTGCAATAAGGTGTAAATAATTTTGGTACAACAATTTCTTATCAGAGCCTGAGAAAATGAAATTTAATGTTCACAAGCTATAGGCGAAAGCTCGCGTATTTTAAGCGATTTAGTGGAATTCAGCGGAACTTCGAGATTGGTTTTCGATGTTTGGTGTTGTTAGAAAAGATTTCTTTTGATAAGATATTTGAAGCAGTAACACAAAAGCTTGCAATAAGGTGTAAATAATTTTGGTACATAATTTTGTCCAACAACTACTCGAAGTCCTGGCGGATTCCGTCTTAAAACCATCTCATATTTTTTCTTTTCACGAAACCTATTCACAAAGGCATCTAGCAGCTGAACAAGGATGAAATACTGCGCCGTCGAAGGGTGTTTAACAGTTTTGTTGTAATAAACAACAGCTAAAATGACATTACAAATTACCATTTTACTAAAAGGGATAGGATTACTTTACAAGTTGTAAGGGCTACTTTTACGATTAAGGTTTTTTGGTTATTTTGTCTTTTTGAGAGTTTTCAATGAGTTTAGGTGACTGTAAACCCAAGAAAAAAAGGAATTTTGCATTCAAAACAACCAGTGGTCTTAAAATACACTGCAGCAATTCTAGCATTTATTCATCTTGATAAAAAAACTCTTCTTTTGATCTTCTGTCTATATGCAGACCCCCTTAAGAGATAAATAATAACGTGAGCAATGGCAGCTTACATAAAAATGATAAGGTAACGTAAATCTTTTAATAATACATCGAGTTTCTGCATGATCAGTGTTGATCGCTGAATTTGTAGTAAGAAAAAAATTTCACAGTCAAAATTCCACTCGTTTTTTATGGTAAAAAAAGTGCCACTACCTCATCAATTCAAGATTAAAAACCCCTCATGCAGATAAATAGCCATCTCAAATATACAACATCTGGCAGCTAAACAATGGTGAAATACTGCAGCGTCAAATGCTGTTTAGCAGTGTTTGCTAATGCCAGACGTGCTAAAAAGGGCAAAATAGATGAACGTTTGTTTTATTCACTAATGACTTATGTTTTCTGGCTCTTCTGCTGCTCTGCGATGACGGAATGGAGAGTTTCCCTTGAGTCTAAGAATGTCTTCAACATTTAGTATTGGAATTTGAATACAAATTGGAATTACACGAACAATCAGCAGCCCTCAATCAATCGTAAGCAATTGTAGCATTTAGCCATGCTAAAACGATTCTGTTGATATTTCTGTCTAAATCCACACCCCAGACAAAGAACAAAGCCATAAATGGGAGCTAACGTTCTGAAAGGATCTTTTGTTATCTCGAGAAAAGATCTTTTGTTGTTTCGAGAGTGTATTTACACCATCTGGAAGCTGCTTTAATAATAAGCAACCGTAAAAGAAAACGAGATCTGATTTTTTTCCGCACTACTTCATTGTCAAAATGTACTTGTTTGCTTCGATCTTCCTGTTTGTTCTTGGACCTTCCCTGAATGACGGTACGAATAAGTTATATTGCGCCAAAGTTATACGTTTTATGCTAAACACGTCGCATCGATAGCCAATCACAAAGTGAGAATTCTCTGAGGTATGCGATTCTGGCCTTTAGCACACGCTAAAATACTTCTGTTTACTTTTGTTTAAATCCAGACTGCATGACAAATAAAAAGCGAGTAATGTCAGCTAACATGAATAACAAATGATTTTGAAAAATTATACATCGCATGGTTTTGCAATGATCTCTGCTGTTCAGTGCTTTTTTAGCTGGAGTGAACATTTTTATTAAGATTAAAACGATCTCATAATTTTTCTTTTCACGAAAACTATTCACAAAGGTATTCGGTTTTAAGGAGTCTGATTACAACATATAGCAGCTGAACAAGGAGGAAACACTGCGCCGTCGAAGGGTGTTTAACAGTTTTGTTGTAATAAACAACAGCTAAAATGACATAAAAAATTACCATTTTACTAAAAGGGATAGGATTACTTTACAAGTTGTAAGGGCTACTTTTACGATTAAGGTTTTTTGGTTATTCTGTCTTTTTGAGAGTTTTCAATGAGTTTAGGTGACTGTAAACCCAAGAAAAAAAGGAATTTCGCATTCAAAACAACCAGTGGTCTTAAAATACACTGCAGCAATTCTAGCATTTATTCATCTTGATAAAAAAACTCTTCTTTTGATCTTCTGTCTATATGCAGACCCCCTTAAAAGATAAATAATAACGTGAGCAATGTCAGCTTACATAAAAATGATAAGGTAACGTAAATCTTTTAATAATACATCGAGTTTCTGCATGATCAGTGTTGATCGCTGAATTTTTAGTAAGAAAAAATTTTCACAGTCAAAATTCCACTCGTTTTTATGATAAAAAAAATGCCACTACCTCATCAATTCAAGATTAAAAACCCCTCATGCAGATAAATAGCCATCTCAAATATACAACATCTGGCAGCTAAACAATGGTGAAATACTGCAGCGTCAAATGCTGTTTAGCAGTGTTTGCTAATGCCAGACGTGCTAAAAAGGGCAAAATAGATGAACGTTTGTTTTATTCACTAATGACTTGTGTTTTCTGGCTCTTCTGCTGCTCTGCGATGACGGGATGGAGAGTTTCCCTTGAGTCTAAGAATGTCTTCAACATTTAGTATTGGCATTTGAATACAAATTGGAATTACACGAAGAATCAGCAGCCGTCAATCAATCGTAAGCAATTCTAGCATTTAGCCATGCTAAAACGATTCTGTTGATATTTCTGTCTAAATCCACACCCCAGACAAAGAACAAAGCCATAAATGGGAGCTAACGTTCTGAAAGGATCTTTTGTTATCTCGAGAAAAGATCTTTTGTTGCTTCGAGAGTGCCTTTACACCATCTGGAAGCTGTTTTAATAATGGGCAACCATAAAAGAAAACGAGATCTGATTTTTTTTCCGCACTACTTCATTGTCAAAATGTACTTGTTTGCTTTGATCTTCCTGTTTCTTCTTGGACCCTCCCTGAATGACGGTACGAAGAAGTTATATTGCGTCAAAGTTATACGTTTCATGCTAAACACGTCGCATCGATAGCCAATCACAAAGTGAGAATTCTCTGAGGTATGCGATTCTAGCCTTTAGCACACGCTAAAATACTTCTGTTTATTTTTCTGTTTAAATCCAGACTGCATGACAAATAAAAAGCGAGTAATGTCAGCTAACATGAATAACAAATGATTTTGAAAAATTATACATCGCATGGTTTTGCAATGATCTCTGTTGTTGAGTACAGTTTTAGCTAGACTGAACATTTTTATTAAGATTAAAACCATCTCATAATTTTGCTTTTCATGAAACCTATTCACAAAGGCATTCGGTTTTAAGGAGTCTGATTACAACATCTAGCAGCTGAACAAGGATGAAATACTGCGCCATGGAAGGGTGTTTAACCATTCTGTTGAAATAAACAACAGCTAAAATGACATAACAAATTCACCGTTTTACTAAGAGGGATAGGATCACTTTACAAGTTGTAAGGGCTACTTTTACGATTAAGGTTTTTTGGTTATTTTGTCTTTTTGAGAGTTTTCAATGAGTTTAGGTGACTGAAAACCCAAGAAAAAAAGGAATTTCGCATTCAAAACAACCAGTGGTCTAAAAATACACTGCAGCAATTCTAGCATTTATTCATTTTGATAAAAAAAACTCTTCTTTTGATCTTCTGTCTATATGCAGACCCCCTTAAAAGATAAATAATAACGTGAGCAATGGCAGCTTACATAAAAATGATAAGGTAACGTAAATCTTTTAATAATACATCGAGTTTCTGCATGATCAGTGTTGATCGCTGAATTTGTAGTAAGAAAAAATTTTCACAGTCAAAATTCCACTCGTTTTTATGGTAAAAAATTGCCACTACCTCATCAATTCAAGATTAAAAACCCCTCATGCAGATAAATAGCCATCTCAAATATACAACATCTGGCAGCTAAACAATGGTGAAATACTGCAGCGTCAAATGCTGTTTAGCAGTGTTTGCTAATGCCAGACGTGCTAAAAAGGGCAAAATAGATGAACGTTTGTTTTATTCACTAATGACTTGTGTTTTCTGGCTCTTCTGCTATTCTGAGATGACGGAATGGAGAGTTTTCCTTGAGTCTAAGAATCTCTTCAACATTTAGTATTGGAATTTGAATACAAATTGGAATTACACGAAGAATCAGCAGCCGTCAATCAATCGTAAGCAATTCTAGCATTTAGCCATGCTAAAACGATTCTGTTGATATTTCTGTCTAAATCCACACCCCAGACAAAGAACAAAGCCATAAATGGGAGCTAATGTTCTGAAAGGATCTTTTGTTAACTAGAGAAGAGATCGTTTGTTGTTTCGAGAGTGTATTTACACCATCTGGAAGCTGTTTTAATAATTGGCAACCATAAAAGAAAACGAGATCTGAATTTTTTTCGACACTACTTCATTTTGAAAATGTACGTGTTTGCTTTGGCCTTCCTGTTTCTTCTTGGACCCTCCCTAAATGACGGTACGAACTAGTTATATTGTTACTTCAATTGCATTGTTAATTTTATTTTAATTTTTTAAGTGTTCTAGGGCAATGATTACTGATTAATGATTACACGACTTCGTTCATTTATAATCGATTAGAATTTGGATAAAAATGATGTTCAAAAAGTTCTCTCAATAAAAAGCTAACTTCAACTAAAGAATTAACTCATTTAAATTTGCAAATATATGTTTTACTGGCTGAAGGTTTTCTTTTTCAATTTACGTCCTTTTCACTTTTAGGAGATCCCTTAATAAATTTTAAATCTGAATAACTCTGAGTGACAAATCCCCTTAAATAATAATCGACGAATCGACTGTGCTTTATTTTACGGCATAAACATATTAACCTAAAGCCAAATACTTATCCATGCCATCGTTTGTCGTTCTTACATCTGTAGCGTCCTGCGGCAAGAGGCCTGGTCAGTCTCGTATTGTTGGTGGAACAACAGCAATCCATGGGTCTTGGCCGTGGCAATTGTCCCTCAGATATTCAGGAGGACACATCTGTGGTGCGTCGCTGATCAGTGAAGAGTATGCAATAACTGCTGCGCATTGTGTTGATCACGACTCCCGTCCCAGTTCTTATGCAATTGTGGCCGGTAAGTCACCTAAATGAACTTAATTATATCTCTTGTTAAGCATCGGCGGCTTATCAAGAAAGTTTGATCGAGACATGGCCCCAAATTTGGCCAAAAAACAGGCGATATCTGGTCAGTGATTTGATGATGAAGAAAATCTAAATAACTAAATAAGGTTCCTGGATGGTTAATGCGGTATTCTGTGAAATGATTCTTAATTAAGTATCGTACAATGTGTCATCAATGTAAAAAGACTGACGCAACATGGAAAGCCTATGCATGAAGCATAATTTGTGTTCTGTACGTGCATTAACTTTTCTGGAATTCTTTTTTATTATTATTATTAGGTGCTCACAAACGATACGGAGACGGTGTTGAGTACAAAGTTTCCCAAATCTTCAAACACGAAGGCTTTTCCATGTCTCACCTACAAAACGACATCACGGTCCTGAAGCTAAGCTCTAAAGTAAAACTGAGTTCAACTATTGGTACTGTGTGTTTACCGACACAAGGGTCACGTGCCACAACTGGTGCCCGCTGTTGGACATCAGGTAGGTAGGACTTCGCCAATATCTCATTGGCATGGAAGGTTGATTGAGCTTGTCATGAACCGAAACCGAATTCGAAATCTTAATGAATAAAGACGTCCGAATGCCTTTCTACCAGTTTAACCGGTCCCGCACGTAAACGGTTGGGAATCCAAATAAATATGATAAATCCGAAAACATTTGTGGATCCTGCAAAAAAGGTTTTTAAGTGTAAACGTAGTCGAAGACTGACTCTGAAGAAATGTAATAGTTCAGGTGATAAGAAAGGATCACAGTAAAAGTAGCAAGCACATGACGAGAAATAAGCAATAAGTTGATAATATGACGTAAAGAAAAAAAAATAAGGCAATCGGTTTATGCGGTACGCAACAGGTAGCCCCAACTATGACTTACAAGACAAGCTTCCTGAAGAAAGCTTTGTGGTTTTCGCTTGCTTCCTTTAGGATGGGGACGAATAAGCGGCCAGTCAAACCAAGCCGCCTATGAACTGCAGCAAACTTCCCTTCCCGTTGTCGACCACAACACGTGCAAGCAAAAGAACGGATATTATGTACACGAGCATTCAATGGTGTGCGCGGGCGCCGCGGGAAGCAGTGTCTGCAATGGCGACAGTGGTGGTCCACTAGTGTGCGAGGAAAATGGAAAATGGGTGCTGCGTGGCGTAACATCGTGGGTGACCAGTAGGGCCTGCCCTACAATTACATATTCTGTGTATGCGCGAGTTGGGTCCTACGTGGACTGGGTTAACAGCAAAATGGGTAAGGAGCACACGACAGTTTCGGTTTGTACGACCTGCTTACTCCTGCCACTAAAATAAATGCAACTTCCCTTGGTATCCATCCATTCGAGTGTAGCATCTTTCTTATTTTTTATAATATTGCACCTTCCTAACAAATACAACTTGGTAGTAGACATACCGGGAGGTTCACGCAAATTTGTGATTGATGTAACCGTCTCAAGAAGAAATAATAGTTGAGGAATACGACTGACAATGGGACACATTTGAATGCATAGTTTTAGTGTATATCTTGGGAGAAATCTTTCTTGCGGAAAGCTTTGCTGGTTAGCCACTATGCTGTAGTGATAGCATTGCTTGTTGTCTTTTCGATCTTTTATGTTACATCATTTGCAAATCAAACCATCCGTAACTCCAATAAACCCATTTAACTGTCAATACTTGACATATAACAGATTCATATGGCTTAGGGCACTTTGAAATTCAAATTTGTGAAACTTAACTTCAGGCCTTGCTTAAATTTCAGGAAGCGGTGGAAACAGTGGAGGTGGTGGTTCATGTAAGTGGCAAATGTTTTTTTTCCGTATTTAGGGAGGCCTCAGTGGCGGATCCAAGGGATGCGCCGCTTAACCCCCCCCCCCCCCCCCCCCCACTCCCCACCCCCTCCCTAATCCTGTTGTTTTGGTATTTACGACCTCGAAGACCTCATCAAACTTTAACTTGTTACAAGTTAAAGCTAGACCAAGATTTTCAAGTTCAATGATTCAGTAGTGTTACATTAGGCCTTCCAAAAGATGATAAGACGAGGTGAGATAAAATTGGCAGAAATTGAAAGTCGATGAATTATTTTTCACCTTCTTTTGATTGTGGAATGATAACTACACTTTTTATATTTCATTACAGCATGCGTGGACTTGGATTCAAACTGCCCTCATTGGATTTCCAGTTGTAATTTGAATCACATTAAGACTTACTGGTGCCGTAAAACATGTGGAGACTGTTAGCTTACTGCCATATTAAGGTAACCTTATTTTTGTTCCCCTTGTTCCCCTCTCCTTCTAAACTATTTGGTTTTGTTCACCAAAATCCTGAATCAGTTACACATAACGCATTTCAGTTGCGAATTTATCATGCCGAATCGAATCACTGTTCTACCCACAATTTTTTTTTTCTTTGCTCCTTCTTGCATTCCTTCATTTATTGAGATATTTTTACACAGGTTGATTAAACGATTGAATGATTGTTTGCTTTCTTGTTGTTTTTTTATATATAGGGCAAGACTTGCCTTTGATCCTGCGAGATCATTTCAAGGGTTATCCAATAACAGAAAACAAGCTTTAAATAAATGCTGGTGTGGTGACGTAGATATCATAATATAATTTCTGATTTAAATTTCTTTCCGATCATGTATTGAACAATAATAAAGTTTACTGTGTCTGCTCATTTATTTTCTCGTAATAAATAGTTTAGCTATATCCACCTTGCAAAGAACTTTCTTAAAGAAAGAACGTTTCTCTTTGAAAAATCATTTTAATGCACGCGGGCGCAACCTAGGTCCCCTCCTATTTTGATCCCTTGTTGTTTAGGACAAGAAAACCATTAAATCAAATGTACATGCGGAGACTTTACCTGCTGCATATGAGAAAAGTACGTAACATTAACTTCTTTGCATTCTCTTAAAATTGGTTATAAACTGAAGATAACTGACGACTGAAGATAAATTCATGTAAGAGCTCTGATTGATAAAAAATACTCGTGGTTGTTCGGTTTTTTTTTTCTGATTTAGCGCATGAGTTGAAGAAATTAAGGAGACGATGATTGTACGATTGTACAAGTTGCCAAATATAGGCATTTTCGTTTCATTTCTTACTTTGGTGAATGTAAAAGAATGCCCACTGTGAAAAATACAGAAAATTAATGCATCGAGTGTGTTAAGGTGTCTCTCTACAGTTTTTTCTGGACCATACCAAACATTTTCATTTGGCCGTTTAGCAAACTTCTCGGACTTGAATCGAAACCGTACAAGACCATTCAGAAGATATAACCGACCTCCAGATTAACCTCGACAACTTGGAGCAGTACTCTAGAAAAAATTCTTTAGAGTTCTGTGGTGTTCCGGATGACATCAACATGTCTACCGACCAGGCCGTGTGTAAGATAGCACAAGCGATTGGCGTCGAGATCCAAGAAGACGACATTGAAATATCCCATCGTATCAAGCTGAAACACGGTAATAAGCCGATTTTAGCCAAATTTTGCAACCACAAAACAAAGTCTAAGGTCTACAAGGCTCGCACTCAACTGAGAAGCACAACTATTTCCAGTATTTTTCCCGACTGCGTCTCATTTATTGCTGAAGACAACCGTCAACCAAAGATCTTCATAAACGAGAACCTGACTCAGTACCGAGAGGAAATGATGAAGACTGCGAGAGAAAAGCGAAATAACGGTAAGATCGTTAGCTTTTGGTCCCTCGATGGAAAAATCTTTATCAAGACTGCCCCAATGGGGAACCCACGATTAATGCATTCCATTGAAGAAATTAAAGAACTTTAAGCAATAAGCTTCCAAAAATAACATTTTGCTTTTATTTATTAATGACTTTTAGGAAAGGGAAGAAAGGGCATAGGACCCCAAAAATACTTGCAACACCCATTTTGCCCCTGGATGATGAATGTGTACTCCTTAGTTCTACAGTCAAGTGTGCTTTTTGAATGTTACCTTTTTTATTTGATTTTGTCCCTTATTTATCCGTTTTGTTTATATTTTATACTATCTTCGGTTGCGCACGACCAAATGATTTTTGTTTGCTTACATTTCTCAATATATTTTAAATCGCTTATGCCATTAAATATGCTATCTTGTAAAATGCATTATATATTCTAATGATCACGTTTAAATTTCTATCGCTTAACGTTAGAGGCTTAAAAAACCAACGGAAAAGACGAAGCATCTTCTCTGTTCTCAAGGACCAAAAATGCGATGTTTATTTACTTCAAGAAACGTTCTCTGAACCGCGAGATGAATTAATCTGGAAATCAGAATGGAGAGGTGTCATGTTTTTCTCGCATGGAACTAATCACCAAAAAGGCGTTTGTATTTTATTCAATCCTTTGTCCGATATTCAAATAGAAAGTTCCTATTGTGATCCCGAAGGGAGAATCGTGCTAATTAATATCTGCTTCAAGACGATAAATTTTTCCATCTGTAATATTTATGCACCGAATGCTTTAACAAGTCAGCAAAATTTCGTCAAAACTTTGAAAGAGGTATTAAGAGCGAATGTCCAATGAGACCGAGCGAAATCGAAAATAAGTGGCACATGATGAAAAATCAAAATTCTTTATATTTCGCCCAGAGATAGCCTATGGTAGGCCTAGAAACGTGGTGGGATTTTTTTCTTGAAAAATCTTTTAAACTGGCCAAAAACTTACAAAACCGTTAAGGTCCCACGTGTCTTCAAAAACACACAAAATAAACGTGACCCATACCTAGTCGGAAACTTCGCACTGATTCATTCGCATTAAATAAAACCCCGATTTTGGGCCTGGAAATGTGCTTTTGAAGTGTTTACAAGTTTTTTGGGACAAAATAATCTTCTCTTAGTTAATTTTCAAGGTTACGGCAAGCCCCTGAAAATGACTAATATTTGATTGCTCAAAATTCTTAATTTGGCGGTCTTTTTCGCGAGACAATTTCCCTACCCGGTAAAACTCCAAACCATTTGAAATTCAGATATTTTGAAAGAGCAAACGCCGTTCTAAAACTTGGTGTAAAAAGAAGTTTCGGGCTTTTTATAAGCGCTGAGTACGAACGCTCTCAAAATCCTCATAATCACAAATTTACCTGTCACTGAACTGTAAACAACAGTCACATGCTTCTGACCAGATAATCGAAAACATCTTGTTTCCAGTGTTTCCTCTTGTTTTTCTCGGTATTTGAATGTAAACTACAGCAGAAAGTTCCTTTTCAGCTCGTCCTGAAAACGATATTATCCAAATATCCAGTACTAGGTGTATTTAGAATCCTAAACGATAGCCATCGATCTTGACGCGTGCGTAGTACATCAACTGACGTGTTGACATTCAACTTTATACGACTCTTGGAACTGCCATCACATTCACATCTCTTGTTAAACAGCAGTCGAATAAATAAACCCTTCTTGCATCAGCTGTTTGCTCTCTCAAACGAAATTCCTATCCGCTGTTCTCCACGGTTCATACTGAAACGAACTGTTGTTCTTCGATGTTGACTAGATTTGCCTGTCACGCAATAGTCACTCGATAGGTTATTGTTACACGATTTCCATAAATGGAAAAAAAATTGACAAAGCGAAAGATTAGGCCACATCCATCACAACCTCTGCTGAGAGACACTGTGAGTGTAAGGTCTCTTGCCCAAAAACACAACAAAATGACCCCGGCCAGGGCTCAAACCCGGATTGGACCGCTCGATTCGGAATCCAGTGCAGTACAACGCCTCCCGATACTATGAAAACGTGACACATAAGAAATTTGAAATAACACTAGAACAATATGTAGCGCGATTATAAAATTAGACACAAACGGAGAGAATTGCATTTACATTTCATGTTTATTATTCATGCCTAGAGGTTCAAGATTGCGACCTCGTATCAACAAGGAATACTTCTCTAGCTAGCTTTTCGTACACAGTCTGTCATGATTAGAGTGAATGTTCGAGTGGAATGCGTGTAACGTCTTTAGTGGAATGATCATTAGCAAAAAATGTCCTGAGACTGCAGTGGGCTTGGGCATACTCAAACGGTCTTTCATTTGCCGTTTGGTTTCCCAATGTATTCTTTTTGGGAAAAGATTACATTGATCCATGTAGAAAACGGTCTCAGAGTTGCAGCCGATGTGATGAGTTTCAGTTGTAGAGTGCATGGAATGTACAGGTAGTTTGTCTGTCGGATATGTAGGTACATGACGTAAAGTATATGAAGTAATTCATATGTGCACTGCGGATAGATGTTAAGTAAAGAAATGATCTTCCCAGTGAAATTGCAATTAACTGCAATTTCGCTGCGAGAATCATTTTTTTTACATTATGTAGGTACATGTGAGAGAGTTGTTGCACGTTTGATATTATGATTCCGGGGTTGGTGTTTTTCACTGTGTACAAACCCTGTGTCATTAGCACTCTACTATACTATAGCGAATTCTGGACTACATAATCCACACAACAACGGAAGCTCCAGGTGTTCCATCTGGGGTACTTCCGTAGGATCCTCGAAAATAGATGGCAGGACAAGGCGCGTAACAACGATGTCCTCTCGGGAGCTGGTATCCCATCCATGTTCACACTTCTACGTCAACGCCCGCTACGCTCATTTCCGTTTTGTAAACGGTCGGCGCCATTTTAAACGGTCGATGCCATCATTGGTAGCCAAGCTTTTCGGAATGGAGAGTGACATATCTGCTCTAGTTTAAGCCTGGTAAAGGTCGAAACTGTGCTTTGATTATTAGATGAAATTAGGCTTAGAGAAGACGATTATTAAATCTAAGTTAGATTCACGCGTAGGTTAGGGATAGGGATGGGGTCATCTATTATAGATGTAACAGTAAGAAAGTGACCTAATATCATTAAATTTTTCGGGGATTTGGCGGATCAACGTGGTGGTGTAGTGGTGAGAGAGGGATGCTAGCATACCAGAGGTTCCAGGTTCGATTCTGGGTGCTGACGTACAATTTTCATTTTTCTTTTTAGTAGAAAAAAGATTTGATGACTGTGAAAAAATTTCTAAGTGTCGCTAAAATGGCACCGACCGTTTACGAAACGGAAACGCGCGCCGGGGGCTACGCTGACTGGGCCATGTTCACAGGATGGACGATGGACGCATCCCCAAGGATCTACTGTACGGCGAGCTTGCCACTGGGGGCAAGGCGCAGAGGCTGCCCCCTGCTACGCTTTAATGATATATGCAAGCGTGACATGAAAGCATGTGACATTGACACCAAGTCATGGGAAGCCTTTGTAGACAACAGAAACCTGTGGAAGCAGCAAGTATCAAAAGGACTGAAAAAAAGAGAGGTTGCCATCGGAGACAAAAACGATAAAAGAAGAGCCAGAAGAATAACCTGTCAACACCAAGACCATCCAGATGCATAACCTGCATCAGTTTTCATATGCCAGGGCCGAAGCAGAGACTGTAAATCTAAGAATGGCCTCTACAGCAATGCAAGACGATGTTCCTCAACAAACCCTCGGCCTCACGGCGCTATTCCATCGTCAAATTCGACTGACAGATGCCAACGACACCATAGTTTGGCTCTTAAAAAAGGGACTGAGGTTGCTACTACGTTTGTGTGGCTGGTAAGAGCTTGAAGAAGGCCAGCGCCTCTCTCAACATTTGTGACTAGCAGTGACTTGGCCAAAATGAGGAGGTGCTAAAAAGTTTCATACAAGATGCTCCGCCCGAGGTACAGATCGTTGCTCTTTTCCTATGTTTTTTGAATAATAATAATAAAAAAAATAACAGGAAAGGTTACCTCGTCAAAAACGAATGGATGTCGTACTTTTTTTTTGCTGTCCCGGATGGGAGTTGGCGGGAATCATCCCTCAACGTCATTTCCAGGCTCAAGAGTTGAAGTATGCGAAAGGGGTAGGTAAAACTGCCATTTAAACTGTCACTTACGTATCCCTTTATTTAAAATATCTCGAACATAGCCACCACGCAGTGATATAGAAGTTTGAACAATCCATCTAAGTATCCTAAGGGGTTATTTGTAAAGTTGAGAATTTAAAGGAATGAGACATAATGTTCCTTCTCAGTAGATACGTGAAAGAGGTAACATTTTCTATTGAGGGTATACACAGGGTCGCGAAAGACGCGAAAGGGTTACCTATTATTCCAAAAAGGTTATATGAAATTGTAGTAAGGAGATAGACCTCGGGTGAAGTACCTTTCGGCGGGGTGCGAGGGGGTATGGGTGGTTGATCAATGCAGCTCATGTGATGAAAATGTCATGATTTCGGCCAAGATGCTGCTACTCGCAAATGATTTTCCATTGTTTTAACCTTTGGTTGTTTACATAATTTCCTTCGCTAAACCAGCATTTGTATTGAAAACGACAACATCATGTAGATACTTCACGGTCTTTAAGCGTGCCTAAGTTCCTTTTTTTTTCTTTTTTTTTCCCCTTTTACTTAATACAAAATTTGTTTTAGACGTCCTGATCTTTCGCTTTATCATATAATTATTTCCATTTATCGTGTAACAAAAGCCTATCGAGTGACGGTTGCGTGACAGGCAAATTAGTCAACATCGAAGAACAACAGTTCGTTTCAGGATGAACTGCGAACAGCGGATAAAAATTCAGTTTGAGGGAGCAAACAGTTTATGCAAGAAGGGTTTATTTATTCGACTGCTGTTTAGCAACACATTTGAATGTGATGAAAAGATCCAAGAGTCGTATAAAGTTGAATGTCAACACGTCAGTTGATGTACTACGCACGCTTCAAGATCGATGGCTGTTGTTTAGGATTCTAAATACACCTAACACTGGATATTTGGATAATATCGTATTCAGGATGAGCTAAACAGGAACTTTCTGCTGTAGTTTACATTCAAATACCGAGAAAAACAAGAGGAAACACTGGAAACAAGATGTTCTCGATTATCTGGTCAGAAGCATGTGGCTGTTGTTTACAGTTCAGTGACAGGTAAAATTGTGATTATGAGGATTTTGAGAACGTTTGCATTCAGCGCTTATAAAAAGCCCGAAACTTCTTTTTACACCAAGTTTTAGAACGGCGTTTGCTCTTTCAAAATATCTGAATTTCAAATGGTTTGGAGTTTTACCGGGTAGGGAAATTGTCTCGCGAAAAAGACTGCCAAAATAAGAATTTCGAACAACCGAAATTTTAGTGATTTTCAGCGGCTCGCTGTGATCTTAAAAATTAACTAAGAGAAGGATAATTTGACTCAAATGACTTGTAAACACGTCAACAGCACATTTCCAGGCCCAAAATCGGGGTTTTATTTAATGCGAATGAATCAGTGCGAAGTTTCTTACAAGCTATGAGTCAAGTTTATTTTGTGTGTTTTTGTAGACACGTAGGGCCATAACGGTTTTATAGGTTTTTGTCCGGTTTAAAAGATTTTTCAAGAAAAAAATCCCACCACGTTTCTAGGCCTACCATAGGCTATCTCTGGGCGAAATATAAAGAATTTTGATTTTTCATCATGTGCCACTACTCACGCGGTCTTAGTGGGCATTCGCTCTTAATGTCGAAATCATGTTTGTCGAATTTGATTATAGGAGGTGACTGGAATGTCTCACTTCAGGCCATCGATAAACAAGGCGGTATCCATTGGAAGCCAACTGCCTACCGCCATCAAATTGTCGCTATGATGGAAGAATTGGACTTGTCTGATGTTTTTAGAAAAATGTATCCAAACAAGAAGAGTTTTACTTACGAGTCTGCCGCACGAAATTTAAAATCACGGATTGATTTTTTTCTCTAAAAGGTGAAAATTTTGTCAATTTAATAACATTCATTTATCCTGATATTATCAAAAAATATTCTGATTTAGAAGATCCAAAACTGAAATGGGAACTCATCAAAATGGAAATCCGAAGACTCACCATCTGTTATGCTAAAAACAAAGCAAGGAAATCACGCGAAATCGAAAACGAGCTTACGAAGCGCCTAGACATCTTGGATGAAAAAGTTGATTCTGGTGAGTGTACCACGGATGCCGAGCAAAAAGAACACGAGTATTTGAAAACTGAACTTCGCAGTATTCACGAGAAAAGGGCTGAGGGAGCAATTTTTCCCTCCAAAGTCCGCTGGATCCAAGAAGGGGAAAAACCAACAAATTACTTCTTCAATATGGAAAGGAGAAACTTCAATAAAAAAATCATATCAGAACTTGCAACCCCAGAGGGTTATGTAACTAACGACGAGAAACAAATAATGGAGGAAATAAAATCGTTCTACGAGAACTTATACAGTTCATCCAAAAATGCTACAAATGAGGCCTTCCAAGAGTTTACTGGCTCCATAAGTCAACATATTCCAATGCTATCACAAGATCAGTGCGATGAAATTGAAGGAGTATTAACTTTAGATGAATGCTGGGCAGCCCTGAAATCGATGGGGACTGGAAAGTCTCTTGGTGAAGATGGATTTACCGTCGAGTTCTATAGGTGTTTTTTTCGACATTTTAGGTAACGATCTTTTGAATAGCTTAAGTGCAGCATATGAAAATGGTGAGATGTCTATCTCCCAACGCAGGGGAGTAATAACACTGATTCCAAAAGAGAACTCCGACCCACGTGAGCTATCGAATTGGCGACCTATTACATTGTTAAATGTAGATTATAAAATTGCATCCAAAGCTATAGCCTCAAGAATAGAAAAAATTTCTTCCACTTTTAATCAACAACAATCAGACTGGATTCATGAAAGGCAGGTATATTGGGCAAAATATTAGATTAATAAACGATATCATGGAACAAACGGAACTTCAAGGTATCCCTGGTATACTTCTCTTGTTGGATTTTAGGAAAGCTTTCGATACAATAGAATGGGTGTTACCGGCGACCTTTCGCTCGATAAATAGACTCCAAATTCATCCAAAAAACGGTCCAAAGAACTATCCACAATTGCAAAGCTGGCAGAATTACAAATTCTTTAATCTCCTCAGCAGGATACAGAAAGAACCGTAAAACTAGAAAGTAAATACATGACGAAATTCGATGAGAAACTGAACCGTTTGCGAGTACTTGTAAGAACAAAATACAAGAAAATACAATAAGTCAAAGCGAAAATGAGCTACGAATTACCTTTGTCCAGCGACGAGGGCAATGGACTGGTCTTAAATCTTAAAGAATCCAAGGAAAAAGCTCTATTTCGGCACAAACGAGCAAGGTAACTTCGACTGCTATAAATCTGACGTTTGCGAGCACACGTGCTTTCCCGAGCGCGTGCTAAGAACCTTGGGAATTTACCCAAGCGTCTTTTCGGCTTAACGTTAGTTACATGGCTCCCCAACAGTGGGAGTCCACTGTTCAATACATACAGAAAATCTCACTAATGAAAATAATCTTGTCAAATCCGGTCAGAAAGGGTTACGTGACAAAGTCCTTAACAGTTCTTAATGTCTTTCTTGGCACTAAGCCTCTGATTCGGCAGGCTCCTCGACGGGGAATTCCCGGTCTTGAGGTAAAATCAGCACCAACTTGTGAACTGGTCTTTCCAGGCGCTCAATTTCGCTTGTTCTTCTTCCATGATTATCAAGAAGTCGAGTTCCGATAGCTAGGACGACCTTTCGAACGAAACCATCATCACTTGGGAGGGTCTGCTCAACTCGTGCTAGCTTCCATTTGTTTCTTGGGACGTGATCATCCTTCATCACAACTATATCACCAATCGCTAGGTTTTTGCGCGGTTTGGTCCACTTCTGACGCACTTGTAGTGTGTGTAGAAATTCTCTTCTCCATCTATTCCAAAATTCGTTGGCGAGATGCTGTACCCTCCTCCATCTCTTTCTTGAGTAGAGGTCGTCTCTCAAGAACACACCTGGAGGAGGCATCAGCACTTTAACCTTCATTGTGAGGAGGTGATTCGGTGTCAATGGCTCTGGAGCACCTGGGGACATCACATTGCTTACGGTGAGTGGTCTTGAATTCACTATGTTCTGCACTTCTTTCATAAGTGTGCGAAAGCTTTCATCATCCAACTGGGTTCCAGACTCTTGAAGCAGCACTGCGAGAACATTTCGCACAGTTCTTATCTGCCGTTCCCAACTTCCGCCCATATGGCTCGCTGAAGGAACGTTCATCTCCATCTCGATCCAGTCGCAATTCTCCTTTAGTAAATGACTGCTTACTTTCTCACAATCCATCTCATGTAGGGCATCTGCTAGTTCTCGCTTGGCTCCAACAAAGTTTGTGCCGCGGTCAGATCTGATCTGGCGAACGGGTCCACGCTCAGCTAGAAAACGACGAAGTGCATTTATGTAAGAATCAGTCTCTAGCGTGTTAGAGGTTTCGATGTGGACTGCCCTTGAAGACATGCAGGTGAATATCACTCCATACCGCTTAACTTCTTTACGACCGTCCTTAATATAGAAAGGACCAAAATAATCCACCGCACTGTACGTAAAGGGAGGAACGGGCTCTGTTCTATCCTTAGGCAGGTCTGCCATCTTCTGATCTTGAGTGGGTGCTCTAAATCTTCTGCAAATTGTGCACTTTGAGACGAAACATCCTACTGCCGATGTACCACCAATTACCCAGTATCCATGCTGGCGGAGCTCGTTAAGGGTCATCCCACTTCCCTGATGTTTAATGGCACGATGGCAATCTTGTATTATCAACTCGGTGATGTGAGATCTTCTTGGCAATATGACTGGGTGTTTGACACCTTCTGGCATGTTAGCTCTTCTGAGGCGACCGCCAACTCGCAGGATTCCATCGGCATCTAGAAAGGGGTCAAGGCGATACATACAGCTAGTCTTCTTCAAACTTTTGTCGCGCTGTTTTACAGCTTCTCTATCTAGGAATTCTCCAGCATTCAGGGAGCGCAGTGTTCTGATTTCTTCCATAAAATGTTCATGCTGCAGGCTGCGCATGATTTCCGTCTCTGCCTGGGCTAAATCATCTACTCTTGGTTTCTGATGTTGGAGGTTGGGAACTTCTCTCAACTTGCCTTCACGAACTTTGCTCTCTTTGATCTTTCTTTCCTTTAGACGCTTCTTTAGTAGTAAACATAATGCCACTGCATTCTTGGCTCTGAACCAGTCAGAGAAGCTATCCAATCTGCTAATTTCAAAGTGGTCAGGAAATCTCTTCAATGTCTGGGTAACAAGGACGGAGACACTTTTCACTTCCGGGTCCTGTGAAACAAGGGGACCAGGCTCGTAACATGCTTGTACTGAATGAATGTTTGAATTCCAAAGAAATTTCGGGCCCTTCAGCCAACGTGAATCGTGTACAAGTTGATGAGCTGTGAGACCACGTGAGGCAGCATCAGCTGGGTTAGAGTCAGTCCCCACGTAATGCCATTGGTCAGGTTTTGTACGGTTGTGTATTTCTTGTACGCGGTTTGCTACAAAGGTGTGAAAACGCCTTGCTTCGTTGTTTATGTATCCTATCACTACTTGACTATCAGTCCAAAACAGTTCGACGACATCTTGGTAGTCTAACTCCCTTTTGAGGCACTGGCTGACCTTGGTGGAAACTACTGCGGCAGTTAGTTCAAGTCGAGGGATGGTCATTGCCTTCAAGGGTGCTACTCGAGCCTTTCCCATGACAAATGAAACATGTGGCTGGTCTTGTTGATTCACAAAGCGAATGTAGCTGCACTGACCGTATCCGCTCTGGCTCGCATCCGAAAAGTGATGCAGCTCAACACTCTTTACTTCTCCAAAGCCTTTAGGTTTGAAACATCTTGAGATTTCCAGCTCTTCTAAGACATGCAATTCGTTTCTCCACCTTTCCCATCTAGGTCTTAGGTTGTCGGGGATTGGATCGTCCCAGTCCACATTCCCACGACAGAGTTCCTGAAGGATTTGTTTTCCAACCAGGATAAGAGGGGCTGCGAAGCCAAGAGGATCATACACTGAACATACGGTGGAGAGAATTCCTCTTCTGGTTAACGGTCGATCTTGAAGGACGATCCGGAATCTGAAACAATCAGTCTCTATGCACCACATGATGCCCAATGTGCGTTCAATGGGTAGCTGGTCAAACTTCAGGTCCAGATCTTGTAGTCCAGTGGCTCTATCTTCAGGAGGGATTGCCTCGAGTACTTCCTTGGTGTTGCTGACAAACTTGTGTAAGCGGATACCAGCCTTGGCACACATGGCTTGACTGTTCTGGATTAAACTTGTAGTGGCAGAGATTGTACTGAGTGACTTCAAGCCATCATCGACATAGAAGTTTCGTCGTACGAAGTCGGCAGCTTCAGTTCCAAATTCTTCTTCCCCATCATTTGCTGCTTGCTTGAATCCGAAATTGGCACATCCAGGGGAAGAACCGGCTCCGAATAAATGGACCTTCATCCTGTACTCAATGGGTGCTGCATTTAGATCACTGTTCTCCCACCAGAAAAATCTCAGGAAATCTCTGTCCTCTTCATTCACGAAGAATTGGTGAAACATAGACTCAACATCACAAGAGAATGCTATGGATTCTTGGCGGAACCTGCACAGAACGCCAACCAAACTGTTCGTGAGATCCGGCCCTTGTAGCAGGTTTTGGTTCAGGGACGTTCCGGCATAGCGTGCACTGCAATCAAATACAACACGGATCTTACCCGGTTTTTTTGGGTGATATACACCGTGGTGTGGGACATAATTGACTCTGCCAATTTTGCTAGCAATGTCACCTTCATATCTTTCAGCACAATCTTCTAAAACCCTTTCCATGAACTTCACGTAATCCTTGTAATAGCCTGGGTCTCTTTTAAAGCGTTCCTTCAAAAGGAAGAGACGTTTGAGGGCTAGGGAACGGTTGTTTGGGAGCTCCACTTCTTCTGAACGTAGGGGTAGTGGCATCTCATAGTGTCTATCTTCTCGCTTGTGGATTCCTTCACCAAGGATGTTAAGGAACCTCTGGTCTTCAACAGATAACGATCGCTCATTTTTGTCTCCACATCTCTCTTGAAAATCTAACTCAAACATCTCGTTTACTTGAGCAGGATTGAAGACTTCCTTAACATGAGATTTCAGGGCAAATGTTGCTCCATAGCGGGGCTTGGTGCATTCACCAGTGCTGGTCAGTTCTCTTGTAATGATCTTGTTAGTCCAAACGTCATGATCTTCATGCGAATCAGATGGAGGGGAAAGGCATACTCTGCCAATGATGCCCCAACCAAGAGCAGTTTTTACTCCATATGGATCATTGTCAGAACCAGGTATTACCTCTCGCGGTTTTATGGCTCTTGGGCAATTTGTTCCGATCAGCAAACCAACTTCTAAATCCTTCCTGTATGGCATTAGTTCATTTGCAATAGGCTTCAAGTGTTCCCAACACATAGCCACCTCAGGCTTTGGAATCTGTGAGCTCTTGAAAGGGATCGTCTGTCTCGTGAACGCCTGTGGTAAAGGAATGCTGTTTTGGTGCTTCAAATCCATCACGGTAATGCCTTTGACCTTGTGACTTTCGATCACTTCATTTTCCTCATGCAGAGTGGATAACAGCAGGTGACTCTTAACACCTTGAAGTCCAAGCTCCTGTCTCAACTTCTCAGTAATGAATGTTGCATTTGACTGGCAGTCAACGAGGGCATAGGTCATTTGCTTGTTTTCAGGGTTTTCACAGCTAGATACCCATACTGGAATAATCAAACTTTGGTCTTGTCCAGATTCCTGACCTTCAACTCCACATACTCGTGTACACTTGGCAGATGCTGGTTCAGATGTTGGCACAAGTAATGGCTCGGATGCTGGTTTCAAAGCTTGTTCTGCTTGGACTGGCTTGTCTGGTTGCTGTTCTCTATGCAGACATGTGGGATGCTGTTGTTTGCATGATGCACACTTCAATCTTGATGTACACTTATTTTCCTTTGCCATATGGCCATGCTCTAGGCACCTCAGGCAGAATCCTCTCTTGATAAGAAATGACAATCTTTCCTGTAGAGAAATCTTCAAAAGTTCTTGGCAAGCGTTCAAGTCGTGGGGCTTCTTGCACCATGCACATGGTTTGCTGTTATTTTTCTTTGGAGTATCTGAAGGTTCTCTAACATCCGTTAACAGCGAATTGAATTGGGGGTGTCCTCCATGACCAGGATCTCTCCTTCGGTTCTTCCTTTTGTCCTCTCTTTCTTGCTTAATGACTTCTACACTGGAAAGTACGGGTAGACACTGTATATCAGCTATCTCGGTGACGAAGGTGACAAATGCTGAGAAAGGAGGAAACTTGTTGTCTCCATGTTTTTGTTGATAGTCACGAACCTTACTTCCCCATTTGGGATGAGCCCAGCCAGGAAGGATCTTAACTAGTTTTTTGTTGTCACTTTCCTTATTCAATGTTTCGAGATCCTCGACTGAATGCATTGCAAGTTGGCAAGTTCGTAAGAAGTCAGCGAATTCCCTCAAGGCAGTTCCATCCCTTGGGGTGATCCTCTGCCAATTTTCTAACTTTCTTCGAAAGGCATCAGCAACGACCGATGGATGGCCAAATCGTTTCTCTAAGATGTTCTTTGCTGTTTGATATGCATCAGGCGATGACAAAAACTGATAACCCTCCACGACCTTCCTTGGAGCTCCAGACAGATATTGAAGCAAATACAGGATCTTTTCACTGGGATTGGTAGCTCTCTTCTCTATCACAGTTTCAAATGCACTTTTCCAAGTTGGCCAATCCAATGGGTTACCAGTGAAAACTGAAAGATTCGGTGGCGGCATTCGAGCGGCTTGAAAACTTTCTGTAATCGCTTCCGTGATGCTGTGTGAATTTACTGCTGAATAAAGTGGGGTGGAGAATGTCGGCATTGTTGTTTGGGCATGCAGTGGAGAAAAGGATGTGGTTGATGGTCTGAGCACAGATGGTCTTACTCCAGGAGCTCCATGTGCAACAGGAGTTGAGGCTGTAAGAGGAATGGTGCTTACAACAGTAACCGAAGTGTTCTGCTGGTGATCCATCGAATTAATTGATGTAGCATTTGTGTCAGCTGCAGTAGTGGGAAGTGCCGATACATATTGACGTACACGATCTTCCTTATCAATTTCGCAAGGGATGTCATCCAAACAATCTGGCATGGTTTTCTCATCATTTTCCTCTTCTTCAATCTTGGCCAGGGCGGCAGCTTCAGCTTCAGCTCTTTCATAATCCTTCTTCTTCTGCATTTCTTCTATTTCACACTCTTTCATTTTTAATTCCACCTTCTTCTGCATTTCCAGCTTAGCATACTGCCATTCTACTTTCCTCTTTGCTGCTTCAGCTACGGCCCTTGCTCTTATCTCAGAGGGATTTGAGCTCCTCGTTTTTCTTGACAATGATGATCTAGTTGACGATCTACTTGCGCGAGAATTTATCTCATCCCTTTCTAATATGAAAATCCGTTCCCCAGCATTTGTTCTTAGTTGCACTGCCCGCTTCAAGAGGTCAGACGATTCACCACAGAGTTGCTGCAGTTCTTCTTCTGATAAAAAGGGTGCGTACCCAGATCGTGCTATTTCGAAAGCCTGTCTACTTTTTTCCAATTCAGTCCTAAGCTGGCGAAGTTCATTAACATCAGTTGCATCTATCCATAACATATCGACTCTGTCAACACAGTTCCTTAATTTGACTAAGGTATCTTCATAACTCTTCTTCTTAAATGGCAACTGATACTCAAAACCCTTTTGTGTAAGAGTGCGTTTCCTACCTTCCGGTTCACCAGTTGCTGGTTGGACATCTTGCATATCCCCTGTATCCTTTGTTTCATCTTCATTCGGTTTGTTTATTTGCGCCGACGTCGACTCGCTCATCTTGAGATGATCCAGGATCCAATGTCCACGTGTCCAGTCCACGGACTCGCAACCAAAGTTTTACTGTTACCGGCGACCTTTCGCTCGATAAATAGACTCCAAATTCATCCAAAAAACGGTCCAAAGAACTATCCACAATTGCAAAGCTGGCAGAATTACAAATTCTTTAATCTCCTCAGCAGGATACAGAAAGAACCGTAAAACTAGAAAGTAAATACATGACGAAATTCGATGAGAAACTGAACCGTTTGCGAGTACTTGTAAGAACAAAATACAAGAAAATCTCATGACAATACAATAAGTCAAAGCGAAAATGAGCTACGAATTACCTTTGTCCAGCGACGAGGGCAATGGACTGGTCTTAAATCTTAAAGAATCCAAGGAAAAAGCTCTATTTCGGCACAAACGAGCAAGGTAACTTCGACTGCTATAAATCTGACGTTTGCGAGCACACGTGCTTTCCCGAGCGCGTGCTAAGAACCTTGGGAATTTACCCAAGCGTCTTTTCGGCTTAACGTTAGTTACAATGGGGCTTCATTCAACAAACCTTAAGGCTCTTTAATTTTGGATCTTGTTTAAGACACTGGGTTAAAACACTATATACGAACTCCGAAAGTACAGTTCTGCATAATGGCTTCACAACAGATTTCTTTAAGCTATCGAGGGGAGTCAGACAAGGGTGCCCTCTCTCCCCGTACCTTTTTATTCTAGGGGTGGAAATATTGGCTACCAAGATTAGACATGACGATAATGTAGAGGGGATTAAGGTGTTTCAAACAGAGCACAAGATCAGTCAATTTGCGGACGATACCACTCTTTTTCTCAGAAACTTAAACTCGGTACAAAACTCGATAACTTTGGTTGATCAATTTGGTGACATTTCAGGTCTCTCGTTAAACGTGGAAAAAACAAAAGCTCTATGGTTAGGCCCCTGGAGATTTAACAGCTCGAAGCCGTTTGGCCTAAAGTGGACTACAGACCCAGTAAGAGCTCTGGGTATTTTCATCTCTTATGATGTAAAAGAAAACAATAAAAAAAATATTGATCGGAAAATTGACAACATGACAACAAAATTAGACATCTGGAGGGCCCGGTGCCTGTCCCTCCTTGGCAAATGCCTTGTGGTAAAGTGTTTGGGTATTCCTAACTTGATTTATTCCGCGTCGATGCTTTCAATGCCTAACACCTATGTTCCCTCGATTAAGGATGCCATCTTCAAGTTTATCTGGAATAACAAACAAGATAAAATAAACAGAGACGTAATGTACCAAGATTATCCTAAGGGTGGTTTACGCGCCCCGAGCATCGATATCTTGTTTAAGTCCTTAAATTTAGCTTGGATTCAAAGACTTCTGACTGAAGATCCACTCTCGTCCGAAACTTGGAAATCAATTCCGAACCACTTCTTTAAAAAGTATGGTGGTCTCGTCTTTCTTCTTCGCTGTAATTATGACAAAATGCTTTTAGAGAAATCCGGACTTCCGCTGTTCTACAGACAAATCCTGGTGAATTTTTTAGAACTTAAGAGCTTATACCAATCCAGCAACGGCTCAGACCTGCTTTTGTTCAATAACAAGAAAATAAAAATTGATGGTAACTCAATATTCTACCATGACTGGGTAGAAAAAGGAGTCCTATCAATCCAAGATCTTCTGGACCACAATAGAAAGTTTCTTTCTTTTCAAGTGTTTCAACAAAAATACAAAATTAAATGTAGTTTTCTAAAGTATTTTCAAATCCTCTCAGCGATCCCAAAATATCTATTTGAAAAGGCGAGGACCGCACCTCATGTTGACAAGCGTAGTTTCTCTGGCAACACTTTGTATCAACTGTCTAACTCTACTGTTATAGACTTAGCCAAAATGAAATGTAAAGATTATTACTGGCTCTATGTCAATGCGACCGATGTAGAACCTACCGGCAAAAAGAAATGGCAGACAGAACTTAAACTGGAAAATTTTAGGTGGGATCTGGCTTTTACTCAGATAAGTAAAACTTGCAAAGAAACAAAACTTAGAGAATTTAATTATAAACTACTTCATAGAACAATTGTTACAAAAAAGGAACTATATACTTATGGAATTGAAATGGACTGCAAATGCATTTATTGCAATAGACCCGACTCCATTCTACATTGTTTCGTCGAGTGTGAAGTATCTAAGTCCTTCTTTGAAAAAGTTATTTCATGGTTTAATAACACAAACTTTTCAGAACTTTCACCAACAGTGGCTGAAATTCTCTTTGGAATCTGGAATTGCGGAAACGACAAAAAGCTAACCAAATTTAATTACTGCTTATTATTTGCCAAATTTTTCTTATATCACCAAAAGCGTATTTTAAAGCAATGTAACTTTAATGAATTCATTACCAAACTACTCTTCAAACTTCGACTTGAAAATTTTCTTTAATTTCCAACCTGAAAGGAGAAAATGCTTCTCTCTCAGACTCGTTATTATAAGGATTAGTGATTAACCCGTTATGTTTGTAATTAAGTTTGTCAATTGTAATTTAAGTAAACTATTTTTGGAATAATCTGTATCATATGCATAAGCCGTAATTATCAGTAGTATATCTTAATTGTATTTAAACAAAATAATTCTGTAAGTAATTTATTGTAATTTTAGCAACTATCTTTCTTTCTTTTCCCTCTCCTTTTTCTGTGTATTCAATTTTATGTCAAGGTTGTGTGTTATCAATAAAGTTCATTAAAAAAAAAAAAATCGATGTGAAATTTACACCAGATATTGGAATTGGATTGAAGTTTGATATGATATATTTTTTAGGAAAATCGATATTTCCATGGTAACGATAAACAGAAAAACTCTCTTCTTAGATCCTTGCCCCCAGGTGGGGGATAGGACCGGTTTTTTGTTTCCGTAATCATCTTGTTTAAAATATTCAAATCAATGGTTTTTACATTTCATCTTGATAAATACAGTTTGTTGCTATTGTTTTCAATATTGTGTTTTTTCCCTCACTCTTTTGCTCACTCGATGTAATGTAAAAACACATTGATTTGAATATTTTAGCATAAATTGCGAAAGCTGAATTTGTAACGCAACTTTTTCGTCGGTTCGAACGCCTTCTTTAAGGATAAATTTGGACGTGTTCCAGTAAATCAACGTTAATAAAACTTTGGAATTAAATTCTTAGCATTATCAAGCATGTGTTGCGAAAGTTTTAAAAAAATCGTTGGAGCCATTTTGGAGATTTTGGAAAAAACGCGAAAAGTAGAAAACTTACCAAAAATTACATTGGTAGTGACCGTATGAAAAAATCCAATTCTCGGGATCGCGATAACGAAAATCAACTAAACTTTCACGGCGACGAAAGATAAGTTAAATACACGTTTTGGTGTTATTTCGAAGTAATTTCATCAAAGCAGTGTCTGCGTCTCGGTCCGTTTATCATTATAATGCAAAAAGCATGGTTTGAAATATAATTTCGATTTATTCGAAATCAAACATACAGATTTTTTTTTATTCTTGTATATTTGATTTGCAGTACACCATAGTTTCAGATTCTGGTTTAGTTTTTTTACATCAAATCGTATTCGCGTAGAATTCCAGTTTAACTGATATCTTGTTTTTTGTGTTTGTCGTTGCCATGGAAATATCGATTTTCCTAAAAAATATATCATATCAAACTTTAATCCAATTCCAATACCTGATGTAAATTTCACATCGATCCGAGTCCGGGAAGTTTGCTAAGCGGCCAAATGAAAATGTTTGGTATGGTCCAGAAAAAACTGTAGAGAGACACCTTAAATGGCTACATAGTGATCGCAAAAGACATTCTGCATGGGCAAAAAATATATTGCTTTGTGAATTAGTCACAGTTGCTACTTGAGGCCGTGGCAGAAACAATCCTCCTGAACAAGCTATTGTAAAGATATTTTTGGCGTAATATATCAAACACGAGAGAGCGTGTTTCATCACATTTCCAAACACCGAGAAGAGAGTTGAAAATACGACGCGCAGCGGAGTATTTTTGACGAACTTTGAGATGTTTGGAAATGTGATGATACACTCTTTCGAGTGTTTGATATATCTTCTCAATCGAAACTAAAACTACGGAGAAAACGGAGAAATAAAATCGTAAAAATCTATGCTAATTAAGATCAGATTTCCAAACTGCCTTCTCGGTTCTGATTTCCTTTGTTTTAACTAGATAAATTATTAATGAGTTTGAGAACCTTATTTCAAAACGACCTCTGCTTTGAAACCATTAAAATGAAAAGAGTTTGATAAGCGTGAAAATGAGCGCGTCAATTCATTCCTTCCTTCCTTCCTTTACTTTCAAATAAGCTTACTAAGAACCTTTTAGTTTGTATAAAAAGATCAATGTATATAGCTTGTAAACTTGGCAAAAAAAAAAAATAAAGCCATAATGCCCGATTATGGCTCTTGGCCCAATTGTATATAATATAAAAAAATATTTTTGAAAATTAATTATATAATCTAAGGTATTTATTCTCTAATTGAGAAAACTTTTTAATATAATGCACGGTGTCAATTCTCTAATTGCTTGTGCTTGAGCTCCACCAAGACCCGCTCAAAGTTTTTCTTCGCTTTTCTGTGTTTGCGGATTAGCCGGTGCTTTAGGTTACTTCCTCCGCATGCCAGACACAGACGATAGTCACACACTACCCCTGCCCCGCAACTGCGACATGGGACTGGCCTTTTTTTACTGTCTTTAGTTGATAGTTGTGCCGCGCGCATAACTCCCCGACACACCTCTTTCCGCAGTTTTCTTTCCGACTTAACATTAACCACCCGCAGTTGTTTTTTTCCGCGCACCATTTTTTTGATATAACCTAGGTTGCTCTTGTTTTTAATTGACCCTACTTGTTAGAAGTAAAGTCGGTAGTTAACGAATATCCGTTTTGGGTGGGGAGTGCGTTCGCGTGCTTTAATCCCCCTCCGCCACCAAAACACCCTGCGACTTTGGAGCTGGGTGTTTTTGGTGGTGGGGTGTTTAAAAATTGTGAACGCACCTCCCCCACCCAAAACGGTATTCGTTAACTACCGACGTTACTACTAAATTTAACATATTAAGGGTTAAATAAGTCTGGTATGTAATCCTACTACAAGATCCTTGCTGGAAGTGTCTCACTTACTGCATGAACTATTACTCTAGTGGTAATGAGCCACGTTGTGGCATAGATGCTTGATTTGCCACAAAAAGACCATGATCAGCTCTGCGCGAGATTACGACTCTATCTAAACGTTCAACACCAGAAAGGGAAGGCACGTTGAACGATGGCGATGCCTTTAAATGAAATCGTTTATTCACAAAATGCATGTGTGGAGCTCCGCTTTAAGGCCCGGCTAAATCTATATATTATCTATACTAACAATATGATCGCAATCGTAAATTATGTCGCAAGCAAACATTCGTAGTACACTATGTATATTCCCTGGGGGAGGTACTACGTATACTTTTGGGTGGGGTGTGCCAGTGGGACTTTGAAACCCTTACCCTATACCAGACCACGTTCAGCTGATTTTGAAACCAAAAATTACCTACCGAAAATCCCTACCCTATCCCAGAGTTGCTCTTTTTGGATCTGTATCACTATTAGTGATTTTAATATAAAACAATCTGTCAACAACGTTACCGCGATGACTTTATTTACGTTTAGGAAAGCCTCTCTCTCTTCCGAGTTTCTATTCCTATTCTAGACTTAATTATTCATACCACCGATCAGTTTTCCGGCCTATTCTAAACCACACTGCTTGAAAACCATACCTTCACAGCGGCACATACCTATATAGCTCATATATGGGAGTGCCGCCCCCCCCCCCCCCACCCCCCCACCCCCCGCGTATATTCCCCAATCGAGTCATGTTAACAAACAACAAATCACACATTTACGTCTAATATTCTAACAAAAGTAAAGAAACGCTAATAAATAGTAAAGGTAACGCCACTAAGTATGGTAACGTTGACTAAAATGTTTGAAACATCTGTTTCTTACGTTTTCTCTTTTGTTTATAATTTGGATTAGCTCTGGCCTTGTGGCGAGAGCGATGAGAGGCGATTCACCTGACGTGGACAAGACAGTCACTGTCTTCTATACCAAAACAAACCTTTAACATCCTTTGACTACTTGCCAACAACTATGTACTTCATGGCGACAAACAACGATTTCCCTGACTTACGTTATTAAACTGTACCAAATACGTGACCGGAAATTAAAAAAAACGCGACATAATTTTTTCTATGCGAAATTTTGTTTGTTTTGCAAAAAAAAAAAAAAACTGTCAACGCGAAACTATTTTCAGTGCGAACGATTTTTTTCGCCCACGAACATTTTGTCTAGTGTCGCCAAACTTCAAAGACGCCACCTTGTAGCTTTGGAGGCCTACAATTTTTCGTCAGGCGAGAAAATCTATTGTTCCGTGACGGTTACCCTTCAACGGATCATCATATTAAGGAAAATGGTACAGTGGAACCCCGTTAATACGGACACCAAGGGGACAGGCCAAATTGTCCGTATAAACGGGGTGTCCATATTAAGCGGGGTCTCAGAAAAAAAGTCACGGATACATGTTTTCTCGACGCGAAGACGAAGGCAAACGTTTTGACGGCAACAAAACGTTGTTTAATTGTACTGCAACTGTAGCAGATTAAAACTGTGAACTCTCTGACTAAAATTAATAGTTTTTACGAAAACTTACGATCTAGTCATACACTCGAACTAAACTTTAATAAACTCAACAGTACTAGTGGAATTATTTGACAATGTCGCAACTTTAACGCATTTCAACAGCAACAGAATGTTTTCTATAAAGTTTCCTTTGTAACTGCAACTCGTAACCGTTCTTAAACTCTAGCAACCCATTTGAAAAAGTCGGTAACTTTACTTTGCACGGAAGCTTTTAGCTTGCGACACAAGCGATAGCTGCAGCAAAAGGCAAAGAAAGTGAAAGGGTCAAACACCGGAGGTCACGCTATTAAGCTTCTCTTTGTAATAAAATGGCTTTAACTCTTCGAATTCTGTCATCATTTGACCAGGGTCCAATGTCTTCAAGTTAGCAAATAATCGTGACAATGAAAATTCACAGTGCACAGATAAATAGTGTCCGTAAAGCGGGGTTGACAATGTATAAGAGTTTGTCACTCGGGACACGGAAAAGTGTCCTTTGTCCGTATTAACGGGTGTCCGTATTAAGCGGGTTAATTTAAGAGAAAATATATGAGGTTTTCGCCGGGACCAACGAAACTGTCCGTAATACCGGGGTGTCCGTATTAAGCGGGTGTCCGTAGAGCGGGGTTCCACTGTATTGCGTACGTGACCCCATTTACCGCCATTTTCCATAAGCATGGTTAGTAAATTATCGAACGACTCTCTCCCTATTCTCAAATGTCTACGGAAAAAGGCTTCAGGTAAGTTACGCTGGTGCATGTGGATTTCAAACCAGGTTTCTACAGGTCGAGGAAATGTCCAATACGGGTGAAAACACCGGCGGCGTCCACGTCTGTTGAGCAAGTCTCCATGATCCATAAAAGCCGAATTCTTCCAAATAAAAAAGAAGAAATTGGGAGCCAATACAGAAATTTCGCCTAGCCACAATGAGGTTTCGCATGGGAAGCAAAAGCAAAGAAGGTCGATTAAAACATTTCGCTGGAGCATTTTGCTTTGCGATCAGTCCTTGATCGGAAACGACATGAGAAACGCACTGTCACGAAATCTCGTTATTTCGATCGATTGATTAATTCGCATGTCTCAAGTACGAACGCTTGTTACGAAAACAAAAAAAAAATCGTGATTACAAAATTTTCAACAAGTCACAAATTTACGGTCAGCGTATGGCCGCTGACCGTGGAGCATGTGAACGAAATTGGCCAGATTATGAACATGCTGGGCCCCAGGCCCCACCCGGCTTGTTATTGATAGGGATAATATTGCGTAACTCTACGTCTCATGTTCGCGTCTCCTTGTGCTCAGTAAGCATGATCAAGGTCAGTCTGCCGCTCCTGTCGCGTGCGATCGTCGTAAAGAGCCTTTTGATTTGTTTCTCACTGTTCACCCAATTCACCGCAGCGAGTAAAGTCATGAAGAGATTGGTTGTCAGTTTACTGGCCTTTATAGTGACAGGACATTTGATGAATGGAGTTTCTTGCAACCGTGCATGTCAGTGGAATGGTTTTGGAGGCTGTGATTGCAACATTTTTGGAGCTTGCGACTTACAAGGAAATCCCAAACCTGGTTTAGACATAAAAACACTTGGAGGTCAGGCACCGTCTGGCCTTGAAATCTTCAGTAAAGATGGCAGTCACAACCAAAGCCTGGCATATCTTTGTGAAAGCAATACAGTCGCCATTCTGTACGACTGCAACAAGAGGATCCCACTATATGCAGCAACTGTGATGGGCGGAAGTCAACTGAACGGCGCCGGTTACAAACGTCCTAATATAGGCTTTAAGCGAAGCAATGATCGCTTACTCCGCCCGGATTATCAACAGCTTGATAATGACTACTTGGATTCTAGGAAAAGAACGATATGCTATTACTCCAGAAAAAGGCCATGGCCTGGTAGTCATCAGGGGCCATGGCTTGATAATCAATGGTATCGTAGTTTAAATCCGGGTAAAAGCATCCCAGTCCCGTTTACAAACTGCAATCAGGTGTTGCTTGCTGATAAAAAAGTGGAGGTACACAAAGGACACTTGATCGCGGCGGCGTATGGCAGAGGGTATCCGGCCAGGGCTGCAGCGACGTTTACCTACACAAACGCTGTCCCCCAGTTTGGACCTTTTAATTCTGGTCAGTGGATGGCTTCTGAAAAGAAACTAGTTTCGTGGGGTCAATATCACTGCGCCACCAAGAATGCAAGGAATGTTTCCATGTACATCATAGTTGGAGCGATCCCTTCAACGTATGCATACAATGGACCGGCCATAGAAAGATATTTCGGCTCTGGAGGGTTCAGTGATTTCAAAGACGATCGCAGTTTCCGCGTAAATGTTCCTAGCATGATGTGGAGCGCAGCCTGTTGCACCTTCCAGCTACAAGATACCAACGGAACGTGGGTAGAAGAAACAAGGCATACCGCCTTCTGGCGTGAAAACAACCCGGGAAAGGAGTGTTGTGACACAGATATCACAAAGTTGTTCGGCCAACATGCTATTGATCTGTTTCCTGCATCCAAATCTTGCAGTGACAGTAAAAACTTCCGCCTTATATAATCTATTAGCCGTTCTATTGGTGCAGGAATTTTTATTAGATCTAGCGCACAACCTGACTGCTCCAAGCCTTAGCATACTGAACTGATCGTAACTTTATTCCTAGTCAGCCGCACCTTTGTTTTTGTTGACATACGGGATTTCCGCTATTTCACGCTAACGTGTCTAAACGAAAGAGATCACCGCGAAATCCAGTAACACAACTTGCAGCGATTTCGTTTCACCGCACATTTTTTTAATAATTGCGATGGCATCGAAAATGTATAACCGAAAGAGAGAAATTATATTTGATGAGTTCTCTTAGATTAGAAAAGCAGAAGTGTCTATCAACAAGATGTCAGTAGATGGGCCTGTAGAGTTTTCGTTTTCGTTGTTGTGAATGTCACGCTACAGTATACCGCAACTTTGATTGAGCGAGAAAAGTAGTTTTAACTTTTCTTAGTGGATGAATGAAGTTCTACAATCTCTTTAGAGTGTTTTGTCTTGTATAGTTTTAATTAGTGCAATTGTAGGATGTATCAGAACAACAGCTTTGCTTTGTCTACATAAAGAATAGGGTGCTCTGATATCTATCATGTTATGTTGAGTGGAACTTTTAAATGTGGTGTTTGGAAGTAGTTGAAGATGAATTCTCAAACTCATTAATAATTCATCTAGTTAAAACAAAGGAAATCAGAACCGTGAAGGCAGTTTGGAAATCTGATCTTAATTAGCATAGATTTTTATGATTTTATTTCTCCGTTTTCTCCGTAGTTTTAGTTTCGATTGAGAAGATATATCAAACACTCGAGAGAGTATTTCATCACATTTCCAAACACCTCAAAGTTCGTCAAAAATACTCCGCTGCGCGTCGAATTTTCAACTCTCTTCTCGGTGTTTGCAGTTTGGAAATGTGATGAAACACGCTCTCTTGTGTTTGATATATTACTTATTATCATTTCTGTTTACAACGCGTACAATAATGGTGCAGGTTTCAACAGGATATATACTGTGGTGGAATCTAGCAGATTTTGTTTTCATATCTACGTAAAAATCAAACAATGTTCTAGTGTCACGAAAACCTTGAAACAATCGTAACACGAGATGGTTAAAGAGCTTTTGATTTCTCATCAGTGGAGTGGGAACCTATATTTCTGGAATTCCATATGTCAACACCAAAGGAAGCCACAAAGGTTGGTAGTGAAGCTACTGACAAATAAACTTAATAAAAACAATATAAAAGTCTCCATTTACCTACATCCGGAAAACTGAGAAACAGAAATCAATCTGTGCAGATGTCGTTCATAGTTTGATATCAAAGTCTTCATCGTCTTCAGGGCCAACCATTTTGGCATCGATGGTTGAGGCGATTCTTGTGGGGGTGGCTATTAGACACGGGGCATTTAGGGGGAGCGTCTAATGGAAACCTTGTACCTCAAGGAGGCCCTTATTAGATACGAGACGTTGTTTATTTGAGAGTGGGCATTAGTAGATCATTTACAGTAATTGGAAGATAAGCGTAACTGTACATGGAAAAAATGGGATTATTATTTTTCAATTGCAGGTTTTGGCTTAAATGGAACTGGAAAACTTATCCAGAAGAGTGATTTAAACAAGAGCCTCGAATTGAAAAAGTTCACTTTCGAGAAGTTCAGGCATATGTGCATTCTTTATGGTTGTGATTATTTCATTTCTATAAGGGGTATTGGTCTGCAGCGTGTCAGAAAAGTGGTTGAATTGGCTGATGACAAGGGAATGGACTGGGCTCTCTGTCATCAGGGAAATCCTCAATATGTCATCTCCCATTGTCCCAGAAGGTTACTTTGAGAAATTTTCTTTGGCAGATAACATTTTCCACCACCAGTCGGTATTTAACCAAATTTCCAGGAAAGTGGTTCCACTCAGTGGGGAAAACTCAAATGAATTTTATCTTTCCAGATGCCTGTATCCTTTGGTGTTAATGCTAATTTTATTACTTTTCATCATATTTAGTGCATGCAAACATATTTTAATTATCAATTACATCATTATAATTGAATCAAAGGATATATAGTATATAGTATAGGAAAAATGTATGCAATGTTTGAAACAGTGATAAAAATCTATTCTTTTGGAGATTGGGGAGAGCGTCATGGAGTAAAGACGTGTTTGAAGGGGCTCCACAAACCGGACAATTTTTCATCGTTGAATGTCCATGGAATCATTGTTTTTCACCCCAAAAAGAAATAGAAACAGTAGTAGCAATTCGGAGCCTTCTCCAGAGGAAAACAAGAGACTCAAAAAGTCTAATTCTCCGGCCGAGTCATCGAGCGACGAAGAAGCAGTCATGGAAGCTATCGTTAACAAACTCGATGTCGTGCTTTCGAAGCTAACCAACCTCGAGACCCAGTTTGAAGAATTAAACACAGCGGTCAAAGGTTTGCAATGCAAAGTTGCTTCGTTGGAAGTTGACGTAGACGCAGTGAAAACCAAGCAGAAAACTTTAGACGACAATTTTACCTCTATGGAAAAAAACACCACGTTTGTCGACGAGCAACTAAAGAAATTGCACTGCGAGTCCGTTAAAACCAACAACGACGTCTGCGAAACTCGCAAAAAGCTACTTTATTTGGAGACTTACAGTCGACGTGAAAATTTGAAATTCGAAGGAATCCCTGAAAGGAAAACACAGGGAGAAATACAGGACAGAGCGCCGACTGAAGATACCAAAGCGGTGTTAAGCGACTTCCTAGAGAATTTTCTTGGAATACAAGACGCACACAGCATAGAATTTAAACGCGTGCACCGCTTAGGCAAGCCGAGAACGGACAACGACAAGGACAGAGTCATCATTGCGCGCTTCTTGAGGTATTCAGACAGAGAGAGAGAGTTTTAAAATGTGGCTGAAGACTTGAGGACACCGAGTACAAAATGTATGAAGACCTCCCGAAAGAAATACACGACATGCGGAAAAGTCAAATAGAGAAACTAAAGAAGGCCAGAAAGGATGGTAAACTAGCCTATTTCAGCAAATCTGAACCAGACAAACTATACATTGATGGTAAATACGTACAGATGTAAGCTTTATTTATTTGGTTCACTTCGGTAGGCAAAACAATTATTCATTCTTTTTTTTTTTTTTTTCTACTTAATGTATGCCTATTAGGAGTTAAGACTCGCGATAAGCGGTGTTTCCGCGCGTCCTTCCCTTTGGGGCTACGCTTTGTCTAATTAACACCCCATGGGCGTTCCTATTCCATTCTTTTTTTTTCACATTCCGGTGAGAGGGCTGTGAGTTAATGTATGAGGCGATTGGTTGGGCTCGTTAACAGTTTGTCTGGAGCAAAAGGTATGTGTTTCCTTATTTTTTTCAACGTTGTTTACGCCCTCGATTTCCGTTCTTTGTTACGTTTTGTGTACAGTTGCTTTATCGCAGTCGCAGTCTACTTACAATACAAACAACCATTAAGCCCCCCGGGGGCTTGAAAGACCTTTCACGGTAGTCTCTCAGTTATACAATTATCACGCTGCCATCAGCGCTGCCATCACAGGAGGCCCTACAATTGGGAGAAGATACCTCACAACCTTCTTTACTCCCCAAAAGTAACGAAGGGCCGGTTTTCGTACACATCGGCCATAAATGCTCCCATCTTTTTCCTGAGAAAAATAGAAATCCCAGTCTCCATTACCAGATTTTATGACAAATTCTCTTCCTGGTTGGGCAAAGGTGGACGAAGGGTTTCGCAGGTCTGCACCGGCGTCCAAAGCCAAAGGAATGAAAGAGATGGCAGCCTTCATAAACAGTAGAGTTGTTCTTCCCTGTTCGTCGAGATAAGGATGCCAACCCTCATTTCCGCACAATTGCACAAGGATCTTCCCAAGATAAGGAGCAGTAATTTTTGATACACGAATTAACAAATCTTTCGAGAATTGCTGTATAGGATTAAGAAAGAGAATACAATGTTACTAGGGAATGCTAACAATCGTAATCCAAATTCCCGGGGAAAAATTACAACAAAGTTCATGTTTACTTTGACCCGACTTGCGCCCAAGCTGCACACTGTGAATGCAAAAATGATCTCTAACGAAGGCCAAATAATATTTTCACCTAAGAACATTTAGTGCTACAATAATAATTTCACAGGGTATTTAGAAAGCAAATCAAGGACAGACAGTGATTTTAAACACTTCCGGCGTTTAGTTATTTAAGTCCGAGCTATAGACGACGGTGACTGAAGAGGCAGAGTGGAAAGACAAAAACATAAAATTTACGCCCAGTAACATATTTAGAAAAGAATCCAAGACAATAAGGGTTATTTTGAACACTGCCGGTGCCCCGTCAGAATTTAAATCGCCGTTAAAGTTTATGTATACACTATGTAAAATAGCCTGCATCGCACAGCACGGTGCAACAGGAGTAACGACGATGCACATCCGGAATCAGTTTGTTTGTCTTCGAGATCTTTACGCTGCTATGTGCGTGTGTTACAAGGGACAGTGTGCAATGCGTCGTTTTAATTTAACTTAGAATCTCTTTAGTCGTAAAAACGTTTAATTGCTAGTACATTATTAATTTTCGTTTGTTTTTATAAGGATCATTTTAGAGATATTTGAACTGAAAACATATGTTTACTACTTTGTTTGTGTAGCTAAAAGATGTCAACATTCCCAATTGCCACTGTTTTGATAGTGCAACCCGACCGCAATCATAGTGTAGTATGTCGATAGTTCACCCCTGAAGCCAAAACAATTTCGTAGTGTTTCTGATGCAACTAAACAAAAAGACACGGAGAGACCCAAACACGACTTGTTAGAAGCCTATTTCGATCCGTTTCCCAATGTTTTTGACAAACTGCGAAAAGCTCCTTGGACTCTAGCCAAATATAGTAATAGGAAATATAGGAATTTGACTTGTCTAATTTACGGAGGGACAAAGCAAGTTGAATTTAATGGTTTACGAAAGGCATCGACGATTAGGGAAAAGGCTCAAAAATACATATGGCTGACCTCAAGCCAGTTCATTGAAAATCAAAACATTTATTTTTTTTCTCCCGCCGTCTACTTTGAATCTTTCGAGATTCAATGATCTGAAACGAGGTAGAAAATTCACCACTCTTTATTGGCATTGTAAAGTAGCGTGAAGATTTGTAATGTATTGCTTTTTCTGTATTATTATTATTATTATTATTTTATTGTATTTCATTATTATTATTATTGTTTTACTTTCATTTATCTGTATTTGTATGTATTACTGTATTGTATTACTGTGTGTATTTGCAATTAAAAAAAAAAAAAAAAAAAAAAATAGAAAATTCACCACCACTCATATTCACCATGTTCATGACAGCGTGATGGTGGTGTGGCAGAATCGGCCGATCACAGACAAGCCTGGACCAGTGTTCCAGTCTTTCCCATTGTGTGGCGCAAGTAACGCTTGTTCAAAAAAGGCTTGCAATCGAGCCTTACATAGTAAATGGTTTTAATCTAGGAGTATCAGTAGCTTGCATAGTGCGATCGGCTGGGCGAGAGTAGTTTTAACTGTTGTTGGGTGCCCTTCTAAAGACGTTCGTTCTAAGTTTGTGGACAAACTTTCTAGAGTCAGTCTTTGAAAATAGTTCGTACTGTAGGCTAAACATTCAGCGGATTCCCAGTCGATCAATGGAGCCTAAATTTGGCATCAAGTCTCACTGATATATTCGCGACAGACGGAGAAGACATCTTAACCTCTCGGATTGCGCTAGTCATTGGAGCCATTAATACCGACCATGGGAAGCAGTGGAAGCATACTACAGCGTCGAAAGCTTGCAACTGTAAGATATATAACTACAAGGATCAGTATTTGCTGATCCGTGTAATTTGTACAAGTGCACAACATTAGCTGACGTTGTTGTAAAATAATGCGATACCTCAAATCGAAAAGCACTCAATCCTGATTTCAAATAAGCACAAGTATTCTATTCCGCTCCAAGTGTTAGGTTTATGCTGGAGAGCAGCATGACGTACAGCGAAAGAAAAAAAGATACTCGATTATTTACATCAGTGAATGGCCAAGAACAAATCCAGTTAGTTTGACGATTTGAATTTACCAAATGACTCAGAGGTAAATATAAATAATTGAGTGCACGGATGTTTAAATCGAACATGTATGTATGCAACAGTAATGTTAGCTCGAGATTACATTATAGAATTCGTGCATGGATGTAGGAGAGCGTATTAGCTAACCACGAGCTCAGAACTAAGTGAGGGTTTTAGGTACACATAACTAAGACGAAATCGTAGCGACGGTTGATGTTCGTGGTCATATACATTTCTAATCTTAAATACCTTTGAATGACAATGGGAGTAGACATGAATAGTTAATAATACAATTCCTAATTCATTTCTTTTTTTCCGTTACTTTTCCCCTTAACAGCAATTCCCAAATATATCTCATTTCCCGGAAATTAATGCTGTTGTACTTGGAAGATTTCTTGTTAATACATGCGGAAACGAAGGCCAACATCCTTACCTCGACGAAATTGGAAAAGCAACTCTTAAGTTTCTCAGGGCTTCCATCTCATTCATTCCGGAAGCCATGGAAGCTGGTGCAGACCTGCGAAACTCTTCTTTCATCTTTGCCCAACCAGGAAGGGAGTTTGTCATAAGAGCTGGAAATGGAAACTGGGAGTTTTATTTCTCCCAGAGGGGTGACGAAATTTCCTCCTGTCACTGTGTGCGCAAGCCGATGTATCGCTACGTTTGGGATGGAATTAAGTGGCTTGTTTCTCGCGTCTTTACTCCTCTACTTGCCATTGCAGCGCCGTAAAGGCACTTCAGTCTCAACTAGCTCAAGTTCATTTGGCATGGAAGTAAAATTTCCTTTGTAAATCTAAAATAAGTTTGTGTTCCGCTGCTCCTCACTGAAGTATTCTATGGGTTCAAAATTCGATAAACCGATAGACTAAGTAAACTGTACCTCAGTCCCTACTTCCTATTTATGCCATTGTTCCTTTGTTCGAAGAGAAATCATGGACTCTCAAGTGATAGCAGTTTGTAAGTCCATTTGCGACAAAACGAATGATCTAAAGAGTGTCTGCGAAATGAAATTGAAACATGATGATTTTCAGAACGCACAAGGTAACAATTTTAGAAGTAGCTTTCAAACGAAGCAATACTAAATAAAAAGCTTCTAGACATTTTGTTTAATTTAAAAGAGTTAGTCGAAACATCATTCAATAAATTCTAATGCAGGTCGCTTCACCAACAATTCTTTGTGTTCTGTTGCTTTTCGAGACCGAGCGAACATACCTTCATGTTAAAGATCACGAAAGTATTTTCATAATGTTCCATACTACAACGCTGCATAATCTTACAGGAAGTTCACTTCCATTACAGTCAAAATACTCAGCGCGTGCCGCTTAGAATTCCGGAATGGTTTTGATTAACGGCGAACGGATTGCATTATTCGTTTCAAACATTCAAATTTAATTTGAATATTGTAGATCATCCAACAGTGAACACGTGAGCACGTGAACCTGTAAAAAATAAACCAATCAAATTGCTTCATTTCTGACAGGCTCACGTGTTCACGTGTTCACGGTTGGATGATCTACAATATTCAAATTAAATTTGAATGTTTGAAACAAATAATGCAATCCGTTCGCCGTTAATCAAAACTTTTCCGGAATTCTAAGCGGCACGCGCTGAGTATTTTGACTGTAATTGGCATGGAAGGCAGGTTAATTGAGCTAAAGTTCTTTTGTTTTCTGCATGCTGCTTTTCGTGATCGAGTGGGGGAAAACTCCCTTCAAGAGTTCTAACGTCACGATAAACATGTTGCCATAAACATTCTTATAACGATGTATAATCTTACGGGAAGTTCATTGCTATTAATTAGAAGGCAGGTCAACTAAGCCACCTTCTTTTGTCTTCTGCTGTCCAAAGTGAGCGAGGGAAAAATCCCTTTAAGGATTGCGGAAGTATCTGCATATGGGCTCAAAGTTCGATGAGCCGATAAAGTAAAATATCTTATCCTACCAACAATTTGCCTCCCTGTTTTTTGCTTGAAGTGAGATCAAGGATTCTGTGGGAATAGCGTTCATGATGTCTCCACTGCGCAGTTTAAAAAAGTCCTTTTGTGGGGAAATAAGAATGATCAAGTGGTAAAATGATTTCAGTAGGGAGGTGTGAGTCGAGGCCATGAGCTATGATTTCATTTATCGGAAAAGTGAGGCTTGTCCAAAACATTTCTGTACAAAAATAAACAATAAACATGTATGTAGCTATCTTCCATGTCCTCACGCGACAAAGGGAGACGGCTGCACTCAGACTAATAAGCAATGGTATTAAATTGTTAGTGTGGATGCTGCACACCGATTTTAATGCCGCCAAAATCCCTTCAGTTGTTAAAACTTTAATTGTAGCATAAGGAGACGGTCACACTTTCTTAGACTGCTACTTGGTGTAGTCCGTGTAGTTTGAACATCCAACCGTTTTAACCCGACCAAAAAAATAAATATTCATTTCTCTTTAGCGTTGCTCATCCGAATAGAAAACATTTCTATTACAAGTTAGTACACAATCAACGCAGAGAGATCCTGGTAACGAGGTTATGCTAAAATTTGTGGAGGGATCGGAGAAGCCAGCAACCGACTTTATTACAAGTATAAGACCAATACAGAGATACGATATAAGTGATATCAGAAACGTTGTAGGTTAGCACTGATACTAACAAGCTAATTATAAGCTGCAACGTAAACAGTGAAGAATAAGTCTGAATAAAAAGTACAACCAAACTGAAGGCAGTGAATCATTGATAAAGGCCATGAACTGCCGTTATTTCGTTTGGTTGAATCAAACTTTGTCAACCACAATACGTTTAGAATGTCAAGAAAGATGATAAGTTTAAGCCCCATAAAATGTTGGCCTTGGTCGGAGCCCATCGATTCTATTCAAAGGCGGCTTTTTATGCAGTCGGATCATAATATCGAAAACCCCTGGAGTTTCGATACTGCTTAATTAAGTCGGCGTTTGGAAGACCCAAAGGAAAAAAAAAATCACCACTCAAAAGTGAGGACCCTCTGATCTCCAGTGATATCAGTGCGGACAGGTGGGAAAGGTACGGGAGGCACCTGCAATAGTTCTACCATCACTTTCCGGTGAACTCTTTTCCCGATTCGCTTAAATAGACCTCCCATGTGCTTACCACGTGATACCGGTCTGTTGGGTCGTTGCACACGATATTGGACGAACTCAGCACTAGAAGACGGCAGCACCTGCCAAGGAACAATCTTGCCAATGCACTTACAAGGTATTTTCTTTTCAGGAGAATTTCTTTCCTTCCAAAGAATTATCTTTCCAAAGCAACAATCATTTATTTTTGAAATTGGTAAACTTATTATTAATTTACAACTTGTCGTGCATATTAAGTAAAAAAAAAAAAAATAAATAAAGAAATTAACATTTTGTTTTGCAAAAGTTGGTTCACGGTTATTCACTGACTTCATGAATTATTTAATACATTTACACAGTTAAAAGAAAATTGTTCGATACAGGTTGCCAAATACAACGCTGCAGATCGAAAATGTATTTACAAAGACCCGCAAAACCGTTCTGTCGCTAGAAATATATAGCAGAAGTGTACAGCCTGCGATGGAACTAAACCGCCTCAATCATTAGATTTTAGCTTGTAAACTTGGCTGAAACAGTAGCGCGATTATGGCTCTTAGCTAAACTTTACAATACATCTGTAAACAAAAGCCCTCCGGTGACTTAAGAGAGCTTTAACGGTAGTCTCTCAGTTACAATTGTCACGCTGCCATCAGTGCTGCCATCATAGGAGGCCCTACAATTTGGAGAAGATACTTCAAACCATTCTTTACTCCTTCCCAAATGTAGCGAAGGGCCGGTTTTCGCACACTTCGACCATAAATGTTCCCATCATTATCCTGAGCAAAATAGAACTCCCAGTCTCCATTACCAGATTTTATGACAAATTCTCTTCCTGGTTGGGCAAATAGGAACGAAGAGTTTCGCAGGTCTGCACCGGCGTCCAAAGCCAACGGAATGAAAGAGATGGCAGCCCTCATAAACATCAGAGTTGTTCTTCCTTGTTCATCGAGATCAGGATGGCAACCCTCATTTCCGCACAATGCCACAAGGATCTTCCCAAGATATGGAACAGTTATTTCTGATACAGGAAACAGGTCTTCCGAGAATTGCTGTATAGGATTAAGAAAAAGAATGTAATGTTCAGCCGGGAACGTTAAAAATCGTTATCCAGATTACAACAAAGTTCATGTTTACTGGCGTAAATATTTTCTTTGACCCGACTATTATGCGTCCAAGCTGCACACTATGAATGCTAAAATGAGCACCAAGAAAGGCCAAATACATATTCTAACCTAAGAACATCAAGTGCTGCGATAATAATTTTACAGGGCATTTAGAAAGCAAATCTAGGACGTGACAGTAAATGATTTTAAATACTTCCAGTACGAATCACAGGCAATGGTGATTAAGCAGAGTGGAAGGACAAAAACATATTTATACCCAAGAACATAAACCGAAAGCATTAGAAAACAATCCAAGACAATGAGTGCTATTTTGAACACTGCCGATGCTCCGTCAGCGTTTGTATCATCGTTAACGTTTATATATGACCTTGAAAGAAAACCGCAAAATTTGTATTCTTGAGCAAAAGACTTTAAACCCACAGTGCCATGCAGGTGTAGAAATACTAGATACCAGCGAAACAACTGCTGTGATGGACAAGCATCCCAATCAGGAAGAGGTAGTCGCTTTGTGCTAATGAACATGCAACGTACGCTCAAATCAGCTTGGTGTAGAAATGTTTGAGTTGATCTTTCCACTCCCTTGATCACGAGGAAACGTGATGACAGCTAATCATATTTCCGCATTCCCCAAAATTTAGGCCTGAATCGCGCTGTTTGCTTTATGGTATAGAACAAACGATTTAGGACTAAATTAAACTCTGAATGTTTCTGTCACAGTTATTTAAGATATTGAGGGTAAACAAATATAAATCACACTAACATTTTATCTTATAAAGTGACGACGTGACCGAGCTTATTTGTCCGAGGAGATCCGAGCTTATGGTTGAATATTAAAATCTCATTACGCTTGGGTTTGATTTACTATCAAAAATAATTTCCAGGATTTGTTAGAGATAACAAAGGGCCCGTACATTCAAGCTAGATTTGAAACTTAGAACCTGCAAAACAATGGTATTTTTGGCGAGCAGCACGCATGGTTTTTGACCGCAAGCGGGCTAATCCGGAGTGATGTCAAGATGAACTGTTTGCTTCGACCAAGAAACGATTCGATTCTGTGTTGGTTTGTCTGATTATTTTATGCTTACTTTTGCATTTTCACAGAGCTGAGTGGTGCTCTCGACGTACCTTTACATGTTACAGATAAGCAAACTGATCACCAATCCCTTAAATAATTTATTTCTCTTACCCCTGCAAGTCTTCGACGGCCAATATACACCGAGTTGGCAGGCTCCCTGTCTCCTCCAGCATGATGTGTGTAGGAGCCTATTCCCACTCCAGAGTGACGCGAATATACAGCGGTGGGTCTTCTACGTTGATGTGGATCATAATATGATTTCCTACTTCCATTATAGCCCATGTCTGAAGTCAATGAATCCAACGATTACTGCGCCATAAAGTGTTACAGAAGTTCTTTCGGTCGTCAGACACTACACTTTTCCCCGAAATCAGCAGATATCATTGCCATGCGCAAGTCACGTGAATAGCAACGTCATCTCACACATCCCAACTACCTTCCCTTTTCTCACGGAAGACTTTATAACTGCACGGTACGGAGGTATATATGCTAGCCCGACTAATCCGAATATAGAATTTGATTTTTAAGGCTTGTATACAAAGTCATGATATCAGAAAGATAACTGAGGTATTCTTACTTTACCGGTACCGGCTGATCGAACTTTTTAATTTGCATCACGTGAAATTACTTCCGTAATCCTCACATAGGGCAACAGAAAAAAAAAAACTTGCTGAGTTGACATGCTTTTCAGTTAATTTTAATGAACTTTCGATATGATCACACAGCGTTGTAATAAAATCCAAAGCAGTATCAAGATCGCGACTTCAGTTTTCTGATGAAGAGGGAGGACGGTGCAAAACAAGGGTAACAGGGAATGTTTAACGCACATCCCGAACTAAGTTGCTTGTCTTCAAGATCTTTACACTGTTATTTACGAGCGTGACAAGGGACCCCTTTGTATTTGTGCGCAATGCGTAGATCTAATCTAACATAGAATCCCTTCAGTTGTTAAGACTTTTAATTGGTACTACATTATGAATTCCTTTTGTCCGTTGTTATGATCATTTTAGCGATATCTGAACTGAAAGCATGTTTTTACTAGTTGGTTTGTCTAGTCCAAACATATTAACATTCCAAACTGCCATTCTTTGGACAATACAACCCGACCACTGTGTCGATAGTGCACCCCTGAAGACAAAACAATCCCGTATGGTTCCTGAGGAAACGAAAGAAAAAGGTAAGGGACTGTGCAATAATTATCAGGAGAGGGGGGCCCGGCAGTAAAACGAGAGGGGGGGGGGGGCACAATGTAAACTCACAGCCTTAGGGAGGAGGGGTAACATATAAATTTCTGGGAAAGTAGGGGGGGGGGGCAATTGAAAGATTCAAATACCAAAGATATTTCACTAAAAGTTATAGTCAGTAGCCATTACTTTCCAAACTGATTTAATATGAATAAAACGTGGCTTATATCACATTAAAAATAAAAAAAAATACAGACATTATGTTGGTGTTTAGGAGGTTGATGACAAAAGCTGTTCAACTAACTCCTCAGCTTCTCCAATGAAGCACTTAGAATTTAACAGGTCTCCTAAACAAGCTTTATCAGTGCGAGATTGGACCAATGAGGACCATGTCATTTCGCTGACGGCACACAAGTTAAGATTGTACTTGAAGCAACACAATTTACAGGTCAGTGGAGGGAAAGCAACGCTAGTAGCTCGTGTTCTACGTTACGTTCGGGCTGCTCAACAAATACTAGAACCCGAAGACAATGACGCAACTAGTGACTCTGAGCTGCAATCTAGTGACTGAGAAGATCCAGACGACTCAGAAGACGATGCACAATCAGACTCTTCAGAAATGGGCGACTTTATCGAACACAGTTACGAGGCACTCTTTGTCCCAGACACTGATGTCGAATGCGTTACAGTACAAAGCAAGTAAAGGATTCAGGTATATTTACTATATTTGTAGGTGGTGGTTGGGGTGGAAGGAGGGGGTCGTAATAATTTTTGGGAGATTTTGAGGGGGATCAGAGCTAATTTACCTTTGTTGAGAGGGGGGTATTGTGTAATATTTCTCCTTGCAAGACTCATTTTTCAAATTAATTTCAAATTAGCACAACTACTCTATTCCGTTCCAGGTGTTCGGTTTAAGTTGGGGAGTGCGGGAAAAACGGCGAATGTAACAAGGGACTCGATTTTTTTCCATGCGCCGTCCTTCGCTCAAATCTCGTTTATCGCGCTGCTTACCGACTTTCCGAACGCCTGAACAGGTTATTAACGTTCTCGACTGTAAGAAGGCTAACCAGCTGGTTATTTACATTGAATGGTCAATTTAAGTTGAGAACCATGCACCGAGAACAAATCCAGTTAGCGGCGAAAGATTTTCTCGAACTCAATTTGCCAAATGACTCTAAGGTAAATATAAATAATTGAGTGCACGGATGTTTAAATCGTACAATTATGTACGCAACAGTTGTTTGTTCGAGATTACTTTATAGAATTCGTACGTAGATGTATGAGAATTTATAAGGTAAACATGAGCTCGAAACTGACTGGGAGTTTAGGTACACGTAACTAAGACGAAATCGTAGCGACGGCTGTTGTTTATGGTCATATTTTATCTTATTGAATATCTTTGAATGACTATGGGGTGAGTAGACATAAATACATGAAAGAAACATTTTAATTCATTTCTTTTGTTACCGTTCCTTTCGCAGCAACTCCCATATACTACTCAGTTCATAGAAATTAATGCTGTTACACTTGGAAGATTTCTTGTGAATAATTGCGGAAACGAAGGCCAACATCCTTTCCTCGACGAAGTGGGAAAAGCAACTCTAAAGTTCCTCAGAGCTTCCATCTCATTCATTCCCGAAGCCCTGGAAGCCGGTGCAGATATGCGGAATGTCTCTTTCATCTTTGCCCAACCAGGAAGAGAGTTTGTCATAACAGCTGGAAATGGAGACTGGGAGTTTTATTTCTCCCAGACGGATGACGAAATTTCCTGTCACTGTGTCCGGAAGCCGATGTATCGCTACGTTTGGGATGGAATTAAGTGGCTTGTTTCACGCGCCTTTACTCCTCTCCTTGCCATTGCAGCCCCGTAAAGGCACTTCAGTCGCAACTAGCTCAAGTTCATTTGACCTGGAAGTAAAGAAGCTGCTTTTGGCGATTGCTCAGTCTTGCTAGGGATTTTATCTCTGTAAAAGAATTCCTATATTTCTTTTGTAAATCTAAAATTAGTTTGTGTTCCGCTGCTCCTCTTGACCGAGAGAAAATCCCTTTAAAGAATACGGAAATATTTTATGTGTTCAATATTCGACAAACGAATAGACTATTTATGTCTTTGTTCCTTTGCTCGAAGTAAATTCAAGGACTCTCTAGTGATAACAGTTTATAAGTCCATTTGAGATAAAACGAATGATCTAACGAGTGCCTATGAAATAAATAAGAAACATGATGATTTTAAGAAGGTGCAAAATAATAGCTTTCAGAAGTAAGTTTCAAACGAAGCAGTACTTAATAAAAACCTTCTTGGTATTTTTTTTAATTTAAAAGAGTTAGTATAAACATCATTAAACTCATTCTAACGCAGGTCCCTTCAACAACAATTGTTTGTGTTCTGTTGCTTTTCGCGACCGAGCGAAAATACCTTCATGTTAAAGATCACGAAAGTATTTTCATATTGCTATAGACATTACTACAACGCTGCATAATCTTACAGGAAGTTCACCTCCATTAATTGGCATGTAAGGCAGGTCAACTGAGCCAAAGGTTTTTGTTGTTGTTGTTTTCTGCATGCTTCCCTTCGTGATCGACTGGGGAAAACTCCCTTCAATATAACTGACGTCGCTATATACATGTTGCTATAGACATTCTTACAACGATGTATAATCTTACGGGAAGTGAGGGAGGGAAAAATCCCTTCAAGGATTGCGGAAGTATTTACAGATTGGCTCAAAATTCGATTAGCCAATAAAGTAAAATATCTTATCTTTTCTACCAACAATTTGCCTCTCTGTTTCTTGCTTGAAGTGAGATCAAGACTTCTGTGGGAATAGCGTTAACGATGTCTCAACTGCGCAGTTTAATAAAGTTCTTATATGGGGAATTAAGAGATCGAGGGAGCGATGGGAGGTGTAAGTTGAGGCCATGAGTTATAGTTTCATTTATCGGATAAGTGAGGATTGTCGAAAGCATTTCCATACAAAAATAAGCAATAGACCTGTGTGTAGCTGTCTCCTATGTTCCCACGCGACAAAGGAAGACGGCTGCACACAGGCTAATAAGATATGATATTGCATTGTTAATGTGGATGCAGCGCACCAATTTCAATGCCGCTGAAACATCAGAAGACGAATTATTAACCAGCAAGATATTAAGGCAAACACAAACAAATTCCTTTAGAAGTGTCCTAATACCATAGCATTAGAAGGATGATACCCATGCGCACATTTAGCCATAATGTTAGACATGACGTCATAAATGCCATACTGGCGAGCCGACGCAATCACTGACTAGGTACCAGTTTGCTTTATTCGACTGTCCATACCCCTCTAGGGGTCACGCACAGAGCAAAAATAATCAGCGCGTTTCGCCCCGAGGCTAGGCTGCGGTTGAACGAAGAGCTTTTATGTGCTAAGTGTGCTTGCGTACTTTCCTGCTTCACTGCCCACATTTCGCTAAAACGGGGCACTACAGCAGCCATTCATCTTTTGTGAACAACCCAGTTGGAAATGAGTGTAATCTTGTACCTTGATTGACAAGAGAAATAAGAGAGTAATCTCTGACGTCAAACTTGTTGGCCAAACAGCACAAGTTGGCCGAAGGCGCCGAATGTTTACTGCCAAGCGTTGGTTTATAATTCTGTGAAAAGTCTTGAAAATTAGCTCCCTAGTTATGGGATCAGAACATAGCCACGAACCTCACTCCAACAGACAGCATGGCATGCCAGCGTATTCGCGCCATACTAGCAAAAACATGGGCTCGCATACCCACTACAAAGGAGAGAAGATTGGACACCCACATTCCAACCTAATCGGACGAACAAGAATGACAAGGGTAAGCAAAACAGCAACAGCATAGTCTGGTTACTTTCTGATATACCATTCAATATTTTGCACGATGAAATTGAACCATGTGGTGCAAGTTCCTTAACATTTTACATTATTATCGATCGCGTTGAGTTCCCTCACCATGAGCATGAGCTACCTCGCATCAATTTCTAAGTTACGAGGAAAGATAAACGATCATATTATAGATTACACTAAGCCTGCGACAATTATTCAGTTATCTTCAGTTGCATGATGTACGCCTACCTATAGTAAGCAAGGTGTTCTCGATGTTCACTGTTGTTTGTTTTCTACAACCCATTATCTGTTTCGCGAAATGAAGCGAGACCTATTTTGTTTGTCATCTCTTGATATTTCTACAGTTTGCAGCTGAAAAACAAACACAAGAGAAAAGGCATAAGCGTTCAAAAAGGGCAACTTTCATACAATTTAGAAGCCAAGACTAACATTTAAATAATTTTTATTTTCGATTAACATATGCAATCGAGATTTAAGAAAAGAAACATTTGTTCTAAATCTTCCGCTTACAAAATTGCGAACAATATCAATCTTTATGGTAATTCACTCCCATCGAAATCAATCGCAAACAGCTAGAAAATTGATTTGCAAATCACAGTTTCTATTCGTCGGAATTATTTCGAAAAAAAAATTAGTAGTATACATATCATATTTTTTGTTAACCAAATTAACTTGCTCTCCAAAGAAACTTGTAAATTTGTTCCACGCTTGAAAGCCATTGACGTGCTTGATGCCCTTAATGATGCCGATTTTTTGGCGAAGAGTATATATTATTATTATTTACTCGTCATTATATTGCCGGGCACTGCACTGTTTTGAATGTACTTCTTTCCGGGAACTTTGTGATTTCTATTTTAAGTTATTGAACAATACATTGCTTTTTTAGACAAATTATGCTGTAAACCCGACTCGCGCAAAATAAGACAAGAACAGAGTCCATCTATGCAAGACTCATTTCATATTTCTTAGAGATATGAAGTTAATATCACGTGCCTATAGCCCGTCAACAGATTCAATAAAATCATTTGCCTTCACTGCGTCAGATATCAAGTATTATGGCAGATAAGTACAACAAATTAATTACAATGACAAAACATGACTAAACAAATAAACCACTTCGTAGGGAAGCGATGTCTTTTTCTTCTAGTTATATAGCTGCCTGTTAATCCAAATATATTGTCCAGAAATACATTTTTTCGTAATTTTTGCCAACTGTCCAAAATACCTCAGCACTAATTCGCCGGTACGCATTTTTACACCTGGGTTAAGAATTGTCTTGCCCAAGAACACAACGAAGACAACGCAGTGCCCCGGGCTCGAACCCGGAACGTTCGATCCGAAGTACAGCGCACTGACCTTTAGGCCACCGCGACTCCGATTATGCAGTACTAATTGTCTTTGAGAATCGTTGGTGTATCCCACGCTAAGCTCAAACGGGACGAATTTTCTTGAGCTTCTGTCCTTGATACGTGCAAAGTGTCCTCAGTGTTCTACGTGTGATACTCTACACTCAAGAAAAAACGTCGTATCGAGATCCTCCGAAGCAGACTAGACATAAACAGCAGGCTTCGCAAGGTATAATACCATATAAAAAATCGTTTTCGCGCGACTTCTCCCCTTCTGCGCTAGGGGCCGGTTAAGCGGGATTTTATTAAACTGGGTCTAGAAAAACATGTATGGGATAAGGAAATATTGTCTCAACAGTTTGTTTACTTGCTTTCTTGTGTTCTTCCTTGTTTGCTTAATTGCTTGCTTGAGCGTTTGCAATTGCTTGCTTTCTTGTTTGCTTCTCAATTGTTTGCTTTCTTTTTTTCTGCTTACTTGCAACTGCTAGCTTGCTTTTTTTTTTTGCTTGCTTGCAGTTGCTTGCTTGCATGCCTGCTGATATTTGCATGTTTGCACGCTTGCTTTTTTACGCTTTTGCTTGTTTTTTTCTCTTTCTTTACCTTTTTTCTTACTTTTTTATTCATTTTGCGTCAATATTGTCAGAGGTTCAGCGTATTAAACATCAGCAAAGAAACCGACAGAGCAATTTGTTTTTCTTAAATTCGTCGTTTTGATTGAAAAACGCGTGGAATGTCTACGACACTAGACCTCCACCACCTCCCACGAAAAGCCAGATTAAAGTTTAATTTGTCTTCACTGACAGAAAACCCATAAAAGGTGACTTTGATTTATAGTTCTAGACTCTGCCATTAATAATGCTACTCGATTTCTCTTTTCCAGCAATACTCCCAAAATGTTCGCATCCGTGTGAAGGAAATTACGTCTCCTGTCCTTGGAAGAGAGCTAATAAAGCGTTGCGGAAATGAAGGACAGCACTCTCGTCTTGACGAAGAGGGCAAAACAACTCTAAAATTTTTACGCGCTGCTATTTCTTTCATCCCGGAAGTTATTGATGTCGGAGGAGACTTGAGTAATGCCTCGTTCATTTTCTCCCAACCTGGAAGAGAGTTTGTCCTCATAGCTGGAAACGGTGACTGGGAATTTTATTTTTCACAAGGCAGCGACAGTGGAATTTATGGACGATGCGTCCGCAAGCCAACTCTTCGCTACATCTGGGATAAGGCCTCTTCAACCATTCGCCGTATTGGCTCCTTTCTGTTGCCAATAGTAGGGCCACCATTGTTAGCCTTGATGTGATAAACTAAACTAGCGAATTGGCACGAATCTTTCCGTTATATTAGCCAGATTCTGGAATTGTTTAACCGATAGCCGAGAATTGGTCAAAATGTTCACTGTCACCTGAAACAAGATATCAACAAATTTTATTTATTGCTTGGAAATGGGGTGAAAGTTTTAATAGAATTTCAACACCCCATCCAGACTCTTTTCTGTTCGGACAGCTCACTTAGTGTCTGAGCAAGTGAGCACTCAATATCCAAAACCTGTTTGTTAGGGTTAAAGCCTTTTTGACAGGTTTTGCGAAGAAAAAAAATATGGATTATTTTTTATACTGGGTATTCCAAACCCAAACAGAACAGTCATGTGTTTTGTTTTCTTTTTTCTTTTGTTTTATTTTCGAAAGAAGTGTTCTCAGGTTATAAGTCTTGATGCTTCGCACCAGTTTTTGCCGCCAAACATCAAAGGACGAATCTAAAATAAGACATTACGAATAAAACACTCTAAATCCTTAATAAGTGCTCTTACATAGCATTAGCGGCATGACAACGATTACCTCTTTTGTCCTAGAAACGGATTAGTCCATGCGCACATTTAGCAATAACATGATGCCAAATAGAACCAAATAGGCCATATTGTGCAACTCGGCGACGCAGTCACTGGCTAGGTACCAGTTTATATCATCCATCCGGCCATTCCCCTCAAGGGACCACTTAACAAAAATGATCAGCCAATCGATTGTCTTTGTCACCTGATCTTTTCTCTAAAAAAATTCAAAAACCTGAAACGAATATTTTTTTTCTGAAATTGAAAATTCCTGAGGCTCATTGGTTCAAAAATTGGCAGATTCAACCATTCTCTCGCTCAATACCAATCCAACGAGAGTACCGTGACAAAGCACAATCCGATTCGCATCATTTTGCCTGTTAAAGACCAAATCTCGACTGACATTGTATGTACGTAGATACTTACCTGACCTCTCCGCGAAAATTGACAAAAATCTACAACTCATCTTGCTAAGAAAAAAAACTCATCCAAGACCCGAGAACGACAGAAAAGAAACCATCACCTACTATGCGTTGTTTATAAACTTAAATATAACTTGTGGGATTCGATCAAGAGTTATCTCTGATACACGCGCCGACACCTTTTGAATGCATTTATGAACACAGATGCTCAGCTGTTGGGAACGTCTCAGAGAACGCCGCAACCGTGACTGACCAAGTATGCACGAACAATTTAGCATCCTGATAAATGCACAGGGAAATTTGAATGTGTTATTTACAAAATACTATTAATCAAGGAATGGAGTCTAACCGCTAAAAACGCAAGCGGACTGCATCGGTGTGAAGCTGTTTAACCAGCTGAATTATTCTTTTTTTCCTTTTCACGCTTAAACTGCCATATATTGTCATTTAAAACTGTATTAATTTGCATTTGATAATGGCGGCGCCGACAAGATGACGCCGAAACATCACGTTCTTGCGATAGTATTTCTTTTAGGAGTTTTAGCTTCATGTTACGAAGCCGCATGCTACGGAAGGTGAAGCGTCGAAAACTCACCGGAACAGTTTTAATTAATCAAACTTACACGGTGCTTCATACAAGACCAGTCTAGATCTAACTATCCACGATTAAACCAAAGCTCAGGATTTCTCATCTACGAAGATTAAAAAAAAAACACTGAACCTAAATAAGAATATGTACTGACAAGCAAAAAGTTACACGCATAAAATACTCACTAAACATTCTGTATGCACAATTTGGGTCCTACGTGGACCTGGTGCCAGTTGTTCAAAGCTTGGATAGCGCTATCCACCGGATAAATCACTATCCAGTGGATAAGTTGGCAAACGAACTACACTATCCACTGGATAGTGATTTATCCGATGGATAGCGTTATCCACTCTTTGAACAACCGAGGCCTGGTTAAAAGCAAAATGGGTAGAAGGTACATTGCTGTTTCGATTCACCCCGACAAAAATCAGGATTTCTCATCTACGAAGATTGAAAAAAAAAGCACTGAACGTAAATAAGAATGTGTACTGACAAGCAAAAAATTACACGCAAAAAATACTCACCGACTGCTTCGATCCTTGACACGTCAATAATACAACAAGAGCATAACATAACAATCTCCAGTTCAGCTAGATATTTTCAGTGTTCAAAATGGCTACTCGAAATCAACAACAAGCATGCTTTTCTATCGTGTGACTAACCGCGGGTCCGCAAAGGGTGCGCAGTGGTAGCAACATTTGGGTCCTACGTACGTCGACCTGGTTAAAAGCAAAATGGGTAAGAGGCACATGGCTGTTTCGATTCACCCCGAATATAATATCTTATTTTATTAACATTTTGTGAAGCAGTCAGATCGATGGTTATAATATACGTTTTTAAAAAACATAGCTTCGGATTAACACAGGTAAATATTTTGTTGGATTTTTTACTGATTTAGCAAGCTGAACGAAGCAGTCTCAATAGCGATATAACTCGTTAGAATAAAAGAAAAAAAAACATATAGTTGAGGAAAATGGAAGGAAGTGGGACACTTTAGGATAAAGTAAATTTGATGTATAATAACATACAGATTCATATAACGTAGGGACGTTTAAACGTAAGTCTGTAAAACATAATTTCACGCCTTTTTAAACTGTTTTAAGCGGAGACAGTGGAAGTGGTGGTTCAAATAATGAAGGATGCAAACCATTGGAAATTTTGTCTGTAGGGCGTTTTGGCCAGAACGGGTGGAGCTAAAAATACAAACGACATAAAAGAAAACGTCACTTAGCAAGAAAGGTCTGTAGCGCCCCGGCCGGGCCTTTTTATTTTATTTTCTCTTTTTTTTTTTGTTTACGGTGGTGGTGACTTGTGAGAGGACGGAGGCTTATTTTAAATCATATATCAATTATGTTGCAGATGAAAGAAATAAAGTAGCCTTCAATGTTTTATTGCTGTTAGATAACACTTTTTCACAAAATAGCAACATTAAAATGTGAATGTGGTTGACGAATACCTTTACATTTGCCTCGTTTTCTTGTTTATTAATTAATTGTCATGTTTTCACTCATTTATCCAATGAATCAACAGTGAAAATTTATTTATGAAGTCTGAGGGTTGTCTAATATACCTGCATAGACAGTCGAGTTGGTTAATCTAGGTATCGACTTTATGACTTACCGGAAGCCTATTCGCGAAAGTCTTAGTGTAAAATACAGCAAGCTGTTTTAAAGAAATCGTTTGAAAACTTTATAGTTAAAGATTCAACGATCTTTACAGTCCTTTTCAAATTACTCTCAAGTTATCCGAAAACTCCACTCCTCAAATAACCCCCCCCCCCCCCCCTACTTAGGTATGTTTAATCTTCCAAAACAATTATTTCCAAAATAACCTTCAAATTAAACGTTTCTCGATGCCCTAAAACAAGGAGAATTTGCCTCGCGTCTTTCTCTGTGTGAAAATACCTACTTTACTAGTGATAGTGAAGGAATTAAATTGGCAAATGAAAAGTTTACTAATATATAATGATGCTAATTGTTTACGCTCTCTTAGATAAGCTCAAACAAAACAGATTTCCAAGAAACGTAAAAAAAAAAAGATTCGATGCAGAGAGTGGGTTACTCAGCATGGAAACTCAAGCATGGAAACGCAAAACAAAGACAACCAAAATTAAGCTCTGGTCTCAGTTCTCGAAGAAGATCAAAATTCCCTTTCATATACTCAAGATATCCCAGATGACAATCTGTTTCGCGTCCAGACCTTTCTATAGTTCCCTGCAGCCCCCGACATCCATCAGTTTCGCTTCCGGTAAGCGCTTCAACTTTGAATTTCCACTTCCGGTAAGACTTGCGACTATACTTCCGCCAAGTCGAGTCGTCAGTGCTTATAGACGACTCAAGTCGATGTGGGTGCATTGGACATGTATGAAGCTTGGAGTTCAAAACTTTTATCCAAAGAAGCGTTAATTCTCACATTTATCTTTCTCGGTGGATAAGTGTTAGAGAAATTAAAAACACTATGCAATGCTGGGGTTGTGATTTATCAGGTATCATCTAACCTTTGAACTACCCTAATCTTAGCGCAGGTGTCCCAAATAAGGACATCTGGTGTTCACAGTTGGCTAAACAACCGTGACCTATATCTAGTATAAAAATGTAAATCACCGTTTACTCGAACGTATGTTAATTCTCATTGCCACAAACATTATCCACATAAAAGCGTTGTCATTTATATGCAGTAACATTAAAAATGTGAATCGAACAACTACTGCTTTCAGGACTAGATTTTTCGCAAGAGCGACAACCAGTATATTCACCCATATGTGATAACACGTGCACGGATTCTACATTTGCTACGTGAACGCAATTTGAGCCGATAGCCGACTTGTATACACTGATCGGGATAAAAAGCATATTACATAAGCCAAGTCATTCTGCATTTGTAAGTTTTCGAAAACTTGCTTGACATTAATTGGAGTCCAGTTGCCTTCATTTAGGATATCCTAAAAAAGAAATAAGTGCATATTAGGCCAGCTTTTAATAAAGGGGCATTGTCGTGTTACGTATCGTAAGTGATTCAGTTGTAACATAAAAGAACGATGTAGTTTGGCGTTCGTATTGGCACACACCTGTAGTACACCTGTAGGGCTTTAACCTCAGTTGCGTTTGGTTAATTCCAACCCTCTACCACCCACTCCACTGCCATAACGTCTCGTTCTAAAATTCAAAAGGTGATTAACACTGTTATGCTGCGCGTCGAATTTTCAACTCTTTGGATATCTCGATGAAACACTGTCTCTCGTGCTAAATGATTACTTACCTACAACAAAATGCAACGAGAGCCACAATCAATATGATTATCCCATGGGATATCAGACCAATAGCCACCGAGATTAGAACAATGATGACGTGTCGTCTTTCCACACCTTAAGTGATAAAAAATAAAAAAGATATTCATCCTTTATCAGTTACACAATTAACTTTTAGTTTTACTTAGGTAGTTCAGTACATAGACAGCTAACAAATTCCCATGGTTTCAATATTTTGGTGTATTCGAATTTTTGCTTCCTTTACCCCTTTTTCAGTTTCTTGCACAATTATTTTTCTTCCGATAACACTACGTTCACAAAACCTTTCAAATCTTTCCAAGTATATTTCTTCAGTAAAATATCATGTACGGTCGACACACACAGCCAAACAGATTGTAAGAAACTGTTGCATGCTCGGCATTATCCAAAGGGTCGCATTTCACGAGTCGTGATGAAACTTTGGTTTCCCAGCGTTCTTCACGGTTATTCGTACTTCAATATGGCATAGTGCGTCTTCGGATATTTCTCGAAAGATCATTGAGAATGTCCAGAAAATGATCATTGATTTAGCAATATACAGAGTTAAAACAAAGCTTTGATCCATTCATTCAGGCCCCGATCAATAAGAGGTCTCGCCAAGTTCAATCAGTGAATACTTTTGTGATCTCAGCAGAAAAATAGCTTTAGCGAAAAAATAAATGAATGCTCGAGTGACTAATAAATTAGTGTGATTAACTCATTTGAGAAGGAAATGTAAATGAACTGCGGACAATTATATCGACACTAATGCAGATGCAACAAACGCCTAAATAAAGCGCCACGCCAAAGCCCTGATTATTTTTCCAGGTTCCAGGTCTCCAGGTAGTTACTTAAATTCCTTTTTTTCACTTTCACTTATTAACCTCAGTGCGTTTTCAACACAGAACGTAACTTTTTTTTTTAATGCAGCACACATACAAAACTTACAAAATTACAATAGAAACACTTACACTAACAACACCACAACTACCTACATTACACTAATTGCAATACTGGAACGTAATTACCCTTCTGTTTTTCCTCTCCACCTTCCTGTTGGTTTTTTCCTGCAGAAACTACGAAGCGAAAGTAATAAAGCGAAAAATATACAATTATTGTATTGTTCTTGGTTGACGACAGGCAAAAGGAGGCTGCGCGTCTTCCTATTAAAGATATAAACGACGAGCTAATGTATTGAAGGAACGAAGCCGAGAACTTAGTTAGATATAATATAACAAGTAAGACGTCAATTTCAGAATTTTCCACCAGAAACCCACAAAGCACAGCAATTTGTGTAGGTAAATTCTGCATACCAGCATTTTTAGTGTCCCATCAGGCCGGAGCTTATTCCTCTTTCCGTAGCATGAAGTGACTAGGAGTATTTCTACTCCACCCTGGATGGGTGCTAGTCCATTGCAGGGTTACCCCCAGCAGTAAATTGAATAGCATACTGATCCTTACCAATACTGCAGGTTCTTCCCGTGTAACCAGGAGCACAACTACAATTGTAGTGGTTCACACCGTCAATACAAGTTCCACCATTTTGGCATGTGTGATCAGCACAATCATCGATATCTAAGAAAGAAAACGGCAACTTCCAACCACACATATTTCTGTGGTTATTTTTCTTTTACGTTCAAGAGGTCTGGCAGATATATTAAAGTAATCAAATGTGGCGACGCAGAATTGTGAATGAAAATCTTTACTATAACATGGCATTTTCATTCTTTCTTTCTTTCTTATTCACCATAATCTCATTTCGTTTCATTTTTTTGTCAAATAGAGACTAATACACACGAAAGAAGTTAAACATTCTTACCAGTAGTGCAGTTTCTTCCCGTGTATCCAGCAGCACAACTACAATTGTAGTGGTTCACGCCGTCAGTACAACTTCCACGATTTTGACATGGGTGATCAGCACATTCATCAATATCTAATAAGATACACATGAAAACAAACCGACACCATTTCGATCGATAGATAGCTGACTATAAAATCATCATGTGAAATACAGAAATTAAGCTGGTTGCTTAAAATAGGAATTGTCACTTTTTTTTCTGTTTTTGGCTTTATTCACAAAAAATAATACACAAAAACTACATACAAAAACAATTACATCACCCTTTGTGCTACTTTCAAGACAACGCCTCCGCAATTTTTGACAGCTTCTTATTCCCTCTTGCTTAAGTAAAAGGGTTGACACCCTCATGGAAGCAAATTGCTTTAAAAAAGGCTAGAAGAGTTTAATAAAAGGTGGAAGAATTCATTTTATCCTTTTCCCTATGTTTCTTTTTCACAATTCTTAGGCTACAAGAGTTTAAAAGGAAGTGGAAGAATTCAATTTATCCTTTTCCCCTATATTTTTCTTTTTCACAATTCTTAGGCTACAAGAGTTTAAAGGGAAGTGGAAGAATTCAATTTATCCTTTATTTTTCTTTTTTCACAATTTTTCTTTTTTTTTCTTTGTTTAATTGATATAATCAATGGAATGCAAACCACATCATAATGAAAATAATGTAAATGTAAATCACGTTCGCTTTTTTTTCTTTTTTTTTTTTTAAATAACATCTGAATACATCATTAAAGATCAAAATAATCATTTCTTACCAATACTGCAGTTTCTTCCCGTGTAACCAGCAGCACAACTACAATTGTACTTGTTTACACCGTCAATACAAGTTCCACCATTTTGGCATGAGTGATCAGCACAATCATCGATATCTAGAACAGAAGGCATCATAATAACTTTGAAAAAAAGCATGGTTCAGTAATGTGTTGTTAGGAGCATGGGACAAAAAAATGACCTTCCCAGGTTTGGTCACATTTTGATTAGTAATTGGACACTTTAAGACGGAATCCGCCAGGACTTCGAGTAGTTGTTGGACAAAATTATGTACCAAAATTATTTACACCTTATTGCAAGCTTTTGTGTTACTGCTTCAAATATCTTATCAAAAGTTATCTTTTCTAACAACACCAAACATCGAAAACCAATCTCGAAGTTCCGCTGAATTCCACTAAATCGCTTAAAAGACGCGAGCTTTTGCCTTTTGCTTCTAAACATTAAATTTCATTTTCTCAGGTTCTGATAAGAAATTGTTGTACCAAAATTATTTACACCTTATTGCAAACTTTTGTGTTACTGCTTCAAATATCTTATCAAAAGAAATCTTTTCTAACAACACCAAACACCGAAAACAAATTTTGAAATTTCACTGAATTCCACTGAATCGCTTAAAGACGATTTTACAAAATGGCTGCACGTGAGAATTTCCCTATAGCTTGTGAACTTTGAAATTCATTTTCTAAGACTCTGATAAGAAATTGTTGTTGGTGTTGTCAGTGATAATTACTTACATCTTTACCTTTTATTTAGGGTAGAAAATAACGCAATAGGATTTAAATTATTCTGGTACTCGATTTTTGTCCAACTTAAATAAATATTACTCGACTTCCTGGTGGATTCCGTCTTAACATCCTATTAGTTTTTTGGATTAATTTTGTATCATGTTTGGTGATTTTTCCATTTACGGAGAATATACTTAAATCCCGAATGAAGGATCCAAGATGGTGGATTTAATAAGGTGATATAACCTCTTGCGGATCACGCTTAGGGCTATCAACCTAATGTAAAATAGTTTGGCTGTGTCTTAGAAGAACGAAAACCTAAACGGTGTCCATTAACCCGTACCACGGTGGGATGTGCATCTGCTTGTGCTCAGTTTCAAGGCTTTGCTGCTTTCAAGACAACGCCTCTGCAATGTTTGACAGGTTCCCGCCTTTCTTAAGTAAAAAGATTGACACCTTCAAGCAAATTTCTTTAGAAATGGCTGGAAGACTTTAATAAGAAGTGGAAGGATAACATTTTATCATTTCCCCCTTTACTATTATTCTTTCTATTTTTTTTCTTTTTCACACTTTTTCTTTTTTTTTTAATTGATACAATCGATACAGTACAAATCACATCATAATGCAAATAATTTGAATGTAAATATCGTTTGCTTTTTTTTTCTTTTTTGAAACTAATTACGTCATGAAAGATCAAAATAATCAATTCTTACCAATACTGCAGTTTCTTCCCTTGTAACCAGCAACGCAACTACAATTGTAGTGGTTCACGCCGTCAGTACAATTTCCACCATTTTGACATGGGTGATCAGCACAATCATCGATATCTAGAATATAAATCATGATTGACTTTGTAAATAACATGGCTCAGTAATTTATGTGTTGTCAAGAGCATGGGACAAAAAGGGATGGATTCTGAGTACCCGAGGAAAATCGAAACATGACCCTTCCCTGGTTTGGCCACATTTTGATTAGTAATTAGTACAATTTTACATCCCATTAGGTTTTTGGACTAATTTCGAAGCACGTTTCGTTATTTTCTCACCTACTGAAAATATACTTAAATCCAGAATGGAGGATCCAATATGGTGGATTTAATAACGTCATATGACCTCTTGTAGATCAAGCTTTGCTATCAACCGTAAAACAATTTCACTGTGTCTTAGAAGAACGAAAATTAGAGGGTGCACATCAACCTGTACCACGGTGGGATGTCAATCTGTTTGTAATCAGTTTCAAGCTAAGGCTTAATTCGATTATTTTTATTTTATTTATTTATTTATTTATTTATTTATTTATTTATTTATTTATTTATTTTTTTTTTTTTGGGGGGGGGGGGGATTACTTGTACTTGTCATGAGTCAAATCGGACCTTTTGTAATTTCCATTCGTGGCTGCGCCACCAATGGAAATTTCTATAAAGTCCGATCTGTTCACCTGGTCAATTAAACCCTAATTTGTGTCTCCAACAGACCGTTTTTCTATACTAAGACGAACAGAAAAGGCGATCTAGCTACTGATTCTTACCAATGCTGCAATTTCGTCCCGTGTACCCAACAAAACAAGTACAGTTGTAACCATTCGCCAAATCAGTGCAAGTCCCGCCATTTTGACAAGGTTGTGGTACGCAATCATCATCTTAGATTGAGAAGACAAAATTGAACTCGTTTGAAATATCACAATCTCTTTCTCGTCTTTCTTAATCTGATAATTATTTATCGTGTTTTCGACATGACGCGGCAAGGATTTGCTAAGTCAGTCTGCCTGTCTGCCTGTCTGCCTGTCCACCTGTTGTGGTGCAAAGTTATCGAATAACGTGTGTTGACAATTCTACATTGCAAATATGGTGCTGCAAAGGTTTGGAAATAGTAGGCTAAGTACCATCCGTACCAAAATAAAACTTACAATGTCTTTTATTATCGCAGTAACGAGGAGGAGATTTTTTCTGGTACCACAGTCTTAAATACTGCTGTCAATCGCAGTGCGCGCGCACAGTCCCACTAATTTGGAAAAAAATCTGCGAAAGCAACGCGACTCAAGTTCTGGCTGCGGAGACAGCCGAGTGGGAGCATAGGTTTGGTCACCGGCAAACGAAACAAATACATGAGAGAATTAAGAGCCGGCCGACCACAGGTCTCCCGATCCGTTATGACCAATGAAGTATTAAAGTGAATAGGTAAACAATAACAATAGGAAAAAAAATAAATAAAATTTATTAAAATTATTAGATCATTTTTGTTAAAAAGTATACATCTAACTGCAGTGACATTGTTATGGAAAATGAAAAACAAAATGAGCAAATAGGCAAATAGGAATGAATTAGGCGCTGTAAGGATACGGTTAAAATTTTGCTCGAAGATACTGCCTCAAAACGCCTCAAAATACACTTTTTCAAAGTTATAATATTTCACGTTTAATGTGCATACAGCTATCAACTTGCGGGTTCCCTAAAACGTTGCGAGCTAAGCTGACTATAAACATTAATGCCTATTTGACTTTCTTCTTCATTTTCATTTTGACTAACAAAGTTATTGCAATTAGGAGTATATTTATGTATATCCGTTTATTTAATTTGATTTAAGATTTATAATTCCAATTCCAATACGTAAATGACAATGTTAAACTAGGATTTTAAAGAAATTTATATACTCACAAAGCCCTGTACAAACGTGCTCGCTAGTTCTCACTTCACCATGCAAGTAACTGTCGTTTCTAAACTGAGACCACGAATGAACTGATGCCTGCGTGACGATGCAACGTTTATACTGGGCAACAATTTCACTCTCTGAAAGAACTGTATTCCACAAGTTGAGCTCTGTTATGTTACCAGGCCCAAAAGCATCACTGTCCTCAAATCCACCTCCCATTTCATCTTGATCCTGTCCAAGGACAACAGTACCTCCTTGTGGAATCACTCCACCTTTGTGCAACTCAGTACCAATGTCGGTACGATTGCCATCCAAATACAATTGGTAAGTTCCATTACTACTCTCCCATGTCACGCAGATGTGATGCCACAGATCATCCTCGATTGTCGCTTTGATACCGCTTGAAATTTAACAAAAAATCCAAGATGTTAATTGCCATTACAAGTTCTTATTAAATTACTGTCTGACCTACCTACCTACCTACCTACCTACCTACCTACCTACCTACCTACCTACCTACCTACCTACCTACCTACCCCATTTTACTTACTCACTCACTCCCTCACTCACCAGTGATAACGAGAGGACTAAGTACTTACTTAGAGCTGACAATAATAATAATACATTAAAAATAATAGGTAAATATACTTACTTACTTTTGACAACAATTTATCCAGAAAAAATGATCTAGCACGATTTATGATTTATTTATTTCTAATCTTTTTATATATTAAGCTCAGAAACAAATTTTGAAACATTAATTGTAATAGGGGAATTTTGAGGTGTTTTCCTTTACGGTACATGAGCTTCAACGCAAGCACAAATTACGTAGCGATGATATCATTCCTATACCAAGAGGCCATGAAATCATGATTATTGCATCCTAAGTACTTTTTACCTTGCCCTGTCATTTTCAATCCTCAATTTAAATATCGAAGAACTAGTAGAAGTAAGAGCGAGATAGATTCCATTGCCAAATCGTGATTCAGCTGCAGCATAGCTGTAAACAAACTGATCACTTCCGGAATTTGGAGTTACTTGAGCAAAAAGGCACAGAGTAATTGCGGTGAGATTCTCCTTAATAGCGTCTTCTTTCAAAAAGAAGTTATTGACGGAACGCTCTGGAAATACCATTTGGTAGCCTGTCGAAAAAAAAAAGAATACGAAGTTAGAATTTTAATCTTAAAACTCGATCCTAATCCTAGTCATTTTGTAGTGGTGCTGCTCAAAAATCCAAAGAAAAATATATTCAACTTGAACTTCAACTTTATCTTTTTGTTATTTAAATAGTTACAAAATTGTTTGCCCCCGCTACTAGTAAAAACGACTAATTGAGGCGGGGGCAAGGTTTAAGAAAAAAAGGATTACACACTTTGTTTACAATAGAGAAAAAGAGATATATACAATTGATTACCAACTAATTAATGAAAAATAAAATTAACAATATAAAAAATTACACACACACACGAAAAGCTAGAAGGCAATAACTAATAACTATATAATACAGGCTATGTTAATTTTATAAAATGTTTTATCAGATTGGAGACTTCAATATAGTCATCTTCGAAATTCAGATTTGTTCAGTGATTTTAGTGATTGCGGGATTGCATTCCAAATTGATAAGCCAATTCTTGTAAAATAATATTTTTTTTTCACTTTTTTATGTTTTTGAAGTTTTTACAGCAAAGTTCTCATTTGAGGACGATCCGGTGTCATAGTTATGCATTGTTCTTGTTTTGGTAAATTAATTGCTTAAGAAGGTTTATTGGAGCAACTTGTGCGTGGATATCATACATCATATAGCATAGTTGCTGAAAAAATAAAAATGACATTGGAAGACAATTAGATTTAATAAATAGGGGAATTGCATGTTCTTGGGCCCTACGGAAAATTAGCAATTATATTCATCAGAGTAATTATATAAGACTACACAAGACAAGTTCAGGCGAGGGGAGGCGAGGCGACGCAAGCTAATAGCGCTGATACCGTTCATTATTTATACATAATAATAGTTTGAATTTGACTGCCAGAATGCGAATACGATCGCATCACATGTCTTAAAATGTTTATCGAGACTTGCGCTTACCGCTATCCTCGCCCAGTATTAACACGGGACCAGCCATAAGTAGCATCAAGACAGCTTTTTCGATCATCTTCATACGATCCTGTATTGTGTGCAAAATAATGGTAAATTTATTTTGATGACTTATTTCACACGAAAATTATATATCCCTACTGGTTTGTTATGGTGTCCTTCATGAAGAGTGGTCGTCGTGTTGGCATCAAACATTTCCTTGCTTTTCTAAAGAGAGGGTGGTTAGATAGTTTATTGATAATTATATATTTACCACTACTGCCATCACCATCACCACCACCACCACTACTACTACTACTACTACTACTACCACTACCACTACCACTACCGCTACCGCTACCGCTACCGCCACCGCCACCGCCACCGCCACCGCCACCGCCACCGCCACCGCCACCGCCACCGCCACCGCCACCGCCACCGCCACCGCCACCGCCACCGCCACCGCCACCGCCACCGCCACCGCCACCGCCACCGCCACCGCCACCGCCACCGCCACCGCCACCGCCACCGCCACCGCCACCGCCACCGCCACCGCCACCGCCACCGCCACCGCCACCGCCACCGCCACCGCCACCGCCACCGCCACCGCCACCGCCACCGCCACCGCCACCGCCACCGCCACCGCCACCGCCACCGCCACCGCCACCGCCACCGCCACCGCCACCGCCACCGCCACCGCCACCGCCACCGCCACCGCCACCGCCACCGCCACCGCCACCGCCACCGCCACCGCCACCGCCACCGCCACCGCCACCGCCACCGCCACCGCCACCGCCACCGCCACCGCCACCGCCACCGCCACCGCCACCGCCACCGCCACCGCCACCGCCACCGCCACCGCCACCGCCACCGCCACCGCCACCGCCACCGCCACCGCCACCGCCACCGCCACCGCCACCGCCACCGCCACTGCCACTGCCACTGCCACTGCCACTGCCACTGCTACTGCTACTGCTACTGCTACTGCTACTGCTACTGCTGCTACTACTACTGACGAGGGCGAGCTGTTGTAATCACAAATCCACTGCATCATCAAGAGTAGATCGTTTTAATTTCAGTAGAGTGAGACCGTTTTTAGTTATCGCAAGCAAAGAGCTTCCAAGTTAAAAGTGGCTAAACACAATCAGTAAAAATTTTCTTTTGCTTTGTCCTACCCACTAATAGTTTTTTTGCAAAGAGTACAAGGTGATCAATCTTTACTCGTTTTGGCCGGTTTTCTTGCGTCGAAAAACAGAGAGGCTGTGAACATGCCAGTGTAATTTCGCTCTGAATATCTCCAATACGTTAAATGAATTGTTAACCGACTTATGTGACGTTTTTTTTTTATTATTTGTTTGTTTTAGTTTTCGCCTGTGTGGGAAGTTAGAAGTAAAAAAAAAACACCGCACATGAGCTGATTAACATTTTATTTAACTTTATTAAGATATTCTGAAATGTAATTTAGATATGTAATTTAGAGCTTTATTTTTTTTTGTTCGTCTCATGTAAAAAAATCATAATTAACACATGGGGGTGGTCTGCATTTCCCGCTGGACTTAACCGCGTTCACAAAGGTCCCTATCAAAACATAAGGTTACAGTCAAGCGTTTCGAGCCGTAGCCACACGAAAAGGTTTTTGACCTCTTTTTGACAAGTTTTTGATTACTTTGATGAGTTTTATGGGTTGCTCTAAACTACCAATCAAATGCCTTGACAAATGGAGGACTGGGTATGATTCGTCAAAAAACATCAGAGTTTGAAAGGGTTTCAAACATGACGTCTCGCACGAACAATTATGCTTAGTTGAACTGGCGATTAATAAATTTTATGACGACAAAAAAAATTTGGTCAACCTTAACTTTTCGTACAGGAAATGCATTTTAAGTTTTTTGTGAGACCTAACTTTCAATTTCAAGTCTTCTGCGTTTGTAAAACCGGTTTAAACTAAAAGATTCACAGGTCCTTACGGAAATTAAATTTTATACGAAGCCAACTGATATATAAGTTTTTTACGTCAGAGTTTATAGTGTTCTACTCCGACAGTAATGAAGCAATGTTCCTTTTGAGTGTCAGCCCCGGAAGAAAATGTTTATTTTTGATATTTTGCCAGTTCAACTTCACATTCCCTCGTGTGAACCGGTGTGCAACCAGAAGCCATCAAACTAATCAAAAACTTATCAAAGATGTCAAAAATTTAGTCAGGTGGCTACGGTTCGTGGCGCTTGATTGTAAATCTAAAGCCTGGTTCTCATATGCCCTCGACCTACCCGCGACATAGCCGCCGGTACTGTTTGAGATACTGTTTCCACTTATGAGAACATAAGCAGCCGGCAACAAAGATCATTGCAGGTCTTTACCGCCGGCATGCCAGCAAAGTTGACTTGAGTTCAATTTCGCAGGCACTTAGGAGGTTTTTCCGGAGGGCAGGCGATAAAGAAATTTTATGCCAACAGTATCCCAGGTATATACCGGCGCTGGTAGGTCGGCGTCGTATGAGAACCAGACTTAATTAATAAGGAAATTTGACCTAAGTTCGAAATAACGGAGACTTCGAATTAACCGAGTTCGAAATAGCGAGGTTCGACAACACTTAATTACCCTTACAGGGCCTATTTAAATTAACAAAACGTTGTACTTTATCCATATGTATACCCAGCTACGCCTGAAGGGTGAGATTGGAGAGCACATCTTACTTTTCAAGACACAACTGTAGTGCACATTTAGGTAAACAAAACAACGTACATTGATGCTCCCTTTAATAGTTCGGCCTGTAGCAATTCCAATAACTAGCTCGAAGCTATAAGTGGCGCATTGCATTGGTCCATCCAGGTCTCTCGCCAACAACAATACGATTACATTAGGAAGGCATTAAAAGACGCAGAGATGATTTTAAAAATGATCGGCTGAGGTAGATTTACGTTTATATTTGTGCATAAATGTAGTATTAACTCGCAAGCAATTTTACGATAATAAGATCCTTTCGATATTCCTATACATTTACATTTATACAATCAGTCACACTGGTTGTATGGCGCCTCTATGTTTAGAAGCTTTTGTGAATTCACTTCTTGATTAACGCTTTAGATCACGCTTATCGGCAAAGTTGGACTAAGCACCCTTTACGATAACTTTAAAGAAATTTTCATACCTTAGTTTTGTCCAAAGATGAGGCAGGCAGTTCAGATTTGATCACAGGGCAAGAGTTATCGAATGCTCTTTCATTGTTGCAATTGCCTTTATAATAAGCGACTGATGTTCCGCACTTTTGTCTCCCATGAAGACGCCAACTGTTTGCACGTACTAATTTCAAGATCAAAGGAAAATGGCTCTATGGGCTGATTCGCACTAGCGGACAAAGTGTCAAAGACATTTTGAAGAGAACAAAAGATAGAATGCATAATACAATAGCCTTGCACATGCTGCTGGCATCCTAGTACATTTCTCAGCCGCTTTATGAAGAAACAAAACGCAAAATTACCAAATTCTCGTTTGGGAATGAATATGTTAGTCATACACAGTAATACATGAGCACATTAATTTGACGTGTTGTGCACAATGTAGGCATAACTTGCGATGATTACTACTTCAGATTCGACAAAGCAACAGAATACTAAAAAACAATTCATTTTTTTCTCAATTGAGCGGTTATAGGGAAGCAACCGTTACAAAGTACTGAAGCTTTAAAAACACAAACAACTAGAAATTTGATTTACTAATTACAATTGCCTATTCTTTTTGAATTATTTCGAAAAATATTAGCTAGCATAAATCATAACATTTTTTAACTAAACTTTAAAACTTGCTTTCCGAAGAAACTGGTTCTCTTAATTTTGTTCCACGCTTGGAAACCATTGACGTGCAGGATGTCCTTGAAATGGCGAAGAATATATATTTATTAATTAATCAGCATTATATTGCACTGTTTCGAATCTACTTCTCTCCGTAACTTTGCCTTCCTCTCCCCCCCCCCCCCCCCCGGGGGGGGGGGGGGGGGACATTGCGCTTTACAATTTAAGTTATTGAACAATATAGCCTACCAGTGGATGCTGGTTTTTTTTAACAAATTAAGCCGTTAACCTGACTCAAGAAAAAGTAAGAAAAAGTAAGACAAGAAAAAAGTCCATCTATGCAATACACATGTCATATATCTCAAAGAGATGAAGTTAAGGTGTCTCTCTACAGTTTTTTCTGGACTGTACTAAACATTTTCATTTGGCCGTTTAGCAAACTTCCCGGACTCGGATCAATGTGAAATTTACACCAAATATTGGAATTGGATTGAAGTTTGATTGGCGTTCGAACCGACGAAAAAGTTGCGTTACAAATTCAGCGTTCGCAATTTATGCTAAAATATTCAAATCAATGATTTTTACATTTCATCGAGTGAGCAAAAGAGTGAGGGAAAAAACACAATATTGAAAACAATAGCAACGAACTGTTTATCAAGATGGAATGTAAAAAACATTGATTTGAATATTTTAGCATAAATTGCGAACGCTGAATTTGTAACGCAACTTTTTCGTCGGTTCGAACGCCTTCTTTAAGGATAACTTTGGACGTGTTCCAGAAAATCAACGTTAATAAAACTTTGGAACTAAATTCTTTGCATTATCAAGCATGTGTTGTGAAAGTTTTAAAAAAATCGTTGGAGCCGTTTTGGAGATTTTCGAAAAAGCGCTAAAAGTAGAAAATTTACCAAAAATTACATTGGTAGTGACCGTATGAAAAAATCCAATTCTCGGCATCGCGATAACGAAAATCAACAAAAACTTTCACGGCGACGAAAGATAAGTTAAATACACATTTTGGTGTTATTTCGAAATAATTTCATTAAAGCAGTGTCTTCAAATCGGTCCGTTTATCATTATAATGCAAAAAGCATCTTGTGTATTTCATGTGCAGTACACCATAGTTTCAGATACTGGTGTTAGTTTTTCTACGCAAATCTTATTCGCGCAGAATTCAAGTTTAACTGATATCTAGTTTTTCTGTTTATCGTTACCATGGAAATATCGATTTTCCTACAAAATATATTATATCAAACTTCAATCCAATTCCAATATTTGGTGTAAATTTCACATCGATTCGAGTCCGGGAAGTTTGCTAAACGGCCAAATGAAAATGTTTGGTATGGCCCAGAAAAAACTGTAGAGAGACACCTTAATATCACGGTGTTATAGCCTGACAGTTCCAATAAAATAACTTGCTTTCACTGTAAGATACCAAGTAAGCAAATAAGTACAACAAGATTCTTTTTATTGATATGACAAAAACATTACCAAACACACAAACAAACAAAAAACTGCTTTGTAGCGAAATGTTCTCTATTTCCAGCAATCGAAGCTTGAACTAGCGCTCCGTAAAAATTAAAATCTTAAACTAAAATTATTAGCATCTTACGCGGGTTGAAAGGGTATTGTTTTATACTATCCAATCTGGCACTCGGAGGGCACGGCGTGACTGTTACAGACCGGCTCACGAAGTGGGTTCAGCCGTGGATGGAGCGAGCTTCGATTACTGGATTTCTTTATATTTATCGGCGACTCACGCTTCGAGTCTTGGACGTATTTTCATTCGAATCATACGAGAAGCATCCTCTGCAACTCAGCTTTGCTGATGCCTGGATTGGATGTTGGACGATGGGAATTTCTGGGTGAAATTTGACTCGGCGCAGGACCGGTCCGAAAACCAGTTTCCCCCTTGTTCTCCTCTTACTATGTACAGTAGACGACATCACAAAAACCCAGTAAATATAAATCGCTAAAATTCGCAGTTTTGAGCTACAAGGACGACAAGGCACAATGATCGAGGTAACTTTAAGTTTATTTTGAACATAAATGTGGATATTACTCGCTATACTTCATGTTAATAGGAACGTTTCGGTTTTCCCATACAGTCCTTTATAATTTTGAAACATCAACAGTCGCGCTCCATTTGTGTGGGCCTCCTCTGTTCTCAATCAGACTAGATCAAGATCTTCTGAAGCAGACTAGCCATAGCATAGCAGCAAGCTTCGCGGGGTATAATTCCATGTAAAAAATCGTTTTCGTGCGACTTCTGCGTTAGGGGCCGGTTAAGCGGTATTTTATTTAACTGGGTTCAGAAAGACATGCATGGAATAGAGAAATGTTGTCTTAGTTGTTTGTTTACTTACTTCCTTGTGTTCAGTTTTAATGCTTGCTTAACTGCTTGCTTGAGCGTTTGCAATTGTTTTCTTTCTTGTCTTTCTTTTCTTTTCTTTTTTCAATTCCCAATCCTGTATTGATATATTATTTTCTATGATATTATTTTCTATGATGATAAATATAGCTCCTGAGAGTAAATCTCTGAATGTAGTAGTATAAACTTCGATTTCATTTTAACATATAGAGCGTTTCACTCACGTGATCAGCGGCTGTATTGGTTTGCTGTAACAAAAGACTTTTTCTGCATAAAACTGGAGTTTAAATTTCCGAAGGAATGGCTTGGTACACCAGAATGGCCGCCGTTTTCTTTGTTTTGGGACACCGATATGGCTGCTGCGTGACGTCATATGAAAACGCTCTATTAATTCTAATTATTAAATTCTCAACCTCGGATAATGCAATTCTAGCTTTCTGATTGGTTCACTAGATCTCGGTTATCAGCCATTCTGACCTGCATTTGACCTTATATGGGAAACGAGTGCGGCAAGTGCCACTCAGTTTAAAAATTTTCCTGCGGGAAGCGAAAGTTCCATCGGAAAAATGGCAAATTTGGCGAGGTTTATAAGCTTATACAAGAAATAATCGACAGTGCCTTCCCTAAAACCACACAAATACCACAAAATGCCATAGTTGACTCAGCTACGTAAAAGTGAAAGGATTGATGCGAAATGTGTAATTAAAAATACTTGTAAATTTACAACAAGAGCGACTAAACGAAGAAGAAAAGCAGAAAATAATTTACGGGAAGACCAGAAAACTGACACAATTTCATTCAGTGTTAGACGTAAATGTGGCTTAGCACTTCAGTTAAGTTTGTTACCTTTCAATCTTGATCTTGTCCTTTTATACTTCAATAAACTTCGTCGAATCTGAGTGCAATTTCGTTTCAGCATAATGTAGTAGTCTTGATGACAGCCGTGGAGCCGTAAACAAGTACAATATGTAAACACTTGCTTCGCTCGTCTTGCACAAGGCGTATAATTTCCAGAAAAGCTATTGCTTCGGATCTTCCCGTAAACCTTAATTGTTGTCACAATTTTCCAGGATGAAAAGACGATTTACGAGGAGATTTTCCGAGGAAAATTTTCAGAAGAAAACTCTCTCGCTCGCTTTCCTCGCGTGTTTCATTCAACTCAAAAAGTGAACACCGCGCCACAAATTTTCCCGCCTCCTACTATCACTTCGTTTACATCAAAATGAAATGTTCAGTTGATTTATACTAAAGAAGAATTTAATAAAACAATTATTCCATTCGCCCTTGTTGGATACGAGTGGTTATAGCCAACTCGGCGCTTCGCGCCTCGTTGGCTATTTACCACCTCGTATCCAACGCGCGCTCATGGAATAATTGTTAATTATTCCACAGGCATCCCAATTTCACGATTCGATCGAATGTCAGTGTTATGTTAGCGTATCGAGTGGGACGTGACTACCTGAAGTATGCGGCGTTGTGTTGCATCTATGGAGTTTAAAATAACGTAGAATGAAAACGCTCAACGAAATAAAATTTAACCTTACTTTCAATGTAATTGCCTTGCTTGGTTTCCTTTGCCCTTTTGGGGTATGTCATCGTTTTTTAGGTTTTGAGGTTTTTGTCGTAGCGTTCATAAAAAAAAACATAATAACAACAAGATGGCGACCAATTGACTCCAAGTCAAGATTTGATGGTTTTCATCTAGTCACCAGGTTACAAAATGTAGAATGACATTAAAATATCCGCAATTTGGAAATATATCCTCTCGCGGAAAATCAGGAATTTTAATTATTTATTTCCGAAAGGAGGACCTGAATTGAAAGCAAAATTTGAAAAGAAATTATTGTTTTTAATGTGTAGAATATGTGAACAGGATAGCTTTGCATATATAAACAGTTTTGATTTCAGAATATAAGAATTACGATGCAGATGAAATTAAGGCACTTATTTCTTTTCTAAGGCCTGTTGGTTTCCTTTAAAAAAAAATCCGAAAAAAATAAAACTTTATACATAGATATCTTGTTCAAAGGACTACAAACAGCCGAAACAGACTTTAATGTGGAGCATACAGGATGTTCGTTTTTTCGGTCCGTTTGTGACGGGTTCTGGCATGCAAGTTACAAACAAACCCCTTTCACCAAGGGACAAAACCCTGGAAAGTGGAATGAATTATTAATGAGTTTGAGAAGCAAGAGCTTGCTTTTATTATTCGATACTTTCTTTTCATGTTGTTGGTTACTTTTACTAATCATAGACCTGCGTCTCGGAGGGATTTTTGGGTAATCATAATTATTACTAGCACTAAAGGCCTGTTTACGTGGAGGTGGGGGACCCCGGGTAGGTGAGGTACAGTAATCCGCCCAGCCGTGGCCAAAAAATAGCATTTACATGCATTTACATGCAATCTTGTCACCCCGGGGTCGGCGTCAAAATCAATGCCACTGAAGTCGCAATTCGTTTTGAAATCCTTTACGTAACGCAAAAGACGTTCGACTTGATCGGCTGTCCAGGTCTTGTTCTTGGGAGATTTCTTTGTTTCTTTCGCAGCATGATTTTCGTTGGCAGAGACATCGGAAGCTTTTCTCTTGCTTTGTGTTATCGACTGATCTCTAGGTAGAAAAGTAGCGTGTGCTTCAATCAAGCCTTCACTTAAAGCATCACTTGAAATTTGAATACCTTCAGATTCTTCCTGATTGTTATCTTGATTGCGGCGTTCGACACTAGGCAGATGAACCCGGCGAAAAAGCTTTCCACGCTGGTATCCTCGAGACTGAGACATGTTGTTGCGGTTCCAATATGGCGGGCGTTTGGTTGTTGGTTTGGATTTCGCGCGTTTTGGTAACATGAACCGACCCAGGGTAGGCGGGTTACCCCACATTGAAACATTTACATGGCAAAACGCGACCCCGGCTGGGAGGGTAACCCTACCCAGCAGACCGGGCAACCCGCTTAAGCGGGTTACCCCACCTACCATGTAAACGCGATCGAGAAAAAAAAATTAATGAGAGTTCATATGGACAGGCGGGCTACCCCACCTAGGCGGGTTACCTCACCTACCCGGGGTCCCCCACCTCCATGTAAAAAGGCCCTAAAGCATTTTTTGTGTAACGAAAACATGTATGGCGTAGACAAAAAAACTGCAACATAAACGACCAGGTATTTTAATACTTCTAAAGATGAAATGAATTCAAATTAAAGCTTTCAGAAATAAACTCTTCAATGATATCATCACAGTGTGGATTTCCGTCACTGACCAACAAGTTTGAGATCCCATTTAGTTAATCATCCTTCCGGAGACCCAGGGCGGTTATTCGGGGCCCGACATGATAGTGAAAGAGATGTGTTTTACCGATTGAACACAAATAAATTTAAGGGTAGTTTTGCTATTTTAAATCTTCATATCGTGCCGATTGTGCTGACTGGTGCGGTTTTTTCGTGTGACCCCTATTAACTGTCCCTGGGTCTAGTGGGACAGGGTGGCCTGAAAATGTCCCCTTAAAGGTAGAAAGTATCTCCTTAGTGTTATGGCAGCCAGTGTTATCCTTTATTCGATTATGCCTGTGTTAAGGCAGGCAAGCCTGTAGTTCCAGTTCCAAAGAGGGTAGAACCAAGCCAAGCAATGGACTCTTTGCAGCCATCCCAGACAGTGCTTAAATAAGAATTTATCTTTTCTCTTGCTTTTAAACCTTTACGGACACAACAGCCTTGTATTTCGTCATTCGCATCCTCTGAAAAATAAAATTCCCAGTCACCATCTCCAGCTTTGATGACAAATTCTCTTCCTGGTTGGGCGAAAATGAAAGCAGCGTTTGTAAGATCGGCCCCAGCTTCGATTGCGTTAGAGATGTGCGAGATGGCAGCTTGTATAAATCTCAGAGTTGTTTTGCCAGTCGTGTTGAGATATCTGTGCCTGCCTTCGTTCCCACACTGTTTTGTAACTTCCTTCCCAAGGACTGTACGTGTAATTTTGCTTACGTGGATTGTTCTGTCACTCGGGTAATCCTAAAAGAGAAAAAAAATTGAAGATGCCAAAAACCTTTGAACAATAATCTAAAAAAACAATCACTGTCACTCGGGAACAAGATGTCGGTAGTAACCGCCCGAAACCATAACCAGTTTTACATGTGATACTGTAAAAAATTTGACAACGTCGGCCCGACGATGTTTGGAAATATTCAGTCCTCCCAAGAGGATTGGAAAACAATAGTTTATGCATTTTTTTTTCGGGGGGGGGGGGGGGGGGAGGGGGGGAGCAAACAAAGTGTATTGCGTGACATTGAAAACTATCTATTACCCAGTAACTCTTTGGGTCGCTTCCTAAACTTCTGTCGTTGCGTTACACTGTTGTTGAGTGACGTTACCGTGGTTGCTATGGGTCACGTGTGTTTTGCGAAGACTTACCGTGCGCGAGCGAATCACGAGTGCAGTGAGTGAGTTGTTGTTGCTGTGCTCACTCGAGTGTTGTAGCGAGAAGTCGAGAATAAAGCTGTTTGCAAAAAACAGGCCGAGTTTTATCGTCCTCCCATTGCCTCTTCATTACCGCAAATTCTCAAAAACTATGACCATAGTCACGAAGAAAAAAATAAAACAACAACGTGTGTGCGCCTCAGTCCCGGCTCTGGGCGAAGCGAATTGCCTCGAAACGAACGTTAATTATAAGCACGGATAGTAAGTCAAACAAAACCTTCATTTCGGTCGTTCAATGCAAACTCTCGTTATAAATCGACGAAATGATAACGAACGGATAACAAGAGCGTCTTTTGTAACATAAATATTTCTCTTGGTCTATCAGGATTTGGCTGAAGAGAAAAAAACGAACAATTTAAGCTTTCTTCGAAAAAAATTACTGAGATCGATATAGGGAATGTACTGAAAGAAATAAGAAATAACTGTAAATTAATAATGCATTTTGTCCGAATCCTTCAATATATACTTTTGGTAATATAATAATAATGTTCCTCCAAAGCCACGGACGCGGCTAGCTTTTGAGTATATCAAAAACTTCTTGCTGGATGTTAAATACATTACCTCACTTCTTACCTCTGTCATTCTTGAATTGTTATTTCCCATAACTGGTGGTTCTACGACAAGACTGTTTCTGCTGCTTTTACAATTCAAATTGCTATTAGTTATTATTTTAAATATTAGATGCTATTAGTTGTTGAATAAATGGCCTTCCTCTGTTGCAGTTTCATTCCGCTAATATTATTCCATGTAATGATAAAGAAGGCGCACAACATGTTAACTTTCAGTTTCTATTGTTCGGGGGATTGTCCCTCCTGTCAAACACGGCACGAAAATTATAATAATCATGTACAAAAATAATTTCAAATTTAAATTTTGTGCCGACAAGGCAAAATATTGTCTCCTTTCAGTTTCGAAATGTAGGGTTTTCTCCCTCGCGAGACATGTGATGTTTCAATCAAGCAGAAACTTGGAAAATGTAGTCGTACTTCTTCCATCATGGGTGATTATATTTTAGGAGAAAAACTGCTCGATAACGATGTAAGTAGAAAATTCTACAAGATCGACATAGTAGGTAATCGATAACACTAGGAAATAGATGAAGGAAGTTTCAATTTTTCAGGGGAAACAAAAATAGAACAGCCGGATGTCAAATACAGTGGAACTATAACAGGAAGGTGCCAAGCGATTGGCAGAATATGTTCGTAAGCAATGTTTCATTACATCGGGGTTCTTTTCCATATATTTTACCTTTACTGCCACGAAAAATATCGTTCCTTATTATCCAACTATGCAACGTGAAGTATTATTTATGTCTTATGGTTAAACTTAATATCTTAAAAACCCCTCATTGTTTTGTTGATGAAAGGTACGTCAATATATTTCGTGGTTAATCCGTCTGACTTTTCTGGCCTGTGACAGGTTCTAAAATTGAAATTGACCAGTGCACTTTTTTAGGTTCCTTAGGCTTGGTTTAAACGTCGTATTTCACATGTGCCGAATACAATCGCCGAATTATGTGCATGTAAAATGCGACGTATAAAACAATTATATTCGGCAGATTTGAATTGAATGCGAGTTCAGTCGAATATTCGAGTGTGCCAGTCGAATATTCGACAGTTGTTTTTAACGCCGCATTTCACATGTGCCGAATTCAATTCATAAATTATGCTAAATTGTATTTTACCCATAACTCCACAAGTAAGTAAGTACGCACGTTGGCGAACACAACATTTCCTGTACACTAATTGCTACACCTCTTGGAGGTATTTAATGTAAAAAGGCCTTGACCTTGTTTTGATTTACTACAAAACAGTTATAGGGCAGAAAAATCAACTCAAGGTAAAAACAAAGTACAGAAAAACAAAGTGAACATGCTGATAAAAACAGTAAACAAAATGAACTCACGCCAGCCATGGCCCGAGTGTCACCTTATTTGAAATATCGATTTTTTTTTCCAGCTGCGGAACTACAACCACAAACAAAAGTGTTAGGAGGGTTTCCTAATTAAAAGACCTACCTCACTCCAAGTTGTGTTATAATTATTTCAAAGGACATTTAGAAAAGGAATCAAAACCAGTAAACGATAAACACTGCCGGCGTCGAGTCGGCGAGTATTTCTGATTGAAAACCAGGCTTGTTTCTGATTGGTCCCTGGCAGCGGACTAAAATATTATTTTAGTTCGCTGAATTCTCCATTTAAGCCGGAAAAATCCGCCACAATGTGCGATGAAATTATTATAAATAAATAATGGCATGCCTTTCACACCCATATCTGTCATACAAGTACAGTATAACGGTATTACGTTGCAACGGACTAGGCACAAACCATCCAGGGGTAATCCCCTCAAAAATCAGATCAGCCGCACTGTACATAGCATCTCAACAGATGTGTTATATCGAAGCTATTTTCCCACTATACAGATGATGGGTTTTCCTGTGGTGTAGTGGTTACCTCTTGACCGCTTGACATGGAGGTTCTAGCCCCGATCAGCGGCCCTACATTTTTAAATAGTACATGTATGTTAAAGTCATGCTGTATTCCTGCATTGTTTCCATGGGCTATCAAGATCGGCAAAAAGAAACTTCCTGATTACTTTAAAATTAAAATTTTCTCAATGAGTATATTTAAGTCCAAAACTTGGCGATAATTTGTAAATGCTCGGAAAGAGTATTTGTTTCTAACATTCCTTTTCTGTTTTTTAGGACAACTATCCAAGTGACGTAATAATCAACGTAAAGAAAATGACGCCGTTTCATCTCGGAAAAGAGTTGGTTAAACGATGCGGAGACGAGGACCAGCAGCAAAATTTAACTGAGCAAGGGAAAGCAACTCGTCAGTTAATAAAAACTGTCATCTTGTTTATTCCAGAAGCAATCGAAGCAGGGGCAGATCTTACTAACACTTCCTTTATATTTGCCCAACCAGGAAGAGAGTTTGCCATTAGAGCTGGAAACGGTGACTGGGAATTCTACTTTTCAGTAAAAGGGGACGGAGAAGTTCGCGGGCAATGTATCCGTGTGGGTTCAGTTTTGTCCTGGATGTGGGATAGTAAAGTGGGGACGTTTGTTCGTCGTGTTGTCAGTGCCGTATCCTACGATGTTATATTACCTGCAATCACGAACTATGTTAAACAGAAAATTACGCCACCTTAAAACAACTCAGAACATTCAACTTCTTCTCTGGAAAGACCGATCATTTCATAGTTTCATCACTGAGTGCCTTCGTAAAGAGTCAGATTGTTTACTGTCTTAAAAATTGAGTATTAACGGTTTTAGAAAAGATCGTTGTTCACTGACCGGCAGAAAACGAGTTTCTCTTTCTTTCTGCTAAAAACAGTGCAACATTAAACTGAGGCATGCATTAAAGAACAATCACCCAATTTTAAGATTTTTCCTAATTTTTAAGGTCTAATTTGATCAGGTACTAACAGTTACTTATTGAACCTCATTTTACCCAGCATTTTAATAGTTATTCGCTTTCTTTTGTTCATTTACTCATGAAAAAAAGGTCTTCATGAGGGTCTCCCAGGGGTTTTGGGGAACAAAGGAACATTGGCAAAATATCGAAGGGAACAAAGGAACATTAGCCAATTTTTGGGAACAAGGGAACAAAATTCGAAAAATTACAGTACGAAAAAATTCTGATATAAGAAATAGAGAGCATTATTTTGGAGTGGGAACATGGGAACATAGGGCAATATTGGAAGGGAACAAGGGAACAAGGACCCCCCCTGGGAGACCCTCCTTCATGCTTTGGTCTGAGCACCTAGCATATGTTGACAGAAGAAAACCTATAAGTGGAGGCTGGTAAAATATATTTGTAATGCAAGGGCAACATTGGAAAAAGCCCATGTAATTGCTTCTGAATATGGCTGTATGTTTAGTAGGTGTATTCCATTTTTTTCTTATTGATAATCATGCTAGAATTGTCCTTTAAGTCTATTTCTCCTTACGATACGTCTGTAAATTAGATTGCTATACAGTAGACATAGCTAGGGTCCTAAAATAAGGACAATGGCATCCAACAGTCTCGTTATTTATAAACGGCTCTTTTGCACCCACAGATGTCCCTTCAGCATGCGTCAACTAAGGCGTTAGTGATATCGGAAACAGCTACTAATAAAAAATAAACATACATTATGTGGCCTGTTATTGATATACTTGCTTATAGTTTCTGGGATGGTAACCACATAGTTCACATTTTAATATCCCAAGACTTATTTGTATTACAAATGTTTTCTTTTAGGGAGGTTAAATAAAGTTATTGTTACTGTCACTATTACATGCAAAGGGTTGTATTTGGCCCTAGTGCTAGGATCATCCTAGCGCTAGGATCATACCTCATCTCACAAAGGATGATCCTAGCGCTAGGATGATCCTAGCGTCAGGGACAAATGCAACTCTTTGCATGTAAACTCAAAGCTGAAAACATATCGCGCTCGGATGATCCTAGGACCAGGATGATCCTATCACTAGGATCTTCCCATTTTACATGAAAGGAGGATGATCCTAGTGCTAGGATCATCCTCTTTCCGTGTAAATGGCAAAAAACGCATGTACCGCAACGAGCGGCTTCGCCGGCTGGATAATTCCGGGTAGCGTTCCTCCACTCCGCTCCCCTGCCCCTTTCAATGTTGTTCTTCTCAAGTTGAATGTCATCCCGAACTAAGAAAACATTTATAAGGGGAGCGATAAACACGAGGTATAATTGTTGAACGCTCCAAAATGGCTCTCGTCATAAAAAAGTTTTTAAACTCTTTTTCCAAAAGATTGTTAACGCAAGACGATACTTAATAAACGATACTGCAACACAAAGGACCATTCGCAGTGCTCTCTCTAGCCTCCTACGGAGACGTTCTTTTGGCTCGTCACGCATCTTTCCTGTAAGAAATATTGCGTGACGAGCCAAAACAAAACGAACAACTGCGTAGGAGGAAATGCTTTCTGATTTTTAGAAAAAAAAATGCTAATATTAAGTACATTATTAAATACAAGTTTTGAAACGAAATTATTTTAAAGTAATAACACCGCTAACTGCAGTAAATGTCTTCCGTGGCCAACGACTTTACGACCCCAGTTTTTATCCTCGCGTTATGGCAAGTGGAAAATTAGTTTCAGTTAAAGCCTCAGAAGGAGAGCTGTTACGACCACAGATGAACTTCAAGTTGTTCCAAACTTTGTGCAATAACGGTTTTCTGCCTTTACGGACACATCGGCCATGAATTTCATCCCTTTCATCCTCGGAAAAGAAGAATTCCCAGTCACCTCTTCCAGCTTTAACGACAAATTCTCTTCCTGGCTGGGAGAAAATGAAGGCAGCGTTTGTTAGGTCAGCTCCAGCTTTAACTGCCTCTGGGATGAACGAGATGGCATTTTGTAGAAATCTTAGGGTTGTTTGGCCCCTATTATTAAGATTTCTGTGCCTTCCTTCATTTCCACAGCGTTTTGTTATTTCCTTCCCAAGAATAGCAGATGTTATTTTGCTAACGTCGATTATTATGTCAGACGGGTAATCCTGACGAAAGGAAAACACATTTTTTTTATACAACAAACATCCAGATTATGAATGCAAAAGATATATATTTCTACGAAGTATACTGAAGTTACTTTGTAAATAATTTAATTCGAAAATTATTCCTTTCCCGCATCTTGGGCACCGGATTGGAGCGTCACCTCGTACCTAACGCGCGCTCGAGAAATAATAGCTAGCGTTGCGAACACAACTATCATTTGCTTAACATTCTCTTTATTCTTACCTCTGTCATTCTTTCGTTGTTATTTCCCATAATGTCTGAACAGTTAACTTGTGGAGATGATCTTTTCCGCCTTGTTATTAGATGCTTCTGTTTTATGGAATACTGTCCGTCGCTGTTTTCGTTTCAGTGTAGTTCTACGCAACCGTGACCGATGATGTTTACTTTCAGTTTGACGGTTTTTTTCCCTTCTTTTCATTATAGGCACATAATTTACTGCATTGCCCTGACCTGTTGTTCATTATAAACAATGATGTTTACTTTCAGTTTGAAGGTTTTTCTCCCTTCTTTTAATTAAAGGCACATAATTTACTGCATTGCCCTGGCCTGCTGTTAAACATAACCAATCATGTTTACTTTCAGTTTGACGGGTTTTTTCCCTTCTTTCATCATAGGCACAGAATGTACTGCATTGCCCTGACCTGTTGTTTGCGAATCCGCAGGCTTAAAAGTTATTTTGCATTTTTTTTTTTTCTGTTCGACGGGTTTTTCCCCTTCGTTTGATGAAGGGCACTGAATTGAATTAATCAGGACACTTATTTCAGCTCCCTTTGGGGCACAAGGGACAGTGAAGGGAAAACCCCCGTCAAACGTAAAAAGGTAAACATCGTTGAGCTTTCCTACAATTATGTTCGTGTCCTCGATCCGAAGACTAAAAAGTTATTTTATTTTTATACCAAAATTATGCAAAAGAAAGAAAACACTCTGAAATAAGACTGCGATAGAACATAAATTTCAGCTATTAGAGTGTTTCATGGTGACCATATTAATGTTCCCAAACAAAAGGGTGTAGAGAATGTTTACTTTCAGTCCCGGAGGGGTTTTTCCCTCATGTCATTTATGATAATTTTTTTCAGACTGACTGAAGGGACAAACCCCGAAAACATACAGGCGGCAGTGTGCATTCCAATGATTTGCTTTATACTGTCATAACAAAACCATCTTTTGCACAAGTTAGCCATAGTTACAAACCATGGGAAATTTAAGATCAAGAATGGTACCGGTAAGTACTAAACTGTAAACGATCATATTGTGATATTTATACATGAGATGATCGATAAGACGACCAAATAAGTAAGCACTGAGAATTAGGTACTGGGCCAAAAAAGATCAATTGGAAATTTGTGGCCAATATAAGCAAGCAGCCATGAGTCAAGCACCTAGATCAAACCCATTGGTTATCCTTGGCGACTTGAAATTTCATGCCGAAAATATTCATTCGTTACATGAAACAACAATAAGCTGTTGATCGTTATTGAAGTTAATTGAAACAGGCCTTCCGTAGTTTGCGATTACTAAGTTGAATACATCAAGAATTCATAACGGCATCATAAGTCAAAAACCGCTCGCAACATGCCTTATAATTAGCCATGTACTAAAACTCGGAAAGACAAACCAAAAGACCAAAACAACCAAAACGAAACCACCGAAATAAGAGAATCGTTTGGGCAATTTTATTTTCTTCCGCCCGTTTGGTGTTATCGGTTGTCTAGGTGGTTTCGTTCGATTATTTCGGGCAAGAACATTCCTTAAAAATCCAATATTAAGACCTGGGCTTTTTTGCTCAAAGTCGTATTTCTGGGTGAGCTTTCCGGGCTAAAACGTTTAGATTGTTGATTACTGTCGAAATGATTTAAGTCTGTTCCTAATCTGGTGTCGTTTCGTACGCACGGTTGAAACTTTATGCTTTCCTATTTTCTCCACACAATAAGGTTCGAATAAAATAGAAGAAAACGCATTCATTTGGTATCCATTCCTGATAATATTCGTCATTTCGAAGCAACTGTTATTGATAAAGGCCAGGCCTGTAGCCAGGATTTTGCATGGGGATGGGGGGGGGGGGGGGCGCATGAGCGCTTCCGGCACTTTAATTCCGAGCGCCGCAGGTGCGATAACGTAGGGGGATGTGGGGTATCCTCCCCCAGGAAATTTTGAAACGATAGGTTGTCTCAAAGAGCATTTCGTGCGTTTTGAAGACAGTCTGCTTGGAAACAAGGCAGGTAAAAGTGAAGGACATTAGGTAGAATGTATCTAGAATCACACAATTTGGTCCAAAATATACCACACGAATATATATACAAATAGTGGACCTTCAACCCAATGGATCATATTGAAGTCGAAGCACAGAAACATCATTGCTCTTTATTTATTTATTTTGATATATTTTTTTTCACAATAAGCAGACTTCCAGGGCTCGTGGGGGGTTGCGGACGCACCAATCAACCCCCCCCCCCCCCCCCCTCCCTCCTCCTTATGAGCCTGAAAGCAATCCTCAAAATAGGTATTTTACGAAATTTAAATTAGGGACTGCGCAATTCATAATTAACTAGAAGGGTGGTGGGAAACCAGAGGAGGGGACAAAGGAGGGGGGACTAGGTAATTGTGTATTAATGCATACGGGGGGGGGGGCATTACTTTTTCCACTACTATTCACAAACTGGAAAAGTGACAGAAGGGCTATTATAATCATATCATCCTAGCGTATTCAAACAGCCTCCAGTTCCAGACCTAGATGCATCTTTCCCGTGATTATGTTTACCGTTGACTGTGGCAACGTCCACAGGTAACGAGATCAACAAACTTCTCCTGAGTGTCCAGATTTTTAAATTATTAAATGAGGGGGAACTGTCCTCCTCAAAAGAAAGGTCTTTGCAAGGGAAAAGGACAAAGCCTGGACCACTGGTCCAAGGACACGGTCCACGGACATATGGACTGGGCCGCATCCATGGACCAGGTCTATTGATCCCCTATTTTTCCTCCCTCAAAAATAGCAATAGTCAAAAACAATAATAAATATAATGAAGGTGATATGTGATCTTCGCAGTGAATTTCCAATTTAAGCAATTGGAATAAAGAAGCCTGAAAAAAAAAAATCAGGGCTTCAACGGGATTCGAACCCGTGACCTCCGCGATACCGGTGCGATGCTCTACCAACTGAGCTATGAAGCCACACATTGGGAGCGAGGTCAATTGTGAGTTCACATTTTCCCGTGAAAGGAGTGAAATGATGTAATGTATATGAAATGATTCATATATGAACTGCGGATATATATGAAGGTGATATGTGATCTTCGCAGTGAATTTCCAATTTAAGCAATTGGAATAAAGAAGCCTGAAAAAAAAAAAATCAGGGCTTTCATATACATTACATCATTTCACTCCTTTCACGGGAAAATATGAACTCACAATTGACCTCGCTCCCAATGTGTGGCTTCATAGCTCAGTTGGTAGAGCATCGCACCGGTATCGCGGAGGTCACGGGTTCGAATCCCGTTGAAGCCCTGATTTTTTTTTTCAGGCTTCTTTATTCCAATTGCTTAAATTGGAAATTCACTGCGAAGATCACATATCACCTTCATATATATCCGCAGTTCATATATGAATCATTTCATATACATTACATCATTTCACTCCTTTCACGGGAAAATATGAACTCACAATTGACCTCGCTCCCAATGTGTGGCTTCATAGCTCAGTTGGTAGAGCATCGCACCGGTATCGCGGAGGTCACGGGTTCGAATCCCGTTGAAGCCCTGATTTTTTTTTTTTTTTCAGGCTTCTTTATTCCAATTGCTTAAATTGGAAATTCACTGCGAAGATTACATATCACCTTCATATATATCCGCAGTTCATATATGAATCATTTCATATACATTACATCAATAAATATAATGTCGATTGTTGTCACTGCTGCTGGTGATAAAAATCGCTGTCTCCTTGATCACTGAATAATTTTCATGTTTACAGATATCATAAGGTTTAAAATGGGTGATGACTCATTATCAATGCTATATCGTACTGGTACAAGGCTGGTATACGAGACTCTGGTCTTGATGTGTTCTGTTGTATTTATTTGTCTCTGTTTGTGGTTTTAGAACATTATAAAATAAAAGGGAAGTTACATGCATGTGTTTTTGTATAAGCCTGAAGTGACCCCAAGATAAACTTCAGTACTTTTTAAAAAACATGACGCATCTAGGGTCAGTGTTTTACAGGGCATAACTATAAAATGTTTCATAAGCAGCAGGGGTGGATCCAGGATTTTAGATGAGTGATTTGCACCAACTTAACTAAAAAGGGGGCGGGGGGTTGTTGGGGCATGCTTCCTCAAGAAAATTTGAAATTTAGTGTCCTCAGAATTCAATTTTTTTCCACAGAAAGCATGATTCTGTACAAAAAATCATTCCTGTTTCTTAACCCTTTACAGCCCAAATTATTTTGGAACTCAATTTAGTACTTAATCTGAGGTCCCCAAAAATATAAAATATGTCACGCATATGTCACAACAGAAATATGTCACGCATATGCTACAACTCAGTAAAGCCTTGCGTAAATATTTAACTTGTTTCCTGTACGTAAATCCATTAAAATAACCCGTAAAATGCTTTGTACGGTTTATACTATGTATAAATAAATTTTCATTTGTAAAACTCCCTGAAGAAGTCTGCGACAGTCGGACGACACGCGTAGGAGAATAAATCAGTTGTTCAAAATACCGTTCGCAAAGTTCTGTTCACTAGTTTAGTTTCCAAAAAAATATCTTCTAAACTCGATACTGGAGGAAGCCACATGAAGAACGGAGCTGGTAAAATTATAGTTGCTCCGGGCCAAAGCGAAAATTTGCCATTACAATCACACAGAAACGCTGCTAAATTATGCAACTAACATTTCCCGCTGGCGGACGTCGAAAATATGAGACTGGATATAATACTTGTACAATTCGTCTGAGAAGTTTATTCGTATTTCGCCCGCAATGGACCTCAAAAGAAACATACGGTAAACAAAATGCACCATCAAGATATTTAGAGTATGTTAGCCAGGGGAATCTTTTCAGCGGCCAGCTCTACACAAAATGACAGTTTGATTCGAATATTCAACTGACGCTGGGAAGTCAAATAGTTCACCTGGTTTCCACACATTCTCTATGAACTTGAGCTTGTCCTGGTCCGAATATGTTCTGACTTCCTTGAAAACCAAGCCAACATTGTACTGAGCCAATCCTCTTTCAAACTGGATCGCCTCGAATCATGGTTTATGAATTAAAATCCCTGAAATCTTGTCTTCCTCCGTAGCAAGTTACCATGAACTCTTGTCGGAACATAAACAAACGAAGGACTTTCGGGGAGAGGCTTCCCTTTATATACGATTGTCACTAGTTTGCACGGTAGTTTGCGGCCTGGAGAGCCAATCACAACGGAGTTTGAGCAGTTCGCAAGACAATGTGAGTGTTTCTGGCCAATCGGAGAGGGTTTTGAGTGATTTGTGAAAAGATCCATATACCCCCCCAGTCGCACCCACTGCGTACAATTTTTTTTCCAGTCATGCCTACGAATTGTTTGGCGTTGATCTGGAAGTATCGACAAAGGACGAAAGCGCGCGAACGGAGACTCGTCGAATTCGCTCGGGAAGGGCTGAATTTGCTGTTTAATCAACGGAATAACGAGATACGACGCTTTTTTCTTTGTTGTATTTTATAATAAACAATAAAACAAGAAGGATAATTGATTTCTTGAACTACATAACGAACCTGAGAAATAAAAAACGCAAATATTTGGAAACATTTGAGTGATTTCTGCAAATCACTTGAACTACTCTGGATCCCCCGCTGAGCAGCAGTTTCCCCCTAGAACGAGGCTTCCCACCAATAAATGTTGCAGGACCGTAGTCTGATGAAGGTGCCCTAAGGCCTAATCTGATACAGAAAATTCTGTGAGTTTGGTGTCAGTACTAAGTGACAATGTTTGTCAGCTGTAATGGTTGAAGTTCATTGTCATTACTTCCACGATTGTTGTTTAAAAATATAAAATACCGCTTATTGGTAGATTTTATACATCAATGTGACTTTATGAAATATTTCCAGGGAGTGGAAAATATGTTAATTTGAATAGCGAAGCGCGCGAGGTCTTAAAATAGAATGTAAATGATTATACCCATGGGGCTCAGACATCTAGGCAAAGTTCTCGTTTCAAAAAGTGTTTTCGGAACACCCGGGCTGTTTTAGAAAGTGTTTCAGGAAAATCGTCCGTCATTGCGGTTTGTTTGTCTGAGTCTTGTCTTGTCTTCGCTATTAATCTGTGACATTATTTCTGACATTTAACTAACGATATAATGTTCCGACGTTTCAGCGACTTCACGACGCCATTATCAAGGAATGATAAAAAATGCAAGTTTAAAAGGAGTTCAGTCCTGCAAATACAGATAGGAAGTTAGGCTAAACAAAGACTTAAGCACAGATTGAATCTGTTTGCACGTTCAAGTGCAGCCTTAATTATTTGCCTTAATTGATGCGAGAAAAAATCTCTGAGGTATATAAAAGCTTTAGATGTGATAGGGTGAAAAATAATTACGAAGAAATATTTTCTGCTGCTCACTTTCTTCACATGTTTTCATTTAGCTTACCGCGGTGAGCTAACCGCCAACGATTTTGCCCCTTTTCCACACAATCGATTCGTTTAGGCGAAATGAAATATCCCCAGGCGATTTTCAACATGAAAAAAATGTGTAATGTCCTAGAAACTTCTACCATAGGTAACTTTCAATGAAAGGTGGATAGTCAATATCAAACACGTAAGAAGCCCATGGCCGCCATGCTGCGCTACTTCGTACCTATGTATGTATGTAGAGCACACGCGCCCGTGAACAACGCCACTAACCACGATGACCATGAAAACTCAAACGTACGCATGGTTTTCCTATTTTCTTTGCTCACATGAAGCTATGGGGATCCGTTATAAAACTTCAAACGGAGATATATGTCGAAACTTAATTGCATAGAAATACAAAGTAAGCAAATCTTACTAAATCTTACTAAATCTAACTTTCGTTGGTGATTGTTATGAAAGCTTGAAAAGGTGTGTCTTTAAACAGCAGTAACATTTGGACTGGATCGTATTTCGAGTGGCAGTTTGTTCCAGAATGATGGCCCAGAATGGGCAACGGTTTAGGTCTTGTGTTTAGTTCTTGGGACCTTAAGAGGCCCTGGACACAGGAGTGTAGGTGATGAGCTATACTGGAGTGGAGTTGAAGAATCGACTTGATATTTCCTAATACATTCTGGGGCTTGAGAAAGAAGCAAATTAATTCACTTGATTTATACATACAATGGTCGTAATCAGGCATTATGTAAAAAATATCTAAATCTGGATTGACGCTAATTAAAAAAGATTAAATGTTGAAGGATCTGATAACTTCAGTGACCTTCATCAGTACGCATTTTCGCATTTTTAACTGATGAAGTTTACTGAAGTGATCAAAATGTCTTCAACTCCGATTTACATTTTTTTTTTCTTTATTTCGTATGTTTCTTTCGTTTTTAGGATTACCCTAAAAACGTGATAATCGTTGTTCGCAAAATTACACCTATAGCTCTTGGAAATGAAATTAGAAGGCGATTTGGAGAAGACGACTCGACAATTAACAATGAACAAGAAAAGACAACCTTAAAGTTTATCAAAGCTGCCATCTCTTTCATCCCAGAAGCGAAGGATGCTGGGACTGATTTTACCAACGCTGCCTTCATTTTCGCGCAGCCAAGAAGAGAGTTTGTCATTAAAGCTGGAAAAGGCGACTGGGAATTTTACTTTTCAGAGGAAGCGGACGGAAAAATTTGTGGCAAGTGTGTACGTACAGGCTCGATATGGCGCTACCTATGGAATGGTGCTGGGAAATTTATTCATGTTGCTGTCAAAGCATTATCCATCATCGGACCTGCGGGTTTGAAGGCTTTGATGTCCGCATAATGGGCTCCTTTACCCCTTCTGGAAAGTCACAACATTTTCTTGTAGTTTTTCAACCGCCGTTAAAACAATACAATACAATACAATACAATACAATACAATACAATACAATACATACTAGTTATGCAACACTTTCGAGTGGTATACTATGGAATATCCCACGAGTCACTTGTATTTTCTCGGTATACACACGAGCCTTTAGGCGAGTGTGTATACGAAGAAAATACAAGTGACAAGTGGAATATTCCATACTATACCACGAGAAAGTGTTGTGTAACTATTTTATACCATGCCATAGGAAATACGCTGACTAAATTTCGTCGAGAATAAGTCCACAGCGCACGATGGGAAGGTTGGGTTGAATACCGTCGAATATACAATGGCTTTCCTGTATTCTGATTGGCTGTATTTTCTATGGCATGGTATGAAATACAATACAATACAATACAATACAATACAATAATACAATCTCTATTAACGTGGTCAGCACGCTTAGCTAAAAAGCTAGTTTACAGGTGCGCCACGAAATAAAAATACAAAATAGAAAAATAAAAACGGTCTTACATATTATCAAGTTGATGTAATGTTAAACAAATGAGCTGCAGTGTTTTATCAAGTTTAAAATACGAGGCGCAGCTGAATGTTTTATTATTATTATTATTATTATTATTATTATTATTATTATTATTATTATTATTATTATTATTATTATTATTATTATTATTATTATTATTATCTCCTGGATAAGAGCAAGGACATCCTTCGCTTTACTAAGATCCGCACTAATCTGCCTAAGAGGTTCAAGAGCTAGAAGGAAAGCCTTTTGTGACTTTAAGAACATTGATATTGACGTTGAAACCCAGGAGGGAGCCATCGTGTAAACACTGTTCAAATAGGTTTTAATAGTTTATTTCCTTTATTTACTTTTACCTTGTTATACCGATACTGACGTTGAAACCCAGGAGGGAGCCATTATGTAAACACTGTTGAAATAGGTTTTAATAATTTATTTCTTTTACTTTCTTTTACCTTGTATATACCAATTTGTATGGAATATGTTAATTAATGTTATGATGACGATAGTAGTATTAGTACTAGTTGTAGTAACCATGATATCATGACATATATGATATGACGATGATGATAATGATGATAATAATAACTTTTTGTGCCTTGGATATTTTAATATTGGAATTTTAACCTTGTAAATGGCAACTTGTCTGGAATATGTTAATAAAGATTTGATTATTATTAATAAAAAAAATATATTATTATTATTATTATTATTATTATTATTATTATTATTATTATTATTATTATTATTATTACAAGTGAAACCGGTAAAAACAATATATAATTATATATCCCACAGAAAACAGGTGAATGTGAATAGGTTAACAAAATAGATTAAGGTGAACCAATCTGCAGCTTACTTTTATAAGCAAATGCCTACATTGTGCAGTTCCAGAAAATATCCATACCCACGCCAAGGAGATGGTCACTGGAAATTCCGAAGGGGGAGGGGGGGGGGGGGGTAGGAGGGGGGGGGGGGGGTGATCTCAATAACCCAAGTTTTTAAAAGAAAATATGAAGCTATACTGGAAATTCCAGGGGGTAGGAGGGTCCAAAGCAAAGAACCATCCTTGGGGGAGGTATGGATATTATTTGGAACCACACATTTTAATTAGACTGCCATTAATCTATTGAAGACACTTTAGCCTGTGCTGCAAAAAAACTTGACGTCTTTACTTAACCTGGAGTAAACTTTATGGTGTGTAATAATAATTATGTCAATTGTTTGTAATTTCATTATTTTTATTGGAACAAAATACTTTTGTCACAAGCCCCAGAATGGTTTTAAAACTTGCATGTAATTAAGTGCCAGTATTCACATGTAGCCTAATTGGGTTCTGGGATGCCCATATTACATAATTACTTACTTATCCTCATCGGGCCCATGAGAACTCTTGAGGCTGGGTTCATATTACATAAATAGCTATGAAGGTCACTAAAGTATGTTCAGGTTTAAACTGGCAACATGTGGGAATCAATTGTGACAATTTTATTACATTAACAAAATGTGTATTTCTGACTTAAGAGGAATGTCATTGCAAAGTCTTCAAGTCACCTTTAAATAGAAACAAAACAAACAAAAACTATTTATTTTGGTGAAATTGCTATCTTTCCAACATGCAAACAGTATATTAAAATTAAATGGCCTTTTTAGTGTGTGAAACAAAAAACTGACTGCTTTCATGTTGGGCTATTGGATCCAATAATTTGCTATATATTTAAGATACAAAAATGATATTTATGGATTTTTTACTTTGTTGTTGTTTCCGGAGAAACATCAGTCTTTGGATAAACATATAATGGTTTCACCTTGCCCAGTCTACCTGAGTCAGGCAAGGAAGAAATCGATTTTCTTTGCACCCTTACTTTCAATAATCATTGCAGAAAAATGTCAGATTATTAAATGTTTTGGACCCTAAAGCTGAATTTTTGTAATCTGTTCATCTCAAAACATTACATTACAGAAATCTTTGTTTGGTTTTCTCGTAGAGCAAGTTGTCAACAAAAACTAATATGGAGTTTATTTAAATCAAATTTACAGCTACTACATGGCTCATTTCCAAAAGTAAAAAAAAGAAAACTTGGATCTTGACAAAGTGCAAGCCAACAAGTCATGATAGGCATTCCAGTTAATCTGAATAGCACACTGGTTAGCCTTAATAGCTCTCTGGTTAGCCTAAACAGTACTCCATGCAGTAAGCCTGAGTATAGTTAGCTTATGTGGCTTGAGGTTAGGCTATATATTTATTGGGTTAGGAATTTCTGGCTTGTATGGCACTTATGTGTCATGAAACATGCGAGCCATTCCAGTTAACCTACATAAGATTCCAGTTAGCCTAAATAGCACTCCAGTTAGCCTTGAAAACACTTTGCCTGTTGCCAAACAGTACATCCACTCGGTCAATATTCTGACAAACATTTCCTCACGTCTAAATAATGAAAGGATGCGATTCTTATTAATTTGAAGTAGCTTAAAATTCAGATGACAAGCATAAATACAAATTACATGCAATGACGAAATGACTGAAACTCAAAATCTTTTTTTTCCTTCGAGCTCAGCTTTAATTCCAGTTTGCACGATTTTATCGTTAGCACTTTTATATATGCTCACACATGATAAACGTCGAATACATAAGTTTAAACCAGTGTTCAAAATAAAATCGTTGTACAGTGAGAAACGCTTACCTCAGGTCCCTGTAAGTTTCTGTAAGAAATGTTTGCGAAACGTTTCCCTCGCCGTGTCTCCTCATTACATATTCTTCGTTATCGGGAATACGAATAGAAGAAGAATACCCCGTGTTTGGAAACTCGTTGTGATCGCGTCAAGAAGGAAAAACATCGGCAAAACTACCCTATATAACTCAAACTATATAACTCGTCGCCATTTTGAACATTTTCCTGTCGTGAGCCCGCAATACGGACCAAAGGGAATCCCCTAGCAGCGGAGAGGGGGAGGGGCTGCTGCTAAACTTCTCCCCAGGCTCCACTCCTTTCGTCTGAAAGAAATAAAATCCATCCTGGCAAAAACCAATTAAAATGAGAAGAAACTGACAACGCCATCATAAAGAGCATACACTCCTGCCTTTGGCAAAATTTTCTTTTGTTTCTACCGCAAATGGTCGCTGAGCAGGAAGCCAACAAACTTTTCAATTGTACTTTTCACTGCCGTGCATTTTCAGGAAAAAGTAATCATGGCCATTTTTTAAAGCACTATTTAAAAAACTACAACTTCGCTTAAAAATATCCTAAGAGAAAGATTCTAGTAAAGATTTCAAGCGAATTTAAAATTGTGGCCCTTTCTGGTCACGTGACCGATGACGTCACCCTATGTCTCATATGAGAAGTAGTTTATGGTAAGAGTTATTTGTATACGACATAGTAGTACTGCAGGCTTCAAACTGACCAAGTTATTTGGCATTTACGATTTTTCAGTTGAAAAGGATTCTGGGAAGGTTCTTATTATAATTATATATTGTTTTTATAATTATTATTACTTTCCACACCGGGCCTTTCACTTTTTTTGCTTGTTTGTTTGTTGTTGTTGTTGTTGTTTTTTTTTTATTTATTTTACCCATCCCCACCGAAGTGGACATGGAATCAAAACCAATAAGCGGATGCTAAACTCTTCTAAAATGCAAACGTTTAACTATAATTGCGTTCGACGATAGTAGAACGCATTCTAATCTTGTGAAGCTAAAATAATCGAGATTTCGTTTGGACTGGATTTGCCTCGCTTTCGTTATTGGCCTCGGTTTGACAATCTCACTCGAGTGGAGTCGGTGATACTTTATATGGATTTCGATCATGTCACCATTGTCGACAGAGCGAGGGACAACTACAAGATACTTTTCCTTGAGGCTTGGCACTTTGGGCGAGACCACAATGCTGGCAATGAGCGTATTGACATAACAGCAATTTGCATGTCTTTCGCGTGATTCGATTTTGCGCAACAATCGCTTTGTGACGCTTGCCATCGTAGCAAGCGCAAATAGTAAGCCACTAAAAAAGCCGTTACCGGCCTTTATGACATTTGATACTGATGAAAACCGCAGATGTTCGGTCGAAACGTCTCCTGCATGGGGAAAATAATAGTTTTTCACGCAAGGCAATTACAAGTAGCACATTGTTCTTTAATGGCGGACATGTCGAACCCACTACATAATCTACGATTACTCCTAGTTAGTATGGGTAATCAAATGGTGACGCGTGAAATTAGGAAATAATATCACGCGCGTTTTGTCAAAATTCTAACAATTACCCGAGCCTTCAGGCGAGGGAAATTATTAGAATTTTGACAAAACGCAAGTGAAATTATTTCCTAATTTCACGAGTATACCATTTGATTACCTTTTAATATCATGGTCAGCAAATTGCTTACAATTGTAGGTTTTTTTACTTGTTTATCGATCGTATCGAGAAATCCAAGCTTTGAAAAGTTTAAAGCATACATTTTGGCTAAAGTTCGCAATTTTCAGAATTTTTCGACAAAATTCCTTTAGAATCCTTCTTACTGTTTATAAAATGTTTCAAAGTTGAGAATTGTTCGTATGCTATTCATGTAACTGGCTTCGTTTAACGTTAACGTTTATTGCAGGACCAAAGCAGACTGGTCTAGATGAAATTCAAGCGAAAATGTACAAAGTTTCAGACTTTTAAGTCAAAGAATTAAAATTTTGGAAAACATGCCTGTCAAGAAATGATTGTTATGGCAACTTCATGTTCCACAAACAAAAGCATGTTTAGTTGCAATGCTTAGATTTGAAACAGTTTAGAGTTAAGCCATGCGGGCATATTCCCCTCGCGGTCTGAATAGCATTTAATAGTGAGTTCACTAACTTATCTAAGCGTTAGCCCATTCATTCTTACAGTTATAAATTAACTTCATAGGGTACCAGTACCAGTCTCATGTTCTTAATAATTATGCTAAGTGTTATAATAGGTTAACGAGAAGATCCGACATGTTTGCAGTGCTTATTTTTATTTTCTTTAATTTAAAGATAAGCATTCTTCTTACATCTATGTTTCATACATATGGTAATGTTCCATACAACTTAGCTTATGATATTATGTTGCATGATCAAGTTCAACCTTTTTCCAACGATATTAGATGTTACTTACTAAACGTCTGTAAGAAGTCAGGGATTTAAATAAAATGTCGAGTTGTTTTGATTGAAACGCACATGTTCGTCTTGCACAAAATCCCATTTCCAAAAGTGTGGTTGATGCGATATTATGGACTGAAGGCGTTATTGCACAAGCAGCCTCCCATAACCTTGGTTTTCTCGTCCTCTTAGAGCGAAAGGTGGCTGCGCAAAAACTGGAAGATCTATACGGGTTAAGAGAGACTGCTACGTATGTCTCTGAGATTACGCTTGCTGCAGAACTTCTTTAATTTTATGCTTTAAATCGACATTTTTATTCCTCTTACATGCGCCATTTTGGTATGTACCTAAAAATTATAAGGCTCTGACTGAGATTATCGAGAGTTGCTGGACAGGCTCGAAAAATCGAAAATCCTGATACTTTGCCTGAGGCAAAACTTGTATTGCGAGTTTCTCGAAAACTATAAATTTTTAGAAAGTTGCAATAGCATTTTGAAAGATAGTTCTCCGAAAGTGTTCTTTAGGCAACTAAAGTATCAGAATTTTAGACTTTACGAGCCTGTCCAGCAACTCTCGATATTCTCAGTCAGAGGCTCTTAAAATAAGTCCGCGTAGCGTGCGTGCGTGAATAAATGAATTCCTCTTCTCTTTACCGTTAATAATTCTTAGGAGTGTGTCCATAACAAATACTGGCAGAACCAGGCAGGAGGTATTACAGCTTAAATTACAAATGTCGCTCAAACGTCTCTCAAATGTGGGGCATGATGAATTATCAATTGTGGCAATATTCTATTCCCTCCAAATTATGGGACCCCCGCAAGTATGGCCATTTTTTCACTTATTTATGCATATTTAATTAGCTGATCTTGATTGACCAGTTCCACACAAGAAAAAGCTTTTTGAAAATAAAATTCACTGGATCATTCCATGGTTGTTGGAATCAACGCACCAATATCCAAGGTTGACGCCATTAGTCCCAGTTTCTGCCTCACTCGGTCGTGCGTAGAATAATCCCAACTTTGAAAATTCGTAAAAAAAGTCGCACTTTTAACCAAATCCAAAACTTTTTGCGTCCTTTTACTCAATATAAAAAAAAGATTTGATCCTGTCAAAAAAGTTTTGAGGGGCTATTGGCACTTAAACAAGTAGATACAATACAATGGACTGTTAATATGTTAAGTAAAATAATTAACATTATGTGCACAAAAAAACTGATTTAGAAGTTGAATGCTTGCGGTAAATTTAAAGTTTTATCCATCACTAATAAGTGCTTTAATTTGATACTGGATTTCCTTCATGAGCAAAATGCAGGTAAAAATAGAGGTTGACAACTTATTTGAAGACAAAGAGGGGTGCACCTGAGCGGAATACAAAAGAATGGTAGGGTAACTTGTTTTCCATCTAAAGATTGCAAAACAATCCCCATCGAACTTTCCATACGAGCGCTGCCAGAATTTTACGCTCAAGTTACAGTAACAACAACAACAACTTTATTTGTTCCCCTGATTAAAATTAATCTTATAAAAATTAGTAGTGATAGAATAAAAATGAGTAAATGGCTGTCCGAAATAACCATAATGGGTACAGCACAACAAAACAATGCAAATTATTAAGTTAAATTAACTTTCATAACTGCAACGAAATCCAATGGAAAAAATGTACACAATTCTTCGAAACAGACAACAGCAACATACGCCAACAACCGATAAATACGATACTAGTACCCAGTATTCTAGCTGGGCACACCTCTGTGCTGACGTGTCACATGCTTTTCTGGCGAAAACAAACTACGGATTGACACATAATTCCAGCACAATTTGGGGCATAACACTGTAGATGACGGAGCATCGGGCATAATGCTGGCATAATACTCCGATTTTGCAGCAACTGATGAAATGAATGAACAAAAAAAATCAAATAAAGAAAAAAATAAAATTGAATAATTGATGGTTTGGTGCAGTAAACAAGTTTACGTTTTGTTTTGTGGGAGAAGTCGGTGGAATATTGGCCGCAGCTGCTGTTTGTGGCTGTGGTCACATCAACAGCATCAAGGCTACTAACTAAAGTTAAAGCAAAGACCTCTCTTCTATTCAATCTACGGGTGCATTCGTTTGGGAAATCCGGATTTGGATTTTGAAATCTGGATTTCAGATTTCCCAATGAGCACGAAATAAATCTAAAAGCGTGGATTGTGTCGCACCGACATCTTTCACCGAGGTAGATTCAAATTAAGAAATCCAACCTTAGACTTTATGGGTTTGCTATTTTTGCATTTTTTCTTTTGAAACATCGCAAAAAGAGATTTGCAAATTTGTCCTCCTGAACAGCGCGGTCTATGCTCCGCCATTCTGCGCGCGTAATCCAACAGGGAACTTTAGGAAACCAAGATTGCCAACAACCTTTGTTTTCACAAACAAAAGGTTGAATGAGCTGGAAAACAGCTGTGCATGTGCTTTATAACTCTTGAAAAATTTCTTTCCCGTCTTTTTTGAAGAACAACCGACGTAAAATGACTAAGCTCTGCGTATTTTAGGACAGAGCACTAATTTTTCGATCTTTTGTTTGGAACTAACACACTCACTGAATCCTCTCCGTATCCTTGGGCACATAAGTCTATAACTTCAGACCGCCACTGTTGCCTGCCCTTCGCCTTCCTCCTCAACTCTCCCCAGCTGGCATCGCTCGCCCACATCTTTTTTTCCAATGTCCGTCGCCAGGTTTCTTTTGGTCTTCCTCTCGCTCTTTTTCCGCGTTGATTCCAGTGACTCTTGGGATGGCAAATGGCTCCTGAGGACATGGCCGATCCAGCGCCACCTTCTCTTCTTCACTTCAGAGCTGATGTTGTTCATTGTTCGAAATGGTGTTGGGCTCAGAAGATTTTCAGGATGCGGTGTAAGCAACGATTTTGACACTTAACAGAATCTTTTGGAACTAAACGTCAGCTTTCCATTACACAATCGAATACAATTTTCAGTGCCATTCTGGATTTAGTTAGCGCATCACAGACCGCTGCTCGCGAGAAATCCTATTTCAGATTTTCCCCCAAAAACACAAAATAACAAATCCACGAAATCCAACTTTGGATGTTTCAATTGAAATCCACCTCGAAGAATATTTCGGTATGTCAAAATCCGTTTTTTAAATTTGTGTTTTACTGGGAAATCCGAAATCCAGATTTCCCAATTGAATTCACCCTAAATCGATGATCCAAAGCAATGCAAACTAACTTAAGTTATAGCCAAGCAGGATGCCTGAGTTAAACAGCCAATCAGAATACGGTCTTTGAAGTTTCTCTTGGCACTTGCACCTGCGAGATGAACAAAAATATGCAAAACCATTAAGCTACCGTGAAAAATAACGGGACGAAGGTGAAAAAAAAGGCAAACAACACACTACATTCTGCGGTGTCTGGCATTCTGTAAAAGTTTAACCTTGGTTTTCAAATTTGGACGGCGGTTTTCCGAACGAAGATATGAAACAAAAAACGACAACCAGACATACTTTTCTCTGGTCGGCCTGTTTACATTTTAGTGCTGTTCTGAACTATTTCTACAGGCTAATCAGAACGAAGGGCCTCTTCATATGAGTACGGTTACCAAGATCTCGCCTCGCTCCGATTTCCTTTGTAAAAATTTCCATGTGTTTATATGAAGGAGGACTAGCCCAGTTACAGAGATCTTGGTTTCTACAACCGAGATCTCAGCAACCGGGATGGAAATTTTCCCATATGAACACTCCAGCCCGGTTACCCGGACGAAACGTTTTTGACAAATTTTCTTCGCTTTCGCAACAGGGAGGCAAAACTGGCATAACTTTGCCTTGTATGTATTTCTACTTCAGAAGTATTCGAATTAGCTTCATTAGTAAAGTTACAAGAGTCGCCAAAGCTACGATAGTTGCGAATGATGCAACTTTTTGTTGCGCCATTTTGGTTTTGTTTCTTGAATTTCATACCGGTCGACTTTGTTTCTTGACTTCATCCCGGCCGGCTGAAATTTCCCATATGAACATACGACAAATTTCGCCCACGGCGGAAAGCGGGCTCATGCGTTGGTGTGACCGCAAACTTGGCCGCAAGCACTAACTACAGTTTAGTATGACGCCATGTAACTAAAGACTTACTATAGATAAAGTGGAGTTACGGCGCTGATGTGACCACAGCCAGTATTATTGTTAGTTATACCATACGGTAGGCTCGACTGCACTGCATTTTCTTTTATTGCCTGCCTAAGTGGGAAAAATGATAAACTGGAAGTGGCTGTTTTCACTTTGTTTGCCAAGCATAATTTGCGGAGCATAATACCATGTTTCCGAGAGTGACGCCAGCGACACAATGCCCCATTTTAAGAGCATAATGTGTCAGCCCCTAATTAACAAACCCTGCAACCACAATCATGGACAAAAGTTGAGACAAACGAACATCGCAATTTTTTTCGCGAATGTCTTGACTTACAAGTGGGTAAAGGATATTTAATCACCCTCTTCCTCCGCTCAATGTTGTTTCCTGGGGTTCGCAATTCACCCGACTTTGTTTTGACGAGGCGACAACATTGACAACATTGAAATGGGGGAGGGGGGTGTTAAGGTACCCTGAATAAGTGGAAATTTGGTCTCAACAGTTTTGTCCATGATTGTCTGAGGAAAGAAATGTCTAAAAATAATGAACACATTGTCCCGCTCAACATCCATGTGATTTCACAAACCTGAAGTTCCGCCGAGTGTTATTGCAGCCATAAAATTTCTGATGGCACTCTGTGTTAACGTCCACACGAAAATTAGTAGTAACATCCTTTCCATGATCCCTGTAGCTTAAAAAATAATAATTATTATTATATGCGATAATGAGACCTCCACAAAATATGTGCACCTGCATGAACGCCTTCTGTCTTAATTATGGAAATATTACGGTGACTGTGAATCAAGTCATGGGGTTCTTAACATATCACGTGACAAACGTTCACTCGCGCGTAGCCTTGCATGTGTGTCATAACGACCGCTGTGATATTATGTCGTTTGTAAAGCCCTAATTTTGACTTCATATTGCAATGTTAAAGGTTATGTTCAACCTAAGGTAAGTCATGCTTCAATTCGAAACACGACAGAAGGCAGGGATGATTAACATCCTCTAAAACTCACTCAACCTTTTGTCAAGACAAACAAAGACAGCGTGATCGAAGCCAGATGTGTATTTTGTCAAAAACACCAAATTTTATATTGTATTTGTTTAAAATCGCTTTTATTTCCACTAAGCAATCAAACCTTTGTTTCACGACTTATCGACAGAGACTCTGTTTGATTTTCTTGTAGTTTCATCTCGCATCTGATTTTTGGCTAGACAATTGATATTCAAGAACAAAGTGTTCACAGCTCTTGATAATTATACATGTAAGTGAATAATATCTATTCTAATTCTCAGTTTGGCAGTTCAACTTTGTGGAACGAGTGTTTCAAAAGATACTTATAGCGCTCAACCTTATTTCTTGGATATGTGCTTACCTTGTGGCATGAAGAGTTCAGTCAGTGGAAAGGTTTATAGATTTTAGCAGCCAAGTTATACGATTAACCGGTATTTTCTGGTCGAATATAGGTCGGCATCAAACCCAAAACAACGAAACAAAACCACCGAGGCGAAACGAGCGAAACGAAGCAAAATGACCGAACCAATTAAACCCCATAACCGTTATTGATAGCTAACCGTAACCGATCTAATCTGAAGTTATCCACAGCTTACAGGCTAACGGGAGAGCACCTTGCACTCTGGAATTGAAGCTTTTATAAAATGCACGTGTCGTTCGATCGTCAAAATATTCAAAAGCGTTTACTGAATTAATTAATTTTAATTCAAATTTGTTTAACTAAGGTCCCGTCCACACTAATCCGGATAAATTTTCAAACAGAGTTTTCGCCCCGAAAACGGATAAAACGTTTTCCGTCTACACTATCGTTTTTGTATCGTTTTCAATATTTTCACCGTCTACACTAATCTGGATAAATTTGGAAACGAAACGCGGCATCGGCCCGACAGTAGACTTGTGATTGGCAGAGTATGCCTTCATTTATGCCTGCACTAAATTGAAATTGACGAATTTAATTTTAATATTATTTTTGTCGACGCCGAGGAAAAAAACTACTATTTGTATTTTTGATATTGAAAGACAGCAATCAACTCTAAAAAGAAAGAAGAAAATTTACAGAATGCAGAATTGAATGATTTGATGTTGCTCAGAGAACGGCGAAAGAAATGTACCACGATTAATAACACACGTGCAGAGCTATTGTACTGAATTAACGGTCGAAACGGGACTGTGACAGAGATCACAGGGGCATTTGACGTCAGCGTTTTCGAAAAGCTCTCTTTTTGGCCGTCCACTCTACACCACCTAGCCGACGTTTTAAAAATTCTCCATTCTGGAGACCGTTTTCGGTGACTGAAAACGTCGTTTTAGTGTGGACGGTTGGCCAAACCGGAAAAAAGAAGTTGCGTTTTCAAATTTATCTGGATTAGTGTGGACGGGGCCTAAGAAGGGAAAGCCATGGGAACGAAGTTGAACCAGCACGCGATTTTTAAAAGTGGAACTGGGGATTGGGGGCTAATATTCACGGGGATGGTGGCCACCTTCGCCTTCATGCTAGTGTCGCACTTATGTCCAGTATTGAACGCAAGTATTGTTTAATATGTACTTCATGTTTGACTTGGTTATTTGACATTTCCATATTACTTCATATTTGACAGAATTAGGTGTGTTTTGGTGAACTTTTATTAACGAGGACACTTCGTGATGCCTTTCATAAAGAAGGTGCATCTCATTAGCGTTCAATCCTGGACATATCTGTAGTGTCGTGCGGGACTGATTGACGAACCTTTTGTCGGTAAGAGGTTTTGCACGGCGGCCATGTTTCATGGCAGGAACAATAAAAGTGTTCTTCATTAGAATGAACATTTTTTTGCCACGGGAAAAAGATTCTATTGGAGGGATAAGTCAGGTTTTTGACTCTTTCGACAAAGACATAGCTTTGCTAAAACATTATACTCATTTTGCCATTAATGTTATTTTTGGCACCTTAGGGCTGCTGCCTTGAGCCCTGTGATAGCTTAGCTGTGATCGGAGAAGGTAAGACTTTCCACCAATTTTCTCGGGCTAGCCAGACCCCCATGGAGGTAGGGGAGGGAGGGGAGGGAGGGGAGGGGGTGGTCAAGTATTGTTGAATCGGGCCAGATCCAGGGACAGATAAACATCCGTACTTATCAACTTAATTTTATTTTTCCAACAGCCCAACCCGGGAATTTACAGTCGAAACCGAAGAAGCGTGAACGCCAAAAATTATTTCTGGAATGTTTATTGTTCTACGACCAATCAGATTCGAGACGTAACCGCAACAAACCGCAACAGTAATTAGCTCAAAGGTTTCGATTCTTTTATCACGAAACGACTTTTTCGTCTACATTAAGTCTTGAGATCACCACCGATTAACAAACACTCTGGAATTATTAATTTTCTTCCATTTCAGAGTTGAAGCATAATCAAAGGATAACTATAAACGATAAATACTGAAAAGAGAAAAATAATCGAACAGACATGGCTAGACAGCGCGTCTGGAAGCGGAATAAAATTGATTTTTCACAGCAAATGCAAACTTGCGCGCCGTTGCAAATTCAAATATTATGTGTGCCGTTAAAACTTGAAAAATGGGTGCCGTTGCGTGACATACTGGGCCAGAGAATTTTGCTGCAACGCGCTTCGTGAACTGTTCTGGCTCCGCATCGAAGTAAGGTAGAGAGAACATTTTTGTTAAGTTTATTCAATAAATTTTTTGGTGAAATGGGGAAAAGGATAAAACCTAGAAATGTTTGTAAGTAGAAAAAACCGGATAGGCCGTATTTTTTTAAAAAAATAATCAAAAATTCTATTCTGCTTCCAGACACGCTGTCTAGCCATGTCTGTTCGATTATTTTTCTCTTTTCAGTATTTATCGTTTATAGTTATCCTTTGATTATGCTTCAACTTTGAAATAGAAGAAAATTAACAATTCCAGAGTGTTTGTTAATCGGTGGTGATCTCAAGACTTAATGTAGACGAAAAAGTCGTTTCGTGATAAAAGAATCGAAACCTTTGAGCTAATTACTGTTGCGGTTTGTTGCGGTTACGTCTCGAATCTGATTGGTCGTAGAACAATAAACATTCCAGAAATAATTTTTGGCGTTCACGCTTCTTCGGTTTCGACTGTAATCACCCCAGCACCAACCGCTCGCTCCGTTGAACAACCAAACATCTCTTCAGTTGATAACCCGTCACTATCTGTTTGCAAGTGTATTTGACGTGAAAAATTTAAAACCTTATGCTGGCTGCGGATCACTCAACTTGTCGTTTGACATCCGGTTGTCGATGTCGTTATATTCTATCGATTATTCTTCTCGTGGTCTTGGTAACTCTCTATACAATAATAAGCACGAGAAATTACGGGCCTTACACTGGTAATCACCCTTTCTTGCCCGCCCAGAATTGTGAATATCTTAACAGCAAGGACAAAGATCACCTTCTAAACATGACGTATACCGTGCACAAGATCCTGGATGAGTTGGGTATAGAACACTGGCTAATGTACGGGTCTGTCTTCGGCGCAATTCGTGCTCGTGGGCCTCTTCCATGGGATGATGATGTTGACATCGGTTTTAACGGTTCGGGAACGTTTGCGTCGATGAATTTCGACGACTTTGTATCGGCGTTTGAGTCAAAAAAGCTGAAGGTTTATCATAGAAGATGGAGTACGAGCAACATGATGCACATTTACAGCAATGATCTGCCTCACATAAAAGTGGACTTGTTTGCTATGTATAATTATAATGGATGGATGAAGAGAGCTGGTTTAGAGACGTGGATATTCCCGTTACACTATAATCGCCGGCATACATTTCCTGCACGCCTAGTAGGAAAACCTTTACCACAGGTGCACTTCGGCTTCTTTAACATGCCGGCTCCAAAGGAAGGAATTGAAATCCAGAAGCATCTATATCCGGAAGACTGGTGGAAGGAAGTAAAACCGGCCACCTGTGAGTAACACAACGCAAAAGAATTGCAAACGTTGCGTTACTTTACATAAGTGATTACAAAAAGTTCACCACAACTAACCTAATCAATTCTGTTGAAAATAAAGTAATATGGAAATGTAGCATGAAGCATGAAGTGCTTATTAAACAATATATACCTGCGTTCAATCCTGGCACAAGTGACTGCCACTGCCACGTTCACTCCTCTGTACTAGTTTGAAATAGGTTGAAAGGAGTATAGAATGGTCCTTTTATTTTTTCTTTTAAAGACGGATTTCGCTTAACGTTCGAGCAATCTGCAATAATAATAATAATACACATGCAAAACTTTCCGCGAGTTCATTGGCTGAGAGCACGACAATTAATCCCGAACAGTGCAGGAAGTTGAAATTGAATGCAAAAAGTTGATATTACAGAAGGTTGAAATTTAATTGATTGACAGGAAACCTGCGAAAGAGCGCGCCCAAACAAAATGGCGGCCGCTGTCGGAGAGTTTGGAGGAGCCAAAAACATTGATTCATGCAAAGTTAACGAAAATTATAAATGTATAAACCAAAGTTATAGTAACTGGACGTTTGTGCAGCACAGAAGTGACTTAAAGCTACCAATCGAGCATTTTCTTTCGCGACAGCTCGTAAAGAAGGAAGGATTACAAGCCTGAATTGAAGTTCGCCCACTTCAGCCCATATCCATGCAACTGAATGAGGATAAACGCATCCACTTGGAGTGAAATGTTTGTATGTGTATTATTAACAAGTAATCACATAATTTTTTTCGTCGGCTTACAAAATGCACAGTCCTATGGAAAGATCAATCCACGCTGCGTCAGCTGCTTTTCTGAAAGTTGAGTGGCGTGCAAATTGATGACGTCACAAGTGGTTCAATGACCGTGACTCGTCCAAATGTCGACAAAACTCGACTTTGGCACCGAAAGGATTAATAGAGCCAATTGTCATTGCATGTTTAATTATTGTTTAAGTCGTTCCAGTTCCTCGCTTTAAATTCTATAACCGTCAATTCTGATGGTGTACTGTAGCATGGGAAATCTCACTTAGTAAGGTTCATGTTTGTTGCCGCTGTGTGCATTTCATTTCTAATCAAATTGGAATGGCCAAGAAACAAGACTGTTTAATAGAGCCTGATTCACGGCTAGCCTGAATTTTGAATACATTCCGACCTTTGCATACCTACTGTTTTTTTTTCTTTTTTTTTTCTTTTTTTATGACCTTGAAATTTCTGCTGGGTTTTTTCCTTACTAAGTGTGTGTAATTGTATGCGATCACCGCCATGAAGGAATTCTCAGAAGACAGGTTGATATGAATGTCACCAGAAAGTATAATACGCTGGATAGCAAAAGTAGAAGCACAGTTTGGGTAGTAAGAAATTTTAGTCTTGAAATATCGCCCTCTTCGAGGAGACGACCAGGATAAGCGAGTATTCGTCTGCAATCGTAGCGAGTAGGAATTCGGAGTTATTAAAGCTGTTATTCTTCCTAAAGTATCTTGCGACTCGCCAAAGTTAAGATATCGAGATTCAAAGAGAATGCAAACGAGGAAGATAACTTTTAAAGTAGCTGAGGGGCATCTTGGCGCAAGTAGCGTCGGAGATCGATTAGGCGCCGCCATCTTGCCCACGTGCGATAGTATATAAAGCCCCGTAAGGGGAGTGTCAGATTCATATTAAATAGATTTAGCCAAGCCTAAAAGCGGAGCTCCCCAGTTTTATTTATATATTTTATTTAATTATGAAGTTACGTGATGATACAATTTTCAACAGCAGCAAATGAGAGGAACAAACCAACCAACAAACAAAATCAATCATAATGAAATAATTCCACCGACAGCATTATCAGCCAGTAGTCCGGCTGTGCATAAACTCCCGGATAATCTTGAAGTATATCGGTCCGGGCTAATGATAGGGTGCGGAAAAAATAAAATAAAAATGCGGCATAAAAGGGCTGGGCTATTATGTATATCAAGTGGTTCACGAGGGGTGGATAGGGCACATGTCAAAGTTGACTGCCTGTCATGCGGCAAATTATGCATTTTCTTTTTAAGCTGATTTGACTGCTTTTCTAGGTTTTAGAGGAGAAAAATCACCGTTTTGCCGCCCAACTAAATAATTAGAGCATAAAAGAACAATAAATATCTGCATTAGAATACGTTTGATTATTTTTACTCATTTGCATTTTATCTCAATTTCGAATGGGAAGTCTTTTGGGAGACATTACATGACGTGTTAGAAGTATCTGCTGTCCGTATTAATGCGGGCGCACGTGTTACGTTGTAAACACGACAAAAGGAACAGACGACTCTATGTCACTCGTATTTTGACTTCATAGAAGGGCTTTCAGTCTAAATCGAGTAATTTTACTTTGTAAACTTCAGTGGAATGCAAGAAAGCAAAGAGAGAAAGCAGATTCATTCACGTGACCGTTTCCCTCGCTGACTTGATACTGTAAAAGGAAGTTGGCAGCATCAGGGTTTTACAGGTAAATCACTGATTGCTTAACTTTCACCTGCGAAAGATCGAGAGAAAGCGAGAATTTATTGTATATTTTGCTCACATTGCGCGATTTTGTCTAATTATGCGATTTTTAATGAATTGTGATTTGCAGTGCCTTGTTGCCCATTCTTTGCCAGCTTCCTTTTACTCTTTGAGAAATGAGGCATTTGTCTCTTCAATTACATAATTTTAAAATCATTTTATTCTGTAGTAGTTACCAAATGAACATGGTATACCGGCATAAGAGAAGTAATTACCTATACATCATGGGCAAATTTTGCAGGTATTACAGCATATGTCTGCACGTGTCTTAGTATAATTAGTCTCCTTCACAGGCATTGTTTGGACTCGTCACGTAACGCTCCCTACCCCACCAAACTGAACGGCATTCCTTTCTGCAGTTTAGCCAATCACAGCTTCCCTCACATTTTTCTGAGGTAGTCACGCCAAAACTCACCGACTAAACCAATCACAAGTGTCTTATTGTGACCCTGGTGTCAGAAACTTTAAACCGACACCAGTTTGCTGCGTTTTGAATTTGACCCACACCAAACATCACATCTGATATAAATCCTAATTCCAAAAATTTGATTTCAAGTACAACAGGAAGATCAATATCTGAAGCAAGTTAAAAGCTTTTCGGCTAACATCAACTGATGGGTGTCAAAACAACTAGAGTCAAAACAAAAGGAAAAGAATGTGGTTGAGGTTTAAGCAGCCCTTTATGGGAGAGGGAGCATTGCGTGACGAGCCCAAACAACGGCTGCGAAGGAGACTATAGTGTCTGTGCCCTAAAAAGAACCACATTTGGAAATCGCTGTATAATGCATTGCAAACCTTTGAATAAATTTATGTTATGTATGCTGATGGATTGTGTCTCTGGTGACGTCTAACTGAAGAAAAGGCAATGCTTGAGTTGAAAAATTACTATTTTGTCAACAAATATTCTTATAAATGCATGTGATGGTGCTGTTGACATTAAATCAACTTAAAATATTACTTTAAATCTTATTATATTTTGGCTTTCATAATCATTCAGTTAAAATTTTAAGATCCCCCCCCCCCCCTCCCCCCCAAATGCAAGGAAAACACATTTCTGAGGGTCCAAATTCAAACATCTTCCAAGGAAGCATGACCCAGACCCCCCTAGAATCTCTTGCCAGGTGGGCAGAAGATTATGTGGCTTTCGGCCAATTTATGCCTGTGTACACCAAAGAAACCCTGTTAGCCAAGTCTTCTGTTGAGAACCTGGTTGTCATATATTCAAAGAATGTAATGCCTTTAAAGCAACATGCTGAACCAAAGAGCAAATAAATGAGCAATTTTTTTTTTCATGCCTTTTCCCGATTAAAGCCTCAAATGAGAGGAACTGCAGTCTGCCAATTAGTTACATACAAGTTTAAAAGTTCTGGCCAGCAGAAAATTGGTTTTTGCTAGTAAAATCACTAGCCATTAGGCTTGTTACCTAAAACGTTAGTCACGATCCCTGAAGAACGAAGCCAATATCCAGCCATCTTGACCGAACAAGCTTCAATAAAGGATTTATTATATGGGCAAAAAGAGAACTTTTTCTTGCTTGACCAAGGCAGAAATCCCGGGCGGGCAAGATAGGCCCATCTTGTCAGCTTGGGATGAGCTTCCTTTTGCCTGCTTGCAGATTCACCCATGTAATGAATTCTGTGAACTGGTATCCTTTAAGAAATTCATGACTGGATCTTACCTGGCTTTATTTCATTAATTTTAAAATTGAAGCTGTCCATATAAATTGCATATTGTATACAGTGGGTATTACTTGCAAATTTCGCAACTTCAAACATCAACTGATGTTAACCCTTAGGTAAATGACCATGAATTAAATTTCTTCACTTAATTGTGCGACCCGTTTCAACTCTATGAACTATATAATTAGTCAACAGCACCAATCCAAATTGTTACATGACGATGTACAACTCCATTACCTCGATCCCCCAGCATCATGCAAAGATCTTATCAAGTCTTGTGTAGTTGAATGTTTAATTAAGAAATAAACTAATAATCTGCTTGTCCATTTATCTGTCTTTGAGTCTGTGACTCTCTGTGCAAAGTCTACAGCTGGTGTTAACCCTAAAAAAGAAAATAATCACATATCAAATGTTGTTAATTGATTATTGGGATCAGTATCGATATTTTTAATATTATTCCATGCAATAAAGATGATAAGGAAGTGTGGATGATGTTACAAATAATTAGGGATGGCATGTCACATTATGTTAATGTTGTGCAATATCGGATTCCCGGTCCCCCCCGGCATATTAAAGATCTCATCCCAGACCCCAGGGGGGTGGGGGGTACTCAGGATTTCAAGTGACGGGGATGATCGAATGGGAGCAAAAGTCAAGACCCAAAAAAATCCCTAGGGCTTCCAACAAAACCCCCAAAAATCCCTGGACCAAAAATTAACCCCCCCCCCCCCCCCAAAAAAAAAAAAAATCCCATACCGAATTTCTGACCCTTGAAATTTTAAACATTAAAAACATTAGAAATTGAATGTGTGTGTTTGTTTATCATACCATCTGAATTTTATCTTTCCTTCAACTCGTAGTATTTTAACACTAGAGACAACCAAGAACACTTCCTTTGATTGTGCTTTTTTTTTACAGAACTACACAGCTAAGGTCAGTAACGCCCAAAAAAATCCCTACTTAAAACAAGCATCCCAAAAAACACTTGCCAAATTTTCCTACCCCAGAAATTCCCCGAATCAAAAATTAAAAACCCCCAAAAATCCTTCTAACATCCACGTCACTTGAAATCCCGAGTACCCCCCCCCCCCCCCCCCCTGGGTCCCAGACCTTGCCGGGTATTATCCGCTCTAGAGGCAGGGGTTTCATGAAGGCACTATCTTCACTCATTGTGGCCGGGCGAAGAGAAACAAACTTGCCTTGTGCATGTAATAACCCTTCTATTTGTTATCCATGGACATAAAGGCCCTAAGCCACCCACACTGATTACAGAATTGCCACCAAGGCTTATTACAGGATAGTGATCCTTAAATTCATTATGCAAGACCACACCAGCCCAAGGTCACTGAATAATACCAATGGCTCATGCTGTCTGGTAACTGCTGACCTCTGTCATTTCATAAAATTCTGAAAAAATGACTGTAGCCATCAACCATTTAAGAAGACCATGATACTAGTGCAGTAATTCACACATTTGTGTCAAGATAACATGATGTTCTACTGTTTGTAAAGAAAAACAAATTTGTTGGATTCATTATCTGCATTTTTCTTGGTCAGCTTGGTAAAAAAAGAAAGAGAAAAAGCAAAACCATGCTTGAAATTTCTAGCTAGTAGAAAATTGGTTTTGGCTTGAAAAATCAAAGCAGCACGTCACTAGCAACAAGGCTAAGTAGGAAAAAAATTATTTTTGATCCCTGATTTTAGCTGTATAATTATTTATATTATACACGAGCTGTTATTTTGCAATAGAAATATTGCTTTTAACAAAGTAAAGGACATTCTACCAGTTATGCATTAAAATTACCTTTTTTTCTGAATTTTATGATTACCCAGCATTTCAGAGCCATTATTCATACAATCACTTGCTCAGATCACAGAGCGGGCATCTGCATAGCAACGTACTGGTGGCTGCCATCTGCTCCAAGGTGAAAATGGGGTACATCTCTTGTCATTAAACAGCTATCAAAATGTTGTCATTATTATAATCACTCGACAGTAAACTGTTAGAACAAATGGATTAAGTCAGTAAACAGCACAAAGGAGTTAAGTTAGTAAATTTGTGCCATTTTACAATTTTAAACAGCTGCGGTAAAATTAGTGATAAGAATACTTTTTTTAAAAATTATTATTTGAAATGAAATCTGTCAGTTGAGTAAAAACCAGAACCTGAGGCAGAGCATAGGGCAAGACTTGTCAGGACTGTAAAAGAAAGTAGAATGTAGAATTCAGGTCGGCATAAAATTTGAAATTTATATTTATATAGAAAAAAATGTCATTAATCCTTGAAACTCTTCAAACTGTGGTCTTTAATGAACTGTATACCCTTAAAAGTCAACTTCCTTTTAAATGATTAAAGTGATTTTATAGTTTGACATTTATATCGTTATGATAGGGAGAATACTTTGTTAGATCCTACACAGTTAAGCCCCATTTACACCTTCCTCCAAGGGAGCTGGCATCTGCCACAGGTTTATCCATCTGCTCAGTGTACCACAGAGCTGGCATCAATTGCAAGTGTATTCATGGCCATCTGCTCAATGTCAACTTCAAATGACAGAGCTGGCAAAACAGTACCAATGGTTCATGCTGTCTGGTAAATTCTCTCAACATCATTCCAAAAAAATTCACAAAATGCATAGTACTCCCAAGACAATTACATGTACTTTCAAATTCAATATTAAAGTAAATTTACATTTTATAAATTTAAAGGGCTTCTTTCAGTTATTATGTTGCTTAATGATTCACATCCTGATATCCACGTGGATTATAATGAAGTTTTAAATTAAGATGCAATTATTCAATATTGTAAACAATGGATATGTAATATTGCATACCATGTGATTTGCAAAAAAATGATGAATGATGTTGTCAGGTATTTTGTGAATTTTATGGTGATGGATTACCCAGCATTATCAGAACCATCTCTTTGCTAGCTGCCTTCTGCTCAGGATCAAACACAGTGCTACATATAAGCACTGTCATCTGCTTACAATTCAAAGATGACTGCCATATATGCTCCAGCTAGTATTTCCAAAGGGAGCCGGCTGACATCTGCCACAGCTCCCAGCCATCTGCTGAATGTACAAGAGGGTGTTAAAGGTTTTATGAATGGACTTATTTTTTGGCTTTTTGTCACGAACTGGGATTTAGTCTGTAGTTGTGATCAACTACTATTTTCCATAATACTATTCAGTGAAATGAAAGATCCATTAATCACAATAAACATTACATTGCTGTGATCTGCCAATCAATTTTACGTTGATCTTTCAGTTTCTGTTGTGGCTAGCTACGTACTGCTACTACATGTAGCTACTGAGTAAACACAAACAACTAGTGCTTCTACTATATGCAGGGGCAAAAAAGGAGATAGGCTTCTTATCTGCCATGCATGTCTAGTCACATAGACACTTAATTGCATGCACACAAATTGATTAGCCCTTTATAGCCTTGTCACTAATTACTTCATATGGGCATTCACAGGCCCACAGCTACACTGGCTGATTACAGAATAGTAGGGATAATTAAGCTCAGATATACAACTTCATCATACCTTTATAATTCTGCTCAAAATGCAGCAAATTACTTCAGTAATACCTCAGTGATGACTTTGAGACTGTGCCCACTCCACCAGTCTGAGAAAGGTTTCTTCTCGATATAATGGTGCTAAATCTGCTCGCTGCTGACATTGAGTGGCTAATACATGCAGTCTTTCCATTTCCACTGCTCTAGCGCGAGTAGTAGGAGTGTTTACAGGCTTTAACCTATCATCATTCAGCAGGACTTCTTCGTGAAATGCAAAATCAGGATCCATGCCTTCTCCACCTGCTGATTTCGCTCTCGATAATGCCACAAACAGAGCTCCTGGATTCTTAGCTTCAAAGTTGTGCTTCCCAGGGTGAATCACAACATACCTGAATGCCTCCCCTGTACCTACAGTCATCCCTTGGCACTTGTGGATTGTGGTTCCCCATGACAGCCGTAATGGCACCTGCAGACGCTTGCACCTACATGTGCAATCGGTGGAGCGACTTACAGGTACAATTGGCACAAGTGTTGCATCTTCATTGATATAAGGTGGACCCTTATACCCTGGAAACCGAACAAACACAGTATCGGGTAATGATGCAGAATCATCAGTTGGTCGGGAACCGGCTTTGTAGGCAATGTCCACTACTGTGCCCACAGCTCCATTGTACAAACCCCATGCAGCCTTGAGGTTAACAGTAAGCATAACCTTACTGTCACGACAGAGGTACAGTAGTGGTAGCAAACCTCCTGCCTTATTGCTGTCAGCCTTCTGAGCATGCCTGCCATTGTCGACTGACTTGATCTTTGCCACTGGATGGTTTGGCTGTCTGTTACACTCAAGAAGCTTAGCTTTATTCCGCTCCCATTCCAAACAATGTGTTGGAAAGACATACAACCCCTGCTCATCCATCCTACGAAGAAGATCTGTACCATGGCTGATGCGCAGATTGTGCCATTGAAATTGCTGCAGCCAACGGACTTGCTGGGGTGTAGTAGTGTAAGTTCGCATCGACATTAACACATCTCTTAGCTGCTGTTCGGATTCAGTTTGCCTGACAATCTCTGTTAACTCTACAGCACTATCGAAACTTGTCCACACAAGCCGGCCATGGTTAGACGGTGCACTGCGGCTGTGTTGAATGTACACAGGAGTGTCACAAACAGGAGGTAGCTGCACATCATCTCCCATAAGCACTACCACAGGGATGCCTCCCCACAGCTTGTCTGCATTGGCTCCTCTGTTAATTGCATAGCGTGTATGCTGCTCCATCCAGCCCATTGTGATGCGGCCAAACATCGATCGCTCATCGCCAACTAGAACTTTCAGATTTTCACACCTGCTCTGAATTTTCTCCAGCACAGAACCAGAAGGCACAGTAAGCTCATTACAAGATCTTGCACCAGTTGGGATTCCTAAAAAGCTGTGAGCCGTACTGCCTTCAACAAGATAGGCAGAATTTCCAGTTGGGGTAATCACCTGTATTGCATCATTCTTTCCAAACAGCTGACGCACTAGCCTCTGAAGGCACTTGATAACATAGGACTTTCCTGTTCCGGCAGTTCCAGACACAACAAGTCGCAAAGGTTGGTAATCATTTGGGTTCTCGACAAAGTTATAGAGTGTCTGCAACACCAGACAGACTAAAGCTCTCTGGTTGTCATTTAAGGACAATGGAGAAACATCTGGTAATTCAAGGCCAACATTTTCTGTTTGCTGTTCTTCATCTTGTTTGATGCGTTCTTGAAGCCATGTCTTTGGGTCTTTGCCCTCAGGAAGATCAATGGAAATACTACTCCAGTCATACTGCTCTCCACCATCATCATAATCAAAGTCCTTCTCTACACCCTCATATCTCTGGTTCTGGCCTGCATAGACATCAATCCAATCTGGTTGTTCTTCTGCTTCAACAGCGTCATCATCCATGTCATCTTCAAATACTGGTTCTTGTGGATGCTCTGCATAACGCTGTGCTTTAGCAACTTGGGCCTTTACGAACAATGGGCACTGGTCGGTAGCAAGAAAGTCCTTAAACCGATCAATCCAAGATTCATCATCTCCCTTTACTTCTTGGATGTCAAACCAGTTTGGCCAGTGCAATAGAAGCATTGTTCTGCAATAGTCCTCATTCAGTGGGCATGTTGCGTGCGTAGCACCACCGCTCACCACAGGAACCTTGCCATCTGCAGATGCAAACTGGTACCAAGAACAGTGCTTGTCCTGTGGACGGGCAAGGTACTTATCCAAAGGGGTGCTGCGTGTAGCAGTGTCACCATCACGTTCAAGACGCCTTGACCCTGTCATTGACACATATGCAAACTGACGGCTACATCGCCAAAGAGCTAATCCACTCAGCTCAAATGATGCCTCAGGACCACTAATATCTCTTCTTCCAACGGTCTTTATTAGCATCTTGGCACAAACTGACTTTCCAGACACTTGGCTTGCATCAGTTGAATCTACAGCATTTACCATGTCCTCAAAGAGATCAGCAGTAGCACCAGTGGGTTCACTGTCCTTGCATGCATAACCACACACATAGTCAATTATTGCAATGATATCATCTGTGCTGGGATTGTCTGGAGAAGAATTTGACAGAATCAGGCTTACATCACCATTTGCTCTCCACGACTGCATCTGATAGCGGGAGTGTTGAACCATACGTGGGTGGTCATGTGGCATCTCGAGGCGAGGTGCTCCATTGTGATCATCAACAATTTGTGGGCCATTGTGCAGTTTCTTCCCTGGGCGAAACTCGCTTCCAAATTCCATGCGACAAACCCTCTCATTTGCCTGCAAGCCTGGCTCAGGGTGACGAGGTGTTCTCAGGCAGTAATCAGAACAGCTGTGCAGGCCGACTCGGTTTACCAATAGCAAATGATCCTCCAGTATCGCTTGTTGCGTTGCAGCTACTTCCATAAGCATCTTTACCAGGGGATCGCTCTCATCTGATATTGGGTCAGCCGAACCCTCAGGTGGAGGCCAGAGATCCTTTCTTGGCTTTCCCTCATCATCACTACCAGCTGGGTGTAGCGCTGTCATGGCAAGGTTCGAATCGGCCCACTGGTTAAGTATAGCGGCATACTCATCTTCGTCACAATCGTCTTCACGAGCCTCATGCAACAGTTGGTGTGGCTGTCTGTCCTCTCTCCAGCTGAGTTGGTGCCAGTGGATTTGACCACGGGACTTGGCAAATTCATACCGATACCAATAGTCAGAGACACCAAACACAGGCTTTAGTACCTTGTCATGGTATGACTGGGTGCGCAGGTCAAAGTAATTCACAACCACATGGGTATTCTCTTGAACAGCCTTGTAGCGGGCATTGCTATCCTCAGCAAGGTTAACTTCTTTCCCAGTGGTCTGCAAAATGTACTGTTCTAACAGTCTTCTCAGTGGGGGAAAGTAAAACTCAGCACAACTTCCGGTCATGAAAAATGAAGGCAATCCGTTCTTCTCATTGACCATGAACTCAACCAGCGCTCGAAGCTCTCTGCGTCGTTGATGCCAATACTGAGCTGTGCCACGCAGATTTGCTCCAAAATACAACAGCTTGTTGGCAATTGACGTATCACCCCTTGCTAGCCGCTCCTGCAGATCTGCAACTGTTAAATGGGGATCTCCTAGCTGCTGATCAACAAAGTACCTGCTCTGTTCTAGGGCACGCTTCCTCATGATCATGTTGTGAACAACAAACTTCCACACTTTGTGTCGAGCAAACCTCCCATCTTTATACCACAGCAAATGCTCTGCCCAGTCATGGAGTGTGGGACATGTTACTGGACGATTGATGTGAAAATCGCCCTTTCCATATGGGAACAGGCAAGGAAAGGCCATTGTGAAAAAATAAGGAGTGCTGAACTCAGATGCAGGATTTGAGTCAGTGGTTGGCCATGGAATCACTGGTCGTTCAGTGCCTTGTTGAACCCTTTCTGTTTCATCTTCATGAGGCTCAGACACAACTTCATTTATGGCTGCTTCAACACGTGCCTGCACATTCACTCCCGGCTCTGGAAGAATAACTCCAGAAACTGTTGAATCATCATTGCCATCTGTTTCACCTGCATCCAACTGCTGTGGAGCTGGGCCTTGGTCATCCACGTGTTCTGCTGTTTCTGAAAACTCAACTGTCCTCAAATTGGGCAATTCGCCATCTGCTGGTAAATTCTGCAGACGAGTGTCATCAATTACAATGTCACCATAAGCAGGATTATTGTCCTTAAGCCAACGGAGAGCACCTTCAACACGTTGCCTTCTTACCCAGAAGTCTTTATGGGTATCATCTTTCCCCTGCCTTCTCACACGTATGATATCCACTTCTGCTGGTAGACGAGGCAGAATGGTAGCTGGTTCTTGCACTGCTTGAGGGAATGCAATGCAGTGTCCTCTAGAAGCAATACCTCCATGTTTCAACATGTACACATGTACAGTGGGTGCTAGCCTTGCTATCAGCATCTGCTCTGCATCTGACATGTCAGACAGTTCCTCAGGAACACACATTGGGTCCATGTTGTTCTCATCTGACCAAACTTTAGGTACCTTTTTATCTCTCCTGCAGCGAGTACACAAATTCCCTGTACCTTTGCCTTCCAATCGCCGTTCCTTGCAAACTTCACAACAACTGAACATGTAAGTCATCTGCTCTACCTCAAATTTCCGTATGGCAAAGTATGCATTATCCTCCAACTGACTTGACCCTGTTGGTGGAGGTGGTGGCAAATCTCCAACAACTTCACGTAGCCTTCTCTCCTCGTCTGTAACTCTCCTTTGATTCCGTCGCTGTCTTTTTCTTCTGTCATCCACAGTTTCAATTACACCAGGCTGTGCAAACTCATAGACAACCCCTACTGCCCTTGCTCTGGCAATAAGGTGACTATCTTCTAAGTGGCTGCTGTTTACTTGTGGAACAGGCTGCTGTGTTTCCAATGAGTTGCTTGCCTCCAATATCAGACTTTCTTCTAATACAGGATTTTCCCTTTCAAAATCCTCTGAATGAATGAATAAATGAAGAAAACAGTGTAGATACTGAAATAGTTTTTTTTCCAAAAAACACTGAATGGGGACGCTATTTAAATTAAAATACTGAGACATTTTAAAACAAGGATAAAAAAATCACTAATTTAAAAGAAGTAAATTTGGGACTTGTTTATGAACTTAACAAAAAAACTGTTCGCATTAATGCAAGTCAGAGGTCTTTAAAACCATGTTGTAGCTGCATGGTGATCAGCAACCAAATGTATAATTTTGTAGTTTAAAAACAGAATTGATTTAAATTATAGGTAAAGTAGGTTATGAGCCTAGTGGCACATCAGGCCAGAGCTTATCTTGGTTTTAAAGCATGAAGCAGAAGGAGTATATCTACACCCCCCTGGATGGGATGCTAGTCTATTGCAGGGCTACCCCCAACATTGAATTTACTGTTACCAATTTATACACTTGGGCGGAGAAAGGCATTGTGAGAGTACAGTGTCTTGTCCAAGGTAGAACACAATGCAATGACCCCAGCCAGGGCTCAAACCTTGACCACTCACACCATGATCACAAACTAATTATTTGTAAAGCTGCATTTTTTTATGCTTTCGTACAACACCTGACCAGAAAATTATTTTATTTTTAATGAGCTTTAGCAATTATAATACTTATTTATAAACTCTTGTTATAATAGTAATAATAATACAATGAAAAAGCTTAAAATCGCTTTAGCGGTTATTACATCTCTATTAGCCCTTTACAATTCTAAAAAGCAAAAAACATTACAAAGGGTTATGAATTGATTAGATCAGTTGACAATGTGCAGTACCTGTATTCATTGCTGTTATTGCAATAGAGACAGGGTTAGCATTTTCCATATCATTCTCTTGAGCAGCATCTGCAACATCTTGACCAAGTCTGCCTTGTTCATAAAAACAGTCTACAGATAAACAAGTGAGAAAGGTATTAATTGGTATTACCTAACAAGTTTTTCTAACCTAGGGCTAGCCAGCAGGGAATGCGTCGGGAGGCATAGTCATAACAATATGAAAGATTTTAGTATAGTCATGTACATGTAAAAATGGCATTTCAAACAAGAAATTTGTTGTGTAATCAGGGCTTGACAAAAGTCCCGTATGGTCATCCAGGACAAGTAGTTTTCAAGGCTGGACAAGTAACTTTTCACGGTCACTTGCCCAACGTCGGGCAAGTTCCCGGCAAAACCCTCCATCAACTAAATGACAAACAAGAAGTTGCTATTAATAGCAACTTGAAACCGTGCTTATATTTTTGGCTAATTAATAGCTTTCTTTCTCAAAAGTCACGGTTAAATTTAATCCGTTTGTATTATGAGTAAAGGACTAGCAAAGTAGTCACGTTAGTCACACAATCCGAGGCTTACGTTGTCCCCGGCTATCTTTAGCTTGGGGGGTTTTCCCTTCTAATGACGTAACCCCTGCACGTTCGGGCACGCTCAATTGTTTACTTAAGCAAATATTTCATTTCCTTTCAAATATTTGAACTCACTTCAAGGAAATAGCCAAAGAATTCACTTCGATTGCCTAAACCCACAAGAAATACTCGCAGAATAGGAAACAAATTAAATTAATGACCGTCGCTTCTGCCGACACAAACATGCAAATGAAACACAATGTTATTTGTCACGTAAACGAAAGTGAAACCTGCAACATCAGCGCATTCCATGGCTGACGTAATACCTTTTTCAGTGTATTCAACATTCGCTTTGAATCGAACGCTTCGATAAAACCAAAAGAAAATATACTTTATACACAATAAAGAAAACAATATCGATAACATTTTCCGTACATTTATGTTTTAACAGCTTTTGGTGAATAAACATCACAGGTTGCGTGATTAAAAGTCACGATCACGATTTGGCCGAGCTGAGGCTTGGGTCTGGTCACCGACAAAAAAAATACAAAAAAAAAAATAATAATAAATTCCGTGTAAATCAAGAACCGCGCTCGGCCCATGGCCGCGCGGTTAATAATCAGAACTACAGGCAGTGTAAAAATATTGTTTCACAATGCTCAAGCTGTGAAAAAGGTCAATCGTTTATAAGTCACGAAGCACTTAAAATGACTTTTTCTAATGTACTACACATCTTTAAATAAGTTTCTTACAAAAGTACGTTGAAGCGTGATCCGTGACGGCTAAAATTCTACCGTGTTTGTTCAAGCGTAAAATATTGCGAGTTGGTCGGCGCTGAACAAACTCAGAATAAACTCAGAATTTTCTTCCCATCCGTTCTGTCGGGGAATGCGAATACAAAACTTCAATTTGAATGAACGGAAAGGCTCTAAAATTGGATCTAAACAAAAGTGTTGCAGTTAGGGCTGCAACGATACATTTTCTTAGCAACCGATACATATCTCGGTACAAGTGTCACGATACGATACACGATACGATATATCATAACATACAACTGACAAGTGACGTAATGTTACTAAACTGCTTTGCAATCTTTAATTTCTATTGATAACAATTAACAAATGGTAAAAAATAACACAAGAATATAACAAGAAGTGTCTTACTCCCTGGCCATCGTAAAAGACTTTGAATCCAAAGTCTTTCCATACCTTTGACTTATAAGAGGACGGTGCCAGTTGTAACTCAACTGCAGAGGAAGACATTTTGACAAAAGAACCAACGTGACGAACGAACCGCGTGTTTTTGTTGCGGGCGCATAAGACTGTGTCAGCTGACAACTTATTGAAACTACGCATGCTTTGCGCCATCTTGAAAAATACGTGACTGGAAGAATGCGAAGCGATACTGAGCAACGACGAAGACCTGTGGCTAAAAAAAGGCCTGTACTTGGGTAAGGAGTCATAAAACTGATTTAAACAGTAATTTCTGAATGTTGGTAAAGTAATTTTTCATTTTTGATGAGAAATACACTGTACTTTGTTGTTTTGCGATACAGCGATAACCCATTCAAATATCGATATTCGTATCGTGACAAAAAATATCGCGGTGCACCGGTGCACCGTTGCAGCCCTATTTTCAACATTTACTTTCAGTTACAGTTCGATGTTTACTTTCAGTTACAGTTGTACTTTGTTTAGACTTGCATCTGCTGAAACCGAAACCTGAAGTTGGAGCTGTCAAAGCATAAGCCTTTTCCGAAGAAAGCTGTAAAAAATCTTCCAAAATGTTTTAAAAAATCGTTAATGTTCCAGTTCGAAGGTCTGCACTGTGAATGTATAAGCTTGAGCTTGAGCTTGGGTTTTATTTTATGCTTTTAAGTCTGGGAAGTCGACCACCTTGGTTGCCTAGCATGTGACTAAAATCTGACCTTATCAAATTTCTTTCTACATTTAACAGTGTGAGATTTTGCATGAACGCAGTGTAAACAACTAGGCCAAAGCTTTTGATCAGCAAAATAAAGTTTCAGTGAACCTCCTAAAGTTAACAAAACCAAGTTCTTTTCATTTGTACAAAAATCAAAAATAAAATCCTCATAAAATAACCACCACTGATGAGAAACCAGTTAAGTGTCTTCCAATGCCAAAAATAAGCATTCCACCGTGCAGTCTCGCGACACGCCGGCTTGGGAGAAAAATACATGAAAAAGAACACCACTTCAGTCACTTCAATTGTTATGTTAATAAGGCAAATGTTCAAACGAAGTAAAGCAATCAAAAAACACTGTGAGATCTAGTCATCCGAGGATTAAGAATTTTTAATGAGCTTATTTCTTACTTTATTTTTTTTTTGATGCGGGCAAGTGGGAAATCGGCTCAGCAAAGCAAGTTTTGAGACTTGCTTGCCCGAAGGGCAAGTTGGAATTCAAGTTTTTGTCGAGCCCTGGTAATGTATAATGTACTCCAAAACTAATTGTTTGATTGGTGTACTTCATGTACGTTTTGTCTGCTGTTCAACAGATGAATTGCATATCTGCAGGTCTGCAGACATTTTACAGGTATTTTGCAGATATTCTGCAGACATTCGTTGGATGATTGCAGATTTGTAACAGACTGTAAACAGCTCTGCCAGTTTTGTGAGCTCCGGAATGTTAATTTTCTGAAACCACACAATAGGATTTTCAAATTAGTGTGTAAGAGGCGGTGTTCAAACTGTAAAATGTTCCAAAGTGTGAGTACAGACTCACAGATATTGTCTGGAGCAAGACATTCTATGAAAACATACTTTAAGTGAAAATTCAGATTTCAATTTTTTTACCAATAGTTGTTTTGAAAGTTAACAAGAGTGGATTAATTAGAAACATGAAGGCAAAATATTTCACATATATGTGGGAAGATCAACAGCAGCCAAACAGATCAAAAAGCAGCAGAAAATAGTGACAGGAAGTCCGAACTGAATAAAACCTATGAAAACAATCATATAAAAATTGATACCTGAATCACTTTGTTGTTGCCCACTTTCCAGAGAGCATTCTACACCATTAAGATCAACAACTTGACTTTGTTCTTCACTGGCACTGGCAGGCAACACTAAAATAGGAATTGACATAATAATATCTTAAAAACTACCACAACAGTTCTAAAAATTAATAATAGTACATGTAACACAGTAGGAATAACTAAGAGTTTCATTTTATTTGTGACACATTTTCCTGGCCTTGATAAGAATCTAATGCACTTATAAACTGTAAATTTCTGTGTTGCAAGCAACACAGGAACAGAAAAACAGAGCTTTCATTATTGTCTTTTCATTGAAATGTGTTAGTTTTCAAAACTTTACTTTGTTTCTGATTATATTTCTGCAAAACAAATCAATGAATTTTAGTTCTTCTTTACCACTGTACCAAGAATATTCTCTCCTTTCCAATTCCATGGCTTACAAGGTAAGCTGAACCTCTTAAATTAATGGACTTTTTGTCTTGGCAGAACACACCTCTTTACCCCCACAGAGTGGTGTAAGTAGGAGGGATTTGAAAATGTGGTTGTGCAAATGCCTGGGGTTCCACTGATAAGTGCATAATACTGTTAGTAGCAACATTTGATAATTACATGTTTGACTTGTAAAGGAGAAACATTTGTCACATCCCAAAGCTGTTCTTCTTACTGCAGGTGGCACGATGTTTAAAGACTTGCATCAACACTGTTGTCAAAATGAATGACTGTACTATTGCGATAGTTTGCATATCAATTATCAGGTCTAAAATCAGATGAATTAACTCACGAAAAACCCAGCATTCAGTAGGCATTACATGTAACCTTTCTTGTGTGCATTTTGTGCAAGTTCCAAAACAAGATTGATTAATTTTATGATAAATATTACATTTACTTTTTCATTCTAAATAGAACCAGCAAAGCATTACAACCAAAGGCAAGGGGTTGAAATACAGTGTATATCTAACACTTCCCAAACCTCAAAAATGAACTTGAAACAAACAACTCAAATCATCTGGGGCTCAGTGACATGATTGTAGATCTTATGAAAGAGATAGCCTGACACTAATGCGTATGCAATCTGATTGATTAAAATCATGAAAAGTGATTCTACCTGCATCATAATCTTCAATAAAGTGCAATGAATCACTTTCAGTTGGAGATAATAACATGTCAGGTGTTTCTTGCAAACTGCCATCACTTTCATTTTCATCATGGCATTCCAGCAGCTGCTCTCCCAGCACTGAGCTCCCCAGCACTGTGAAACAAAATAATCACATCACAAATGTCTTTAAAATCTGTCGAATTTGTATATAAATTCGTCCTTGAAAGCGCCCCATAAATATTTGATTACGTAAATGATACACTCATACTGCATCTCCATACATGAGTAAATGAAAATCAATAGCTGTTGTTCGTTGAGCGTCGAGGATAATCGAAGTATAAGATTGAAAACATCGGTGAAAATTATTTTTACCAAGTTGGCTTTACAAAAACAAAACTAAAGAGACGTTCTCTTTGGTGACTAGCTTTTTGGAATGAACTCATGATTTATCACTCACTCAGTACTCTGCGAGCTGCAAATAACTTCGATTACTCCTCGATTTTTCCGAGTACATGTAACAATCGACTTCCACATCTTCCGAGCATTTTCCGCATAAAACATATTAAACATATGCATATTTATGATACAGCAGCTGCTTACCATCTTCACAAACAGAAAATTCCAAGAAAATGATTATTTTGAAACAGTTTTTCTTCAAAATATCGACGAAAAAACGCCACTTCGATCATACACAGTTTTTTACCTCCAGGCGTTCCACGTGTATTTTCGTGATAGGCCTGGACACCAGTTTTGTTTTGACACTCATGAAAAGGCGGAAAAGCATTGCCAGCGATTACCATTTTATGCAGCGAATAGCAGTAATAATTAATAAGAAACTGATTTTTTTATGCGGATATTAAGGGCTTGTTATTTTGTTCCATGTGCAGTGTTCTATAAGTTAACGTAAGGAAATCTGTCCTTGACAAGCACTTTAAATCATCTATTCATAAGAACAAAACCAACTAATCAACGAAATGCATAGATGAAACCAGCGTTGTATTACTTTTAGCGGAAAAACCACATAAGCTTAATTACCTAGATAATTACATAACATACCAAATAAATGCAAGTTAAATACCAAAAGGCCCAAATACCAATATTTTTTCTTTCAGAATTTCCGCATAATCCAACGCGTTTTCCGCATAATATTTCCTAAAAATTCCGCATAATTTGTAATTTTTTCCGCACCCTATCAGATGCCCTGCTCGAAGAGAACATAAAACAGGAAAATACTTGTAAAAACGTAATGTTGTATTTTGTGAACTTTACCCCTACAATATCAAGCATATAACTTTTAAACGGGTAACAATGATGTTGAGTACCAATAAAATTAAGATTAAAAGAACGAGACAGAACTGTCAGTTATATCCTTCACCGCGGTAAAACGTAAAAAATAAGAAAACTACTTCAAAGATAAGGTTTTCATTTTCACTGTTCAAAGTTTTATACTTAACAAGTATTCTCCTGGTTTACTAAATTGTTTGGAACTTTACTAAAAAAAGTTCTAATGTTTGAAAACGGCGAAATGCCGACTGCGCCATTGTCAAAGCAATTTTGTTCGAGTGCGGAGCATTTTAAAAGTAAAGAGTCCCGCTTGAGGGAACTGAAAAATATATTTACCCTTAGCAGCTATTTTACACATCCTTACTGATGCCTCCGCATTAACGTGAATGATCTCTCTCGAAATAAGAAAACAAAAACAGCCTCAGAGGTTTGACCGCGGTGAAGTTATATCCAAAGTGAAAACATCACAAATAAACGACGTATTTCGCCGGTAAAAAGGTACGTTTTCATGTCGTACCAGATTATCCAGATCTGGCAGCGCTAAAATAATTCTGATTAAACTACAATAAACACAACCTCTTATTTTTTTTTAACTAAGGGTTAGGTCTCACCTCCATCATTTTTCTCGTTTGGTCTTTTTCTTTGCCTTTCTCGTTCCCGTTGTTCTTTCCTGATTCTTTGTCGTCTTTGTCGGTCCCTCTCTCGCTTTTTTTCTCTTTGCTCCTCGCCTCTTCTGTGCCAGTTTTGCCTGGCCCTTTCTCGCTTTTTTTCACGTTGGTCTTTGCTTATTCTCTGCCTCTTTTGCCGGGCCCTCTCTTGCTCTTTTTCGAGTTGCTCCTCGCTGCTTTTCTGTCGGTTTAGCCGGGCCCTCTCTCGCTCTTTTTCGAGTTGCTCTTCGCTGCTTTTCTGTCGGTTTAGACGGGCCCTCTCTTGCTCTTTTTCGAGTTGCTCTTCGCTGCTTTTCTGTCGATTAAGCCGGGCCCTCCCTCGCTCTTTTTCGAGTTGCTCTTCGCTGCTTTTCTCTCGGTTAAGCCGGGCCCTCTCTCGCTCTTTTTCGAGTTGCTCTTCGCTGCCTTTCTGCCTGTTTTGACGGGCCCTTTCCTGCTCTCTTTGACGCTGCTCTTTACTACTCCTTCGCCGGTTTTCTCTCGCTCGTTCTCGTTCTCTTTCCTGTCGCAGTTCGCTTAAACCCTGTCTCCTTGAAGTTGAATTTACTCTACTCTCGTTTGTCAACATTGACATAACAAGATTAGAGTTAAGAATAATTTTTTCCCTCACGTTTTAAACTTCAGACTAGCTGAATAGACGTCGACTATGTTGTCGTTTTGAAACTTTTTTTTGGCGACAACAGATCTTGGGTAATGCTATTTCCCGCCACGAAACGCGGGTTGCCATCGGCAAGCAACTTGTTCCCAGGCCTAATCCGTGCGTACGTACGTACGTACGTACGGACGTACGTACGGACGCGGGCGACCACCAAATTTTCTTGGCTTGATGGATTTACCAATTTATATGGGTATGGAGCTCCGCCCGCGGGCGCCTTCGGCGCCCGCGGGAGCTCCGCTAAAAAAAATGTAAAATTAGTACTGCATGAGAATTTATCCCTTGGTTACCATACTAAAGAATTAAATACATCAGAACCTAGTTAACCAAAAAACGTCAAAGAAAACGGTGATCTGACGATGCAATTGCTAAACAATTTCCTTCAGCCAAGATTTCAACATTGTCCGAAAACAGCCAAAAGCAGTTCGATTCTCAACCTGTTTATTACTGACTGCAATTGACCTAAATTTGTTAGCCTTGAATGCCTTTTGCTTAAAGTTAAAGATGGGTCTCTTGTTTGGTCGAATAATGGATAACGAGGCAGAGTATTTTACAACAACCCTACATCTTCGCTTCAAGACTGAAATTAGATCGGCGGCAACCAATTAGCGTTGGGGTCGAGCAATATGCCGACAATTATGCACGTTAATACGAGATAAGTTCAAGGTCCGCCAGATCAGCGAACAATAGCAAAAAATCCGTGTCTTCTGGGGGGGATTTCTCAGAGGAATAATAACTTAGCGGTCTTATCGCTTTACCAAGGAAATACAGTCATTGTCATTAACAAAGAAGTCGTGCACAGATTGGTAAGACCATTGTCATTTTCCATTCATAATTAGGAAATGTCTTTTCTTATTAGCATATCTCTCTAGCTGCTCTGGTTTCCAAGCCAGTGAGTTGATCAGTTTGTTCAGCTCATGTAGTGGCTTCGATTACTTTAAAGGTAAGTCCATCCTAATACGTCATTGGCCGCGGAAGCAACCACCCGGTCAGGCCGTGCTTAGCTTAATTAAGCGAAAAAACATTGACGACACTTTTGGCCAGACGCACGAATAGAACGGAGAACATGCGATTAAAAATAGCTAAATCAGAGAATAGTATACACCGATTTAGGGGTACTATTCTCAATTTACCACTTAAGATGTTGAATGATTGTGGCTTATGTACTTTTATATAATTGTATATATTACTCTCGAAATCACTCTCCGATTCTAATATTTTTCCGAGTCTACGATCTTACCTCAAGATCGCTTTAAAATCATTATCCGATTATACGATTCTTCCCATTCTATGATTTTACTACTGCAGTTTCTGATTCTACGGTTTTACCTCAAAGAGCGCTCTAAAATCATTCTCCGATCCACGATTCTACGATTTGACTTGTTTCGGCTCATGGAGTAAACGAAACGAGGTATATTCATGTGTAGCGTGCTTGTTTCGGCTCATGGATTAAAGAACGAGGTATATTCAGTCATATGCATATGTAGCGCGATTGCTTCGGCTCCCATGCATTGAGATCATTAAATCGGAAAAAAAAATAGGTATAATCAGGGGACAATTGGAAGAATGGTATAATCCGAAATTTCGAAGAATCTCTTAGAACTTGGAGAATGGGAATAATTGGAAGAATCGTATGACAATTTTCACATTTTGTTATTTTCCGATTTAGCCATAGTATAAATCGCACCCTTCTGCCGCGCTGCAGATTTGGTCATCATATTCCTTGGTTGCTTTGTTTTTTTAAAAAACCAAAGCAACGATTTCCGATATCGATTTTTCGATTGACTACGCCCGGTTATTCTCATTAACCTGATAAACATATTTTGACATTCTATGCAACAAGCCAGTGATTACTAAGACAATTACAGCCGAAGATCTTGCAAGTGTAAACACACAAAACTAAGCGATACTTATACCTTTTACATTATTTAAACTATTCTCATTCATTATTAGGACGCGATATTCCGCAGTGCGTGGATTACATAACCCTGTGTGATGTAATGCTTAATCACCACGTGCAATATCTCCTTATTCAAAGATCTCTTGCATGATTCGGCACATTTCGAAAGAGATACGCAAACCGGGAGGTCTGGAGAAGTTTTCGACCCTCCCACCTCCCCTTCGCACAGCCACAGTGCTTTCGCGTCCAGCTGCTCATTGCCTCTGCAACAATCTTTTCCCATAACTTATCCACGCAATCCAATTAGCGGCATATTAATGAGTGAAAATGGAATACTAAATGAGCAGCTATTAGCGACAATTAAATGACTTCCAGAGCGACTGAAATTTGTCTTCTTCTCCTTTAGAGTATGCTGCTACCCCTTGCACTTTAATTTTTTTACGACATCAAGAAAAAGAGAGATATTGAGATATTTCTCGGGATTTCAACCATGCTTAATCGTTGTTTTCATTCCTCAACAGCCCAATGGGAATATTTCATCATCCTGGTACCTACCGCTCCGTTGATAATAGTACTATCTGTATGCAAGTGTATTTGGCGTGAAGAATTCCAAGCATAATGGTGGTTGCGGACGCAATTCACCAATTGATCTCCAGGCGAAGTTGTCGTTGTCGAATGAACTGTCTGCGAAGGTGTCTTTGTCGATATGAAGTGTGGACTATTTTTTTCGTGACCTTAGCAACCCTCTATACAATGCTAAACATGGTAAACTATGCTGCTTACGCTGGTAATCACCCCTTCCCCCCCACCCAACCGTGCGGATATCTCAACGAAAAGGAAACATATCAGCTTCTTGACATGGCGTTTACTGTGCACAAGATCCTGGATGAGTTTGGTATAGAACACTGGCTAATGTACGGGTCCGTTTTCGGCGCGATTCGTGTTAAGGGACCACTCCCCTGGGATGACGGCGTAGAGATTGGTTTTAATGGGTCGGGCTCGTTTGCGTCGATGAAATTCAACGAGTTTTTATCGGCTTTTGAGTCTAAAGAGCTGAAAGTTAATTTTAAAAGATGGTTAACGAGCAACGTGATGAAAATTTATAGGAACGATCTACCTCACATTAAAGTGGACTTGTTCGCTATGTATAAGTACAACAGATGGATGAAGAGAGCTGGTTTAGAGACGTGGATATTCCCGTTACACTATAATCGCCGGCATACATTTCCTGCGCGCCTAGTAGAAAAACCTTTACCACAGGTGCACTTCGGCTTCTTTAACATGCCAGCTCCAAAGGAAGGAATTGAAATCCAGAAGCATCTATATCCGGAAGACTGGTGGAAGGAAGTAAAACCGGTCACCTGCGAGTAACGCAACGCAACGTTCAGACCGGCTTTTTTGGACCTTCTGAAGTTTCAATAGAAGGACCCCCACCATCCTTCCCCATGTAGTTGCTATGGTCACCAAATAGCCCAATTTCGATATATTAAAATTCAGCCTAAAACAATAGACCTCAGTACGAGGCTCCGGGGAATAATAGTTTGTTGGGTTTAGTCCCCGGAGCCTCGTAGTGATGTCTATTGTGTTAGGCTGAATTTTAAAACATCGAAATTGGGCTCAGGATGAACTCAGGATGATGTAGACAGCAATTCTAGTAACTATAGCTACTGCCATTGTGTCATAAAATGACGTTGTTTATGACGTCATTTGTTTGATTTCAAATGATTGGCTGAAGTAGCATTTTATTAATATTTCCATGGTAATTGAATGTATAACCGTAAACTCTGAACAGCGTTACAGATAAGATTCTTGTTTCTGATAAAACTTCCTTGTTATTACAGCAACAATGACGTCATTATTCTGGACGTCATATCCAGGGTCTTCTCTACATTTAAAAATCGCGGGCGTTGTCGAGAAGACCCTGGGGACGAGGTTGAGTTTGAATAAGCCAACAACAATCAGCGGTATTTTATTGTCGGCAAATGCTTCTTGGCAACCAACATGCTTTCTACTCTTTATTTGAATGACTGATGATCCCAAAACACTTTTTTCTTAAGGACTTTGGCAGCGATGGTTTCTCTCCTGCGGAGTTTAATGGCAAACCAACAACACGCTAGAAAACGATGTCGGGAACGGTGGAATCGTAAGCCGGGATACGCAAAAGAGACTGTGTTGTCCGCTTGTCCGTAGACTAAAGTATAGTACAATAGCAACAGAAGGGTGCATCATGATGTCTTTACTGTAACTTAACTTTAAACTGAAGAAACCTCAAGCTCATTATTCAACAAGTCAAAATGTCTCGCATTAAAATTAATTTTCTCTTCCGAGTTCCTTAAAATGCCGGCGACAACGCAATCATCTAAAACAATCCGTGAATTTAATAAGGTCGTCTTTAAAATCATAGTCAGCCAGGTGTTTTTGTTTACATGTACGATAGTTTCGGCTATTATATTTTACGCGGAGCGTGTCGAACCGAACGAGATCACTGTAAAAATGCTAAAGGTAATTAAAAATGCAGTAAGATTTCGCTTCACCATACAATTTTCAATTCATAATGTCGATGGTATCGAAGATGGTAGAGGCTGACTAGGTTCCTTTAACCCGTGGAAAGCTTTCGTTTTCTTACAGGGTACAGTTAGCATAATCATGGCAAATGAAAAAAATTACAGTATTCAGAAACCCGCAGTGCTCGTAAACGCGCCAAGAGAGTATACCTTTTGTTTGGGCGTATCATTGACGGGTATGGTCATAGGAAAGTGTCCGTTGTCCCAGTATTTACGAAGATTGTATAAGAGAAAATATATGAAACTTTCACCAATACAAACACAATTGTCCGTATTAAGAGGGATTCCGTACAATAAGCGGGGTTCCAATGTATTTGAATATTTGATGTTCAGTAGACCGAGTTACACACACATGTCTGTCTGCCGTATTTAATATCTCAAAAATTTAGAAAACATTCAGTTTTTTTTTTGTTTGGTTTCTCCGATGTCTTAAGAGAACAAGTCCCGTGCGCTTTGGTTTCTCGGCCAAGCTTGCCAACATAATTCATCTAAAATGGGCACTATAGAAAATAGAATCTTACGGACTAATTTGTTCTGGCGCTGAGGTAAGGCAAAACACCGTAATTTATACGATTCTTAATTTTCATTAAATTGAGTGGTGACCTTGCGTTTTGGATCTCGTATCCTGGCATCTGTAACTTCTTTAGGACTTGACGACACGGAATTTTTGTACGCATGCATAAATCTCGATCTCTTCAGAAAGCTTAGTCCGTTAACATTACCTTGTGCTTCCTAGAGTTCTTGTAGCCTGCAATGAAAACTGCTGCTTAAAAAATAAACATATTGGATAATAAGACGAAGGAAACTGCCTCGGGGCTCACAGACACTGAACAAGTTATGGTATCGACAATTTCTTGTTTGCATTATTAGCATTTACACTCAGTTCACTTTGCCCGTGTGGAAACGTTCAAACTTAAACTCAACACTTTTATTCGTCCTTTCAAAATTTATCACCTTTTCAAGGAGCCGCTGTTAAGGTGAGAGATAAATAAGTGGCCGATATCTACCTTTGGCTAATGGCTAATTCTAGATGGAAGCAGTTATCTTGTGACTAACCATTGATTTAATAACAACGATCTGCGCTGATAAATTCAGAATGAACTTTCTAAACTAATGCTTCTGTAAGTGATATGTATGAGTTAAGTTGGTAGAAATCATTGCGCAAAAAAATTGATTTCTTCAATCAATCGTTGAGCATAGCGCGAAAAAGGTTGGATAAAAACAATTGGTTTTCTTCTGCTACCAAAATAAAAAGTAGACCGTGGTAAGAGTGAAATTATACCGATATTTAAACTGAGATAAAACGGCAGGTCTCTATAAACTGTTCTCATAAGCGCTAGGGAAAAAAAATGTTGTGCGATTCGAAGGCCGTTACGTTGTAATTATTAACGTAACGGTCAAGCGAGCCACGAAATTATTTCGCTACACGTAAATACGCTGGTGTAAAAGGATTGGTTTTTTTTTAGTATAATCAATTTTCAATTCAAACGTATAAAGTAGCTTGAACGAATTGGGATATCAATTTGAGTGGAATTTTGAGTTGCATTTTCTGTACATCTGACGCGCATTTGCTGTGAAGACACAAAAGTTTTATTCTGATCATTTTACACTTTTACACTCGATTACATTTACTATATTTTATTTTACCTTTATGCTTCATTACATTACAGTTGTAATGCTTGCTTTGCGATTACTTAGTTTTGCTTAAACTGGCCATAATCAAAATTTGAACACAGTGTTTCTGTCACGGACAAATCATTTCCGATAACTCAACCGATAACAGGGAGATGGAATGACAATCGCGGCCATTTCTTTGACGCCATAAATGAAATCGGACCACTTGTACACAATCAAGCCCAACAGACAGATCAAAACATAGATTCCCACACTCTAGTTAAAAAATGTAAAACAGGTTTTCGTTTAACAGCTTCCGTACACGTCACCCGCAGGAGTAAGAGTGGGGGGTGGGCGAGATGGGGGACAAGGTAAGGTAGTGGTGGGGGGGGGGGGGGGGGGGAGGGAATGGTGCTTCTTGCAGCGACGGTTCTGGGCTTTCATCGTCGACAGGCGTAAATGTTACGAAGCAGATTGAAAGAGAAGAAAGTATTATAAGATTTATCCTCGTTAATATTATAACCTAAATCGCTTTTCTCAGATATTTCTACAAAGCCGTGAGTTACATCTAGCAAATGAACCGACACTTGTCATGCTTGACCCTACAGGGCCACGGGAAAACAACATACGCGCTCAAAACACGAGATTTTCATGTTGCGGGTCTCTTTACAAATCCTTCAGAAACTTTCTTTTACAATCGTTTTCTGTTTGACGTCTTTGATCTGAAGTAGAAAAAGTATTTCGCAGAAAAAAAAAACGTACGTTACGAGTCCCTCAGTGAAACTCCACTATACTCGCTGAGTAGGTTGATTTTGGCTAATGCAAATTCTCTTTCTTTTCTTTTTTTTTTTTTCTTTTTTTTTCAGGCAAACAAAAGCCCATTCCATAAATAACGCACGTTCGAGTGAAATACTGGAGGTAACCAGATTTTGTCAATTAAAATTGATTTAAATATAGATAGAGATTGCCTCGACGGTTGAAGCCAAATTAGGAAAATCGAATGCTCGTTTAAAATCGAAAACGAATTTTAAATCCCACAATTTTCCAAGCCAAGAGTAACGCAAAGTTTGTCACAGAAAAGGGAATATTGAAAATCTAACGATTTTTATTTTTATCTGCAGGAGTAAATCATGTCAATCGTATTCGCATCGATTTTGGTTGGTCTCCTCTGTGGCTACGTAAGTGGACACTCGGTCAAAGGTATGAAAACGTTTTGTTTTTTTTTTAATTATTTTTACCTTTCCTAAAACAAATACTAATATTTAAAATCTGCTTTAATATTTCGTGTAATAAACGGGGATAAGTTGCGTTATAAATCTGCAATATCAAGGCTGCATTTCGGCGAAAAGACGCTGTTTATAAAAGCAAACAAAACACTGAGGCTCGGACTTCAAGACATCCTTTGTTCCAAGACGTAAAGAACCCACTCAAAACACAGCGTGTGAAATTAATTTCGGCTAAAATTTTGCGAGACTCGTGTTTCTAAAAGAACATTTGTTATCTAAGGGCTTTTTCTTTTTTTTTTTTATTATTTCCAAAGCGTTCCCACCCACTGAATGATCTTACTTAAGAGGTTCTAAGTAGCGATTTTGCTCTAACATTCTTAAAAGAAGGCTGCTTAGATGAAATATATCAAACACGAGCGACAGTGTTTAATCGGGATATCCAAACGCCAAAAAGACAGTGAAAATACGACGCGTAGCGGAGTATTTTTGGCGAAATTCGAGGTGTTTGGATAGCCGATGAAACACTGTCTCGAGTGTTTGATATATCTTCTCAATCGAAACAAAAACTAAGGAGTAAACATAGAACAAAAACCAAAAAATCTATGCTTTTTAAGACCGGGTATCCAAACCTCCTTCACGGTTATGATTTTCTTTGTTTAAACTTTATGGATTATTAATGAGTTTGAGAATAGTTTATCTTATTTGCAGCGGGCTTATTTAAATCATTTAATATGATAAAAAAGCACTGTACCATGTATTGTGTCCTTAAAATATCTTAGGAAAACTGATGTGCTTTTCGAATGATGATAACGTGAAGCATTAAAAGTTCAATTATTAACTTCCTAAAATTTGATATTTGCAAGCTTTTATTGGTGAAGAAAGGACAGAAGAGTTTTGAATGTAATTGAAACTATCTACTAATTACTTGAACATCTTTTAAGCACAGAAAAAAGAGCCACTAAAAGTTTGAAGATTAAGTGAATGCTTACCGAGTAAATAAATGAGAGATCGCCATACAAAGGCAAATAAATACTGACATTTTCACTGTTTCTATTTTAACTGTTCTTTGTTTGTCTCACTTTTCCTTGTACAGATTATGCTCTTCATTTTCCCAACAAAAGAATGAGCGATTACGCCAACATCTGGGGCATGCGCAGTTTGACTCAGTTCACTGTGTGTTTTTGGATGCAGACACGTGCTACAAATGACGGTGTACCATTCAGTTACAATGTACGAGGACAGGATAACGAAGTGCTTATTTATGACTACGCGGACTTCTATTTACACATTGGAGGCACTAAGGGGTAAGATAGAGAACTTGTACAGTTCTACGGTCAAGCTGTAGCTCAGATAACGCCGACAGGTTTTCGTTCAGTTATTCCAGACTGGAATACGTATTTTGTAAAAGCCGGCACAAAAAATTTAGATAAAAAATTAATATTAGAGCCTAATTTACTGAGCAGATAGGACAAAACAGTTCTTGAACCTTTCAAAGGTGATGAACACAATGTTTATGATTTTGTTATTGTATTTAACTGACAGTCCACGTATACATGAATCAGCTAATGACGGCAAATGGCACCACATTTGTGTGTCCTGGAGAAACACTGATGGCGCATGGCAGTTCTACAAAGATGGAGAATTGCATATGCACAGCAGGGGTCTCAAGAGAGGACACATCATTAAGGGAGGAGGGTCCCTGGTACTGGGGCAAGACCAAGATTCACCTGGAGGGAGTTTCGAATCCCATCAGTCCTTCCAGGGATCCTTAACAAATGTCAACGTCTGGTCCTATGTCCTCACAGCAAGTAGAATCAAGAGCCTGTCAAAGTCTTGCCTGTTAGGGGAGGGGAACGTCTACGAGTGGTCCGATTTCATTTATGGCGTCAAAGGAAGAGCCGCGATTGTCATTCCATCCCCCTGTCATCGGTTGAGTTATCGGAAATGATTTGTCCTTGACAGAAACACTGTGTTCAAATTTTGATTATGGCCAGTTTAAGTAAAACTATAGTAATCGCAAAGCAAGCATTACAACTGTAATGTAAAGAAGCATAAAGGTAAAATAAAGTAAATGTAATCGAGCCAAGAACACAAGTGTAAAATGAATCAGAATAAAAATTTTGTGTCTTCACAGCTAACGCGTGCCAGATTTAATTAAAATGTAACTCAAATTTCCACTTTATTCATATCCCAATTTGTGCAATTCACTTTGTTCACGTCATTCTTAGCGATCTGGCAAGGGATGTGGTAGTGTTAGTATTGCGTTACCCTGTTTGTCGGCCTTTTCTTAAGAGTTTACTGGAACCTTCTCTCTCGAGATGGTTCTGTCGTAGTTTCGCCTACATTTTGTAAATACACAAATATAACGTACTCTACGTTTAATGGCACAGCAAGTTGCGCCTCGCTCTCGTCTTACGTTTCTGCAGTCTATGAGTAAGTTTCATTGAATTATCTGCTGCTTAACAGCCTTTTCATGTTGCTTTTTTAGTAAGTTGAATAAATTTTCTTACCCGTCTTTCCAAATAACTGAAGCAACAATTTTGTTCAAAATATGGCCAAGACGCCTAAATTCGGTTTACCTTATCTTTTTCATCAGTTGGATCAAATAAAAAAATGTTGAACAAATCAAATTTTCAGTAACATGTAGATCTAAAAGCGGAGCTCCTTATTGTTTAATTGTTTGGCTTAATTAAGTTTACAATGTTTCTAAACATGTGGCCAGAGTATTTATGAGCATATACGGTTGCCCATATTGCTGCAAATATTGCTTGAAATTGACGTCGCTGCACTTAATTGGGTTGCACATTTTAAAATAAAACTTTTCAGCGTTAATCTATTGCCTTGTGCAGTTTGAACAACTTTTACTGAACTTCGAAAAACTATATAAAATGTATTTATAAGTTTCTTCTTCACGGCTTGAGCCGGCATTATATGGTGGCCCACAACTTTTACGGCAACAGCGAAACTCGCCGAAAAACAAACTAAACTCGCAACACAGAATCAACTCACGACAAAATGAAACGAAACTTACGGCAAAGCAGTAACACAACTCAAAGCCAAACAAAGTCAACTTACGGCTAAACAAAATGAACTCACGCCACAACAAAGAAACTCACGGCAAAAATAACTCGTGACAGAACAAACTCAAGTCAAACGAACTCCCGGGACAACAACAAAACAAAACGCAAGGCAAAAACAAATTCAACTCGCGGCTAAACCGGCAAAATGAGCTTACGCCACAACCAAAAAACTTTCTACCACTCTCGGCAAAACAAATTAAACTCGGCAAACTTAATGACTTAAGTCACGGCGAAACAAAAACGAAAACTCACAGCACAACAACGAGACTAACGGCAAATAAACTCAACTTACGACAAAACAAACTCGCCGCCAAACAACTCGTGACATAACAAAGAAACTAACGGCGGTGAAACAAAACTCAAATTCAACTTACGTAAATGAAAAATCAGCTCTAGTGCAAGTACAACAAAAGCAGCTGAATGAAGACGAAATTAGCAGCAAAGAATTTACTGAAAGATCCAACAGCTTAGTGTTTTCTGTCAAGTGAAAACATGTTTTGGTTAATTAGGCTTAGCAATTCAGTAAAGTCAACTCAGGGGCACCCAACGACCGAATCTTTCCAAAGACGTCAGAAGTGTCGTAAATTGATTTCTCTATGTTCTAGAAGGCTTTTTAGTTAATTTGGAGATGCCCTAAAAAATATTTATCTGTTCGGATATTTAAGGGGAACTTTCGTCGTTTCGAAAATTCTAGAGTCCTTTTTTGAGTCATCCGAAAGTTTTAGCTATCCTGATGGATCTTGTCGAAAGTTCGAGGACACTGAGAGACCATATTTTCACTAGAAAATTTTAGGGGAAGTTTTTCGTTATACGTGTGCCTATCGAAATTTCGCGAAAATACTAGGCAATATAAATGTTTATCCGAATATTATAGGCGTTAAACCTATTCATCCGAAAACGTAAGGGGTGTAATTGCCTTTATCTTTCATTAGGTTCACGTACATTCCTGATTACCTCTAATGCTCACCAAAACTTTTAGCAGCTTTTGGAATAATTAAGCCAAACGAAAATTTTAGAGAACAAACAAAACCGTCCGAAAATTATGGGACATGATAAAAGTAAGAACATCAATTCCGAAAATTCTAGGGAAACTTTATGGTTTTCCGAAAAAATTTGAGAAGTCTAGAGCGTCGCTGGGAAAAAATTTCGAAATTCTTAGGCGACCTTCCATCCGAACAGATATTTTACCGAAATATTCCGTTGGGTGCCCTTGTCAACTTACATTTGGGTATTAGCTTCGTTTCAACACATAGGCTATATCGTCTTGATGATGACAGCAGCGTATTGAGCCGGTCGCCGTAAACAAGTAAACTCGATGGGATGAGGAACTGCTGCTATTAAAGTTGACTTGCACAAGGAATAACTTTCAACAAATAGCGCAACATCGCGCGATTTCCAGCCAAGAAACGACGGCATTCTCCTTCCCCTGTCGGGTAGCCTTAGAACTCCCCTCACCCTATACCAAAGTCTGGAAGGGCGGGCGGGCGGGCGCTTGTACACTCACGTGACAACCAAATTTTCTCGGCTTGATGGGTTTCCAAAATTTGTTACCCATCGCTAAAATGCGTAAATGTTACCCATACGAAATAATTTTGCGAGAAATCTTCGGATTCCATGTCAAAAGATTCCTGAAACCAAATAACTTTACCAAGGAATAGAAGCGACCATTTCGCTCCAACGTTCTTCGGTTTCGGCCTCATTTGCATCGGGCATAATGAGCAACCTCACTCCACTCTGGGGGGAGTGGGGGGAGGGGGAGAGGGGCAGGAGAGAAAGACCCTGGGAACGAGGTTGGCATAATGAGATTAAAAAAAGTCCAGTTCGGCCCATTTTCTTGACTAAAGAAAAAAAAATTATCCTTAAAATACACTTATTAGTCGAGAGAGTACATAGGAATCTTATTAACCAAGAGTGTCCGCGCTTACTTTAAAGAAGTCTTCAGAGAGGCCTTTATGAGGTGCTTATGCATATTTCCATAAATATTGCAACTCTTCCGCATGAGTGAGGCAAGTAGACGTTTAAATCTTGATACTATCTTGTACTTATTTCCGATAAATCTCGAAGGCGTGGCTTAAATATCTGACTCCATAAGGTCTACAACCAACACAGCCCAGCGGAAGATCACACAGGCAGTACTCGATTGACCGAGGGGGGAGGGGGGAAACTCTCGTACAAGTTTCGGATAGGTGAGTGCTGCGAAGATTCCTAAAAGAAAACTAAAATTGATACCTTTCTAAGACCCAAACCCGAAAAACAACACTCTATTCCAGGGTGAGGGGAGGGAAGGGGGGGGGGAGGGGGGTTGCGTTGAGTGACGACCCAAATAACTGCTCACCACGCAAAAATCTTAAAGCTCGAACGGATAGTTCATTTTAAACAGACTATTTCTTTTTCGTTTATCTAGCCGTTTTTACGCACTTTAATCATAGCTGATAGAATTGAGGTACCCTATCTAAGGATCACAACGGCTCCAAAACGTCAAAAGGAACAAAAATGATTCCCTTAACTCAAAAACCATACCCTACCCCGCGGCACATACCTATATAGTCCATACATGGCACTACCCCGACCCCCACCCCCCACCCCCCACCCCCCGGGTCGATTTAGGCTGTTTGACACAGTTGAATTTTTACCCTTCAATTTCAGCGACCCTTTTAAAATGGTCGCTGGACTGTGGAAGGCAATGCATCACCATTTCGGACGAAGATGTTTTTGAACTCATGGGTTAAAAAAGGCCAATCCTCAATGTTCAATGTCGCAATGACCTGCAATGGTCTGTTATGCGAATTGACAGGTCTATATACCGTACAATAGCTTACATTCAACTTCCATCAAGGAAACATCGGCCTGTGCGGAGACCGCGGCCTAGCACTGCTCAAACAGATGAGAGCATAGGCTCATGACAAGGCAAGGAGAGTTTTTTCAAAAAATCTTGGGCAAAATGGACTTAAAAACCACAGTCCAGTCTAACCTGAAGATTGTGAATTACTTTGAATGTAACGCTAAATCTCTCCACCGATAAAACTTCACCTGTATAGAAAGGCAGACGACAAACCAGTCTACATGAATGCCAAGTCTAGCCGAGCATGACTATAACACCACACCAGTACCACGAGTAACATACGGGAACATACGAGAAACACACGGAACATAAGGGTACATACGAGGTCCTGTTTTATTATAATTTATTTTGTATTGTATCAAAAAAGCGCTAGTAAAAAACACAAATGAATCCACAAAAAGACAGAAACCAATAACAAATATACGTGTATGTAACGCGTTTCTCTCTTGATAAAACCTTTCTCTTTTCCACTGTCTTGAAGAATTTTGGCATTCGTTTGCATGACATCTCCGAGTGGTAGATTGCGTGATTATGTGATTGTTAGGGGTATCAAATGGTCTTTGTGAGCATGCGAGCACAGCGCCACTTTGCGAGCACGTGTATTGAGAAAAATTAGGCTTGCGAGCAACGAGCATTTTCCAAAAACTACCTCTACTAAAAACCGAGCATGCGAGCACTTGCAAATATACGCGAGCACGAGCAAACGATCAATCACTAAAATTTTCTCGAGCTTTTCCAGCAGAAGCTTAATTTTGCGAGTACTGCAAAATTTTGAGGGACCATTCATGACCGCTACTGTTCTTGTAGAGTGAAATGTCATCCGTATTGTTAAATTTTAATCTGGCACTTGTATGTATCCGACTATTACTCGTATGTACCCGTATGTTACTTCTATTACTTCATTCACACCAAAGCTTACGTTTATAGGCTGTTAAACATGGTTTAAAATTGTTTTCTTCATAGAAGCTGGCAAGTGATATTTGTCGACTCCAAGTTTAACACAGTGAACGCACAAGTTAGAGCTGACCGGAACTCTATGCAAAATTTAATATTTCAGTTTTCTGTTGCTGATTTTGTTAAACCTGGTTTAATTAGACATGTTTTGTTGGTGTGAATGGGGCATTTGTCTCCGTGTGTACCCATATGTTCCGTGTGCTACTAGTATGTTACCCGTATGTTTCTCCTATGTTACTCGTAGTACTCATGGGGTGTTTTAGTCATGATCAATTTCGAACGGCACAGTCTGATGATCGCTTCGTACGTGAAACTCGAGTAACTGTCTGAAATGTTGTATATTTGAGGCCCTTTTAGGGGTTTCAGGGATACAGGATATTTGGGTAAAATATTAACGGGATACGGGATATTTTGGAAAAAAATTAACGGGTTACGGGATATTTAAACAAGAGATTCGGGGATATCGAACATAAAAGTTGGAGATGCAAACCACCGGAATTAACGGGATACGGAACTTTGGGAAAATTTTTTGCATCGAACGTTCCCGCGACAACGCGAAGCAACACATATATCGCTTTTTTTCTATTACCCAAATCTATAAATTTTACGCGTCGTGAACAGATTTTAGCAACTTAACGACAAGCGTTTACTGTGGAGACAAGTTTTATTTCTATCATTTTACACTTGTGTTCTTGGCTCAACTATCTTTACTTTAGTTTATTATGTTTATACTTCATTGCGTTGCATTATTGCAATGTTCTTTTTTCGATTACTACAGTTTAACTTAAACTGGCCATTTTCAAAATTTGAACACAGTGTGTATGTCGCGGACAAAACATCTCCGAGAACTCAGGGGACACAGGGAGATGGAATGACGATCGCAGCCCCTCCTTTGACGCCATCTCTGAAATCTGACCACTCGTACACATCCCCCTCCAATGTCGACAGGCAAGAGTCTGACAGACTCTTGATTGCACTTGCTGTTAGAACCGAGGACCACACGTTGACATTTGTCAAGGATCCTTGGAACGACTGTTTGGCGTCGAAGCCCCCTCCAACTGAATCTTGCTCTTGCCCCAGCACCAGAGATCCTCCTCCAGTTATCGTGTATCCTGTCTTGAGACTCGTGCCCTGCCTACGCAGTACTCCATCTTTGTAGAGCTGCCATGCGCCATTACTGTTTCGCCAAGACGCACACATGTGATGCCATTTGCCATCATTAGCTGATACATATGCTCTCCTGTGACGCAGTAAACAAAGAGAGGTAATGTTAAGTGATATTCCATGACATGGATAAAGCAATTTCTGCTTCCAATCAGTAAACACTCGTACATGGCTGCAGTAAGCAGAATTTTACAAAGAAAACGTTATGAAGGACTACGCCGACAAAGAATTGGCACTGTACTACGCTGCGGCTAACCGTGCTCGTCTTCGAACAAAAACTGAATTGAACAACAGAGACGTTTCTTCTGGTTTAAACAGGATGATTAAGTAATTTTCCATCATGAGGGATTTTTGATGTTAAAAACATGAAAATATATCAAGATCTGGAACAGAATCTTACAGACAGTTGAGGAGTTGCTTTAATACTTCCTTTCTGTTCGGCTTCAAGGTGTTTTCTTTACCACTGAAACTTCTAAACGTCTGCTGTTGCTGCTTAGTTCTTAGAGACATTTAGCTGAACGTTTTTCGTGTTAACGGCAAACCGCCAACGGCGCGAAATTTCAGGTTAGGCATTTGGAGTTTGAGGTACCCTGACCTCTACAGGTTCAGCTAGAGGTTTTCAACCACGAGCAAATTCTCACAGAAAACAGGTGAATTGAAGAGGAACAACTTTACTTCGGAAAGACGACTTGTCAAATTCTTAAATTCGATTTCATGTTATCTAGTAGATACTTGAAATGACTCGACATAAAACTAAAACGGAATTATCAGCACACAAACTACTCGTCCATATATACGGCGAATACCGAAGTTTAGTTTTTTCTTTGATGGTGTGAATAAGTTCAAAAACTGCTCACCGTTCTGCTACAGGAAATGTGAAATAGGTAGCTTACCTCGAAACTCGCATCCTACTTTAAATTCGGCAGGTTCACTATAATAAATTAAAATCCGTCTGTTTGACTGAATGTTTTCTGAGAATTGTACGTGCGGATTCCAAGAATATACATGCGAGCTCGCCGCCGCCATATTGGATTTGCTTCCTTTGCAAATGCTTGTTTTTCGAGAATAGATTAAATGTTCAACATACACCCTTTCGACTTAAATTTCTTTTCTATATGTTGACAGAGAACTACTTAACATATCTATAGGACTAAGCGTCAATACGTGAGATAACTTAAACTAAAAGCATAGGAATCTTGAGGGAAATCACAAACGTGAAAACCTACTCCTTTCCGTCGAAAACGAAAACGTGTGTTAAAACCTCAAACGTCACCTCAGGACATAGTCACGCGACTCCCAGACGCTTGCGGTTTGACTTTTATAAGTCAAAAACCTGAGCTAAATGTCTCCCTTGACTCAATTCGTCAGTCCCTCGACAATGAGTTGAGCTTTATATTACTGTTTGCAACAGTGGGACGTACAATCTTACTCGTATTTTCTTTGCTGTTTTACGCAAAAAACAAAACAAAACAAACAAAAAGCAACTAGTGGACTAATGCAAATCCTGCATTTTGATTGGCTACACTACTAGAGGACTATTAGTAATAGTCATCGAGTAGCGAAATTCGTGACGCTTTCCTTCGTTTTATTTCCAAATAAATCTTTCTCCAACTCGCATTTGCTAACTTTATTATTGCATTTTCTGTCCGACTACTTGGGTGATACTAAAACAATTAGACCGTCGCCCTCAAGAGCCACGAGTCAATAGCACATTCGGCTTCGCCTCATGGGCTTTTGACCCGTAGCGCTTGAGGGCTATGGGTCTAATTGTTAATTAGTAAATCTTTACCCATACCTATGAATAATGAATTTGTAGCTTTCTGATATCTTTAAGTTGACCAAATATAGAAAAATGATTACGAATTTCTTTTACTGGGAATTTTTTTGTTCGACGCGAAAAAAAAAAGCGGCTCGGTAAATATCCCGAACCACTAGGTGATGGTTTTTAACTAACCTAACCTACTGATTGATATGATTTATTTAGCGGAAGCAAAAGCCTTTCCTGGCCTTACTTTTTAAGTTATTAAATAAATTCATTAAATTTAGCCTACATACCTGTTTGTGCCTCCAATCCACAGATGAAAGTTCGTGTAATCATAAATAAGCAAGGCATTGTCCACTCCAGGATAGTTGTAACTGAATGGTGTTCCATGAGTTGTTGCACTAGATTTCATCCAGAAACACACAGTGAACTGTGTCAAACTGGGCATACCCCAGATGCTGGCGTAATCGCTCACTCCTTTGTTTGGGAAATGAAGAGCATAATCTATACATGGAAAAGATCAATCAATTTATTTAGATGCATGTGCCGTGTTTTAACGATTTAATCCGGATTTTTGTAATGCCCATACCCCATCGAGTTTTGTCCAACAGAACCACCATTAAACTTGATTAACACAATGTCAACTCAACTTTCAAAGGTTTTTTCCAAACTCCAAAATTACAAGTTATTAGCTAAGGCAAAAACAAAAACTTAATTAATGAACGATTTATTAAAATAAATTACAAACGACGAGCTTTAGAAAGGTATGTATGTAATAGACTATCCCGAGCATTGGTGAGGGGCTTGAATCTATCCTAAAATATCTTGCAGAAATTAAACAGATAAAGATCACAACACTAAGAAATATTTCTAGGAAAATGATTTCACTCACTATTTGAAGAGTAACTGCTGACGTATCCACAGAAAATCGATCCGAAACAAAAGCAGGTGAACAGACTCAACATTGTTCACTCTTCACCCTGTGAACAGCATAAAATATTATATATTATGGTCAAAGGTTTGATAACGGGCAACTTTCTGGAACTCTTCAGGAAAAATTTCCGAGTGCCTGTGGGCAAAAGACAGTCGAAAAAAAAATGGATGTGAAGTCAGAGCAGTTTAAATACTGACCCTAAAACTTTCTCCACTCGACCAAATTCCAGGCAAAGCCGACAAAACATTTCAACACAACATAACGCAACATTGTTGCGCACACGCACAATATGTTACACGCGTTTGGCCGCCCTGTTGCAACATGTTGGATCAAGTTTGAAAATGATCAAATTTTTCTCGCAGCATCTTGTTGCATTTATCGATGCTGCATGATGTTGTCAGTATAAACCACGATCGTGCAACATTGTTGCGCCGTGATCATTTTTAAGGCTATGAATAGAAGCAAAACAGACAGTTCAATTTACTTAAGGCAGCCCAAATTTCCAGCACCACTCGGCTACTCTAAGTTGATTTTACCGCACTTGCTTTAACTGCTTCCATTGCGAAGTTCAACGTTAGAGACGTGGCACTGAAAAGAGGTTAACACGATCTAATAATAATGGAAGAACACTAGTTTCTGCAACTAATTTGCCATAGTACAGTAAACGCTTTTGATACGTTTTTCGTACTCTCTTATTTTCATTTTAAAAATCCTCCGATTTTGTTAAAACTGGAAAACATAAATAGTTAGATATTAAAAATATATTTCGTAAAAGTCAAGTGAATTTTACTTTTGCAATAAAATGCATGTTCTCATGACCGAAATAGGATAGAGTTCTACCAATAAAACGTTGCAATTTGTGTCCACGTCAATAACAAAATCACTAACTGTTATCAGTTTTACACTTGAAGGCGAGAAAAGGATTCGTTTCAACAACAATGACCACAACACATTACAAAACCGTCCAAGGAAATATTTCGAGAAAAAAACAAACCATGCAACTTGAAGAATAGTTAGCAAAAGTACAACCTTACCTGAAAGGTATATTTGTCTTGCCTGAACTTTACAACAGCTCAAAAGATTGATTCAGCTAATAATCCTCACCAATGCTTAAGTGCATGTATTCTGCATCCTGGTTGGTGAGTGAGCATACCAAATATTGACTTTCCTAAATGATAGCTGTTGGAACCTGTCTGCGACGTTAAACATAATTAAAAGATATTAAGATCGTGACTTTCTTCATGTTAAAATTGAAGAGAACTCAAAAAGCAGCTGCGCAATCAAGTCGTCAAGAGCGCTTGTTTCCACAGTGGTGTGTAGAGGTATCATAAACGTTTTAAAAAGCTTTTCATAAAGACAATCCTGTGACTCGCATTTGGCACTTGTTGACAGTTGTTTCGTGTGATCATGAACCTTTTAACAAGTGTTTTTTCGACTAATGCCAATTTAGTTTGGAACGGAGGGGCGTTAACTTAGATATGAAGATTATCGTAGAAATTGGCAATCCGACTTAACTTTTTTTAGGATTCACACTTTTTAACGTTCTTGTCTCTACAGTTGTTTGGTATTATCGTTTACCTTTCAACTACTTTTACAGAGTTTTAAGGTAATCGTGAGAGACTCAATCCAGAACCGTTGTAACATTCGTATTTGGCCGTTGTTTTCACAGTTGTTTCGCGTTATCATAAACATTTTAACATGCTTTTAGAAATGAAAATTATCGTGAGAAAATGTCAAACCGAAACGACTGCAATGACACTCATTATTAACACAACTGGACCCTATAGCTCTTTAAACTTGTCCGAAATTTGTCAACATTCCCATTAACAATTAGTATGCTAGACATTGACGTGGCTACAAACCACTGAGCTCAGAAAAAAAAAAATATTTTGAACAGCAAGACAGTCGAGTTCAAAGAGAAAAGGCTTCGTTTCAACGACAACAACGAGGGAGGCAGCATGGCCGAGTGGTTAGAGCGCCGGACTTGAAATCCGGAGGTCCCGGGTTCAAGTCCAGTTCTGACCACTATCTGAATTTGTTCTCGGTTGTCCCGAGTTCAAATCCTCGGTCATGCTTGTAAATAGCCAACTGGTCTGCCTCCTGCAGACCAGTTATGTTTATTTAATATTTGTTTCATATACACGGCCCCACAAGCTTCTAGCTTTAAACACAAACAGTGTATAAATAAAGTTGCTTTACCTTTACCTTTACCTTTACATGTTACGTACTACCAAGCGAAGGAAATATCTGGAAGAAAAACAAAGTACTTGAAGTCTTGTTAAAGCAACTTCACAATAGCTCAAAAGATTGATTCAGCTATAGCCCTCGCAGGCATTCTTCAACCTGATTGGTTATTTAAAGAGCATTCCAAGTATTGAGTGTAAATGATATCTTTTCAAACTCGGTCTGCGTTGTTTTAAAATATAATTAAAAGATATTACGACGGAATCCACCAGGACTTCGAGTAGTTGTTGGACAAAATTATGTACCAAAATTATTTACACCTTATTGCAAGCTTTTGTGTTACTGCTTCAAATATCTTATCAAGAGAAATCTTTTCTAACAACACCAAACATCGAAAACCAATCTCGAAGTTCCGCTGAATTCCACTAAATCGCTTAAAAGACGCGAGCTTTTGCCTATAGCTTGTGAACATCAAATTTCATTTTCTCATTTTCTGATAAGAAATTGTTGTACCAAAATTATTTACACCTTATTGCAAACTTTTGTGTTACTGCTTCAAATATCTTATCAAAAGAAATCTTTTCTAACAACACCAAACACCGAAAACAAATTTTGAAATTTCCCTGAATTCCACTGAATCGCTTAAAGACGATTTTACAAAATGGCTGCACGTGAGAATTTCCCTATAGCTTGTGAACTTTGAAATCCATTTTCTAAGACTCTGATAAGAAATTGTTGTTGGTGTTATCAGTGATAATTACTTACATCTTTACCTTTTATTTAGGGTAGAAAATAATGCAATAGGATTTAAATTATTCTGGTACTCGATTTTTTTCCAACTTAAATAAATATTACTCGACTTCCTGGTGGATTCCGTCTTAATATCTTTTAGTTATATCACACCGCCCAAATGCCAAGTGTTAACCAGACTGGGTATAAATTAAAAAGCTGCTGAACTAAAGTAAACATACATACATACTTTATTTGATAAGTAGGTTGAGTAAATGGCAGCCAAAGGGCTGATGTGGACCTACTATCCTAAAAATTAAGAATTACATTTATAAAAGTTACATTTTAAATTTCGAACTAGTATATACAAATAAGTCAGAATTAACTAATACTAACTAAGAAAAGAAATTTACATACATCATCAAATAATAAATTTAAATTTAAAAATATATAAAATCATCCTTTTTGTTAGCAACTACTGTTGCCCCCTTGCCAAATGAGAAATTGTCTATAATTTTAACATGTTTATACGTAAACATGTTTACGTAAAACAAGACTTGATTTTCGCTTTGAAAATAAATTTTTGAAATATTCTTAAGAAAGCAAGCTCAATAGACTTCCAAGTATTGAGTGTAAATGATACCTTTTCAAACCTGGTCTGCGTTGTTTTAAAATATAATTAAAAGATATTAATATCTTTTAGTTATAACACAACCCAAATGCCAAGTGTTAACCAGACTGGGAACAAATTAAAAAGCTGCTGAACTAAAGTAAACAAGACTAGATTTTCGTTTTGAAATCATGATTGGAAAGATTTTGAAGAAATCAAGCTTAATCGTGACTTTTTTCATTCTAAAAGCTTCCTTGGTGTTTTAAGAGAACTCGAAACAGCAGCTGAGGTATCAAGTCGTCGGTGGCGTTTGTTTTAACAGATGTCTCGAGGTTTCATAAACTTTTTAAAAAGCTTTTTATAAAGACAGTCATGAGAAAATAAAAATCCGAAACAGCTGCATCAGATTTCACAGATGACAGTTGTTGACAGCGCAAACGAGGACACAACGTTGCAGACACGTTTTTGCGGACACGACTGTTTTCCTGTTTGCCCGCGCACGCAACACTTGTTGCGGACACAAAGTTTGTGTCCGAGAAACAAATAATGTTTCTTAAGGCCTGGCAAAACGAAGAAACATGTTTCCAGAAACATGTTTCCATAGTTGTTTCCTCGTTTTGCCATGCTTCCATTCCGCGCGGAAACACAAAATGTTTGCCTCGGAGCAGAAATTTTGCTTCTCGGTGACGCTGGAAACAATGCTTCCCGGGTGGCAAAACTAGGAAGCATTGGGGAAACATGCACGCGCTACGGATGTTCTGGAAACATGTTTCCTCGTTTTGCCAGGGCCTTATAGGTGGTGGAAAACGAGGACACAGTGTTTCGGATACATTATCGCAGACATAAATGTTTCCATGTTTGCTCGCGCGTGCAACATTTGGGCAGCATGGAAACAAATCATTTGTTTTGTTTCCCGCGCATTTGCCCACCAAAGAAACATCATGAGCAACACTGAATGTATCCGTAACAATTTGTCCTCGTTTGTCACCGCCTTATTTCTTTCAGAACATTTTGCGTCCGCAACAAATGTTTCCCCGTTTGCTCGCCCAAGAAAACATTATGAGCAACAATGTGTCCTCGTTTGCCACCGCCTTTTGATACAACCTGTACCTTTCTTAGCAGTCAAATTCGGTTCTTGTTTCTATCGTTGTTTCTTGTTATCATTTACCTTTCAACAAGTTTTTACATGAGATACGAGGATAAACGGGGATAAATATGAGAGATTGCCAGTCCAGTACTATCGCATTCAGCGGTTGTTTTTACAGTTGTTTTGTGATATCGTAAACATTTAACAAGCTTTTAGATGTACAAATAATCGCGACGTAATTATAACATTTTTCAGGTAGTTTTGGTGCTTTGAAAAGTTCATCTATTTTAAATATAACCAGCCATCCAGAAGGCGTTCCTTTTCTTATCTTTCCTCCCGCCGGAGAATAAAGAACTCCTTGACACACGTTAGTTAAAACACGTCGTCCTTCGCAACTTTTCGTCACTTTTTCCAATTGGTCCCGCGCGGAGTGAGGACTTCTCAAACAGTCCTTGCCCCCTCCCCTCTCCCTTAAAAAAAGAAAACAAATTTCAGCTATTTCGAGAATGAAGCGAATGATCGATCTATTACTGATTTGTAATTTATCATGAAGACGTGATTTTGAATGGAATTTGAATCCGTAAACGATGTTGTGCATGACTGGCACATTTCAAGAACAAGCATTTTCTGTGAAGACATCTTTATTCTGATCATTTTACACTTGTGTTCTTGGCTCTATTACGTTGACTTTATTTTACGTTAATATTTCATTGCATTACAGTTGCAATGTTCATTGTACGATTAATATAGTTTTACTTAAACTGGCCATTATCAAAATTTGAACACAGTGTTTCTGTCGCGGACAAATCATCCCCGATAACTCAGCGGATAACAGGGGGATGGAATGACAACTGCGGCTCTTCCTTTGACGCCATAAATGAAATCGGACCACTTGTACACGTTCCCCTCTCCTGACAGGCAACACTTTGACAGCCTCTTGATTGTTCTTCCCGAGAGGACATAGGACCACACGTTGACATTTGTCAAGTATCCTCGGAAGGACTGAGAGGACTCAAAGCTCCCTCCAAGTGAATCTTGTTCTTGTCCAAGCACCAGGGACCCTCCTCCCTTAATGATGTGTCCTGTACTGAGGCGCCTGTTGTGCATATGCAATACTCCATCTTTGTAGAACTGCCATGCGCCATCAGTGTTTCTCCAAGACTTGCAAATGTGATGCCATCTGCCGTCATTAACTGATTCATGTACATTTCTATGACAGTGAAAACAAGGATTTACTGAAAACCACCAGGATAAATTTAGAATTACAAAAGGTTCATTTCCTGGCAAACATATACCGTTTGAACTGATCACAGTTATTAAAATACTAAAACACTTCTGCTGCATACCAAGTGAGATATTTCACGTTATTTTTTTCCAAGAGGGCACGGTAACGAATCCTGCAATCTGATTGGTTCTTAGCGCGGGCAAGATTCTCCTATATCTGCCCACGGGCAACGGTAACGCTTTCGTCAGTTTGATTTGGCGGCGAGACGAACGAGCCCTCGAAAGTTTTGCTCTCCAAAGTTAATGTAATTGCTCACCAACCGTTGTAAATGTGAAAGGAAAAGTAAGCAGTGGAATTAAAGGCCTTGAAGTTCTCCAAAAGGCGAGTATTGATTCTCTTTATTGACAAAATCAAGTTGTACAAGTTTTATGGCCGTAGTTTGTCGATCGTTGTTTGTGCATTATTTACACTGATTTTCACGCCATTGCGCTTACCTGCAAGTCGCCGGCTTAGTTACATACCCGATTGATTCTTTCAAAAGCTAACTTAGTAACGGAATTAAAGGCCTTGAAGTTCTCTAATAGGCGGGTATTTTTTGTATTTATTGACAAAATCAAGTTATAGTTTGTCGATCGTTGTTTATGCATTCGCACTGATTTTCACGCCGTAATGCGGTTTACTGCAAGTCGCTGGTTTACAGACTCGATTTATCCTTTTAAACAAGAAGTTCCACTATAAAAGGGATGGCACCTCCCACATTTCACACCTTTCGGGTGCGAAATGCAAATTTTCACTCTTGCATTCATGGCACGTTGCAGAGTCAAGCGTCCTGCAAATTTAATACGCCTCAAAACCTCATGAAACCAAAAGATACCCTTTACAAAAGTAAAATATAACTTGTTAACGTTTAAGCATAGCATTCTCAACAAAAATGAAGCACATTTTACCAGCAACTGTCACGGAGAAAGCGCGGGTTGTTTGTCAGCTGTTTACGCTTTGATGGTTTTTTGACAACTGGGCGTGAGAATGGCCAGGCCTGGCCCCTTTTATACCGGAACTTCCTGTTTAAACGCTTTGCCTTTCTGCTACTTTTCCCCAAAACCGAATACTGCTTATCACCATTCAAGAAAATGAGTTGCTTTGAAACAGTTAAATTAATTCTCGCAAAGTTGTGCCGTGTGCAGACGACCAAACTACACAAACTTCATTCAATTTCACTTTCGTGACTCGAGATTTTTTGCTCTCTTTTGCTGCTACATTGTGCTTCTTTTTTATTATAAAAGTTACTTTTCTCTTTTTTTTCTGATGACCTTTTCTGTGAGTACTGTTCAGTTTAGCGAAATTTTTTTGTTTGGCGGAAAACAAATCATTCTTCACTTTATCCGCAGCTTTTAGCGATCGATTCAACATGCACATTGGATGCGCGCGTATAATACAATTACATTTTGCAAGACAATCTTTTTAGATTTTTTTAACCAAGTAAGAAAAAAATAAATAAGTTATTTACCGGCTTTGGGTCGGTCCGTATCGTGAAAAACTGTGACCTCGGTCTTGAAAATGCTGCCCGAGGCCGCAGGCCGAGGGCAGCATTTTCAAGACCTCGGTCACAGTTTTTCACGATACGGACCTCCCAGCCGGCAAATAACATATATGTATGCCACTCGAAAATATTGCATAACCAGTATTTATTAAATTCTCAACCTCGGAGATTGCATTTCTAGCTTTGTGATTGGTTTATTGAATCCCGGTTATCAGCCAATATACCTATGTTTGACCTTATATGGGAAACCAGGGCCCGCGCAGCAAGATTTTGACTGGGGGGGCTTAAACGTGAGCCAGCTTCTTTTTTTTGGGGGGGGGGGGGGGGGGGTGGAGTGGCATGCTACCCTTGGGAAATTTGGGTTTTAGTTACTCTCAGATACCGGAAGGTCTTTCTAAACTTATGCTCCTTAAACGTAGGATCGATCTACAAGAGATTATTGCAATTTATTTGCGCTGGCCTTCGAGCTGGCGTTATTTAGATTTGTTACATCGCACCGATGAGTCCCAAAAAGGACGAAACAGCTGTCCCTGCTTTATCGGTTCTGTTCCTGTTGGTGTCTTGCGAAGTTAATTTTACACGTAGTATCAGCCTTGTTGTAATGTCTTTGCAATATTATTAGATTCAACATTTAGAACCAGACCTATAGATTCACCATCAAATCCTGCTTGAAACAATATAATTTACTCCAACTCAGTACTACTGCCATTAGCCTTTACAAACCCGGAATCCGCCGTTTTCTGCTACATTTCATATATATCATATATATCAATCAATAGAAATTAACGAATAAAATTTTAGTATAAATTAGATTGTTCAAAGACGCCGAAATTTCTCTTTTTGTTATTGCTATGATCTGCAAATTCGTTTGAGATGTCAAAAAGTCATTCTTCATGACTTTCATCATTGTCAGGTTGCTAAATCTCTCTTGCGTCATTGTTGAGAAAAAATTTCAGTATTTAGGTGCTAGGGCGCTGAATGATTGTTCACCAGGATTTACCAATATGGAACAAAATCAAAAACACAGTTTATTACCAGCTTCTGGAAAGGCGTTCAAAATACTTTTAGTCATTGTTCGTTCAATAATAATTATTTTTTGCGTTTCTTTCTTTCTTTACTTGTTTATTTATTTATTTAAGTTCTTATTATTTTTCCTTTTACTGTGAAAAAGTGGGGGGGCTAAAGCCCCCCCAGCCCCTCCCTCTGCGCGGGCCCTGGAAACGAGTGCGGCAATGCCGCTCAGCTTAAAATTTTCCTGCGGGAAGCGAAAGTTCCATCAGAAAAATGGCAAATTTGGCGAGCTTTATAAGCTTATACATGAAGAAATAATCGACATAATCACACAAATACCACAAAAATGCCATAGTTGACTCAACTACGTAAAGCTAAAAGGATTGATGCGAAATGTTTAATTAAAAATACTTTAAAATGTACAACAAGAGAGAACGAAGAAGAAAAGCAGCAAATAATTTACGGGAAGACCAGAAAACTGACACAATTTCTCGAAATTTCATTCAGTGTTCGGTGTAAAATTAGGCTCAGCACTTCAGTTAAGTTTGTTGCCTTTCAATCTTGATCTTGTCCTTTTATACTTCAATAAACTTCATCCACTCTGAGTGTAATTTCGTTTCAGCATAATGTAGTAGTCTTGATGACAGCCGTGGAGCCGTAAACAAGTACAATATGTAAACACTTGCTTCGCTCGTCTTGCACAAGGCGTATAATTTCCAGAAAAGCTATTCCTTCGGATCTTCCTGTAAACGTCAACTGTTGTCACAATTTTCCAGGATAAAAAGACGACTTACGAGGAGATTGTCCGAGGAAAATCTTCAGAAGAAAACTCTCTCGCTCGCTTTACTCGCGTGTTTCATTCAACGCATGAGAAGTGAACACCGCGCCACAAATTTTCCCGTCTCCTCATACTATCAATCAAAATGAAATGTCCAGTTGATTTATACTAAAGGAGAATTAAATAAAACAATTATTCCATTTCCCCCTGTTGGATACGAGTGGTTACACCACATTTCCTGACATTGCATTTCTGATCCTCTCTAAAAAAGCACGCGAGAACATCCACGCAACGCGCGTTAACCTCAGCGGGTGAACTGGGTACCATGTCTAAAAATAACTTAAGAGAAATTTCCTTTGGAATAAGGCCTATATGGGGGATTAACTCTCTCACTTCATACTCTCTTGCTTCGACATATGTTCTTATATGTCCTCTCCTTTCAACTTGATCCTGATCTTGAGCGCTTATTTCTTACTGTTTATAATAATTACGTTAAACGTAGATTACCTTTCAGTGTCTCCAACCCACAGACGAAAAATACTGTAGCCAATAAATGTTATTTCATTAGCCCGTCCTGGTACAGCGTAGCTGAATGGTGTTGCAGGATTTTTATCACTCGACTTCATCCAGAAACAAACAGTGAACTGAGTCAAACTGCGCATGCCCCAGATGTTAACGTAATCAGTCACACCTTTGTTTGGGAAATAAAGTGCATAATCTATGCCAGACAAGAAAAAAAAAGAAAGAAAAAAAGCTTAATTTTTCTTCAGACTGAGCGTGTATTTTAATATTTCAACCTTTCTCAAACACTTCCTCAAGAGAAATTCTTGGAAACTTTTAACCATTACTTAAAAGTTTTAGAAACTTAAATAAAAAATAAACATGAAAGAAAAAAAACAGGCAAAAAAAAAAAAAGAAAATCATGACACCTCCATCATACCTTTGGCCGAGTATCCACTTACGTGACTACAAACGAGGCCAACCAGAATCGATGCGAATAAAACAGACATAATGTAATCCTATAATTAAAAAAGTAAAATAATAAGCTAAATGATAATAATAATCATCATCATTATCATTATTATCATCATTAGAGTCGCTTCTTTCGTGCTTAGCAACCTCCCGCGTGCAACTATAACTCGATAGTACACGTTAAATAGCGGAACAGTGCAGCCAGACTATCGGTCATCTGAAAATCTGATGCTACCCAATTAAGTCTTATCTAAAAGAAATTCAGAAATCGGAAACCTGCAGCAAACACAAACAGCGCAACAAGAAGCACAATTTCATGATGCATGCAAAGCGAAATTAAATATTTTATATCCATCCGCATATTTGTCCATTGAGAAAAACGAGCATTTACGAAACCCCCTTACAAGTTTTCGTCACTGGAGGGTCCATTTCTGAGGAGAAATAAAGTCACCAAGTCCGCTTTTCAACTATAATGAAAATCCCTGTGCTTGATCATATCCCTTACCAAACCAACTCTGTTTTTAAAATGATTTAAAACTGTTTTAACAGTATTTTGACGATTTAAACACTATTTTGAAGCCACCATAGGGTATTTTTGTGCTATTTTGTAAAAAAGTTTAAATTTTACTCACTGTTTGAACTGTATTTTAGACATAGTTAAAACGTATTCTGTGACACCGGAAAGATTTCCCATCTGTTTTTAATGTATTTTTTTCTTAAAATAGTGTTAAAATAGTGGATTTAAAATCTGTTTTGAGACTGTGACCACAAACAGCTAGTATAAATACTTTAAAATTGCTACTTAAACACTGTTTTGAAAACAATATCGGCAATGGTTGTAGATTTAAAATGTAGTTTACCAACTACCAGTATAAAAACAGGTTTCAAATAGATATTTGAAATGTAGTTGACAAGTCAACAGTATAAAATAGGTTTTAAATATAATACTTTAAACCTATTTTGAACATCAACTCACGATTAGCATTTCACAATACAGATAAAAGAGTCTGTTTTTAACATATTTAAATTTTTGTTCAGGCGAGTAGACTATTTAAAATGTGGTTTTAAAATACTAACAGCAGGGTTTATGTACAAACAGATTTTAAATACACTATTTTTGCGCTATTTTGAGAGGTTGACCGTCAACATTGCTCCCTCTCCCCAGTCCCTTTTCTGTTTTATCCTTGATTTGCAATATATCACTTCCTTTCGTGCGCGCTAAGAATCTGAGAAAAAAAAATGACCGACTTATAGAGGTTAAGAGCATCAAGATATTTTATAGGGAAGTCGGGAAATAATTGCCGCCCTGAAATATGTATGATAAACATGGCCGATGCTTTCATATTCGATTGGCGCCAAGGGCAGGAAGGCCTTATGAATAAACTTCAAAGCTTTTGCTCATTTAGTTGTATCGGTGAAACGCGAATGTCGTAGGTATATATAATTCCTCGCAATCCTAGAGTCCTGGACAAGTCTTACATGTAGATGAGACCGAATGACCGATCAATAGCACTCGGAGTCACGCGCTCTGGCGCGCCGGCCGCTTATAATGGAATCTGTGCATTAATAAATGTTCATTAAACTCATACCTTAATACACCGAGTCTCCCAAATTTTTTACAAAAGGAATCTTCTGCTTGCATCTTCCAAGATTGAATTCTTTGTTCATGTGCTTACACGATCGAAACCCCATCACAAACGAACGCGCAAAGTTTTTCTTATCACCTCGGCGTTTAATCATTAATTTCACATACCACGTGACTCGCTCCAGACCTTCTCGGACAAAGGATTTGAATTCTGCCCGCCATGTTTGGAACGTTTTAGCCTTCGTTTGGAAGGGTTGTGCAATCCTGGTTGGTTGATATCTCAAGTGAGATGGTTTTAATCGACGATTCACCTTCTAAACGATGCATTTTCCAGTCATATGGATTGATAACTTCGTAAAAGGTGAGCTTGAATTGATTTTAGCACTAAAAAGACCTGTGACTCAGTTGTGTGCCACGATCAGCACGATGCACTGAGAATTCCGATTTCATGAACCTCCACCAGGGGAAACGTAAATTACTTTCACGAAAAAAATTACGGAGCAAAATTACGTGGTAAAATTATGGAGAAAGACTGTCGAAGGGAAACGAAAATTGGTTCGAGAAATCGGGATTCTACGTGTGCTACAGCTACTGTCAGTTGTGCAGTAGCCTACGAAATAAAACATATTGAAATCCAGTTACTTTCGTATGCGAAAACGGAGTGATGAAGTTGGATGTTACTAAAACGGGGAATGGGGAATGGGGAATGGGATGATTCCGGGGAATGGGAAATTGAAATGGGAATTTGAAAAAAAAATTAAAAAAATCTATTTTTTTTAAATTGAAAATAAAGAAAACAAATTAAAAATTAAAATAGAGAATAAATAAAATAAAATTAAAAAATTCAGCGGCGATTTTCGTAGAAAAGTTTTGTGAAACATTCTGCGGCAGATCTAAAAGAAGGGGATTGTCGAACACAAGGAGCAATTCACTACCTGAAGTTGAGAAAGTAACGAGGGAAATTTTACCAGGTATTCTCAATCTCGTTCTCAGAGGTCGCAAACCTCTTGGACAGCATCAAAGCAGCTGACCAAAGGTAGTGAAGACGAAAACGCGGCGGGTCTGGAGGTTGCAAAAGAAACGAGTGATATAAATTTTTATTCACCCTAGGGCCCTCTAGATCGGCAAGTACGTTACATCTGCTGAGGGTTGTATTTCTACGATATTACCAACTGCATGATCACAGTTGTGTATCAATCAAGCTTAATTTTGAATGAAAACGAAATTGACAGTTTTTAAAATGCATAGCGAATTGTGTAGCCTGCAAATACAGCCGCCTCTCATTTGCTCCCGCTACGAAGAGCGAATGAGAGGCGGCTGTAATCGCAGGCTACGAATTGTGTGCTCCTTTGTCGTTCGGAGATGAGCAGTGATGTCCTTAAATTTTAAAAAATTCAAAAATTTCAGAAAGATCAATATTCGTTTTAATTTAGTCTGATATAAACTCTTAACCTTAAAAAATTTAACAAATAATCAAGTTCACAGCTCTTACCTTCCATCTCGAGAGCTCTTCCTTGTGCGTACCTTCTAGCAACCACGTGCAGTCGAAAAATCGTATTACGCCGACTCCGAATAGTGTTGGTAAACGCTGACCACTATTTCCCATTTATTTATTTTCTATTTCATTTTTTTAATTTGTTTTCTTTTTTATTTGACATATATCTTATTATTATTATTGTATTGTATTTTTATTTTTTCAATTTAAAAAAAAATAGATTTTTTTTAATTTTTTTTTTCAAATTCCCATTTTTATTTCCCATTCCCCGGAATCATCCCATTCCCCATTCCCCATTCCCCATTCCCCATTCCCCGTTTTAGTAACATCCGATGAAGTCAGGCTCACTAAAACATTTCGTAGGTTGGATTTTATAATTAACAATCAGTAACAATACATGCACAGTTGCTACCCACGCGTAGTCAATCGTATTAAAATCCGTAACAAAGCCAATCGGTATCAACCTTCGTACTGTATCAATTGCCGATAGAAATCGATGACATCGATGAAGAAACACTGGCAAGTATCGATTGCCAAGGAAACTGATAACGATTGATTTATCAATGTTGGGGCCAAACTGCAGAATACCCTCACAGCAACTGTAATACAGGTATTTGCATCCTATCCATAACAATAGTTCTTGTTTCATAGCTTGTTCTTGAAAGAGTTCTGACTCAATGTATCTTGTGCGGTGTATTCTGCAATTGCTACAATATTGCTATCGATTACTATTTAACAGATTATAATTCTGTGAAATAGCGCAGAATATTGCCTGATACGTACCGGTAGTCGACGAGGCCATATAATGCCAACTTGGCTAAAATCAAATGATATTCCACAAGATTGAGCAGGATAATTGTTTTTTTGTTCAACTACATGTACATGTAATTGCCAACGAAACAATATCTGCAGCAAGAAAAATTGTGGCTTTGCAGCACTTTGCAGGGTTTTGGACGAATCTTGGCAACCTACATGTACATATATCGCATATGATATCTGTTATGTACAGATGATGGATATTATTGTTGAACACATAATCGGCATCGCACGAATTTGTTGAATTATTATGATTGTTCTCAGAAACAAGTTTTCATCTTTTTTATCATTTTCACGGACATTTATCATTGAAACTATTTGTCTGTATGATTTTATTGAGTCACTTTGTTTTCATGTAAAGGTAGGTAAATTCTGTATACGAGCCTAGGGGCCCATTAGGCCGGAGCTTATCCCGGTCTCCGTAGCATGAAGCGACTAGAAGTATTGCTACACTGTACTCCCCCCTGGACAGGATGCTAGTCCATCGCAGGGCTAACCCCAGCAGTAAATTCGCTGGTACCCATTTATACACCTGGGTGGAGAGAGGCACTATGAGAGTAAAGTATCTCGCCCAAGAACACAACGCAGTGCCCCGGCCAGGGCACAAACCCGAACCTGATCCGGAGTCCAGCGCACTAACCATTAGGCCACCGCGCCTCTCACATTTTCATACATGTAGCATGCAAGATTTTAACAACTGTCAACAAACACAACAAACAGAGGCATTTTGGTAATTTTGAATTTACATTTTTTTAATACAGAAAGGTCACAATTAGTTGAGTACTCTTCAAAGAAATCACTGGATGGAAAACATATGTTAGCGTAAGAATTGAACACATCATATTCTTAGAAAATTATGTGGCCATCTCATATGGCTTAAAAATTAAAATTGTTGGCAATTTCAATTTTTGCATTGCTAGATGTACATACATGTATTTCTCTGACTTCCAACACAGCAAAATTTGAATTGTTTCTCTTCCATGAGAGTTTCATGTGCATGTACATGTGGTAGATACATGTACACGATGTACATGCAATTTTGCATCACGGCCAGGTGTCAAAGCCACACAATTGCAACTGAGGTTACATGTTCGTTTACACTGTAAACCACACCGCATACATGTAGACATATTTACATGGGACTGTTATGGAACAAGTCTGGAACAGATCCAACACTGCTATTTTGCAGGTCCAGTTTTGGATCTGCACTTGACCAGTTCCAGAACGATTCCAGGTACATGTACACTGTGAACAAAAGCCAATCCAGTCCGGTTCAGTTTGGAATGCGTTCAGTGTAGTCCCACGTAAACGTAGCCTCGAGAAATTACTGTTCTGTCACACAAAGATGATTTCAATCATATTTCAGAGGCATTTTTTTCTATTGGAGGGTGATGGAAACAATCCTAGTAGTTTTTGCCCTAGTAGTTTTTGCCATCAATAGTCCAATTAGCTGTTTGATTTCAAAATGGCAGCTCTGTAGGTGTACATGTATGGATTAATGAATGATTGAAGTTATTTATAATTGAACATTCAAATCTGTTCACACTGAAATCTAATCTGAATAAGTGAAGGCATTTTTTTAATTACTTAAGCAGAAGGCCTTCAGCCATTTTGACTACATGTATACATACACTGCAAAAAAACATCAAAAGCCTGTATTTATAGTGGCTGAATTGTTTTTGTGGCAAATATTTTCTTTGTGTTCTTTAAGTAGAACTCATTAATTTGGGGTTTTACAATGTGAGATCTTAATGTTTGGCACATTTTGTGAGATCTTATAGCTTATGTATCCAAATGAGTGACCACACTCACAGCAAAGGATTAATTAAATTGACCTCTATTTTTTTGTTTTGGAAAACATACATGTACATACATTATACTGTACACCTCATTCCAAAAGGGTGGTAGATACATTATTCTTTTTGCCTATATGTTAATTGGCCCTCATTGCCTCGTTTTAGGCCAAAGATTCATTTTAATCCTGAACAATAATCAAGGCAATGAGGGCCAATTAAGGTGAAGACAAAAGAATAATGTATTTTCCGCCATTTTGGAATATTGTGTATGGAATTTTATACTAACGGTTTCAAAATGTCAGATCTTGCTTGCTGAAGTACATTTTGTGACAGCATGATATTGCAACAGGAGGCGGGAGGCGCAGTAGCCTAATGGTTAGGGCGCTGGCAGACTCCGTATTGAACGGCCCGGGTTCGAGCCCTTCCCGGGGAACTGCATTGTGCTCTCGGGCAAGACACTTTACTCAGTCATAGTACCTCTCTCCACCCAGGTGTATACAGTAATAAATGGGTACTGGCAAATTTACTGGTGAGGACTAGCATCCCATCCAAGGGGGAGTAGAAATACTGTGGTTGCTTCATGCTACGGAAACCGGGATAAGCTCCAGCCTGATGGGCCACTTGGCTTGTATGCAGACTTTACCTTTTACCTAGTATTGCAACATTCTACAATACCTATATGTATGTGAGAGTCTAAAAGTTCCTTTTTTATCTTTTCAGAAGGAAACCAACAGAACAAGCTGACCAAAAAGGGAAAGGCTGCAGACAAAGTTGACAAGTTGGGAGTAATAATTAAATAATGTAATGCCAATTTATAGATGTGCTGTATGATGTGCAATGTTCACTCCCTGAAAAGTGAATAAATAATCTTTGCAAAAACTTTAAATTCATGAGCTTTATTTACTACATGTAATCAACTTTTGCAAATTCAGGAAAGCGAAGAGAGGCACATTTACATGTAATTTTATGGTTTAATTGCCACTGCTTTAGTTTAAACATCCAGTGCCTTGCATTTCACAAAAAAGGAATTTTCACGTAAAAATAACCATCCATATCCAATACTCCCACATTGACTCAATTTGTCAATTAATTAGCACTGACAACTTGACTTGGTGAGAGTCTAGTTGCAAAAATAACCGCCTGAGGACTTGAATTTTCTTGATTTTTCTGGCCGTGATCAACAAAATTTTGCCTGTTGGAACTCTCGGGTACTGTACATGTATGTACACTGTATCTGTACAGCCCTTCTGGTTAATGATTACCAAAGCCCAACCAGTGGATGCTATTTGTTGTTTGCCTGCTCTGCTGATACTCAAATTGTGGATATGTCTGGTATTCATCTCCCAGCATTTTTGTCACACTTTAATTTTTCTTTATTTCTCAGAAAAGTGGAAACTATTTTGTTGCTGGCTATTTATATACTGGTTTCACACTATCTGTTTATGCTTTTTTATTATATTAACGTGATCTTTTATATTTTAACATTGTCTTAAGCACATTACATGTAAAACACTACATCAAACAGAGCAAAATATACATGTACATATAATTTAAACACAATTTCAAGACTGTTGGTTCCAAAAACAGAATTAAAATACATGTAGCATAAAAAAATAGTTTACAAATAGTGTGAGAATTTAAAATATATTTTTAATGCTGTTTCCAACCTGCTTCAGTCTGGAATTTTAAAGAAGTCTCAAAATATGTTTTAATACTGTTTTAAACAGCTTTAAAACACCATTTTAAAATATGTTTTAATACTGTTTTAAACAGCTTAAAACACCATTAAAAACAGTCAAAAACTATATTAAAAATATAATTTAAACACCTATTTTTAGGTGTGAGGATTTAAAATATATTTTTAACCTGTTTGTATACTGTTTGTAATAACTATATTTTAAATTCCAATCTGTTTCTGTGGAATTTTAAAAAAAGTTTCAAAATATGTTTTAATGCTGTTTTAAACAGCTTCAAAACACCATTTCAAAATACGTTTTAATAATGTTTTAAATAGCTTAAAACACCATTCAAAACAGTCAAAAACTATATTAAAAATATAATTTAAACACCTATTTTTAATCTGTTTCACACAAATAGTTCAAAAATAGTTTTCAAAAATAGTTTAAAAATAGATTTAAAATAGTGTTGTGTTTGGTAAGGGAACCCTGCAACCACAATCATGGACAAAAGTTGAGACAAACGAACATCGCAAATTTTTTCTCGAATGTCTTGACTTACAAGTGGGTAAAGGATATTTAATCACCCTCTTCCCCCGCTCAATGTTGTTTCCTGGGGTTCGCAATTCACCCGACTTTGTTTTGACGACCCGACAACATTGACAACATTGAAATGGGGGAGGGGGGTTTTAAGGTACCCTAAATAAGTGGAAATTTGGTCTCAACAGTTTTGTCCATGATTGTCTGAGGAAAGAAATGTCTAAAAATAATGAACACATTGTCCCGCTCAACATCCATGTGATTTCACAAACCTGAAGTTCCGCCGAGTGTTATTGCAGCCATAAAATTTCTGATGGCACTCTGTGTTAACGTCCACACGAAAATTAGTAGTAACATCCTTTCCATGATCCCTGTAGCTTAAAAAATAATAATTATTATTATATGCGATAATGAGACCTCCACAAAATATGTGCACCTGCATGAACGCCTTCTGTCTTAATTATGGAAATATTACGGTGACTGTGAATCAAGTCATGGGGTTCTTAACATATCACGTGACAAACGTTCACTCGCGCGTAGCCTTGCATGTGTGTCATAACGACCGCTGTGATATTATGTCGTTTGTAAAGCCCTAATTTTGACTTCATATTGCAATGTTAAAGGTTATGTTCAACCTAAGGTAAGTCATGCTTCAATTCGAAACACGACAGAAGGCAGGGATGATTAACATCCTCTAAAACTCACTCAACCTTTTGTCAAGACAAACAAAGACAGCGTGATCGAAGCCAGATGTGTATTTTGTCAAAAACACCAAATTTTATATTGTATTTGTTTAAAATCGCTTTTATTTCCACTAAGCAATCAAACCTTTGTTTCACGACTTATCGACAGAGACTCTGTTTGATTTTCTTGTAGTTTCATCTCGCATCTGATTTTTGGCTAGACAATTGATATTCAAGAACAAAGTGTTCATAGCTCTTGATAATTATACATGTAAGTGAATAATATCTATTCTAATTCTCAGTTTGGCAGTTCAACTTTGTGGAACGAGTGTTTCAAAAGATACTTATAGCGCTCAACCTTATTTCTTGGATATGTGCTTACCTTGTGGCATGAAGAGTTCAGTCAGTGGAAAGGTTTATAGATTTTAGCAGCCAAGTTATACGATTAACCGGTATTTTCTGGTCGAATATAGGTCGGCATCAAACCCAAAACAACGAAACAAAACCACCGAGGCGAAACGAGCGAAACGAAGCAAAATGACCGAACCAATTAAACCCCATAACCGTTATTGATAGCTAACCGTAACCGATCTAATCTGAAGTTATCCACAGCTTACAGGCTAACGGGAGAGCACCTTGCACTCTGGAATTGAAGCTTTTATAAAATGCACGTGTCGTTCGATCGTCAAAATATTCAAAAGCGTTTACTGAATTAATTAATTTTAATTCAAATTTGTTTAACTAAGGTCCCGTCCACACTAATCCGGATAAATTTTCAAACAGAGTTTTCGCCCCGAAAACGGATAAAACGTTTTACGTATACACTATCGTTTTTGTATCGTTTTCAATATTTTCACCGTCCACACTAATCTGGATAAATTTGGAAACGAAACGCGGCATCGGCCCGACAGTAGACTTGTGATTGGCAGAGTATGCCTTCATTTATGCCTGCACTAAATTGAAATTGACGAATTTAATTTTAATATTATTTTTGTCGACGCCGAGGAAAAAAACTACTATTTGTATTTTTAATATTGAAAGACAGCAATCAACTCTAAAAAGAAAGAAGAAAATTTACAGAATGCAGAATTGAATGATTTCATGTTGCTCATTCTCGTCCCCAGAGCTACTCGTTTTATTTGTGCCGTTACGAGTAGCTCTGGACGCAGGAATTAATTCGAATTTTTTCATTGGTTGATGAAGAATGAATGCGCACCACGAAACAAAATTTTACACTACTACGCACGGCACTCTGCTTCCGGACCGGAAATTAACAGGAAAAAGATTTTTTAGAAAACTTATGGCGACCGGCAATCGATGAATCGCACGAAACTGTTAGCGATACGTGGCTGTTGTAAAGAAGCAGAAGATGACCTGTGTGAGTCCCTGTGTGAGCTAGGTTTCAAACGTTTAGCGCTGTCAGCAGATTTAAAATCTGTCTTCGATCTTCCAAACTGCTGTAGGCGGTATGTTTTTAAAAACTCTGTTTTGATTTTGCCATTGATTGCCGGATTTCGTGGAATATTGAAGCCTTGAGAGTCTGACAAAGTTTAGACATTCAACAGAACTCTACTCTATCACGTCTCCCAAAATCAAAATCCCTTTTTCTGCCCCCATACAATGTTGAATGTTGTTCTGTACACTCTGTTGTCGTTGCATGGTCTTGATCAGTTGATGTTGCAAAAGCATTTGTATTGATCTTGAAATTGTTTCTATTATCGTGCAAACTTGTACTGTGGATTATATATATTACCTAGAATGCTTACAGAATTACATTGTGCAATATATATCGGATTGTTAAGGTACAAAAGAAAATAGATTATGCTATAAGTATGTTTATCAGCATACTAGATTGAAGATTTATGTGGAACATATATACAAAAACATTTCTTACATGTTCAGCAGACCACCACCATCATTTCAAGACTTTCAACTCAGTAAGCTTTATCAGTGTTAAATAAAAAAAAAATATACAGCTGTGAGTTGAGTGTTCATAGTAAGAACAAGGAATATCAAAGTGCACGGTAGTTGTTAAAAATGTCCAGGGAAAAAAATATATATATTTTTGGTTCCATCATGGAACCACTTACTTGTTTTCCAACATTGCTTATACTGTGGAGGTGTAGTTAACACAGTTTATGTCTTCAAAGACTGTGGGCATCTACAGGAACTGGCATAATTTGGCCTTTGCACCACTTGGCATAAAGGGGGACAGGTGAAGGAAGGAAATTGGCATTGTTTCATTTTATATTCATGTATATATTTAATAAGATTTAAAACAAACAAGTGCTCTTGAGAGTAACCTTGACAATTCTAGAGTTATTAAAGGCTGCATTTGCCCCAGTGACCCTGTTCACCTTGATTTATTTAGTGCTGCATTGACACATTAATCTATATCTGATGTCAAATCAGGTCACTTACAAACCTCTTTGCGATTCTCCCAATATTTGAGATCAGATGTTTGCAGTGGAGTTGAAGCACAAAAACTGAGAATAACCAGACCCTGTCAATTGCAAGCCTAGGGCATAGTGTTGCATAATCTTTTATAGTAGTGCTGCCTTATGACCATTCATAATATTTATGGGGAAAGGGATGGCTCATGGGTAAAATGGGTCAGGTTCCCCCTATCTTTTCTCGCAAAATAGAAAATTCATAGGTTCACCTTTCCGAAGTGAAGGGGCATTTTTTGTCCCCTGCATTTCAGTGTATTGATAACCTAAGAAATAAGAAAGTGGGCTCTGGAGTAACATGAAGACTTTCGTTGGCATCTGTGGACAGATGATTATTTTCATTTAATCTAACAAAATGATACCAAATGTTTCAAAATATATCCTGTTAAGACTGTTAACCCTGTTTCCTCTTAAATAATTTTTACAACAGCAGCTCACTACAGATTTAAGAATTTAATTTTATTATAAATATTTAAGTATTTGCTGTCTCAGTATTTAGGTGGAGTGCACACAATTTTTTATAAATTGCCAAGTAATATTGCACTGGCATACAAGTCAAAATTAATGAACATCTGTCAGAAAGGTTTTGCAGTTATGCATCAGTCAATTCCAGCAGTGCCCATCCCCCCCCCCCCCCCCCGGGCTAACCCCCGGGCATTAGCATTTCTTTGGTAAATTCCCCGGGGTGGGGATGAGGGAACCGGGCAAATGCCCCGCTCCCGGGTTGATTGTTTTCGATCTCTCGATAGGTGATCTAAGAAAATAATATAAGTTGTTGCTTCTTGACAAAGAAGCAATATCTAAAATTCAGAAAATATACATTTAAAAACATCCATGAACATCCACAAGCTTCTCTAGTCCTTCATGGACTAGCTAATCTGCAATGTAGTCCACATCTTGGCCTATAAACGCCTCCATCACGAATCCGCGACGCACTCCACGGTTTCGAAACCACGTGTCAAATGCCCGGGGGTCAACCGGAGGTACGCAAATGCCCCACCCCCGTGACGGGCAACATTGGGAAATGCCCCAGGGTTGCCCGGGGGGGTGGGGGTGGGATGGGCACTGCTGGAATTGACTGATGCATTACCAAGTGATTGTTATCTCAAGTGCCCCCTTCAGGGTCATCCTGAAAAGGTAGAAAAAAGTCAAGTTCTTGAACTGATTTCTCACCCATTCCTATGTACAAGAATTATTCAGTACAAATACTGACTCCTCTTCATTGTGAGTGGTCCTCGTTCCCATAATTTATTGAGCTTATAAGTTATAGCCAAGTCTGAGTCCTAAATCTTTTGTAGAAAAATATTTTTGCATGAAGTATATGGTTTAAAATATCACTGGCAAATCTGAAGGAGGTTCTAATTCTTTTGGGGTGATGAAAAATATTTTAACATTTTTACCCATATTAAAAAACACAGAAAACAGATCCACTTTCAACCCCTCCTCCTTGAAATTAATATTTCCCAGTTTGATTTTTCCCCTCACTTTAATTATAAATTTAAAACATAAGGAAAGAAAATCAATCTTAATTCAAAGGGAAGGCATTCTTGTGGAACTACGAATCACACTTAGAAGACAAGATTTTCAAATGCAATGCCATTACACTGATATTATATTTTCTTTGCAATATCTTTAATTTACAGTGCTAAATCTATCCACTCAATTAACGAACACGTCTAAAGTGGCGTTTCAAAAACACTCGCAGGCGACTGAGATTGTCCGTTTTTAAAAATCTTGTTATATGGAACAGTACGACTTTCTAGAATTCAACATCAACATACAAAATTCATCTGACATTTGTACTTCTTTCATACCTGATTATAGAAAATTGGACGTTTCGACATCCGTTGATAAAACACAAAAATAATACCGCTTCTGCACGGCAACGACGACTAAGGCAGCTTTCTGTTCACTTTTCAGATCGCTTTGACTCTCGATCGTTCAGCATAAATGAAAATCAACGACTCTTTTGATCGCTTTGTTGACATCTTCTCACGATCAGCCATTACAATAAACTCTCTCCCCTCCCCCTCTCTCAGGATTAACATGTGAGCATGAGCAGTTGTGTTGAAAGCTACTACACATGCGCTAACGGATGTCAGAAAATTTCTGACATCCGGTAGTGGCTGCGTCCAGAGCCCTCCGTTTCGCCGACCACGTGACCAAAAGAAACGGGCGCTCTGGGGACGAGAATGCATGTTGCTCAGAGAACGGCGAAAGAAATGTACCAAGATTAATAACTCACGCGCAGAGCTATTGTACTGAATTAACAGTCGAAACGGGACTGTGACAGAGATCACATGGGCATTTGACGTCAGCGTTTTCGAAAACCTCTCTTTCTGGCCGTCCACTCTACACCACCTAGCCGACGTTTTCAAATGTCTCCTTTCTGGAGACCGTTTTCGGTGACTGAAAACGTCGTTTTAGTGTGGACGGTTGGCCAAACCGGAAAAAAGAAGTTGCTTTTTCAAATTTATCCGGATTAGTGTGGACGGGGCCTAAGAAGGGAAAGCCATGGGAACGAAGTTGAACCAGCACGCGATTTTTTAAAGTGGAACTGGGGATTGGGGGCTAATATTCACGGGATGGTGGCCACCTTCGCCTTCATGCTAGTGTCGTGCGGGACTGATTGACGAACCTTTTGCCGGTAAGAGGTTTTGCACGGCGGCCATGTTGCATGGCAGGAACAATAAAAGTGTTCTGCATTAGAATGAACATTTTTTTCCCACGGGAAAAGGATTCTATTGGAGGGATAAGTCAGGTTTTTGACTCTTTCGACAAAGACATAGCTTTGCTAAAACATTATACTCATTTTAATGTTATTTTTGGCACCTTAGGGCTGCTGCCTTGAGCCCTGTGATAGCTTAGCTGTGATCGGAGAAGGCAAGGCTTTCCACCAATTCTCTCGGTCTAGCCAGACCCCATGGAGGTAGGGGAGGGAGGGGAGGGAGGGGAGGGAGGGGAGGGATGGGAAGGGAAGGAAGGGGGTGGTCAAGTATTGTTGAATCGGGTAAGATCCAGGGACAGATAAACATCCGTACTTATCAACTTAATTTTATTTTTCCAGCAGCCCAACCCGGGAATTTAATCACCCCAGCACCAACCGCTCCGTTGAACAACCAAACATCTCTTCAGTTGATAACCCGTCACTATCTGTTTGCAAGTGTATTTGACGCGAAAAATTTAAAACATTATGCTGGCTGCGGATCACTCAACTTGTCTTTTTACATCCAGTTGTCGCTGTCGTTATATTCGATTGACTATTCTTCTCGTGGTCTTGGTAACTCTCTATACAATAATAAGCACGAGAAATTACGGACCTTACACTGGTAATCACCCTTTCTTGCCCGCCCAGAATTGCGAATATCTTAACAGCAAGGACAAAGATCACCTTCTAAACATGACGTATACCGTGCACAAGATCCTGGATGAGTTGGGTATAGAACACTGGCTAATGTACGGGTCTGTCTTCGGCGCAATTCGTGCTCGTGGGCCTCTTCCATGGGATGATGATGTTGACATCGGTTTTAACGGTTCGGGAACGTTTGCGTCGATGAATTTCGGCGACTTTGTATCGGCGTTTGAGTCAAAAAAGCTGAAGGTTTATCATAGAAGATGGAGTACAAGCAACATGATGCACGTTTACAGCAATGATCTGCCTCACATAAAAGTGGACTTGTTCGCTATGTATAATTATAATGGATGGATGAAGAGAGCTGGTCTAGAGACGTGGATATTCCCGTTACACTATAATCACCGGCATAAATTTCCTGCACGCCTAGTAGGAAAACCTTTACCACAGGTGCACTTTGGCTTCTTTAACATGCCGGCTCCAAAGGAAGGAATTGAAATCCAGAAGCATCTATATCCGGAAGACTGGTGGAAGGAAGTAAAACCGGCCACTTGTGAGTAACGCAACGCAAAAGAATTACAAACGTTGCGTTACTTTACATAAGTGATTAAAAAAGTTCACCACAACTAACGTAATTAATTCTGTTGAAAATAAAGTAATATGAAAATGTAGCATGAAGCATGTAGTACTTATTAAACAATACCTGCGTTCAATCCTGGCACAAGTGACTGCCACAGCCACTTTCACTCCTCTGCACTGGTTAAAATAGGTTGAAAGCAGTATAGAATGGTCGTTAAAATTTTTCTTTTAAAGACGGATTTCGCTTAACGATCGAGCAATAACTGCAATAATAATAATAATACACATGCAAAAATTTCCGCGAGTTCATCAGTTGGCTGAGAGCACGACAATTACAGTAATCCCGAACAGTGCAGAAAGTTGAAATTGAGTGCAAAAAGTTGATATTGCAGAAGGTTGAAATTTAATTGATTGACAGGAAACCTGCGAAAGCGCGCCAAAACAAAATGGTGGCCGCTGTCAGAGAGTTTGGAAGAGCCAAAAACATTGATTCATGCAAAGTTAACGAAAATTATAAATGTATAAACCAAAGTTATAGTAACTGGACGTTTGTGCAGCACAGAAGTGCCAATCGAGCATTTTCTTTCGCGACAGCTCGTAAAGAAGGAAGGATTACAAGCCTAAATTGAAGTTCGCCCACTTCAGCCCATATCCATGCAACTGAATGAGGATAAACGCATCCACTTGCAGTGAAATGTTTGTATGTGTATTATTAACAAGTAATCACATATTTTTTTCGTCGGCTTACAAAATGCACAGTCCTATGGAAAGATCAATCCACGCTGTGTCAGTTGCTTGTCTGAAAGTTGAGTGGCGTGCAAATTGATGACGTCACAAGTGGTTCAATGACCGTGACGCGTCCAAATGTCGACAAAACTCGACTTTGGCACCGAAAGGATTAATAGAGCCCATTGTCATTGCTATGTTTAATTATTGTTTAAGTCGTTCCAGTTCCTCGCTCTAAATTCTATAACCGTCAATTCTGATGGTGTACTGTAGCATGCGAAATCTCAAGTAAGGTTCTTTAATCATGCACAGTTTATATCTCATGTTTGTTACCGCTGTGTGCATTTCATTTCTAATCCAATTGAAATTGTTTGTTTTTTTGTTTGTTTTTTCCTTACTAAATGTGTAATTCTATGCGATCACCGCCATGAAGGAATTCTCAGAACACATGTTGATATGAATTTAAAATTAGTACTGCATGATAATTTATGCCTTGGTTACCATACTAAAGAATTTTAAAATACATCAGAACCTAGTTAACCAAAAAACGTCAAAGAAAACGGTGATCTGATGATGCAATTGCTAAACAATTTCCTTCAGCCAAGATTTCAACATTGTCCGAAAACGGCCAAAGGCAGTTCGATTCTCAACCTGTTTATTACTGACTGCAATTGACCTAAATTTGCTAGCCTTGAATGCCTTTTGCTTAAAGTTAAAGATGGGTCCCTTGTTTGGTCGAATAATGGATAACGAGGCAGAGCTTTTTACAACGACCCTGCATCTTCGCTTCAAAACTGAAATTAGATCGGCGGCAACCAATTAGCGTTGGGGTCGAGCAATATGCCAACAATTATGCACGAGATAAGTTCAAGGTCCGCCATATCAGCGAACAATAGCAAAAAAATCCGTGTCTTTTGTGTGGATGTCTCAGAGGAGTAACAACTTAGCGGTCTTCTCGCTTTACCAAAGAAATACGGTCAGTGTCATTAACAAAGAAGTATTGCACAGATTGGTACGACCATTGTCATTTTTCCATTCATAATAAGGAAATTTCTTTTCTTATTAGCATATTTGTCAAGCTGCTCTGGTTTCCAAGCCAGTGAGTTGATCAGTTTGTTTCAGCTCATGTAGTGGCTTCGATTACTTTAAAGGTAAGTCCATCCTAATAAGTCATTGACCGCGGAAGCAACCACCCGGTCAGACCGTGCTTAGCTTAATTAAGCGAAAAAACATTGGCGACACTTTTGGCCAGACGCACGAATAGAACGGAGAACATGCGATTACAAATAGCTAAATCAGAGAATAGTCTACACCGATTTAGGGGTACTATTCTCAATTTACCACTTAAGATTTTGAACGATTGTGGCTTATGTACAGTAACTTTTATATAATTGTATATATTACTCTCGAAATCACTCTCCGATTCTAATATTTTTCCGATTCTACGATCTTACCTCAAGATCGCTCTAAAATCATTATCTGATTATACGCTTCTTCCCATTCTATGATTTTGCTACTGCAGTTTCTGATTCTACGGTTTTACCTCAAAGAGCGCTCTAAAATCATTCTCCGATCCACGATTCTACGATTTTATTTGTTTCGGCTCATGGAGTAAACGAAACGAGGTATATTCATGTGTAGCGTGCTTGTTTCGGCTCATGGATTAAAGAACGAGGTATATTCAGTCATATGCATATGTAGCGCGATTGATTCGGCTCCCATGCATTGAGATCATTAAATCGGAAAACAAATAGGTATAATCGGGGGACAATTGGAAGAATGGTATAATCCGAAATTTCGAAGAATCTATTAGAACTTGGAGAATGGGAATAATTGGAAGAATCGTATGACAATTTTCACATTTTGTTATTCTCCGATTTAGCCATAATATAAATCGCACCCTTCTGCCGCGCTGCAGATTTGGTCATCTTTTTCTTTGGTTGCTTTGGTTTTTTAAAAACCAAAGCAACGATTTCCGATATCGATTTTTCGATTGACTAGGCCCGGTTATTTTCATTAACCTGATAAGCATATTTTGACATTCTATGCAACAAGCCAGTGATTACTAAGACAATTACAGCCGATGATCTTGCAAGTGTAAACACACAAAACTAAGCGATACTTATACCTTTTACATTATTTAAACTATTCTCATTCATTATTAGGACGCGATATTCCGCAGTGCGTGGATTACATAACCCTGTTTGTTGATGATAGTTGTGTGATGTAATGCTTAATTACCACGTGCAATATCTCCTTATTTAAATATCCCTTTGCTTTGATTCGGCACATTTCGAAAGAGCCCGAAAGAGATACGCAAACTGGGAGGTCTGGAGAAATTTTCGACCCTCCCACCTCCCCTTCGACGACGTGTTCACAGCCACAGTGCTTTCGCATCCAGCTGCTTATTGCCCCGGGAACAATCTTTTCCAATAACTTATCCACGCAATGAAATTAGCGGCATATTAATGAGTGAGAATGGAATACTAAATGAGCAGCCATTTTTTCTTCTTCTCCTTTAGAGTATGCGCTACCCCTTGCCCTTTAATATTTTTACGACATCAGGAAAAAGAGAGATATTGAATATTTCTCGGGATTTCAACCATACTTAATCGTTGTTTTCATTTCTCAACAGCCCAATGGAAATATTTCATCATCCTGTTACCTACCGCTCCGTTGATGATAGTACTATCTGTATGCAAGTGTATTTGGCGTGAAGAATTCCAAGCATAATGGTGGTTGCGGACGCAATTCACCAATTGATCTCCAGGCGAAGTTGTCGTTGCCCACTGAACTGTATGCGAAGGTGTCGTTGTCGATATGAAGTGTTGACTATTTGTCTTGTGGCCTTAGCAACCCTCTATACAATGGTAAACATGGCAAACTATGCTGCTTACGCTGGTAATCACCCCTTCCGCCCCACTCAACCGTGCGGGTATCTCAACGAAAAGGAAAAATATCAGCTACTTGACATGACGTTTACTGTGCACAAGATCCTGGATGAGTTTAGTATAGAACACTGGCTAATGTACGGGTCTGTTTTCGGTGCGATTCGTGTTAAGGGACCACTCCCCTGGGATGACGGCGTTGAGATTGGTTTTAATGGGTCGGGCTCGTTTGCGTCGATGAAATTCGACGAGTTTTTATCGGCTTTTAAGTCTAAAGGGCTGAAAGTTAATTTTAAAAGATGGTTAACGAGCAACGTGATGAAAATTTATAGGAACGATCTACCTCACATTAAAGCGGACTTGTTCGCCATGTATAAGTACAACAGATGGATGAAGAGAGCTGGTTTAGAGACGTGGATATTCCCGTTACACTATAATCGCCGGCATACATTTCCTGCGCGCCTAGTAGAAAAACCTTTACCAGAAGTGCTCTTCGGCTTCTTTAACATGCCAGCTCCAAAGGAAGGAATTGAAATCCAGAAGCATCTATATCCGGAAGACTGGTGGAAGGAAGTAAAACCGGTCACCTGCGAGTAACGCAACGCAACGTTCAGACCACCTGCGGGTAACGCAACGCAACGTTCAAACCGGCTTTTTTTGGACCTTCAGAAGTTTCAATAGAAGGACCCCGACCATCCTTCCCCATGTAGTTGCTATGGTCACCAAATAGCCCAATTTCGATATATTAAAATTCAGCCTAAAACAATAGACCTCAGTACGAGGCTCCGGGGAATAAACTATAGAGTTTGTAGGGTTTATCCCCCGGAGCCTCGCGTGATGTCTATTGTGTTTGGCTGAATTTTAAAATATCGAAATTGGGCTATTAACTCAGGATGATGTAGACAGTAATTCTAGTAACTATAGTTACTTCATTGCCATTGTGTCGTAAAATGACGCTATTTATCACGTCATTTGTTTGATTTTATTGGCTGAAATAGCATTTTATTAATATTTCTATGGCAATTGAATGATAACCACAATATCTGAACAGCGTTACAGATTAGATTCTTGTTTCTGATGAGACTTTCTTTGCCATTAGAACAACAATGACGTCATTATTCTGGGCGTCATCTCCAGGGTCTTCTCTACATTTCAAAATCGCGGCCGTCGTCGAGAAGACCCTGGGGACGAGGTTGATTTTGAGTTAGTCAACAACGGTCAGCGGTATTTTATTGTCGGCAAATGCTTCTTGACAACCAACATGCTTTCTCATCTTTATTTGAATGACTGATGATCCCAAAACACTTTTTTCTTGAGGGACTATGGTAGCAATAGTTTCTCTCATCTCCTTGGTAGCGACACCACCGCGACGACCGGGAACACTAACCAAAACCGGGACACGCAATTAAAAGAGACCGTGTTGTCCGCGTGTCCGTAGACTAAAGCATAGTACAATAGCAACAGAAGGGTGCTTCATGATGTCTTTACTGTAACTTAACTTTAAACTGAAGAAACCTCGCGCTCATTATTCAACAAGTCAAAATGTCTCGCACTAAAATTAATTTTCTTTTCCGTGCTGCTTATAACCCCGGTGACAACGTAATCTTCTTAAATAATCCGTCAAGTCGCCTTAAAGAACCCTAGTCAGCCAGGTGTTTTTGTTTACATATACAATAGTTTCGGGTATTATATCTTACGCGGAGCGTGTCGAACCGAAACAGATCACTGTAAAACTGCTGAAGGTAATACAGACTTACAGTAATAAAATTTACAGAATTGCAGTAAGATTTCGCTTCACTTTACAATTTTCAAAATTTCGATGGCATCGAAAATGGCGGAGGCTGCCTTGGTTCCTTTAACCTGTGGGAAGCTTTCGTTTTCTTACAGGGTACAGGGTACAATTGACATAATCGTGGCAAATGAAAATATGCAGCATTCAGAAACCCGCAGCGCCCGTAAACACGCCAAGCGAGCATACCTTCGTACGAGGGCGTATGTCCGTTGTCACAGAATTTACCACGCTTGTATAAGAGAAAATATATGAAATTTTCGTCGGGACAAACAAAACTGTTCCGATCAAATATTTGATGTTCAGTAGACCGAGTTACTCACACACTTCCGTCTACTGTACTTAATATAAATTTAGAAAAAACTCAATTCTGCTTCTTCGAAGTCTTCAGAAGACAAGTCCCGATTCGTAATTCAACAATTGAAGTTTATGCGCTTTGGCTTCTCGGCCAAGCTTGCCAACATAATTCAAAACAATAGAATAGAATCTTACTCGTTTGATTGACACCGTATTGTTTTGGTGATACAAAATACCATATAATTTATTCGATTCTAAATTGTAATTAAATTCATATACAATACGCAGATAGACGTTGCGTTTTCGATCTCGCATCCTGGCATCCGTGTCTTCGATCAATAACGATTTATTGTTAAGTATTGTAGACATGGAATTTTTTTTTTGTACGCATAAATCTCGACCTAGTCAGTAAGCTTAGTCCGTTAACAATATCTCGTGCTTCCTAGACGTCCTAGACTTCTTGTAGATTGAAAACTGCTGCTTACAAACAAAAATAAACATATAGTAAAAAAAGACAAAGGAAATTGCCTCAGGGTTGAGACTGAACAAGTTACGGTGTCGACAATTTCTTGTTGTCTTTATTAACATTTTTACACTCAGTTCACTTTGCCAGCGTGGAAACGTTCAAACTCGGCGAATAATTCTTAACACTATTCTATTCGTCCGTTTTTAATGAGCCGCTTTATAAAGGTAAGAAAGATAAACAAGTAACCAATATCCACTTTTGACTAATGGCTTATATAATTCTAGATGAAAACAGTCATCTTGTGACTAAAACTGTTAGCTACTGTTGATTTAATAACTTCGATCCGCGCTGATAGATTCAGAATGAACTTTGAAACTAATGCTTCTGTAAGTGACATGTATGAGTTAAGGTTGGTGGAAGTTGTGGCGCAAAAGAGTTGATTTCTTTAATTACTTGTAAGCACAGTGCGAAAAAGGTTGGAAATAAATAATAATAAATGGCCTTTATTTTGCTACTATAAATTAATAGTAGACCGGGCTGAAAATAAAATTAGACCGTTATTAAACCTGAGATAAAAACGGCAGGCCTAAACGGTTCTAATGCATATTAGTAGAATTCTACTAGTACACTAATGCAAATGCTGCAATGTGATTAGCTGAGCTATTGAACACTATCAGCCATTAGTGTGCAGTTGCCGAAGGTCGTCCACAAAATGCGACGTTTTTATCGTTTTTTCGAAGTTTTGGAAGGAAGTTTAAATGTAAATGGATAAAGAAGACTAAAAGAAGGACATTAGCGGTTTCTTGACTTTAAAAGCTTGAAATTATTGAAAAACGGGTGCACGCGCGTAAACAACTGCAAATTTACCAAGGACAATTCAATGCGTGCGATTTTGTTAAAACGTTAAGTTCGATAATGCGTAGGAAAATAATCAGAAACCATTATTTGCGTTTATTTCAGTCAGAATTCTACTAAAACTGCGGCCTCGTCAACTATCACCTCATAGAAATTGAGAGCGAATAATCTAATTGTTAAATATAGGGGCTAGGGAAAATGTTATGGGTTTCACAAATCGTTATGTTGTAATATAGTGAGTCAATTTGTTAAACACACTCAAGCAAGCCTCGAAATGCGATGGCTACGTGAAAATACGCTGGTGTAAAAGGGTTGTTTTTATAATTATTATCGATTTTCGAATCAAAGAAATCAGGCTCCGAGTTTATTATAGAACAAGGCATTGTCCGTTTCTTCGCTTACTGAGTGAGTGTTTTTCATAAGAATATTTATTGCAAAGGTACTCGTTCTCTTCAGAAATTATTATTATTTATTATTATTATTATTTAAAACTAAACGTATAACAACGGCCTCTCAAACAAGCCCAAAGACAGATCGAAACAAAAATTGCCACACTCTAGTTAAAGAAAAATTTAAAACAGAAGGTTTTCTCTTACGGCTTCCGTTACCCTCAGGAGTAAGAGTGGGGGATGAGCGAGATGGGGGACAGGATAACGTACGTGAGGGGAGGGGAGGGGAGGGACTGATGTTCCCTGCAGCAACGGTTCTGGGCTTTCATCGTCGACAGGCGAATTAGATTGAAAGAGAAAAACCTCTTACCAGATTTATCCTAGTTAATATTATAATCTAAATCGCTTTTCTCACAGATATTTCTACAAAGCTGTGAGTTACATCTATCAAATGAACCGACACTTAACATGGCTGGCCCTACAGGGACACGGGAAGACAACATGCGCGCTCAAAACACGATATTTTCATGTTACGAGTCTGTTTACACTGAAATCCTTCAGAAACTTTCTTTAACAATCATTTCTTGTTGGAAGTCTTTGCGCTGAAGCAAAAGCAGAGAAGAAAACCTACGTTATAACGAGTCCACTCGGTGAAACTTTACTATACTCGTTGAGTGAGGTTGATTTTGGCTAAATATAAATTATGTTTTTTTTTTAGGCAAACAAGCCCATTCCCCTAACTTATCGCACAAGTGAAATACATATATCTTCAGTATTAGGCATTTTAGTGTGTAGTATCACTGTATATTTTTACGAATCATGCAGTATTTTGGCGAGCCCGAATGGCGAGTCAAAATACAAATGATGAGTAAAAATTTACAGCGATACTTCACACTAAAATGTCTAATAAGAGATTTTATTATTATCCAACGTTTTCGTTTCCCCCAAAATGCTGACTTTGATCTTTCGTGCGGTCGGGGGAATGAGACGAGTACAAATATCGTGTGATATTTGTACTCGTTTTGCGCGTTATTTGTACTCTACGAAGCAGTGTTGGATAATAATAAGGTTACCAGATTTTGTTAATTGAAATTGATTTAAATATCGATAGAAATTGCCTCGATGATTCAACAGATTGATGCGGAATTAAGAAAATCGACGGCTGGTTTAAAATAGTAAACGAATATAAGCCTCACAATTTTCCAAGCCAAGAGTAACGCATAATTGTCACAGAAAAAGGAATATTGAAAATCTACCGGAAAATAGAAACGAAAACCTGCCGATAACCTATTAAGAAAATGAAGTGTATGGTGAATCATCAAATTAGTTAATTAGCTATTTCCATTTATATCTGCAGGAACAAATTTTGTCTATCTTATTGGCATCGATTTTGGTTGGTTTCCTCTGTGGTTATGTAAGTGGAATCAAAGGTAAGACGAAGTTTTTTTCCTTGTTAAGTTTTTCAATTTTACCGTTCCTAAAGCAAATGCTTATATTTAAAATCTGCGTAAATATTTCGCGTAAATATTTCGTGTATTCAACAACAGGGAAGGCTACGTTTTGGCGAAAAGACGCCGGCCTGATAAAAGCAAACTAATCAGGTTGGACTTCAAGACATCCTTTGCTTTAAAAACTGGTGAAACTGCACCAAGACGTAAAGAACCCACTTAAAACACAGCCTCTGTTAATGTTTTTAAATTTCAATAAATGTCGACTAAAATTTTGCGAGACTCATGTTTCTGAAAGAACATTTGTTACCTAAGGGCTTTTTCCTACTTTTATTTCCAAAGCGTTCTCACTGACTGAATGAAAAGAAGCAGCTCAGACATTAACAAGAGTACATTGGTTACCTTATTTGCACCGGGCATGTAACCCGTATAAAAAAAAACACGGTACCATGTATTTCATCTGTAAAGCATCTTTTTATGTAGGTATGATGATGGCCTGTAGCCTTAAAAGTTCAATTTTTATCGACCTTCTAAAAATTAAAATTTGTGGACAGAGCAATTTTGAAAGTAACTGAAATTATCTACTAAAGCATAGGAAATAGAGCCATTAAGTATGAAGATGAAGGAAATGCTAATCGAGTAGATAAATGGTAACGAGATCGCCATATAAAGTCAAATAAATATTGATATTTTAAATGTTTCTTTGTTTGTCTTTTTCCTTGTATAGATTATGCACTTTATTTTCCAAACAAAGGAGTGACTGATTATGCCAACATCTGGGGCATGCGCAGTTTGACACAGTTCACTGTGTGTTTTTGGATGAAGACGAGTGATACGAATGAGGGAACACCATTCAGTTATGCTGTACCAGGAAGGGCCAATGAAATACTTTTCATGGGTTACAACAATTTTCGTCTGTGGGTTGGAGACACAGAAAGGTATCCTAAATTCTCAATACAGTATATTTCTAGACCATACCTAACATTTTCAGTTGGCCATATAGCAAACGTACCGGACACACATCGCTGTGAGATGTAAATCAGTTATTGGACTTGGATTGAAATTTGATATATGTTTTTAGGATAATCGATATTTCCATGGCAACGGCAAATAGAAAACACGAAATCAAATAAAATTAAATTCTTTGAGAATCAGATTTGACGTAGAAAAAACTAACACCAGTATCCGAAACTATGGTGTACTGCACATCAAATGCACAAGCATAATAAAATTCGGTATCTTTGATTTCGAATAAACGAATATCTGGTGTAAACTGAACATCGATCCGACTCCGGAAAGTTTAAAGACCCCTGGTGTAAATATGCAAATTGAAAGGTGAAGTCCAAGCTATTCGGCTACGGAGATAAGCAAGTTTGTTTTGCTGGCTTTCTATACCATTCACTAAGTACTAACTATAGCAATTCAGTCAGGATGTTTGCCGTGAAATGACATACAAAACTAAAGTAAGGCATGTTTTTATTTACCCGGTTGTTTTTTAGCTTGTCAATGTCATCACTGTTTATACTATCACAGGTATGTACATGAAAGAGCTAATGATGGCAGGTGGCATCAGATTTGCGCGTCATGGCGTAACACTTATGGCGCATGGCAGTTCTACAAAGATGGAGTATTGCATATGCACACCAGGGGTCTCAACACACGACACATCATTAAGGGAAAAGGGTCCTTGGTGCTTGGACAAGAACAAGATTCAGTTGGAGGGAGCTTTTAAAACTTTCAGTCCTTCCGAGGATACTTGGCGAATGTCAACGTGTGGTCCTATGTCCTTTCGGCAAGTACAATCAAAAGTATGTCAAGGTCTTGCCTCTCAGGGGAGGGGAACGTGTACAAGTGGTCCGATTTCATTCATGGCGTCAAAGGAAGAACCGCAGTTGTTATTCCATCTCCCTGTTATCCGTTGAGTTCTTGGAGATGAGTAATCTGCTACAGACACACTGTGTTCGAATTTTGATAATGGCCTGTTTAAGTTAAACTATAGTAATCATAAAACAAGTATTACAAGTGCAACGCAAAGAAGCATAAAGGTAAAATAAAATAAAGTAAATGTAATCGAGCCAAGAACACAAGTGTAAAGTGATCAGAATAAAAATTTTGTGTCTTCACAGCAAATGCGTGCCAGATGTACATGAAATGCATTTCAAATTTCCGCTCAAATTCGTGTAAGTTACTTTCACGTCATTCTTAGCAGTGTGGCAAGGGATGGGGGAGTGTATTGCGTTAACCTGTTTGTCGGCCTTTCCTTAAGTGTTTACTGCAACCTTCTCTCGAGACGGTTCTGTCGAAGTTTCGACTACATTTTGTAAATACGCAAACTCTACGTTCAATGGCACAGCGAGTCGTGCCTCGCTTTCATCTTACGTTTCGCGCGAACTTCGCAAAAAAGGAAGAAATAAACCGCCTGTTCTGCAGTCTATGAGTAACTTTCACTGAATTATGCACTCCTTAAAGGCCTTTTTATTCCCCTTTTTAGTAAGTTAAATAAATTTTCCTATCTGTCTTTTCATGCAAGTAGCTGAAGGGACAATTTTGCTCAAAATATGGCCAAAACACCTAAATTCAAACCGCGTGTAAATTGTAATATGGCCTTGGTTTAACTTATCTTTCATAAGTTGGATCAAATAAAAAATGTTGAACAAAACAAATATGCAGTAAAGCACGAAAAATGTCACACGTACGAAATACTGTCGCAATAAATCTTCGGTATCTTCATGTCAAAAGGTTCCCGCAACCAAATAACTTTACCAAGGAACAGGAGCGACCATTTCGCTCCAACGTTCTTCGGTTTCGGCGAATCATTTGCATCGGGCATATTTAATGAGATAATTAAAAAAGTCCCAGTTTGGCCCATTTCCTTGACTTAAGAAAAAAACTGTATCTTTAAAATAGACTGACTGTAGAAGTCATTGTAGAAGTCGTGTAGACTGAAAATAGTGGTATGCTGCAATCGTGTTAAGCTAGTTTAATATCGAAACGAAAGTTGAGTTTTAGATTTATTCGAAAAACTATATAAGAATCTCATTATCTGGGAGTGCCCGCGCTGACTCCAAACTTACCTTATTTTTTCGCATTCATGTAATGCTGATCAAACTTCATGACTTTTCCTAAAACCATCGTGGAACATTTTGGTACTCTTGTGACTTGACGTTTCCATGGCATCCATATTTTCAATGGCTTTTATCAAAATATGTTTTTTTTTAAAGTTCAATTTCTATTTTGGTTACATTTTTTGAGGTCTTGTGACAATTTTGTAAATTTTCGAAATTCAAGATGGCGGACATCTTTCAAATGTATGACTCCATTTGGGTTTAAAAATTGGCACGTGGTCGCTACTAAAAGAGATCACTGTAAACGCCAGTCAAGTTTAATTACTTTACGTCGACTTTGCAAAAGGAAAGAAGCTTTAATTCACACCCTCTAGAATTTATTTGTAGAAAAAAAATTTTGGTCGCTCCACCGATTTTACTGTTGTGCTATCAAGTACAAACAAGACCTAACACCAGCGTTCTATATAACAACTCGCCTAGCCTTGACTCTGATTCACTTTACTCCGTCTCCGAATCATTCAGAAAAACTTACGTCATATTTTTCCTTCGAATATCTCTGGAGCTGCCAGAATAACATTTGTGCACATTTACGTCAGCCCAGCGAACTTAACCCTACCCCCCAAGCCTCGCTTTCGAATTTCAAAATTGTTAAATTATTATGAACGAGTTCCCAAGGCAGTAAGATGACTGAACGAAAACTCCCGTAAAAAAATAAGACGGTGCCACAAGTTTGACATGTTTGAAAAGAATTTCGTGTAATCGAGGCTTGGGATGATTTTTGAGTGAAAAGACGTAATCATACAAAAGACTCACTATTCGGAATCGGCACATGCACGACAAGGTTCCTGAGCAGTCAGGGCCGGATTGTGCAAAGCTATTCCGGGTTGTTAAGCTATTGCAAGATTAGCATGACTTTTGATTTCGGTGTTTTTAACTTTTCCCATAGTTATTGTCCCAGCTTTATCAATGTCCAGAGGTTTTCTTTCTTCTTTCTTCCGACTGTCACTTCACGGCTCAAATGTCAACTACTCTGATTGAGAAATAGAAAAGAAAGAAATTCGCTGGAACCAGGGCAATGATCGACTAAAACAAACAATTAATAATTATTCCACAAGCGCACGTTGGATATGAGATGGTAGATAGCCAACTCAGCGCTATGCGCCTCGTTGGCTATAACGATCTCATATCCAACAAGCACGAGTAGAATAATTGTTTTATTAAAAACGCCCAAAAGAATTGCAATATTTGAGCTCCCCAGCTGTTTTCGTTGACACGTATCGGCTACGTTACCTGTGTTCAATGGTATATGAGCTCATATGCCATTGTCTGTAAACCAATCAAAGCTCAGGAATTGTTAGTTTTTCGCAGGATATCTGTTATTTATGGTCATCGCGCGAATTTGTTGAATAGTAAGACTGGAAAGCAGACTGTGTGGATCCAAGATAGTGAATCGCAACAATTATGTGACGCGATTCTGACGAAATTGATGATATTAAGGGGGGTCCTTCTTAACTACTAAGTTGTTGCTAAGGAAGGTATCTAACCGCCATATTTTGGAAACTTGACCTGCTACGGATAAGCTTTTTTCGCAACTTTGTCCAATTGAAGAGTCCTTCAAGAGTTTCAAATCACGGCCATATTTGACAAGTGGCGTGGCCAGAATAGAAAAAACCCTAAAACTGAAAGGGCATATAAAACTGAAAGTTAAAGTCAGTGCCAATAGATAAAGAATGTCCACATGCTTAATGCTTCGTATGGGTTTTACAAAATTTGCATTATTGTAAAAGTTATGACATAATAAACACCCGTATTTTCAGACTTTCTTCAGTAGCGTTTTTTTCTTTCTTGTAAACGGTAATCCCATACGTAGGATTATAAAGAAGGCGATGTTATCTCCGATTCTTTAAAAAATTCAGAACTCTTCCTTTTTTCCTCCAAGTTTTAGGGATTTTAAATTCTAACGCGCGGTTTAGGACTGGCACTAGTTATGCAGGCGCAATGTCAATATTTCAAGCAGGTATTTCCTGCCCCACAAAATTTACCATTTAGCGTTACAAAACGGTCCAAAATGGCTTGTCACTAAAACTGGTCTTCAGGAATTCCTTAGCAACTGCTCTAGATCTGTAGTTAAGAAGGACCCCCCTTAAACATTTTTAGTGAGCACTACACGACATGGGAGGAAAGGAGAGAGGGCCTGGGAATGAAGTTGCACAGCACAACGTCCAAGTTTCATGATCATAGCTTTCATAATTTTCACTTAACTGCATGCCATGTCCCCATGCTCAGAAATGCAACAAAAAGCCATAAGGTGGGATCCCACCCATTTTTATTCTCCAAACTACTCCATACCAAGCAAAATATTTTGATCAGAATTATACCTGATTCAAGCTATTTATACACTAATTCTTTTATTAAATGAATCACAAACTAGAACGTATTTTCCCGATACATTTGAAATAAAATAAATGCAAAGGGGAGTCAGGAACACATTGTGAACTTCTTTTTGGTTCTTGATAAGCATGGGTTTCATTTCATTATGAAAAATATCTTTTCAGAGAGATTTAAAAATATTGATTTGTCCACAATATTTTTTTACGGAATTATGCATAATTAGACAAATGAATGCATAGTTACATTCCCAGCCTAGTTGTGAGTGGTTTACCATCGAAAAACATTAAATCAAATTAGAGACCGCCTGGTATTTATGTTTTTGTTGTTGTTGTTGTTGTTGTTTTGTTGTTGTTGTTGTTTTTTTTCTGCAAACCAGACGTCATTTCTTTAACACACCCGTAATTCATCTGACCAGTGATCTGCATATGTGAAAAAGCTGCTTCCACTAGAGTCAAGTTAGCCCCTGGAATCAATATTTGTCACTTTTTGACTGATTTATGCAATTTAGAAGTTTGGAAAAGTGCTCAAAAGGAAAGTGTGTTGAACATCTGGCGTGTACAAGCGCGTTCTTGAATTTTATACAGACCGAAAGAGATATCTCCCCTGACCTCTTGTCGAACTATTTTCGCCCGCATTTCAGTTTCTTTAACTCTTTTTGAAACAATTTAGGACGTTAACGTTGTTATCAGATTTGCCGCCGATTTAGTGGGTTATCCTGGGGTAGCCTCTTCCAGGCTCTCGGTCAACTCGCTTCGCTCGCGCTCGCCCCATTGACCGAGAGCCTGTAACAGGCTACTCCAGGGGATTTTCAGATTGTCTGTCAAACTCCTTGCGTCATTCCCCAACAGTGATTTTTCACTTCCTTAGCAACGCGCGTGAAATCCGTTTGTGGGCAATAATGAATTAACCCTATCCAGACCGGGGGGGGCGGAAAGTGCCCGCGCTGACTTTGAACGTTTATAACTTTTTCAAGATTCAACCAAACGCTACCAAACTTTACGAGTTTTTCTAAAATTTATCTGGGAATAAATTGGTAGGATAGGTTGTTGAGTCTGGAACTTGACGTTACCATGGCAACGTCATTTTGACAGACATGTTTTTCCAAATTTGTAATTTTCGTGTTTCCATTAATAAAAATTAACTTTAATTCAACTACTTTCACCTCTTTTAGGTTTTTTTGCACTGTTTTATAGATTTTGCGTATTTTTCAGTAATTTTGGGCGGTTTTCTGATGTTTTGGAAAAGTTTTGAAATCCAAGATGGCGGATCCAAGATGGCGGCTGTTTTGACATCATGATGTAATTGTCACCTGATGTGACGTCATCACCGCACGTGACGTATATAAAAAGATAGATATCTGGACATACTCTATATTCTGTAAGTTTTATTGCGATTGCTTAAATATTCTGGAAGTTACGGAGGGGGGGCGGAATCCGCCCCCCGCCCCGGTCTGAAAAGATCCAAAAAAGCCCGGTCTGAATAGGGTTAAAGGTCAAATGAACCAAAATTTCTAATTTTCTTTTGTTTTTTTTGGCCAATCTGTTGATTAAGAACCAAACAAACATATTCCGAAGTTTCAAAGTAATTGGACTTTTCAAAACAGAGAAATGTCAAGTTGAAAAATGCTTATTTTTGGCCTTTATAATCATACTGCGCTCGGGAAAATTGTCGAGAAATTTTCGGAACTAAAAATTGTGACGTCAGTATTGGTGTGCTGTGAAATTGCGGGAAATTCAAAGTCTTTCAGTGATGAAACTCACAAGAATCCAGCAAATTCAAAGCTCAGGAAACAATGGCTTTTGAAAATGAAAAGAAAAGAATTTAAGCCAGACAAGAACTCTCGCATTTGTGCCGTTCATTTTACCGAAGACGGCTTCAGGGAAAATCTGGCGATACGTAGGTTTCTGGTTCTGAAAAGAGGATGCTATGCCGACTAGTTTTTTTGTTCGGAAAAGAAATCACGCGGAAGAATGCCTTCCGAAGCACAAAGGTCCCCCTGTCCGTTCGGCTTTTGCTAAACGTAGGAAAGAGAGAGAGAGATAGATGCTTTATTAAAGCTAAATTGCAACCCGAGGGTTGAATAATATAGTTTTTACAAAAAAATTACAATAGTTAAAAAAGGTTAAAATTTCTTATATATACAAAAAGATATATACAACTATGAATTGTCAAATATTTAAAATTTGAGCGCATTGCTAAGAATGAATGAGTTCTTCAATCTATTTGTCTTAAAATTAGCATTGAATTTTCGTTTCTTCCTCAAATTGTAATGACAGGTGTTCCTCTCTTATGGAGTTTGTTATTCCTGTCTTCTGCAATCTTTGAGAAAAGCTTGTTCGTTAGCTAGGGACTGTCTTCTTGCTGAAAGAGTTTCAAGACCAGCCTGAGCCAAAGCTTCTTGGTAGGGCTTGAAAGGAAAAATGATGCGCATTGCCCTCCTTTGGATCCTCTCTAACTCTTCTGAAAGATACTTTGGAAGACTATCATGGAATACTGGACAAGCATATTCAGTAAGAGGACGAATACAAATTCGATAAAATTGAATTAGCTCCTGTGAGCCGAGACCAGAGCGTTTGAGCTGTGACAGACAATACATCCGTTTCCTAGATTTCTTTCCGATTTCTTCAATGTGACAATTCCATTTACGATAACATGTAATGTGCATACCTAGAATCTTAGCCTTGGGATCGAATTTTCACTGCCATTAATTACAATGGGGTCAAAGGAATTGTTTGCTGTACTAAAAGTTATTCGAAGTTCCTTGCACTTTGCCTCATTGAGCTGGAACTTATCTTCAGCTGCTCTGGTTACGAAGGTATCAACGGCGGTTTGGATGGTACTTGGCCGGTTCTTGGCTACGGTTTCTGAGATGGTAGTGTCGTCAACGTATTTCCATAGCTTGTTATCAGGAATGTCGAGCTCATTAATCATAATGATGAACAGCCACGGGCCAAGCTTAGTCCCTTGGGGGACCCCTGCTGGGATTGCCCCCCACTCAGAGAAGCAGTCGGAGCCGAGCTTCACTCGTTGCTTGCGGTCGATAAGAAAATCGATAATCCAGAACAGAATAGCCTCAGGGAGATCATAGTTGTGCAGTTTATTGATCAATATGTGATGATCAATAAGATCAAAGGCTTTCTTGAAGTCGAAAAGGACCGCCCTTACTGTGGCTCCATCACCGTCGGTTGCACTGTTCCATTCGTGAATCATGCTGATAAGTGCTTCAGTTGTACTTGAGGAGGGGACAGTACCAAACTGCCTTGGATCCACTTTTGCGAGTACAGCTGGTTTAATATAACGGTCAACGATAAACTCCTCTGCCAGTTTGAAAGTTAAGTTAGAGGTATGGCTTTTGGCCACATCCTATGCAAGCCGCACACGTCCTGATAAGAATTACGTGCAAATCCAAAAAAACATGCATTTAAATTGGGGTATATAACAAAATTAATTGTTCTATACCAAGCTGAGCAGACTGATGATTTTTATACGCCATCCAGTGTTTGTAAACCTCCTATATCGTACAATGCTTACAATTTTACTCAGTGCTTTGATAATTATTAATCTTTGAAACTGGATTCCAATGTAGTAAAAATATAACAACAATGTTTAAAAAAAGTTTAGATCCTTTCAGAATTACTTGAATTACTCAGACTGACTCAAACTCTCAAACTTTACATTATTCGCTCTTTAAACGACGATCATCTCTTCGATCGCAAAGCCGTAAAATAAAACTATTACGTCACAAAATTCAAAGTTCGATCCACTCCTTCCATTTCAGTGCGCTGTCATTTTGGAAACGTTTTCGTCAAGTCTTCGGAAATCTTCGTAGTTTTTGATATAGTTCACGCTTTAAGGATCAGAAAGCAAAATTTCGCCTTAAGTTTACTTAATAATGAATTCCTCTAGCGTTTGGTTGCTTTAAAATCACTAAAGAAAGAATGTCGAAAGCTCCTCGTGATATGAATTGCAAAAGAGTTCCTTTGCATGAGAACGCTTTTAAGCGTTAAAATGTTAAAATGTTTTATGGCCTCGGTATAAAAACAAGGCTAACTATAACCGGGTTTACCCTCGTAAAATAATATCCTTAATCACTTTTCTCGGATATTTCCACAAAGTTTTAGGTTGCATTGATCAAACGAACCGGCACTAATCATTGCTGACGCGAAAGGGCCACGGGAAACAATATACGTGTTGTTCAATGCTTGAGCTTCTTCTTATGTTACAACCTTGCAACTTCCTTAAAAGTTATTTTCTGGTATACGTGTGTGAGCTGAAGTAAGGAAATCGCAGAAAAAGAAAACGTAAGTTTAAACGAGTCTCAAATTGAAACTTTATAATATTCATTGCGAAATGGTTGATTAAGTTAATGAACTATATTATGTTAACATAACGGTAACGGTAACATAACGCACAAGTGAAATACTGAAGCGTGAAGGTAACTTGGTTTTGTCAATTGTAATTGTTTGAATATAGATAAAAAATGTCTCAACGACCCTCGACGGTTGAAGCAGGATTAGAAAACTCGAATGCTGGTTGCACATTTAAAAGTTACACTTTATAAGAATCGAACAAGGGCCGGTCATGGTACCTCATTTATAGAAATCCCTCTGAGTTTATTATGGAGCATAGGGTATCTCTCTCCAGTCTCAGCTAACTAGAAGAGCATTGGAATATAAATTGCAAAGGCTTTCCTTGAAAAAGGCTAAATGTATAATGGCTTCTGAATGAAATCAAGCCCAACTATTACCGGGCTTACCCTCAATACATAGTAACCTACATCACTTTTCTCAGATGTTTCCACAAAGCTGTAAGTTATATCAATCACAAGAACCGACACCAATCATGGCTGGCCCGACAGGGTCACGGGAAAACAAAATCGTGTTCAAAACACGGGCTTCTAATGTTATGAGTCTGTTTCCTAAACAAAAAAAAAACACTTCCTGCCGGCCTGTTGGGTGACGTCGTGAGCTAAAGCATAGAAATCTAAAAAGAAAAAAAAAAAAGAAAACATACGTTGAAACGTGTCTCAAAGTGAAATTCTATTATATCATTGATTGATTTAGCTTATGAACGTTAATCTGTTATTTTTCTTCAAGCAAACGATTCCCGTGGCATATCGCACAAGAGATATACTGGAGGTAAGCCGATTTTTTTAAATAAATTTGTTTTAAATATAGATAAAAATGCCTCCACCGTTGAAGCAGAACAGGAAAATCAAATGCTGGTTTCAAATCGTAAAGAAATACTAAATCGTTTAATTATCCAAGCCAGATATGAATTCCAAAATAAGAAGTGACAACACAAAGACCATAAGGAGACTCAGAAAAAATCTGAGCCTAAGATAGGGTTCAAAACCATGAGCCTCCGAGTTGGTGGTTGGATGGACAGATGTCACCGCTGTCACAGAAAATCGACCGAAAAGTAGAGATGAAGCTAATCAAATTAGTTAATTAACAATTTTCATTTTTATCCACAGGAGTAAATCATGTCAATCTTATTCGCATCGATTTTAGTTGGCCTCCTTTGTGGCTCCGTAAGAGGATACTCAGACAAAGGTACGATACTGGAGGAGGGGGTCGGTTTTACGGTTTTAGCGCGTTTTGGCGTCTTTTGCGGTTTGCGGGGTTTCCTTTTATGAACATTTGGTTTTCAGTTTTCAGCAAATATACTAGCGGTTTCTCCGATTTGGTAATCGATGTGGTTTTCGGTTTTTCCTATTTGGTTTCCGATTTCATCGGGGCAACCACGTCCCAGCTCAGACCCTGCTAGCAAGGAACCTGTTGTTGCTTCTAGATCTGTGTTCAAGTAGTATGATTTACCTCATAACTGTTAAAAAAATAAAACGTAAAAATAAACACCTTTTTCGAAAATCCCCACGTGTGATGCATTAAGGTTTGGGATTTGACGTGCGGTTTTCGGTATTGATCGATTTTTTTTTTTTTCGGTTTGGCGGTTTCTACTAGGCCCCAACACCCCACCCCCCCCTCATGGAGATAATGGTTCGCATTTCTGCCGGACCTAAAGCAAATTTTAATATCTAATTATATAGCTGTCAGGAAATCCTATATTGCCTGCACAACTATTATCTTAAAAATTTAAAGACGATCTCTGGCTAAAAATATTTAAAAAGTACGAGCTTTCGACTGTTTGAACTACAGTCTTCAACGGGTAAAAAAGAATGACGAAATATGAATATAAATGTGTAAGAATAAAAAAGAATGGACTATGTAAATTAATTATGAATGTGTGTAAAAAGAATGTTGTATTGCCCAGGGAGTGGGCAGGAATTGTTATCAGCATTTGGAGTGACCATGGAATGCCACGATTCTAGTGTTTTTCTTGTTCGGAAGCTGCCTTTGTCGATTACGGAGGCGTTATTAAAATCAATGGAATGGTCATGGGACCATGCATGGTTCGCAATTCTGGAGCCTTTAGCCGCTGTTTTTACATTTCTTAAATGTTCTTTTCTTCGCGTGTTAAATGCTCTGCCAGTTTCACCAATGTAACACCACGAACAGTCGGCGCAAGGAATTTTGTAAACAACGTTGGTTTGTAAATCCGGAGCAGGGCGAAACTTCGGGGCCGGGAACTGTTGTTGTAGAGTGTTCATTGGCTTATTTGTGACCGATTCATCATATTTTTTCAAGACGCGGGTCAAGGGCTCAGTTACACCTTTGATATATGGAAGGGACGCGAAAGACTTGCGTGACTCAGTAGATTCGACTAAATTGAAAAACATTCCAACAAGTTCCTCAGGGGATAAATTTGGCGGTGGTCGAGTTTTTTTGGTCTGTAAATCGTGGATAAGTTTTGACGGATAGCCATTAGACTCCAGCGCTGCGTAAACATGATTAAGTTCGCGTTCTTTCCCTTCAGATGTGTTAGGTAAATTCAACGCTCTATGTAGGAGGGTTGCTGCCGTGCTCTCTTTGTGTTTTTTGTCATGGTGGGAATTAAAATCTAAGTATCTGTCTGTGTGTGTCGGTTTTCTATAGACATCCACAGAAATTGCTCCATTGCTGCGAGAAACCAATGTGTCAAGGAAAGAGGCACGACTGCCGGTGCACAACAACGTCTCAAAACAAGAAAGAAGAGCTTTAAACGATCTTAAGAAAGATCAGTCCAGAGTCATAATGAAGGCGGATAAAGGAAACTGCTTTGTCGTCATGGACAAATCAGACTACGACAACAAGATGGAAACCCTACTCAATGACAGAAACACCTATGAACTTGTTTCTACAGCTCCCTTTCGACGAATTGAACGTAATCTAAATGCAATGTTACTTTCTTTAAAGAAACAGAAAAAGATAGATGAGCCAACCTATCGAAAGCTCCACTCGACTGATGGCACACCCCCAGCTATTCGAGGTTCTATTAAACACCACAAAGAGGGAAACCCTCTGAGGCCCATCGTCACCTGCATTGGCTCAGCACTTTACAATACATCCAAATTCCTGACAGACATCCTTTCCCCGCTACAAAACCGCAACGGATATTCGGTTTCTAACTCCTTACAGTTTTCCAACGAAGTGTCTGACATCAGGATCAACGACGATGAAGTCTTGGTTTCTTTTGACGTTGTTTCACTATTTACTGCAATCCCTGTAAACAAAGCGTGTGACTACATCAAGAAAAAAATGGAAGATGACACATCTCTCCTCTCCAGGACAAATCTAAACATCAGTGACATTGTTTCTTTGCTTAACTTCACTTTGTCGAACAACTATTTCGTCTTCAACGACAAAATCTACAAACAGATTCACGGATGTGCCATGGGAAGTCCTGTCAGTCCCGTTGTGGCCAATCTCTGCATGGAAGATATCGAGGAATCTGCTATCAATGCGTCACCTGTTGCACCTAAAATTTGGAAACGTTACGTTGATGACAGCTTTTGCATCATTAAAAAGAATGGAGTTACAGCCTTCCATGACACCCTCAATTCAATAGACACTAACATTTCTTTCACCATTGAACAAGAATGCAATGGAAAAATCTCTTTCCTTGACACATTGGTTTCTCGCAGCAATGGAGCAATTTCTGTGGATGTCTATAGAAAACCGACACACACAGACAGATACTTAGATTTTAATTCCCACCATGACAAAAAACACAAAGAGAGCACGGCAGCAACCCTCCTACATAGAGCGTTGAATTTACCTAACACATCTGAAGGGAAAGAACGCGAACTTAATCATGTTTACGCAGCGCTGGAGTCTAATGGCTATCCGTCAAAACTTATCCACGATTTACAGACCAAAAAAACTCGACCACCGCCAAATTTAACCCCTGAGGAACTTGTTGGAATGTTTTTCAATTTAGTCGAATCTACTGAGTCACGCAAGTCTTTCGCGTCCCTTCCATATATCAAAGGTGTAACTGAGCCCTTGACCCGCGTCTTGAAAAAATATGATGTCTCGGTCACAAATAAGCCAATGAACACTCTACAACAACAGTTCCCGGCCCCGAAGTTTCGCCCTGCTCCGGATTTACAAACCAACGTTGTTTACAAAATTCCTTGCGCCGACTGTTCGTGGTGTTACATTGGTGAAACTGGCAGAGCATTTAACACGCGAAGAAAAGAACATTTAAGAAATGTAAAAACAGCGGCTAAAGGCTCCAGAATTGCGAACCATGCATGGTCCCATGACCATTCCATTGACTTTAATAACGCCTCCGTAATCGACAAAGGCAGCTTCCGAACAAGAAAAACACTAGAATCGTGGCATTCCATGGTCACTCCAAATGCTGATAACAATTCCTGCCCACTCCCTGGGCAATACAACATTCTTTTTACACACATTCATAATTAATTTACATAGTCCATTCTTTTTTATTCTTACACATTTATATTCATATTTCGTCATTCTTTTTTACCCGTTGAAGACTGTAGTTCAAACAGTCGAAAGCTCGCACTTTTTAAATATTTTTAGCCAGAGATCGTCTTTAAATTTTTAATATGTTTAACCCTGGCTACGGTCCTTCAATATTTTAACTATTATCTTGTAATTTCTGAGAGCTGTCCAAATTTAGGATAAATTTGGACAGTTTCACTTAGGGCTTATACACAAGCTGTCCAATTTAAGAAAAATAGGACAGTTTCTCTCAGCCAATCAAATGCAAGAAACAACGACATTTGATAGAGATTAGCCAATTAGCTCAAAGCGTAGCGCCAGCTCTGTAAACTGTAAGTAGTTGACAATGACGGAATTTTATCAGGAAGATTTGACGAGATTTCAATTTCTCTTGATCGTTTGAGCAGTAGTAACTAAAATGAGAAATTCCTACGTCGTCAGAAGGGAAGAGTGCTGACCTAAAAAGCAAAAACCAAAGCCAAAACACCTCCAAGACAAGAAAACTTGGCTGAACGTAAGTGCAGCGTAGCGAAGCGAGTAAGTTGGATGGTAATTGTTCCTCGCAATGAGCTACGTAGAAACGATTCTTTGTCGTTTTTCGCTGAAATGCGACTAATGTGAACCAGATAGTGGAAAGGAGGATGCCAGATTCAAGCAGTTATAAAGCTCGTTCGGACAATTGCAAAGTGTCACTTTGTTTACGACTTTAATCGATCGATGCTGTATTTTCAACTTGTAGCAAGCTTCACAAACCCAGGTGAATAAAATTGCACTGTTTTATTAAGTTTTATTTGTGAAGACAATGCTTTGAATGAGTTGCAGATGCTATGCTATTCTTGCTAGTACTGTGGGCTTTTTTCCATAAGTGTTAACGCTGGATTGATTGACTAGCTAGATAATTAATAGGTAACAGGACTACATACTTGTCGGCCTCGTCCAATTTTGGCTGTCCTCGGAATTTTTTTCATCCAATTATTTCCAAATTGGACAGCATGTACTCCTATTGCATATACTAATTCGTGGAATCAACAGTGATTAGTTGTGTATAAAAATTTAATATCTAGGCAACAGTTTGGCGAAAAGACGCTGGTTAGAAAAATAACCAAATCAGGATCTGACTTTAAGACATCCTTTGCCTTAAAAACTGAGGAGACTCGACCTCAAGACGTAAAGGAATCTTTAAAACATAGCCCATGAAATTAATTTCGACTACAATTTTGCAAGAGTCTTGATTTTGAAAAAAAAACAACAAACACATTCGTTCCCTAAGGGCTTTTTTCTCTTTTTATTTCCAAAGAGTTCTCCCCGATTGAATGATCTTACTGATAGATAGTTCTAAGCAGAGATAAATTTGGTAGTAATTGCGGCGGGTTTATTTAATATGATAAAAAACACGGTACCAGGTATTGTGTACATAAAACATCTTTTCTTGTAAGAAAACTGATGTTATTTTCAAATGATGATGGCGTGTAGCTTTAAAAGGTCAGTTGTCAACCTCCCAAAAATTGAAACTTGTGTGCTTTTATTGGTGAGAAAAGGGCAGTATTGTGCTTTTTGGCATTGCCCTAAAAACGAACTATTATGCTCCAAATTATGCTCGACTGTTGCTATTATGCTCGTAATTGTGCTGGACCCCGGACCCTGTGAAGCACGAAAATAAAACCCATTTTCATAATAAGTTTTAAGACAATATTGGGAGCCTGGCATAATGAAAGTAACAAGACGTAAAGAGCGAAACCCACTTGAGGATGCACACTGGGAACAAGCCTACAGTTCTCAATATTAATGGGAACCTCGTAGAACATTAAAATAGCTTAAAATTTTGTAGTTTTAACTTAACAAATGGACAATAGTAGCTCTAAAAAAGAAATTACTGTTATGTCGCAAAATGGCACTATTATGCTGGCATTATGCTCGATGCTCCACCAAAAGTATGATGCTCGAAATCATGCCGGCATAATGTGTCAATCCCTAGTTTGAGCACCTTTAAAGCATAAGAGAGCCATAAACACGCAGATTAAGTAATTGCTAACCGAGTAAATAAATGCAAACAAATGCCAAACGTCATATAAAGTCAGATAAATAGAGGATATTTACACAGTGGCGAGAAGATATGAATTTTATGTTCGAGTGGCAGAAACGATATGTCACGAGTGAACGAAGCGAACGAGTGAGATATCGTTTCTGCCACTCAAACATAAAATTCATATCGTTTAACAAACGTTTAATGTTCTTTTTATTATATGGAGACCAGATAAAGTAGATAAATATTTATTTCATTGTTTTCGAAAAATCGAGCAAGTTTTACAAATCACCGTTCCTCTTCGTAGAAAATACAAAGCACCCGTGTCCAGGATATAGAAACAATAACAAAATCAAACAAAATACATGAAATACTTGTCAACTAAATACATGTGAATAACGTAACACGTAAGAACTGAAAACATCACTGACTTAGACTTGAATTTGATGCGGCAATGTCTTGACGGCCGATAGTTTTCAACTGCTTTTGTTAACATCTTTCTCTTTGTGAAATTCCTTGGGAAGAATTCCCTCTCAAAACATTGAAACCGTCAAGTTTTCCATTATCATGTCCTCGTCCTTAAGTTGTTCGGGTAACTCATACTTTTTCGTCACTTAATTAAACAAATTAATGCTTGCTAGCAACAAACGAAGAAACCAAGTTCATTCAACAAAGTAGAAAAGGCGCGAATCGTGACATCAATAGAGGATATTACACGGTGGCGAGAAGATATGAATTTTATGTTCGAGTGGCAGAAACGATATATCTCACGAGTGAGCGCAGCGAACGAGTGAGATGTCGTTTTTGCCACGAGAACATAAAATTCATATCTTTGAGCCAACGTGTAATGTTCTTTTTATTATATGGAGACCAGATGTAATTGAAATTGCTGATTTTTATTTCATTGTTTTCGAAAAATCGAGCAAGTTTTACATATCACCGTTCGTCTTCACAGAAAATACAAAGCACCCGTGTTCAGGATATAGAAACACTTACTGAATTCCAATCAAACAAAATACATGAAATATTTGTCAACTAAATATGGTAATGCGTAAGAACTGAAAACATTACTGACTTTTAACTTGAATCCGATGCGGCAATGTCTTGACGGCCGATAGTTTTCAACTGCTTTTGTTTTCTTCTTTACGAAATCTTGCACTTTGTGAAATTCCTTGCGAAGAATTCTCTCTAAAAGCTTTTAAATCGTCAAGGTTTCCATTACCATGTTCTCGTCCTTGAGGTTTTCGGAAAACTCATTCTTTTTCGTCGCTTAATTAAACAAATTAAACCTGCTTGTCGATGCTGTACAGGCCCGCAAATGATCCCGGCCCGCAAATGATCCCGGGACCGCAAATGATCCCCAGATTGTACCGCAAATGATCCCAGGACCGGAAATGATCCCCAGATTGTACCGCAAATGATCCCCGGAACGGAAATGATGGCCTCCCCATAAGAGGAGGAAAAGTGTGGACTCATGAATTTGGAGAGTGGATTGAAATTAACATAATCTATTTTATTTTCTTTAAGGCGGACCATTAGAAATATCCGGCGGGTGGAGGGGGTGGGGGGGGGGGGGGATGGTGACTTCCCCAAAAGAAATTCCTGCAAGGGAGACTTGTCTAAGAAAATTCCTACAAGCGCTTCTGCCTAAAAAATATTTGTGCAACGGAAAAAAAATCCATGGACACAATTAGGACTTAAAAAAATGCCTACACCAAAAATTGTTTACCTCCCCCTCCCCCCCCCCCCCCCCCCCCCCCGGTAATTTCTATTGGTCCTTCCCTTAAAACATAACGGCTCTTAAAGGTAACGCAAGCAAAATTACAAAATATTAAACAGTATTTGAACGATTTGAATCGAAATTCCATCCAACGTCTTGGATTACAATAAAACCGTAACATATTTTTTTCTTACTAGTTTTATTATAGCGCCTCAATATGCACTGATTTAAAACGAGAAATAAAGTTTTAACAGTCCAACAAAAAAACGGATTTTTGTAATAAATAACCCCACCATAACAAAAGTCCAAAACTGAGTGTTTTAGTCGATACATCTTTCGAGTAATAAAAACATGTAAGATAAATGACAACGGGAAAAGACAAGGATTTCAAGCGCATGAAAGTTAGAGGGCGAGAGCGAGTGTTCAGACGTTTACATTTTCTTACAAAAATAAAAGGAGAGTTTAAAGCTTAATCATGATGAAATTATTTAAATATCGCCCACTTTTGTCGTCTTTTGTTGTTAATCAATCTTGTCCTTAAAACCTAGTCTCGGCATTCTCCTCCTTGTCATTATACACAGCATTACACACAGCAAATACCAGGAAACGAAACGCAAACAAGCACAAGGGCAAAGAGCAAACTCAACTGCGCCATATTTCGGTTACGAAAACCTTTGATTGTTAGCCGTCAGTTGTTTACCAGAAGACAACCCAGATTAAAAGTCAGATAACCAAGATGGAATAATTTGGCCACGAGAGTGGCGATTTATTGACTAAAATAACTTTAGTGACAGTTTAATTACCAAAAAGTCGACGCATCGAGAGAGCAAGAGCAAAGGCCATTGACTGGTGAAGGTGGACTGACTGGGGATGGAGGCCGGAAAATTCTCTGATGTGTACTCCTCGAAGATTACGAAGAATGAGGACGAACGCATGTCGTTCACTCACCTTGTATGATGGGAATAAACCGCGGAATTCAAGATATTCAATTCAATTATAGATGAATGGATATATGCCGAATTCCAGCCTTTAGAACAGCCACATGGCAATTACGATAAGATAATACTAAAATGTTTACTATACTAAAATGTTTATTATACTAAAATGTTTACTAAACTAATGTCGGCCTCTACATAAATGACATTATGGTGGTGTCCATAATCTCGTGGTTTTTTGACAACTTGCGTGCACTTGCGAGTCCGTTTGACCACCCGACGCAAGTTTGTACTTACGAATACTTGCTTCCTCTTGCGTAGCCTGTTCCAGGCTCTCGGTAGTTGGGGGCGAGCGAAAAAAGCGGGCGAGAGAAGAAAAACCAAGGGGGAGACTAAGGCGAGCCTTAGTCTCCCCCTCGTTTTTTCCTCGCTCGCCCGCTTTTTTCGCTCGCCCCCAACTACCGAGAGCCTGGAACAGGCTACCTCTTGCGTTACCGTTTGGCCAGGGCTTTAAGCGTGATTTGACCGGAGGTAAAAATTCTTCTTTTGCATGATTGACACCCATATGACGTGTATGCACTCGGCCGAGACGGTTTTCGTGGGAATTATCACGAGCAAAATGACTTCTATCTTTTTATTGCAATTGAATATGACAAAACGCCGACACGATTTTTTAGCGCTTGGGGTCCGGAAACTAAAGAACAAATCAAATTAGCGAAATACTAAATTCGCTCAATTTGATTTGTAGCCTTCAAAAGGCGACTTAGGCGCTCATGTTTCGAGGTTCCTAAAAGATTGACATTTCATTCTACTACAAAATGGTTTTTATAGATTGAAAGCCAGCTCAATAAGCTTTAATTTGATATAGGGTTTTAGCTATTTACAATTTATTCCGACTGCGCTATATCGTTTCGACGCGAGAAACCTCCAAAGGAATAGTTACATTGAGTCATTGTCATTGAGTCATAGTCATTGAGTCCAAGCCATTCCATTTTTCTGCGCTATCAGCTGCAATAATCATTTCCGGTCCTGGGATCATTTGCGGTCCAATTTGGGGATCATTTGCGGTCCCGGGATCATTTGCGGGCCGGGATCATTTGCGGGCCTGTACAATGCTTGCTCACAACAAACCTGAACGACACAAGAAACCAAGTTCATTTAACAAAGTAGAAATGGCGCGAATCGTGACGTCAATGAGTGATATGACACTCGCAAGCGTGTCATACGGAAAATACGCCACTCGGGTCCCGGATGGAGTGGCCTATGGAATCTACTAGTGGTTTAGTTCCCAGTAAAACACTCTCGTCCATATAATAAATGAGCGATATGACACTCGCAAGCGAGTCATACGGAAAATACGCCACTCGGGTCCCGAATGGAGTGACGTATGGAATCTACTAGTGGTTTAGTTCCCAGTAAAACACTCTCCTCCGTATAATAAATAGTGATATTGTAACTGTTTATATTAGAACTGTTTCTTTGTTTGTCTTTTTCCTTGTATAGATTATGCACTTTATTTCCCAAACAAAGGACTGACTGATTATGTTAACATCTGGGGCATGCGCAGTTTGACTCAGTTCACTGTGTGTTTTTGGATGCAGACGAGTGCTTCAAATAGCAGAACACCATTCAGTTACAACTATCCAGGAATGGACAATGGCTTCCTTATTTATGACTACACAAACTTTCATCTGTTTATTGGAGGCGCAAACCGGTAAGCTAAATTTAACAAATTTTAATTTGTTTTAATTTCTTTAAAATAACTAAAAAAAGTGAAGTCATGATAGAAGGCGGCTATGTCGAAAATGATGGGCAACGCACACCAGGTCTGCACAATGAACACTGATGAACTGCGTTTCTGATTTTGGTCTTTCAGTTGGGCCATAGAGAGGTAATCTAAATTTAACATAACAATTATATTAAACAATACGCGCTCAAGATTAAGTGAGGTGAGGTGAGGTGAGGTCGTAAAAGAACGTATATTGAAGTCATTCGCCAATAGAGTTAATTTTTTACATGTTTGTATAACGCAATCTTGTGTTGCTGGCTTTCTAAACCATCAATATACGATAAACTATACAGCTGAAGTATTTTATTGATTGTCAATAACTGTAAACATTTCAATCAGTATGTTTGCCGAGAAATGCGATCCAAAACCAAACAGCGCCTTACAAAGAAGGTAACAAACCTAGATAATTCTTAGTCAGTTACCCGGTTGGTTTTCAGAATGTCAATTGCATCACTGTTTTTACTGTCACAGGCAAGTACATGAATCAGCAAATGACGGCAGATGGCATCACATTTGCGCGTCTTGGCGAAACACGGATGGCGCATGGCAGTTCTACAAAGATGGAGAATTGCATATGCACACCAGGGGTCTCAAGAGAAGACACATCATTAAGGGAGGAGGGTCTCTGGTGCTAGGGCAAGAACAAGATTCACCTGGAGGGAGCTTCGAATCCCATCAGTCCTTCCAGGGATCCTTGGCAAATTTCAACGTGTGGTCCAGCGTCCTCTCGGCAGGTACAATCAAGAATCTGTCAAAGTCTTGCCTGTCAGGGGAGGGGGACGTGTACAAGTGGTCCGATTTCATTCATGGTGTCAAAGGAAGAACCGCAGTTGTCATTCCATCTCCCTGTACTGTTCCCCGTTGAGTTGTCGGAACTGATTTCTCTGCGACAGACAAAATGTGTTCGAATTTGGATAATGGCCAGTTTTGAAGCAAAACTATAGTAATCGTAAAACAAATATTAAAACTGTAATGCAAAGAAGCATAAAGGTAAATAAAATAAAGTAAATATAATCGAGCCAAGAACACAAGTGTAAAATGATCAGAATAAAAATTTTGTGTCTTCACAGTTAACGCGTGTCAGATTTAATTAAAATGCAACTCAAATTTCCACTTTATTCATACAGCTATTTCAATTAACGTTGTCGGATTAAATCTTCAAACCTACGAGTCAAGACCGAATGGTGCCATGGGTATTTACTGCAATTTGCATATCACCATTGAGGAAATCTACAAGTTTGTATTTTTGCACGTGGAATATTTGTTTTTCTTTCCGTGAAACCTTTCTTGTATCTTTTCTTTCGTCGTTATGTGGTTTGGATTATTCTTTTTAAATGAAATGAGGCGAAAAAGGATCTTTTCTACACATGTCTGAAGAGAAAGGAAACGAAAAACGTCTCGTTTGCTATATCGCTGTATCTCATTAGTATTCAGCACGCGTGGAACACTCTTTCTTCGCCCATACTACCTTTCGGTCTTGTCTTTAAGCTTTGAGCTTCAATCCGACAACGTTAATTGAAATAGCTGTATCCCAATTTGTGCAATTCACTTTGTTCACGTCATTCTTAGCGATCTGGCAAGGGATGTGGTAGTGTTAGTATTGCGTTAACCTGTTTGTCGGCCTTTTCCTAAGAGTTTACTGCAACCTTCTCTCTCGAGATGTATGGTTCTGTCGTAGTTTCGCCTACATTTTGTAAATACACAAATATAACTTACTCTACGTTTAATGGCACAGCAAGTCGTGCCTCGCTCCCGTCTTACGTTTCGCGCGAGCTTCGCAAAACATGCAGGAATAAACCGCATGTTCTGCAATCTATGAGTAAGTTTCACTGAATTATCTACTCCTTAACAGCCTTTTCATTTTGCTTTTTTAGCAAGTTTAATAAATTTTCTTACCCGTCTTTCCAAATAACTGAAGCAACAATTTTGTTCAAAATATGACCAAGACGCTTAAATTCGGTTCACCTTATCTTTTTCATCAGTTGGATCAAATACAAAAATGTTGAACAAATCAAATTTTCAGTAACATTTAGATTTAGGCAGGCCTAAAAGCGGAGCTCCTTATTGTTTAATTGTTTTGCTTAATTAAGTTTACAATGTTTCTAAACATGTGGCCAGAGTATTTATGAGCATATACGGTTGCCCATATTGCTGCAAGATAAATTTAAATCGCTCACGGTTAAACTGAATATCTTAGGGCAGAAAAAAAAATGGCTCACCGGAAAACGAATTATCTTGAGGCACAACAAAATGAATCCTCTACAATATGACATTAAATTGTTATCCTCCTATATTTTTGTCATTTTACGAAATATATATTTCATGGTTATTGGTTAACTATTCCCGTCTCACTTTAAGGCTGGTTTTCACTAGCGCATAAGCATAAGCATAACATAAGCACAAGAAGAACGAACAATGTTCGTTCTTCTTGTGCTTATGTTATGCTTATGTTATGCTTATGTCGTGGGTGTTCTCACTTGCTTATGCGAGTGTTTGCGCTTATGCTTATGCTTGTGCTTATGCGCTAGTGAAAACCAGCCTTTACGTACTGGCCTACAACTGGTACAAAACTTAAAATTGACGTCGCGGCACTTAATTGGGTTGCTCATTTTAAAATAAAACTTTTCAGCGTTAATCTATTGCCGTGTGCAGTTCGAACAACTTTTACTAAACTTCGAAAAACTATATAAAATGTATTTATAAGTTTACCAAAGGGTCTTGATAGCACAAGTGTTGTAAATATTTTTAAAAACACAACAACGCTTTTTAGTTTTTGGAACATGTTTCGATGTTTCAAACATCATCATCAGCCATAATGAATATATAAGGTTTACAGAATGATCGTTATTATATATGTAACAGCCTATACAATGAGCCTTTATAAATTCAAATTAACGTAAAATGCAAACTTATTTAAACTAACCAATAAAAAAAGAAAAGAACAATAGTGACATAACCACTAAGCTGAAATTGATACATTAAAAGTGTAACGATAAATTGACATGCTCAACTTGTTTGTTGAGTTCTGGATTTAACCGTTCAATATGAAAACTCTCCTTGATTTTAAGTTGTGAGAAAGTCTTAGCAGAATCAATAATCTTAAAACTAGAGGCATCACAACTATCTCGACAATGCCTAGAACAATTAAGATGTTTAAAAACATGGGAATTTTTGTCCCGGAAAAGATGTTCATTAACACGTGTGTGAAAATGCCTATTGGTTTCACCAATATAACGAGCTCCACAGCTCGCACACGTAAACTGATACACAACACGTGATTTTAGAGACTCGGGAATAAAATCCTTAGGACTAAACATACTACTAAGTTTGAATGGAGAGAATATAACTTTTACATTTAAATCTTTGCAATACCTATTAATAATAGATGAAATTTTCTTCCCTGTGTAGGTAGAATAAAAACCAATATATGGTAGTTTGTAAAAATGGCAGTTGGATTTGTCAGATGTTGAAGTATCCACATCCTGTTCTGTGGTTTTGACCTTTCTAAGATAACCTCTAACTGACTTGTCAATGAGCCATTTAGGAAACAGATTACGTTTCAAAATAACAGAAAGGTTTTTGATGTCATTTTGAAAGCCCTGAGTAGTGTTGTTAATTTTGTAGGCTCTGTCTATGAGAGTTTTAATTAAACCTAATTTGTACTTAAAGGGTGTAAAGCTAAAATAATTAGTTAGTAAACCAGTGTAAGTCTTCTTCCGAAAAACAGAAGTGACACAAGAACATTGATTGTCACTAGTGTTGCTCTGCTTAGATAACAATACATCTAAAAATGGCAAATGACCTTTTTCCTCTGTTTCCATTGTGAACTTGATGTTAGGATGGCACATGTTTAGGTATTCAAAAAACATAATGGCATCTTCGCTGTTTCTAAAACAACAAATAATGTCGTCTACATATCTGCGATAGTATAGTACTCTAGGACCAGTGTATAGGCTGTTACATATATAATAACGATCATTCTGTAAACCTTATATATTCATTATGGCTGATGATGATGTTTGAAACATCGAAACATGTTCCAAAAACTAAAAAGCGTTGTTGTGTTTTTAAAAATATTTATAAGTTTCTTATTCACAGCTCAAAGCCAAACAAAGTCAACTTACGGCAAAACAAAATGAACTCACGCCACAACAAAGAAACTAACGGCAAAAATAACTTATTTCAGAACAAACTCTAGTCAAACGAACTTCCGGGACAATGACAAAACAAAACGCAAGGCAAAAACAAACTCAACTCGAGGCTAAACAAAATGGGCTTACGCCACAACCAAAAATCTTTCGACCACTCTCGGCAAAACAAATTAAACTCAGCAAACTTAATGACTTAAGGCACGCCGAAACGAAACTAACGTGACTAACGGCAAAATAAACTCAACTTACGACAAAGCAAGTCGCCGCCAAACAACTCGTGACACAACAAAGAAACTAACGGCGGTGAAACAAATTCAAATTCAACTTACGCAAATCAAAAATCAACTCCAGTGCAAAGAACAAAAGCAGCTGAATGAAGACGAAATTAGCAGCAAAGAATTTACTGAAAGATCCGAACAATAGCTTAAAATCCACTAACCATAAATGTAATAAAATTTGCCCATAAATGTAATGAAACTGAACAGCCATAAATGTAATAAGCCTTAACCATAAATGTAATAAACTGGCTATGACTTCCGAATCAAGGGGCTACAAACTTGTCATTCTCTTTGTGCACTTCTTACTTCAGGATAAGGAATACGCCTGTTTAAGGGCGAATAACCGCGTGCCCATGCTTTCCTGCCGACGTTATTCGCCCTTAAAAACCAATGTCAAGTAAGGTGGTAGGGTAGGGAAGGGGATTGGATGTTCCCTATTGGAGCCAGAACAATCTACAGAGATGGGATTCTCGGGCTAGAACTGCTGACTTGCAGGTTGGTTGGGTGGGGCAGGTGATCCAAGTTCCATACTAAGTGTTAAACAGAGAAGATATGCTAGACATCCCTTGAGGCACATGTTAAATACAAGGGTAAAATACTGAACAACATTCTATAGAACAAAACTCGGTTTATTACAACGTTAACACAAAAGCGGCAAGTAATTATTAGAGATATTGTGTGAAGAGTACCTGTTATTGTTGATTGCGAATATATAAAACAACCTTAACATATATTTTTACATTTCCTACAAAAACCTAGTGCTTCCGTTCTATGTCCTGGAAAGTATAGCTACTTCTTTCCTTTTTTTCCTACTTCTTTCCTTTTTTCCAAATGATGGCTGTTACATAGTCCGTTGTCCGTATTATTGAGGTGTCACACTCACTATGTCACTCTTTATAGCAAAACCTTATTAGACCTATACCTTGGGGGCTAAATTTCTTTGGTAAGTTTGGTCTCGTTAGGGTGTCTCGGGAAAAACTGCAATGTATGTTTCATACCGTATGTTCCTCGTTTAGGATTGCACACGAAGAAATAGTATTTTTCTTTCTTTAAAAAGTCATGCCTTCAGGGGTCTAATTGAAACTTTCAAGTCAATTTCACGAGAATGAGAATGACAAGTTTGTAGCCCCTTGATTCGGAAGTCATAGCCACAGTTTATTACATTTATGGTTAAGCCTTATTACATTTATGGCTGTTCAGTTTATTGCATTTATGGGCAAATTTTATTACATTTATGGTTAGTGGATTTATTACATTTGTGGTTAAAAGTTATTACATTTGTGATTAGTGTTATATTTATGGTTAATTTTTATTACATTTATGGTTGTTATTACATTTATGGTTTTTATTACATTTATGGGTGATACAGTCGACTCCAAATTTAACACAGTGAGAGCACAAGTTAGAGCTTACTGGAACTCTATGCAAAATTTAAACTTTCAGTTTTCTGTTGCTGATTTTGTTAAACCTGGTTTAATTAAACATGTTTTGTTGATGTGAATGAAGCATTTGTCTCCCTGTGTACCCATGTTCCGTGTGCTACTAGTATGTTACCCGTATGCTTCTCCTATGTTACTCGTAGTACTCGTGGGGTATTTTAGTCATGACCAATTTCGCACGGCACAGTCTGATGGTCGCTTCGTGCGTGAAACTCGAGTAACTGTATGAAATGTTGTATATTTGAGGCCCTTTTAGGGGTTTCGGGGATACAGGATATTTGGGTAAAATATTAACGGGATACGGGATATTTTGGAAAAAATTAACGGGTTACGGGATATTTAAACAAGAGATTCGGGGATATCGAACATAAAAGTTGGAGATGCAAACCACCGGAATTAACGGGATACGGAACTTTGGGAAAATGTTTTGCATCGAACGTTCCCGCGACAACGCGAAGCAACACATATATCTCTTTTTTTCTATTACCCAAATCTATAAATTTTACGCGTCGTGAACAGATTTTAGCAACTTAACGACAAGCGTTTACTGTGGAGACAAGTTTTATTTCTATCATTTTACACTTGTGTTCTTGGCTCAACTATCTTTACTTTAGTTTATTATGTTTATACTTCATTGCGTTGCATTATTGCAATGTTCTTTTTTCGATTACTACAGTTTAACTTAAACTGGCCATTTTCAAAATTTGAACACAGTGTGTATGTCGCGGACAAAACATCTCCGAGAACTCAGGGGACACAGGGAGATGGAATGACGATCGCAGCCCCTCCTTTGACGCCATCTCTGAAATCTGACCACTCGTACACATCCCCCTCCAATGTCGACAGGCAAGAGTCTGACAGACTCTTGATTGCACTTGCTGTTAGAACCGAGGACCACACGTTGACATTTGTCAAGGATCCTTGGAACGACTGTTTGGCGTCGAAGCCCCCTCCAACTGAATCTTGCTCTTGCCCCAGCACCAGAGATCCTCCTCCAGTTATCGTGTATCCTGTCTTGAGACCCGTGCCCTGCCTACGCAGTACTCCATCTTTGTAGAGCTGCCATGCGCCATTACTGTTTCGCCAAGACGCACAAATGTGATGCCATTTGCCATCATTAGCTGATACATATGCGCTCCTGTGACGCAGTAAACAAAGAGAGGTAATGTTAAGTGATATTCCATGACATGGATAAAGCAATTTCTGCTTCCAATCAGTAAACACTCGTACATGGCTGCAGTAAGCAGAATTTTACAAAGAAAACGTTATGAAGGACTACGCCGACAAAGAATTGGCACTGTACTACGCTGCGGCTAACCGTGCTCGTCTTCGAACAAAAACTGAATTGAACAACAGAGACGTTTCTTCTGGTTTAAACAGGATGATTAAGTAATTTTCCATCATGAGGGATTTTTGATGTTAAAAACATGAAAATATATCAAGATCTGGAACAGAATCTTACAGACAGTTGAGGAGTTGCTTTAATACTTCCTTTCTGTTCGGCTTCAAGGTGTTTTCTTTACCACTGAAACTTCTAAACGTCTGCTGTTGCTGCTTAGTTCTTAGAGACATTTAGCTGAACGTTTTTCGTGTTAACGGCAAACCGCCAACGGCGCGAAATTTCAGGTTAGGCATTTGGAGTTTGAGGTACCCTGACCTCTACAGGTTCAGCTAGAGGTTTTCAACCACGAGCAAATTCTCACAGAAAACAGGTGAATTGAAGAGGAACAACTTTACTTCGGAAAGACGACTTGTCAAATTCTTAAATTCGATTTCATGTTATCTAGTAGATACTTGAAATGACTCGACATAAAACTAAAACGGTATTATCAGCACACAAACTACCCGTCCATATATACGGCGAATACCGAAGTTTAGTTTTTTCTTTGATGGTGTGAATAAGTTCAAAAACTGCTCACCGTTCTGCTACAGGAAATGTGAAATAGGTAGCTTACCTCGAAACTCGCATCCTACTTTAAATTCCGCAGGTTCACTATAATAAATTAAAATCCGTCTGTTTGACTGAATGTTTTCTGAGAATTGTACGTGCGGATTCCAAGAATATACATGCGAGCTCGCCGCCGCCATATTGGATTTGCTTCCTTTGCAAATGCTTGTTTTTCGAGAATAGATTAAATGTTCAACATACACCCTTTCGACTTAAATTTCTTTTCTATATGTTGACAGAGAACTACTTAACATATCTATAGGACTAAGCGTCAATACGTGAGATAACTTAAACTAAAAGCATAGAAATCTTGAGGGAAATCACAAACGTGAGAACCTACACCTTTCCGTCGAAAACGAAAACGTGTGTTAAAACCTCAAACGTCACCTCAGGACATAGTCACGCGACTCCCAGACGCTTGTGGTTTGACTTTTATAAGTCAAAAACCTGAGCTAAATGTCTCCCTTGACTCAATTCGTCAGTCCCTCGACAATGAGTTGAGCTTTATATTACTGTTGTTTGCAACAGTGGGACGTACAATCTTACTCGTATTTTCTTTGCTGTTTTACGCAAAAAACAAAACAAAACAAAAACAAAACAAAACAAAACAAACAAAAAGCAACTAGTGGACTAATGCAAATCCTGCATTTTGATTGGCTACGCTACTAGAGGACTATTAGTAATAGTCATCGAGTAGCGAAATTCGTGACGCTTTCTTTCGTTTTATTTCCAAATAAATCTTTCTCCAACTTGCATTTGCTAACTTTATTATTGCATTTTCTGTCCGACTACTTGGGCGATACTAAAACAATTAGACCGTCGCCCTCAAGAGCCACGAGTCAATAGCACATTCGGCTTCGCCTCATGGGCTTTTGACCCGTAGCGCTTGAGGGCTATGGGTCTAATTGTTAATTAGTAAATCTTTACCCATACCTATGAATAATGAATTTGTAGCTTTCTGATATCTTTAAGTTGACCAAAAATAGAAAAATGATTACGAATTTCTTTTACTGGGAATTTTTTTGTTCGACGCGAAAAAAAAAAGCGGCTCGGTAAATATCCCGAACCACTAGGTGATGGTTTTTAACTAACCTAACCTACTGATTGATATGATTTATTTAGCGGAAGCAAAAGCCTTTCCTGGCCTTACTTTTTAAGTTATTAAATAAATTCATTAAATTTAGCCTACATACCTGTATGTGTTTCCAATCCACAGCTCAAAGTTCGTGTAATCATAAATAAGCAAGGCATTGTCCATTCCAGGATAGCTGTAACTGAATGGTGTTACAGGAGTTGTTGCACTAGATTTCATCCAGAAACACACAGTGAACTGTGTCAAACTGCGCATGCCCCAGATGCTGGCGTAATCGCTCGCTCCTTTGTTTGGAAAATGAAGAGCATAATCTATACATGGAAAAGATCAATCAATTTATTTAGATGCATGTCCGTGTTTTAACGATTTAATCCGGATTTTTGTAATGCTCATACGCCATCGAGTTTTGTCCAACGGAAACACCATTAAACTTGACTAACACAATGTCAACTCAACTTTCAAAGGTTATTTCCAAACTCCAAAATTACAAGTTATTAGCTAAGGCGAAAACAAAAACTAAATAAATGAACGATTCATTGAAATAAATTACAAACGACGAGCTTTAGAAAGGTATGTATGTAATAGACTACCCCGAGCATTGATGAGGGGCTTGCATCTATCCTAAAATATCTTGCAGAAATTAAACAAATAAAGATCACAACACTAAGAAATATTTCTAGGAAAATGATTTCACTCACTATTTGAAGAGTAACCGCTGACGTATCCACAGAAAATCGATCCGAAACAAAAGCAGGTGAACAGACTCAACATTGTTCACTCTTCACCCTGTGAACAGCATAAAATATTATATATTATGGTCAAAGGTTTGATAACGGGCAACTTTCTGGAACTCTTCTGCAAAAATTTCCGCGTGCCTGTGGGCAAAAGACAGTCAAAAAAAAAATGGATGTCAAGTCAGAGCAGTTTAAATACCGACCCTAAAACTTTCTCCACTCGACCAAATTCCCGGCCAAGCTGACAAAACATTCCAACACAACATATTGCAACTTTGTTGCGCACACGCACAATATGTTACACGCGTTTGGCCGCCCTGTTGCAACATGTTGGATCAAGTTTGAAAATGATCAAATTTCTCTCGCAGCATCTTGTTGCATTTATGGATGCTGCATGATGTTGTATAAACCACGATCGTGCAACATTGTTGCGCCGTGATCATTTGTAAGGCTATGAATAGAAGCAAAACAGACAGTTCAATTTACTTAAGGCAGCCCAAATTTCCAGCACCACTCGGCTACTCTAAGTTGATTTTACCGCACTTGCTTTAACTGCTTCTATTGCGAAGTTCAACGTTAGAGACGTGGCACCGAAAAGAGGTTAACACGATCTAATAATAATGGAAGAACACTAGTTTCTGCAAATAATTTGCTATAGTACAGTAAACGCTTTTGACACGTTTTTCGTACTCTCTTATTTTCATTTTAAAAATCCTCCGATTTTGTTAAAACTGGAAAACATAAATAGTTAGATATTAAAAATATATTTCGTAAAAGTCAAGTGAATTTTACTTTTGCAATAAGATGTACGTTCTCATGACCGAAATAGGATAGAGTACTACCAATAAAACGTTGCAAATTGTGTCCAAGTCAATAACAAAATCACTAATTGTTATCAGTTTTACACTTGAAGGCGAGAAAAGGATTCGTTTCAACAACAATGACCACAACACATTACAAAACCGTCCAAGGAAATATTTCGAGAAAAAAAACAAACCATGCAACTTGAAGAATAGTTAGCAAAAGTACAACCTTACCTGAAAGGTATATTTGTCTTGCCTGAACTGTCGAATCCGATACTCTTCATGGGAAATTCATTAGGGTTTCAAAATTTAACTAATAGTATGCATTCGTAATAGACTGCGAGCAGTCTCTTTCTTTTCCTAGCGTGCTACGGGATAATAAAATCGCTCGCGATTTTCTTGTCGCCCGTAGGATTTTCGCGAACAAAAACCGACTGCTCGCAGTCTACATTCGTAACGATAGCATAAAGAGAATTACTCTGCATTACATATCAAAATATCCCACTTACCTCTCGACTGTATAGCGTGAAATAAAGGTATTATTCTCAGAGTTTGAGGATCAACTTCTCCCACTAAAATGACCACCTCTTTGCCGGAAGTATGGTATGGGAACCTTCCACTGTAAACAGAGACAAGAAAATTTCGGCGGTCTAACGTGTTTAAAGGACATTCCGTTTGTTTATACCAAGCCTTGAAACTTCTCGTTGTCGTTTCTTTAGGGTTTTGACTGAACTGTTCGCTTTCAGCGCTTTTACCAACTCCCTAGTAGTACTTTTGGAGAGATCGTTATTCCAGACTGGAATTGACATTTCACAAATGAAAACCGCCGGCAAAGGTTTGAAACTCCGGCCATAAACACAGAGCCTACACGTATATTAAATCAGTGTCTTAAATAAAGACAAATAATAGCTGTCACGTTTACAGGCAGCATGCAAATTTGGAAGCATCAAAGTGAAACTATTTACACTTCGAAATGACATTTACCCCGGAAGACACAATTGTAACACGCGTGACTGTCTCGCACAAGCGAGTCGCACTCGCAAAACGTCAATGCTTATATGTTAACGCAAGTTGAAATAACTCATACAATGGAACAATCCTTTTTTACGACTGTTTTTGCGTATGCAAAACGGGAGTTATGGAATGAGTGGCGATTCGAAGCCATCCTTCCTTCCTTCCCTCCTTCACTCCTTCAGTCGATCAGATGTAAACGAAAGGCCGTTGACAGATGGTTGGCAGACCTACATGTAACGCCACTCTCAGTTTGACGTTGCGGTTTATTAAGACCGATGACAGACCACTGTACTTTACGCGCTAATGGTTTTGTTTTGATGGGTATGTGATGATAATTTGAAAATCGATTGTGAACATATTTTATTTTTATTTTACCTTAAATCAGGTGTATGTTGTTTCTGCCCTATAGAAAAATCAACAGAATTTTCTTAAGTTTGCATGTGACGGTGAAAGCGAAATTGAAAGCGAAGTTTGTGTAATCGCTAGCTGACAGAAGATTATCAGTGTCACGCGACAAAGGTCAACCTAGCCGATTTCAAAATAAATTTTATGCGACGCTTAATCTTCACAGCAATCAAACCTGCTCATGGCACTATCAAAACACATTCCGGAAATTGAACGTCAATCGTAAACGCTGTACAGAGAAAAGAGTGTACACACGCTAGCACGAAAACACGCAAACAACACGCAAACTTGAATTTGTCTGCTTGGAACTTGCTTCTTTAACTCCCAATGCAAATCAAAATGAACTAGACGCTTAACTGCGTGTACTCGGGCTTCTCTTTAAAAAATTAACTTGGATCACGCTGTTTACATAACCTCACACGGCAATAATTATAGTAAACATACTTCGCATTGCGAGATCTCGTCTTTTCTCGCTTTTATTGTCACCATTGAATAATTGTCTACATTTCCACTTGAGTAAATAGCTTTGTCTAAGATATCACAATCATCAAATGCCGAAATAACAACATTCTCTACATAGCCATCTACATACGACATGAAGTGCTGGACAAGAGCATATGCTGTTACAATAATTGAAACGATAAAAACAAAGCAAGATAAACCCAATGAAACAAAAAAAGAAAAAGCAAAAATTGAAAGAAAGAATATAGTTACCCAAAAGCTGCTTGAAGTACTCATTTCGTTTTTCGTTTCTTCTTTTAGAGCGCAACTAAGCTTAAATATGGTGTCCATTGCATCTTCGATAAGATTCTTGTGTTGATAAGGAAAACTCTGTTGCATGTCTGTAGTCCAGTTTTTCGCAATGCTTGAGTGCTCAACAGCGTCAGTTCCCGCAAGTATTGATGATTCTCTTAACGTTTCAAACTCCATTATATAGATAGCTCACTATAAAATCTAGGCTTCCGATAAAGGTTTCACTCGGAAGAGTTCGCTCGTAAAGTTCTCTCGTATTAAAGTTCATGTCACACCTACCCGCTCCGAAGTAGTCATCAACATGTTTCAGTGTGGGTGTACAATCGATTTCGCGTTCTAGAAATCACACTAAATATTTCAACCTTTACAATCTTTGAGATTCCACCGAAAAGGGAGTCAAACGAGACAGCTTCGTACCGTGTATCGCTTTTCACTTTATCACCTCGTGTCGACCTCGTGCCTCCGTGCAAGTGCAATAAAACACGTCCCCGTCCGCTGACCTTTTCCTACGCATACTCATATCTTGCGCAAGCGCAGAAGACGTCAGAGGGCGATTTGCGCTGGGATAATAAACCCCGTTTGTAGAAGCCCGAGTAAAAACAACGTAAACCCGTATAGATCTTTACAAGTCATGCATGTATAACGGCCGGCAGCCGCTACTAGCTACTCGAGCGATCAAAGCTCAAAGTTGCAGAACGACAGATGCGCGGATCGATAAAAGCGATCATATATTTCCAAGCACGCATAAAAATGCAGAGAAGAAAACAACTTGCCTCCAAAGTTATGCAGACGTCCACGCAATCGAATTCAACCAAAAATTCGTTCCACGTGTCACCGACTCCATCACAAAATCAGACTTCGCGGCTCAAATTTACATCGGCGAAGAAATCATTGCAACGACATCAACAATATACTTAGCCGTACAAACGTTGTACAACTCAGCGAAGCCACTGGGAGCTGCGCTCAAAAAGCTAAGATTCTCGCTGTGACTGCAGAGTTTACTGTACTGACTGTAATCAACGCATTGCGAAAGATCTATTTTAATCGAGAATACAAAAGGGTTTGACAGATGGTTGACAGACGTAACGCAACTCCTGTAGTTTCGGGTCTTTTGGCATGACAATTTCGTGTTCCGGCTTGTAACAGTCTAGGGTGCGAATGTAGACGTTTGTATAGCGCAATCGCTTTTATCAAACCGTCCAAGTACAAAATTAGCGTTTAATAAAATTTATTTTTAATTCTGTTCATTTTGCCGTTGACTTTTGTTGTCGTTTGTAGCATACAGTATTTGACACCCATAATGTTCACTTTGCTGGAGATTACAGGCCACTCATTTGTTGCGCAACGAACCACAAAGGACAACCAGTTGCCGTGTCTTTATTTTATTTACCAAATAGGTTGATATCATTGTGCTTGCTACTAATGGATCGGTGTAGAAGTTTTTACTAGAGTTATTTTCTCTAATCTGGACCCCGAACTCCAACGTTGTCAGGTGTGACCCCAAATCCTCATTTATTAATAATTCATTTTCCGAGTTCAGTAGCTCATTGCCACTTCCAAAATAAACGGCACGCAATGTGCATGCAGAAGCGATGACGTTTCACAAGGGGTCTTTAAGAATTTTCAGGAAATTTGACACAACTTCTGTGTTGAATGATTGTTCGACAAAAGTTGCGTTATGTTGCAGGGAGATACCTGATACCGACGACATATGATACAAGGTCAAACGCTGTCTTGAAATTGTTGAGCCCTTTTGTTTTAAAAAAAATTAAAGATTTCTGTTTACTAAATCTTATAAAACACATCAAATATAATTAGTCTCTTTCACTTATACTTAGAATTAGTCCTTTCTAACTGCCCGGGAGTATTTTGCTTTAAGTTCTACGCAGTGCTTTCTTGTTGAGTTAAACTTGATTTCTTTTCTACTGACGTTTATTCCTGAACAACTTCTGTGTTGAATGACTGTTTGACAAAAGCTGTGTTATCTTGTAGCGCGACATCCGATACTGACGACATACGATACAAGGTCAAACGCTGTCTTGAAAATGTTTAGCCCTTTTCTTTTAAAAAATGTAAAGATTTCTGTTTACTAAATCTAATAAAACACATCAAATATAATTTGTGTCTTTCGTTTACAGCTATTTCAATTAACGTTGTCGGATTAAATCTTCAAACCTACAAATCAAGACCGAATGGTGCCATGGGTATTTACTGCAATTTGCATATCACCATTGAGGAAATCTACAAGTTTGTATTTTTGCACGTGGAATATTTTGTTTTTCTTTCCGTGAAACCTTTCTTGTATCTTTTCCTTCGCCGTTATGTGGTTTGGATTATTCTTTTTAAATGAAATGAGGCGAAAAAGGATCTTTTCTACACATGTCTGAAGAGAAAGGAAACGAAAAACGTCTCGTTTGCTATATCGCTGTATCTCATTAGTATTCAGCACGCGTGGAACACTCTTTCTTCGCCCATACTACCTTTCGGTCTTGTCTTTAAGCTTTGAGCTTCGATCCGACAACGTTAATTGAAATAGCTGTATACATAGAATCGGTCCTTTCTAACTGCCCGGGAGTATTTTGCTTTGAGTTCTACGCCGTGATTTCTTGTTGAGTTTTACTTGAATTCTTTTCTACTGACGTTTATCCCTGAAGTTAGTTCCAAATTCTATTCGGTTCTAGAAAGATCGGTCGATTGCAGCAGACAACAGATCCCGTCCACTCGCACGACGACAACAACAAGAACACAAACCATGCACCTAGTTCCCAATGCTCTTCGGTTCAATTCAGGGAGTAATCGCGCTCACACCTTAACACCAAAAATTCCATAAATTCCATCGCTTTTCCGCTTTACAGCATCAACCGATGACGTCATTCTATGACGTCATCGCTTAAAAACAGTCGTTGCACATAGTGCCTTTGATTAAAATAATAATCACGCACTTTTCCAGATCCCCAAGGTTATATATCTTTTTTTCCTGCTCCCTGAGAACTGACATCTACAGAATATTGCCATTACGCGTTTATTTTTTCCGCCAAGTTGAGGGGAGCATAGCGTTCACTGAAACGACGGACAAATTCTTTCACAAACAGGCGTTCAAAATAACAACTGAAAATACCACTAGTTGCAAATAAATCATTTATAATAATTAATTTCGTACAGTTGACTCCGAGGCCCTCTTCATTCGCGATTTTGCCGCGCTCCTTTAAGATCTCTAGGGTGGGGTGGGTGACGAGGACCATTTATCAACACACGTTCGAAAGAAGCTGCTTACTCAGAAAAAACGATACAGGTCGTACCTTTCTGATTTAATAATCGGTAAAAAAGGATTTGGTAGAGTGGGCTTGAAATATGAGGCCTTCTACGGGTAATTCCAACGAATTTGGAGTCGGTGAAGGGAGCTGGCGAGAGGCACCATTCAGTTCCCAGTTCACAAGCAAATGTCATGACGCAGTGTTAAAGGCACGCAATGATTTGAGCTCGACACCCAATCTAAGCACGCGTCCCTCTTCAAAGTCTCGATTTTCTCGAACCTTCAAGGAAACGAATATCCAATAACTTGCTTGTATTCGTGTTGGTTTTCGTAAAAGGGGGGGGGGGGGGGGGGGGACCGGAGAACCCAGAGCAAAACCCTCGGAGCAAGCACGAGAGCCAACAACGAACTCAACCACGACATCGGGTCCGGGAATCGAACCCAAGCCACAATGGTGGGAGGCGAGCACGCTCACCACTGTTCGAAAAATCGGAATTCCACCGGCTGTAGATACGAAGATTAAAATCTTTGTTTCTACGGCAAAACTTTGTATCCGGCTACACACTCGTTTAAAAATGAGCGTTTAGCCGGGACAAAAGTTTGTGTCCCTCGAGAAAGTACATTTTCAGCGTATCAATATCAAAGTCGAAATTAGACTCTGGTCACTGAGAAAGATGGGTTGCCCACTACCTCTCGGAACGAGTTACTTCATTGGTTCTTAAAACAAAAGATAACAGGTCATAACAATGCACCTGGCCCTGAATAACAATAGAGGTAGTGTTCACAGTGGGCGAATGAAAAACAGAGGTTCTAGAGAGGTAGTTTCTTACTGAGAAAGATATATGTACACGTAAACGCACAAGACAGAAGCCATGAACTGACCCCGCATCCTACAAACACAGATACATGTTAGCGTTTTATTGAGCTTCTATTTTTTTGGACAAAAACATAGGATGTTTTCTTCTACCATTGGAATGTCCCATTTCTAAAAATTGACAGTGATTCACACATCTTTTCGCTGAAGGTGCAGATTACTACATGTATCACAAATGTCAGTAAAATACAATTTGCATGTAGTTCTTATAGAAAGTATTGGCCATGTTCTAAACGAACATATTTTTTTCTTGGTACGAACATTCAATATCGATTGAATTGAAAATGGGGCATGTCATCTAAAAGAGCATCCAAAAATTAGTAAATTTACCACATGTGATGGTTACTGGTTTAAACGCAAAGGCATGGTACACTTTTAAAATAAGAGAGCTTAGTATGGATTGGAGGACGCCTGTCCCTCCAATCCATACTAAGTGTGCCATGCCTTTGGGTTTAAACCAATAACCGTCAAATTTGGTAAATTTACTAATTTTTGGATGCTCTTTCAGATGACGTGCCCCATTTTCAATTCAATCGATATTGAATGTTTGAACCGAAGAGAAAATATGTTCGTACCCAGTCTCCTACTCGTTTAGAAAATGGCTAAATGAACATGTTCCCTTCTGAAAATAAACCATTCCCGGTTGAATAAAACACTCCCGCTCTTGGCCTTCAAGATACGGCATGACACAAAATGTGGAAATTTGGCCTCCACAAAAGATTGTGAAAACAAGCAAACGAAAATACTAGAGTACTGGTCAAAGCACTTATCCTATGTTGAGACCAAAACCAAACCTAGCTTGATGCTTTGAATGATTTACCATTCCACTCAATACAAATGCGAATGGTAGCGGTGGGAGTCTCTTTTCCATAACGGCGGCCACTGTCCAATTTGTGTCAACCATTCCGCGAAATGTGAGATTAGATTTAGGTACCTCAATTTGGTACCCAGCACTAACAGAACTATCATGCGCTCTCGTGTTGTATTCATACTCAACGCCAACTTTGACATTCTCGTTACCCTTGTGCCAGTAGCTTAAATGCCATCCCGTCTGGCCGACAGTCGCAGATGCTATCCACCTATCTGACGTGTAGCGTCCAGCGAGTGACATCATAGCCATTTCCTGGCCAGAGCCATAGTGGTAAAGCAATTCACCACCTACATCAACACGCGGGGCCATTCTTTGAAGATAGTGCGCTACAAGGATTCCTGAGCCATTAAGTATATCTATGTTACCAGCGGTTAGACTCGCAGTGAAGTCGTTTCCTCTGTATTCAGCATCACTTTGGACTAGAACCCAGACTGATTTCTGAGTCTGTTAAAGAAAGACAGCACACGTTAATTAAATGCAGCCAACAGAGTTAACAACGAAAAGCGCAAGTGTTCCCTTGGAGTCAGCGGCGTTTCCAACATGGGCATGCGCCAGGATCCCATGTGGTCTCGGACTGAGGAGTGTACTTTAGTGTTTATGGGCATTTTAGCATATACTAGCATTGGATTTTGCATGGGAGCTCGTCCTCAAGGCTGTTTCCCCCTCCTTAACACTTCCCTCCCTCTTTTCCACTGTTCACTCAGTGTGACAGGTGCCTGCCCTCCTTTCTTTGTGGGGGCTCTTGGCTGGCTTGCCAGGATTTGCCAGACATGGGAGGCTGCCAATAGTGGAGGCTCCTGGATATCACAGGCACCCAACCTCCATTTTGCAATGCAGTTGTTAACCCTCGAAGCTCAAGTCCCACTATACAAATCACCCTATAAATGCCTCCATGCAAACGATTAGTTGCGGGACTTCATGGTTTACATGTATAGTAGTTACTAGAGTACATGTATCTAGAGGAATTTGTTGACAATGCGTGTGCCTGACAGTTTACTGTTATAAATATTGCATAGTTCCCTTATTGCAGGCAACGTTCCCCGGCAGCACTTTTTTTTTGACAGGTTGTTGCTGTACATGTCATTCTAAATTTCAGTTTGTGTAGTTTTGAAAGGTTAAGTAATCTCTTGTAGCCTGCAAAAACAGAAGGACTCTCGCCTTGTGCATCACATTAATTACCAGTACCAATACCAATTGGTTGATATCACTTTGTAACATACACGTACAGCTGTAGGCCATTCAGCATACAGTACATCAAGCAATTGTGCTCTCAGGCATTATAACTTGAAGTTACAGGTAAATGAGATTACAGTAACTTTGAAAACTGTTCACGCCAACAGTACTGTATTTCAGAAACCCATGTCGCAATCTGTTTCAATCTTTTTCACTTTTCGCCATCCATACCTTCTTTTGTATTTGTCATGTCATTGAAATGTTCCTTCACTGTTTTAACTGGTAATTTTTATATTTCACTAAATTTATGGCAATTTCCCATGCCTAAATTTGGCTAAAATCTATGACACAGCTCGTTTAAAAGTCAGGATTTTCTATAAGGCAAGTATAGCTAGCACTGCCCAGGGCATGCCCACTTCGGAAGAAGTTGCACTGATGTAAAGAAAGGTTGAAGTGTTACCTGGACAACCATTTTCCCTCTGATCCTGTCTGTAAATTGGTGAATAATCTGAGCATTAAGACTACCATTGGTGTCTATGTCTCCAAGCATCACAGGAAATGCCTGCAAAAACAATCACAGAACGTTCAATGTACCTTATAAATAAGCATACATGTTACACTTACAATAAACAGTAGTCCCAATAAGTCGAAACTCCAGGGGAAACGAAAATTGGTTTGAGAAATCGGGAAGTTAGAGAAACCAGGGGCAAATTAAAAAAAAAAAGTACTATCCAAGGTAAATGAAAATTGGTACAAGAAATTGGGAGTTTCGAGAAACTGAGGGTTGGAGCAATCAGGATTCTACAGAGTACTTTGAATACAAGTTACTTGCTATACAAGTAACTTGGCCTCTTCCATTTTTGCAAGTATTCCCACAGAAATTACCGGTAGTATGAATAAGGTTATTACTTCGATTATCAGTTGAGTAAGGCATGAAGGAAGTTTGGGCACAAAGTTTTGATGTTGTTGTTACCATGGGCAACCAAAGTATCTCAGTCATTCTATGATTTGGTGGGATTTTTGTGCATACGATCCATATGTTACCAATGGATATTAAGCCGGTTACTTGTGGCAACGACGTTTTAACATAAAAACTTATCACCAAACTTCCCCCGTGCCTTACTCAACTGAAAATCGTAGTATGAGGCCATCGCATCTCTGACAATGACATTTTATGGCACATTCAATTACCTCATTAGGGCCCATCTGTTTGTTTCCCACATAAGTTGCTCCAAAGTGGTATGCTCCTGGCCCCATCCCACTAAGCTGGAGGGTGTGACTGACTTGGAAATGATTGCTAAGGCCTTTGTTGATGACCAGCTTACAGCCTTCAAATGGCTGTGGGAAGACATCTGGAAAGCAAAAGAAAGTAATCAGTGCAGTGCTTCAAGCTCTATTTTTTCAGAAGTCACTTTCTGAAAACTTGCCAATATCAGGGTTGTATATAAGAACTGGTGGTCGGTGGTTGTATATAAGAACTGGTTACTCCACAAGGGTTTGCCAGCTACTTCAACACAATGCGCAATAATTAAGTGATCCCTAATATGAATGTTTCAGATGGCCCTCATTGCCAGTAAGTTTGTTTCCAATCATTCAGTTGACAAAAAATACCTCCAGGGAGGAGTACCGTAATGATTCAATTAAGCGCCCTCCTTCCAATAAGCGTCCTCATCTGAATAAGCACCCCCAGTCGAATGTGTTAAGTGCCCCTATTCCAATAAGTGCCCCCATTCTTACAGTTTTTGTTACTGTTAGTTACCATAGATAAACTCATGAACATTCACTGAACCGTACATGTATATATTTACAGCTAAAATGAAGAATTCTTTTATTTTTAAAGTAACTGAACTTTCAACAATTTGTTACTGTTACAGTTTCTGTTATTGTTAGTTATTTTAATAATATTAGTTTTGTTTTGAACATTTGGTTGTTCTTTCAAAATTAAATGAGCGCCCTGTCCCGAATAAGTGCCCTGTCTCGAATAAACGCCCTCCCTTTATGTTTCAAAATTAAAAAAGCGTGCCGGGCACTAAATCAAATCATTACGGTATGCCAGTAGATGCCCCCCTTTAGTGATAGGCTAAACACAAAACTGTCTACGTACATGCACTTTTCTGAAAATTCAGCTACTTAATAAAAAACTTAATGAAAACTCCGAACGTCCTTTCCTAAAATGGCCCCACTGCAACAAGAAAGCCAAAATCAAAGTATTTTTAAAGCAGAACTTGAAAGTAATACCACTGACCATCATTTGAAGCCCAACTGAAATCATTTGAACAACATTCCAACACAGTAATTTTTGTTCACATTCAAGAGTATTTTTGTTGGACTCTCTTAATTCCTGGCTTGACGTACGTTGATTTTATTTTCCGACTGATTGATTGTTTGTTCTTGAAAACATCCATACTCAAAGAAGGGTTTTTGGTATAAAACCCTTTGAAACTCTGACACCCCTCCCCCTTTAAATTTCTAGTGACCTTCCTTGGGGTGGGTATGGTTATTTCCTGTAAACATACAATGTGTGGTTCCAGAAAATATCCATACCCCCCCCCCCCCCCCCCCACGGAAGGTCACTGGAAATTCCAAGGGGGAGGGGGGTTAAACCCAGAAATTTCCGAGGGGTGGAGGGGGTTCACGGGCAGCTCCTTTTCCAGAGGGTGAAGAAACATGAAAAAAATAAACAACACACGATCGAAACGAAGCACGAAGAATTACTTACGTACGTTGTTTTAAAACAAAAAATAAAGCTCCTTTCCATCGAGATGAGGTTTACATCATAAGCTTTAATGTTTCTGTTTCTCATTCGAGTTTCCTAGCACTTCCTAGCGCTTCCTAGCGCGTACAAAGATGCTTCTTTCTTCGTGACCGAATCAAAATGGCGGACGTGACAGCAGAAACTCGTCCCAGACTCCCACTGGTGTCTTGTCTCAGAAGGCCTGGCTGCTAAGCTAGTGAAATTACTTTGGACGAACGTGAAAGATTTGCGACGCGATATTGAAGGCGGCCGTTTATGAAGTTGCTGGAATCCTAAAAACAAAGCTTTAGTAGATTGTAAGACAGAATTTTAGATAAATAACCGGGCCAGCAAGGAATGTTGTAAGTTGCAATTTTTATTTACAGTATCGTTGCGTGCGTGAGACTTGAAATTCTGAAACAACACTTCGCAGAAATTGTAACATATCTTCTAGTACGTAAAATTAATGACTAACAGTGAAAGAAATAAAAAGGTCCAGGCTTTTAACAAATTAAAAAATTATTCTAGCGGCGTTGAATGAAGTTTTGAAGCTACATGTTTACTTACTGATAAATTTCTGATTTACAAGTGAAGATCACGCACATATTAAACGTTTCTGCCGACTTTATTTGGTGTCCAAATGCTAAGGATACAACTAGATTGTTACAATTGCCCTACGTTTAAAGTACGAAGCAATTTTGAATTTTCAAAGGGGTGATTAAAAATATTGGAAATTCCTGGGGGGTGGGGGGGTCCCCACAGACCCTCTGGAACGGAAATTCCTGGGGGGGAGGGGGGTGCAAAACAAAAAGCCTTCCGTGGGGGGGGTATGGATAATTTCTGGAACTACACAATATAACAGGAATTATGTGGCTTAACATTATTATGTTATCTCCTTGTTGACTTGTTAATGTTGAGGACAAAGACAATCATTATGGAGCTGGACGAGGGGTGACTATGCTATATTGCAGCAGAGTACAGATATTTGTAGCAACTGTTCTTTGCATAATTATTTTAAGTGGTAAAATACCGATGTGAAAAGCAGAATCATCGTATCTTAACTGTAGATGTCTCGATTCGTACCAACTTCATTTTGCTAATGACCCAGAAATTTTTCAACTAAATACGAGCTAAAATGTAAGTTAACTTCAGTTAAGCTTATGGGTATGTGCTGATCTGAATAATTTGATAATACGTGAAATACGTAAACTTACAGGAATCAAGCCGCTTTCCATCTCTTTCTCTCTCAAAAGGATCATAATGATTCATGATACAACTTAACAGCGACTGAAGTCTTACATAACAGGAAAATATGTACGAAGCCGGTGAAACTTATACGGGTTCTGCGCGAACGTATGCAACCTACCTTTACACGACTTGTGTAAGTCTTCGTACGTTCCAGGATTGTCGCTCGCTTGTTTCTCGGCCGCCGGCGGGGGCTTCGACTCTACAGGAGGAGCTGCCGTAAGAGGGGGAGGCGGCGGTATCGAGGTAACATTGCTGGAAGATGAGGGATTCGACGGTGAAGCCGCTAGTACATTCCCCATCTTTGATCGTGTGAACCATGTGCAAATGCTGATGTAAGATTCTGATTGGTTCTTCGATTGGCTGCCATGTTGGAACCGACGAGAGACTGGGGAAGAGTATGAGCCTGCAGGTCTAGTAGAGTGCGGTTACATGCCTCGTTCCCAGAGCCCCAAGTTCCACTTGCAGGAAAATCAAAATCGAAACACGTGAATCTCATGGTGAGTAAATGTAATACTTTTAGAGGTATTTTGCGAGGACTTTTTTCAAATTCAGTGCGATTGATCCAGAATAATGGACGAAGAACCAAAAGGGCCGCTATTTAAAGAAATCAATGCTGATGAGGAGCCAGAAACGACTTCCGTAGAAAGCCTATGTCTGTCTTGCGAGAAAAACGTGAGTAGTACATGATATAACGAAAGTTCATATAAGTTTTAAACATTTTAATCATTCCGTATATTAAGTAATTTTATTTCGAGGCCTTGTTTTTGAGAAATCAGTTATATATTCGTGTGAAAATAAAGAGTTGATCGACCTACGCGGAAGTATACAATTTTCAGTTGAATTGTACGTAGTGTACAGTAATAGTACTTCAGACATTATAAAGTATTCGTACTGGCGGCAAATTACTTAAAGAGTTTTTGTAGCATAGTATTCAAACTGGAAATATCCCCACCCACTGTACTAGGAGTCAAAAAAATTGAGCTGTGCCCAGATTGTTCTTCTTAGCAAGTTAAGGGTTAATTATCCATGTTCTAAACGAGCAGGGGACTGGGTACGAACATTTTTTCTCTTCGGTACAAACATTCAATATCAATTGAATTGAAAAATGGGGCACGTCATCTGAAAGAGCATACAAAAATGAGTAAATTCACCAAATTTGACGGTTGTTGGTTTAAACCCAAAGGCATGGTACACTTAGTATGGATTGGAGGGACAGGCATCCTCCAATCCATACTAAGCTCTCTTATTTTAAAAACGTACCATGCCTTTGCGTTTAAACCAATAACCATCAAATGAGGTAAATTTACTAATTTTTGGATGCTCTTTCAGATGACGTGCTCCATTTTCAATTCAATCGATATTGAATATTCGTACCAAGAAAAAATATGTTCGTACCCAGTCCCCTGCTCGTTTAGAACATGGCCAATTTGATTTTTCCAATGGCTTCCTTGCCCCTTTCATATAGTCCGCCCTTCTCCTATCTTGCTGAGATGTCTATGCAAGTCCACTAATCCCCCATAATTTCTTCTTTTCCAATAAATAGGGGATCACTAGACTGCTTCTCACAAGAATTCCGTACTTCAAGGAAGTTGTTGTCATGTCATTCAGTTGCCCACACTGTGGATATAGAAACAATGAAATCCAGTCAGCAGGAAGAATACAAGAAAAGGGGTGCACCATAACTTTATCAATTTCATCACCAGAGGTACTTTTGTCAGCTATTTTTTTTTTTGTATTAATGTATTACCGGTATCTTGATGCCGTATTCTGTCCTTTTCTATTCAATCTATAAATTCCTAATGGGGAACCAGCCTACAAAAGTCACAATTATTTCCAGTTTTCATTTTATGTTTTCATGTATAAATTAAAGAGTCTGACCCACCCACTTTGCATTGCACGCCCTGTTGTTGTTTACGAGCCCGGAGGACCCCAAAAACTATTGTAACATGATGACGCTTCTTTCAAAAACAGCGATCGTTCGAATATAACAAACTGAAGAGAAGAGATAAGACTTGTTTCTAGCATTCACATCGCGATGGAAACAGATTTTACTTCTCGGTCGCTATCACTGGCTTTTTTGGGGGCCCCAAAAATGGCGGATTGACAAAGGTGAGAAATCTGTTTGTATCACGATGTGAATGCTAAAAACAAGTCTTATCGCTTCTTATAGCTTCTCTTCAGTTTGTTATCTTCGAACGATCGCTGTTTTTGAAAGAAGCGTTATCGTGAAACGATAGTTTTTGTGGGCCTCTGCGCTCGTAAACAACAACAGGCGCGCAATGCAAAGTGGGTGGGTCAGATTCTTTAAAATATAATCTTAATATAAAAACTAAAATCATTACCTTTCTGTGTCTAAGAGGGAAAAATAATAGTCCTGTGATTGATAAATTGCAATCAGTGATGTTGTTTCAAAATGGTAGCTTGCCCTGCAAGTTGTGGCCCGAGTGTACATGTAGTTTTTCAATTTTGAAGCACAGTTAGACCTCAGGTTGGCAATGTGATCATTGCACCACAACATATTGTTAGTGGCTTGAAAGGCACATCCAGTTTGACTGTAAGACCAATCATTGTTTTAGTAAGACTAAAGAGGGAGAACTAACTTAGTGTTTGGCCTGATCAGCCAGAGCTGTAACCAGACTTTTTACATAGATGAGGCAAAAGTGGAGGGGGGTGGGGTGGGGTGGGGTCTGTGGGCGCATGCCCCCTCAGAAAATTTTGAAATCTAGAATCTCTGAAACACTATTTTCAGCAGTTTTCATGAGGAAAATTTTTCTGAGAAAATTAAATGAATCTTGTTCAACAAGGGATTATTTTCCTTCCAGTCCAGAACATTTGTGTTTTTAATTGTATGAGTCAAGTGCCTTGTTAGCCTCTTGCTAGATAGTGCTCTGTCAACTGTAGTAAATGAACTATTCCTAGTTGAGTGATTTGATTTTCTTTCATACAGTGTATTTTTGTAAACAAAAATAGAATAATAATGCAGAATTTTTCCCATGATCTTGCAGGATTTAAACAGACAAGTCATAAAATCAGATGTTGCATCGTTCACTATTCCAGAGTTGGAGTTTGAGAGTCCTGCATTTTCACAAAAAGGAGGTAACATTTGAACCGGTCAGCAGCTTCTTCCAAGGCGTTCTAGCATAGCAACAATTTACACCAGTTGGTTTTCTGATTCAGATTTGGTTGTCAAGGAAATACATTCTTTAGATGCTGTATGCATTCTTATTCCCAGAGAGGAAGCTGACCCATTCACGATGTTCACTGTTTGTCTAAAAATTATTTACAGAACTTAACACCATCGAAGGGCTTTTGGAACGTGCTATAACTGGCTTGGGGCAAGATCAACCAGTCAGAAAGGTAGGTGTACCACTATCTATTAATAACTGTCACTAACAAGTTAAAATGTTATTTTTTTGACAAAGTATGAGATCCACTTGTATAAATGTTAACAATGCGTTGTTATTATTTTTTTAATTATTTTTTTGTTCACTTAGACCAAGACAAACAGTAGTCACTCAAGGAAATCACTTTTAAATAAAGACCAAAACATGCCTCTGAGGAAAAACTCTGACTCCTTTTTCTATACATAATAAATAGATAAATTACCTTTGTTTATGGTATTTAAAGTTAGAAGCATATGGGGCCATGTATTCCTGATCTAATTGGAATTTGGAAGCGTTGGTTTTTATGTAGGGAGGAAAACCAGAGAACCCAGAGAAAACCCTCGGAGCAAGGACGAGAACCAACAACAAACTCAACCCACATATGATGCTGGGCCCGTGAATTGAACCCAGGCCACATTGGTGGGAGGCGAGCGATCTCACCACTGCGCCACACCTGCTCTTCTTTTGTAGTTATTAAAAACAGTTAAATGCAATTTTACTATGAGGAGCAAATATTGCTGGCTTATAGGGAGTTAGCAGCAAGCATTTATCAATTCTCTAGCACTAGCATTAGCAGCTTGTGTGCTTTAGCTGTTGGCAGTCCTTAGTGTCCTCGTAACCTTCATTAAATTCTTCTCAGTGTGACTGCTGTGGAAGTACAGAGTTGTTAGTGGTTAAAAAGAAAAAAAAACAGCTATCAAGCAAACAAACAAAAAAATATTATGTTATACAAAAATAGTAGGTGGCCCTTCCCAAATAACCAAGTTACCCTCAAAGTTCCTTTTTAAAATGAATCTGTAGTTCTCTGCACTAAATTGAATCATTACCAAACAATAAATCGACACATTCTTGTTTGACATGAATTTTCCTTATTTTTCAGATTGTTGATCCAGAAAACGCCGCTAAGATCGATAACATTGTATCACAACTGACAAAATGCCGTGATGGAGAGTTGAAATTCACTCTTGTTCTGGATGACTTGTCTGGTAACAGCTTCATAGAAAATCTGCACGCTCCTAAAGATGATCCTCAAATGACTATTGTACATTACACTCGGCAGCCGGAACAAGACGCTCAACTAGGGTTTCAACCTGCAGTTGAAGAAGAGGAAAGGGAGGAGAAAGGTAAAATGTAAATGTTGTTTATAGCTCATTGCACTTATAGATTAATTACCTCTTCTTTCTCTTCTATTCTGGACTTAATTCTTCATGCCTGTACCACTACTCAGGTGAACGATACCCAATTCTAGACCAAAACTCTGATTTCTACACCCTATCCCAGACTAAACTACGTGAAAACCATACCCTTCACAGCCACACATACCTATACAGCTCATAAATAGGAGAGTGCCCCCCCCCCCCTCCCCCCTGAAATCCGGGTGTACACACAACATTTGTTGTAGAAGCAAATTGTTTTTGAGAAACAATTTTTAGAAAAGTGTAGATGTCCCATTTTTGATATGCAGAGTAAAACCTCTTGTCCACACCGGACTATTGTGTACAGAGGTGCTTGCTGTTGCATCCAGTAATGACAATTGATGCAGTTGTTATTAGGCTGATTGTTAATTGTGTTTCAATTTTCTCGGCACAGAAGAAAACAAAGAGAAAAATGTCAAAGAAGAGGTGAGGATATTAAAAACTGAGTACAAAGAGTCCAATAATAAGTATTACCCAGTGGTTAGTTTATTAACATCATGAAATATCGACAAATTAACAATAATATTGCTCATGCTTACAGTATGCACTATGTACACGGAAATTTGGAGAGCATAAAAAAATAAGAGTTGCTTGAGGAGGCAGCCGAGAGCAACTCAAGCTTCTTGAGTGCTCTCCAAACTTCCTGCGTGCATCACAATTCAATAGTGCATGTCTAAAAACATGAACCAATTGTTTTATAACATGGCAGGCTCTGAGGCTGGTGGAAAGTTTCATCAAAACCTCTCTCAAAAATGAAACGAAGTTTGCACGAGGAAAAATTCAAGCGAAGCGATTTGCTTACGCTATCAGTGTGTTCTGAGTTTGCAGTGACTCTGCTAGTTATGTTATAAACTTTAGAATTTGTTGGTGGTTTTGTTACTGGTCTTCAACTGTGATGCATAAAAACCAGGTGCACACACTTCAGTTGCCTTCTATTAATCTTAAGTAGAATTCTTCTAGTATACTAATGCAATTGCAATCTGATTGGCTGAGCTATTGATCATATCAGCCATTGGTATCACCCAACTACTGGACTAATGCAAATCCATTTTGATTGGCAAAATAAAATAAATCTTTCTTCAACTTGCATTTGCTAACTTTATTATTCCTTTTTCTGTCCGACTAGTTGGGTGATACTAAAACAATTAGACCCTTCGCCCTCAAGGGCCACGGGTGAATAGCCCATTCGGCCTCGCTTCGTGGGCTATTGACCCGTAGCCCGAGAGGACTACGTGTCGAATTGTTAATTAGTGCGCAGTGGCTGAAGGTCGTCTACAGAATGACGACATTTTCTCGTTCTCCGAAGTTTCGGAGGAAGTTTAGAAACATTTTTGGATAATTCAATTCCCGCGAAGACTAAAAGGAGGAAATTCACCGTTGCGCGAGTTTAGAGCGTTAAAGTTACTGAATAAACTGATGAGCGTAAGTTCACAACTGAAGGTTTCAAATGAAAATTCAGTCCACGCGCGCGATTTTGCTAAAGCGTGAAGTTTAAAACTGGTTCATATCGTAGAAAATTTATTAGAAATCTTTATTTGAAGGAAAATGAGCTAGAGTTCCACTAAAACAATTAGGTCATTCGCTCTCAATTTCTATGAGGTGATAGTTGATTCGGCCTACCCTTCGGCCTCATCAACTATCACTTCATAGAAATCTCGAGCTCATAATCTAATTGTTATGTAGTAGACGCTCAGTTAGACAATTTGCCCTTGCATTTTACGAGTTTCCTTAATACCTCGGGCTTGTTGTTTTATTATTAGCCTATCAGGCCAAGGCTTTCCGGTATTCAAGCTTCCATAGCATAAGCGATTAGGCAAAGTATTTGATGGATTATAACGTTGTAACTGTGGATAGCCACTGGTAATGCATCAGTCAATTCCAGCAGTGCCCATCCCCCCCCCCCCCCCCCCCCCCGGGCAACCACGGGGCATTTCCTAATGTTGCCCGTCCCGAGGGTGGGGCATTTGCGTACCTTGGGTTGACCCCGGGCATTTGACACGTGGTTTCGAAACCGTGGAGTGAGTTGCGTATTCGTGATGGAGGCGTTTATAGGCCAAGACGTGGAGTATGTTGCAGATTAGCTAGTCCACGAAGGACTAGAGAAGCTCGTGGATGTTCGTGGATGTTTTTAAAGGTATATTTTCTCAATTTTAGATATTTCGTCACTGCTAAGAAGCAACAACTTGTATTATATTCTTATATCACCTATCGAGAGATTGAAAACAATCAACCCGGGAGGGGGCATTTTCCCGGGGGTGGGCACTGCTGGAATTGACTGATGCATAAAAGATACGGATGTTCAAAATGCTATTGAACTGAACTGTTCTTTGTAAGCAGGTAAATGGGGCATATATTGGTGGTTTTCACTGTCACGCAATAAAAAAATAAAATCGAAACCATTCAACGACAGAAGCTGTGAATTTCAGATATTATTAATAGAAGATAAACAAATAAACGATTTGTCCAAATCTCGGGTCTGTGCGGTGCACCGTTTGCGAGTTATTTGCCGAAACTTTCCACGCAAATTTATAAAGCTCAGTATGGAGACGCCATATTTGTATCCTTCCGAGGGGCACAAACATGGCCACCGTGAGTCAGAGAAACCATCTGGAACTTAATTTTTCTATTAATAGCGACTACTTTTGGCTCATGATCTATTACACTTTCACATAAACAGCACTTAGTACATTGGGAATGTTCGATCTGCAAAAATGGAAAGGAAAGGCCTTTTTTGAATCAAAACAACTTTGTCACGGCACTCAGCTTGATATCACATACGGCGGAGAACTCTAATATTCAAAATGCTCTGTTTTTAAAACGAAGGGCACAACCAAGCTGGAAATTTGCGAAAAGATATATTTTTAGTTAATCTTACACCTAGTGATATAGCCTGCGAGCAGGCTCCCAAAGAAATCGGCGAGCGAAGCGAGCCGAGAAGGGCCTGAGGGAGAATTAAAATCGGGGGAGCCTGCAGACAAAGGTTTTATGCCGCCGTTCCAAGCACCCGCTGTGCACCAGATTCTGGTGCAACCTCTGATTGGCCAGATTGCTGATTGTTGACGGGTCTTATTGACATCTTGATTTGCCGACGCCATGAGACGCGATACGATCAAAATTTTCATTTCGGCGAAGTGTAAACATGATGGTGTCTTCTGGCGGTGGGCGAGTTACAGATGATCTGTTTCAAAGAGTATTAAGCGATTCATTAAGGGAATTCGTCGACATAAGACAGCTGAAAGAAAAGCAGAAACGTTGCTTGCGATCTCTGGCGTAGTAGAAACGAGGTGACAGGCCTACACGGACCCCTACGTTCGTGAAGTTGCACATTTGCCGTCCTGCATTGGATTTAGTCGTCCAACATATTTCGCTTCTCACTTGTTTATAAAGGGTACTATATGCTGCCAGCTGTATTATTAGGAGACGTTAAACGGTTTTAAGCTGAGTAGAACCGCGAGACTGCTCAGCGAAATGTGTAGAGGTCATAGGTCTGCACGGTTTTCCGCCGGAAAATGTGTTGCTCTCTTCACGGATGACATATTTATTTTTGTCCAGTTGTTGTGGAATATTCATCGATGCCTGGATTTCTCCTCCAAAGTATGGGGTTTTCAATGTTTTCCTCGCTTGCTTCATGGGTAAATGTAAGTGTCCTGCAGCAATAAATTTTTGTCTTTGCGTGAGGCGCTTTATCCGCAGCGACGCTATCATCCCGGGTCGAAGGTGTTACTCCTTTCAACAGGACAACTCGGATTAATATTAATCTGTGGATTATAATAATAATAGATTATAATAGGCTTATTATAATCCGGTAATAGATTATTATAATCCAGTAATAGATTATTATAATCCAGTAATAGATTATTATAATCCGGTAATAGATTAAGGCACGGCAAAAAATTGGAAGGATTAGATTATTATTAATAATATAATCAATAATAATCTAATCCAGATTAATATTAATCTCTATTATAATCAAGATAAAATTCCCGTGAATGTTCGGAGATACTGATATACAGCTCCAATGACTGACACACTGCAGACATAACACAGGACTGACGGGACATAACACTGACCACATCAGTCACATGACGATCACTTGCATATGCTAGAGCTGGTAGATACCACGATGTTGACCCTAGAAGTAAATGAATAGGAGCAAGCACCTCTTTGATCTTTAAATAATGCCAATCTTCGGAAGCTTTGGACAAAGATTAACCCTAGATAGGAATAACATAAATACTACGTACGACGTTTATAGCAATCGTATGTAGGATTAATATATATCTGGATTAATATTAACATTAATATTTAAGTAGGATTAATATTAATATTAATATTAATCAGATTAATATTAATCTTACATAAGATTAATATTAATCCTAATAGATTAAGGCACGGCTCAAACCTCAGTAATAGATTATAATAATCTATTACCGGATTATAATAATCTATTACTGGATTATAATAATCCATTACTGGATTATAATAATCATTAAGATTAATATTAATGCGATTAATATTAATCCGAGTTGTCCTGTTTCAAGTTAACGACAGATTAATGACAGGTTAATTAAACGGGGGGCGGAATGGCGGCTACAATACTTTGTCAACAGGCTCTCCCCCTCTCCCCACCTTTTCCTGCCGCTTTCTTATCCTCGACCAGAGAGCCTGTTCACAGGCTACTAGTGATATCAAAAGTTTAGCAGGCCTATTAAATTTTGATTTCAGAATTTTATGACGTAACATGAAAACCAAGAATTTACTGCTTGGTTGACCAATCAGAGCAAGCACAATACATTGTTTGTAACTCGCTTGGTGTATGTTCATCTGTAGTTTATTTTTTGTTGTTGTTCTCTTGGCAGGTCCTAAGTTTCCCAACAAATTGCGCGTCGTGCAATGCGCCAACAGAAACCAGAATGAAACTTGTTGGTATCCTGTGGTAGTAGTTGTTGTTGTTTCGTTGATGGTGTTGCTTTAATAGTTTGTCGTTGCTGTTTCTAGAAGGATGATGTTTTTCAGGGGCGGATCCAGGGGAGGCAGTGCCGTAGCAGGGGTAAAATAAGTGGGGGCCGTAACTCGCCTTCCACACCACTGGCGTTAAAGGTTACTACAATAGTGTTCTTTCAGAGATTCCTGGATCCGCCCCTGGTTTTGAATGTGGACATTATATGTTTTGAGCACAAGAGTAACAATTCTTAACAACTATCCGGGAATCCCGCGAAATCGCACATAAAATCCCCTGATATTTGGCAGACTGACGATATTCTGCAAGACTGAGTAGAACATGAAATAGTTTCATTATTCAACAAAATGTTTGAGGTTCCCTTTTACAGCTAAGTAATTTGTTGTTGTGCAGGGCTGTGTAAATGTTGGACGAATCTTCTCGCGCGTAGACCGAATCACTCGTCGCGGAGACGTCGCATAAACATCTGCTTCAATGTTTCTGAAGTTTGCAGAAACATTTTACTTCCGTAAAAAATTCTTAACGTTTGCATATCAAGGAATTAATTTTGACAGTTTATTGTATGCGTTTCTGCCCGTGTTTTTCTAGATTAGTAATATAAATAGATTGATTCATTTCGAGATTGTGTGAACCACCTTGACATAAACTACAGCTATTCCACACTTTAAAGAAGTTGTTATCATGGCGACCAGCTGTGATGCTTGTGGTGAAAGGACAAACGAAGTAAAGTCAGGCGGTAAGTTTTTTTAATTTTTGTTTTTGATTTGTTGTGTGCTGTTTATTTGCTTTTCGGCCACTCATTGTGTTCTGAAATGATTGCATGACAAGATTGCGTGGCAAGGTTTTGCAACGGCCCAGTTTTGGCGGGAAAGGATAAGCGCGACGTTTTCATTTTCGCACGCAATACTCGTAACCGTACTAGTCTTGTGCTACCGGGTCTGCTATCGGCCATCCCCTACATGTACATGATGTTGTTTTGATTTTCCCTTCAGCTGGAATGGAAGCAACGGGGACCAGAATCACTCTGAAGATAACCGATCCAGTTGACCTTAACAGGGACGTTCTGAAGGTATGGTTAGAGAGACGCCAATATAATCTTAAGTTTCATGAAGCTAAAAAAACGTTCTTAGATCGGAAGGTAGAAACCCCAACAAAAATGGTTAAATTGTGCAGAAAAGTACTTGATAATTGGCAGGAACCCATTAAGAAGTGAGGATGATTAACGATGACGAGGATAAATATGGCTGCAATCCACGCAAAACATCGCCTTCTTTTGAAGTTTATGTAAAAAAAAAATAATAATAATAAAAAGCATTTCATATATGACACGAGTACGTTTTACCATTTTCCAAAGTCGAAAGGAGGAACAAAGGTGCTGCCGTTATTTGGGCTCGTCACGCAACGCTCCAGCGTTGCGTGACGAGCCCAAACAACGACTGCGAAGGAGACTACAAGGGTGCTGACACGTATTTAACAGTTATTACGATCATAATCGATTTCAGGTTTTGACAAGTTTATTAACAAAATATGTCGATGGTTGCATCTAATGGCAGCGTTAGTTTAGTCAACCTCCTTTCAAATTTAATGGCCACAATTATGATAAGCCCAAAGAGGCTGTGCAACTTAGAACGAACACAAGTAAAGTACAAGTTAGGTTACTGACACGTGCAGTGTGCATAAGCACAAGGCGGCATATGCGGGCACCGTACTTTGAGATTTTGATCAACCTTGTACTCTTACGGTAATGTGCCCATTGTACATGTACATGTACGTGAGTCCTGCAGAGGCTTTGACGAAAGTCTGCCTGTGCTTGCATCCCGAGAGGGGGACTCCCATATGAAAGGGACGGGGATGCTCGTCGTCTCGCTTAGGGGTGAAAATTTCGGATTTTGGTCTCGCTTAGGGTGCTCTGGCAAAATGTCATTATTTTTAGCCGTCGAGGTCTCGTTTAGGGTTGCACGCGAAGAAATAACAATAAAGAAAGAGTTTTGATTCGTTATATTTACTCATTTAAACAAAGTTTTCCATAACAAATATCTCAAGTCCATTGTAACAAAATGTGTTTGTCTATTGTTTTACAAGTCTGTATTTTACACTGGTCTCTTTTAGGGGTCTGTATAAGCTTCGGCCACGCCCAGATTGGTCTCTTTTGGGGGTTAAATTCAAAATTTCCGACGACCATCCCCGTCCCTTCCATATGGGAGTCCCCCGGGGCTTGCATGCGTTATCGATGTAACTGTACAAGCACAAAACAAGCAAAATGGCTCCCCATTCAGGCGTAAAGACAGACTGGTCTTTTTTTTTTTTCTTGCAGTCCGAAACTTGTGAAATTATAATTCCTTCGCTGGACTTTACATCCACTGCTGGGACATTGGGCGGACGATTCACAACTTTGGAAGGTCTTTTGACAAATGTTAAGGATCAGGTGAGGAGGAGGCCATTGTAGTTCCTGTTATTTCTTTGTTATGAGAGCTGTTATTGTATAAGCAAAACATTGCACGGTTTTCAGCGAGCGAACGGACGGACGGGCGGACGGACGGACGGACGAAAGAACAAACGAACGATTATATCTGGATGTTATTGGTCAATGAATTCAATACGTCGCTTTATGTAACGTTATTCTTTCTTTCCTTCCGGAATAGCTACAATCAGTGAATCCATTCGGCCTGGGAGACAGCCCTGCTTTGTTCAATCAGAACTTGACGAAATTTTTGACTGGCCTAGATAAGGTAACATGTTTTATATTGTCTCTTTTTTACCCTCCCCCCCCCCCCCCCTCCTCCACCCATAGTCACAACCCCCTCCTGCCCTCTCTTCGCCGCTTCAGTGTATAGAAAGGGAACTCGTCATTCATGAATTCTCTTGATACCAGGGAATCCTCGTTTACAATATTTGTCTCGCTATATAGCATAAGAAAATGCTTTAGTTTCTGATCGAGCTGCAAAAAATATTAATTCTGAATAGTAAAAGAACATGGCACGATTAACTTTTCGCTGTAATGTTAGCCTGATGTATTACTTTTTCTGTGCTACGGGGTTTGAAAACTCAAAATTTTACAATGGGCTCGTTAACGCTTTTGCCATCCAGACATTTTGCAGTGTTTGAAAGCTAATTTCTCCTTCAATATTGTTATCAGTCTTAACTACCGTAATGATTCAATTTAGCGCCCTCCTTCCAATAAGCGCCCCCTTCCGAGTAAGCGCCCCCCGTCGAATGTGTTTTTGTCAATAAGCGCCCCCACTTTACATGCAATAAGCGCCCCCATTCCCCATTCTTGACACTGAAGCCATCGACGACGAATAGAGAAACTCTTAAGCATTCGCTGTACAGAACATGTATATTTGTTACTGCTAAAATGGACAATTCTTTTAAAAATAACTGAAATTTCAACAAATTGTTACTATTACTGTCATTGTTAGTTATTTTAATACTTATTCAAGTTTTGTTTCGAACATTTGGTTCTCGAATAAGCGCCCACCCTTGAGGTGCCAAAAGTAAATAAGCGCCCCGGACGCTAAATCGAATTATTACGGTAATGTAATTGCTCTCCGTAGATAATAAAAGGTGAAGAAATGAACGTGGTGATTATACTGGATGACCCGGCAGGAAACAGTTACATCCAGGTAAATTCATACATTATATCATCCCTTCAATCTTGGGTCCAACGTAACAAGCTTGAAGCCCTCAGTGAGGTCACTGTGCCTCCTATAACATTTGTATGGAGAAGTAACGAAGTGACGTTCTTTGTTTTTGCAGAATTTATACGCGCCTGATACCGACCCTGAGCTGGAAGTGGTTCATTACAAGAGAACTAAGGAACAGGAGGACGAGCTGGGAATTTCAGACATGAAGACAGAAGGATATGAAGAGAGTGTTTGAACAAATGAAAAATCTGTTGGTGCTAATCTCAAGTCCAGACTCCTCCGTCTCTTCGGACTGCGACTGTTGAGGAGTCGAAGAAGTCTGGGCTCTAGCTTGACCGCTCAGATCTCTCCTGCTGACCAGTAAGCTCGGAAGGCGATTGCAGGCGAAGGATCGTTATCTATAGAATCTGAATGCCAGGCGCCTGGATAAAATCAGTCATGAGTGACTACTTACAAATAAATTTTGTACTCGCTTAGTTTACTGATCTGTAATGAGTTGTGTGACCTAATTCAGCGTTCATGCGGTTAAAGATTAATAAAAGGAAAGACATGGCAGAACTTTGCGTTGTTTTCTTTCCTTGTTGCGCAAAAGCGAACTGTGGAAAGTTTTCTCAGACCGTCGTAGAACATTGTTCAGCACCACTTCGTCGGGATAGGAAGTCGAAGTCGCCCCCTTGGGGTTGGGACCTTCAGGCTCCGATTATTCAAGGGGCGGATATGATAACGCTATTCATCGGATAAATCATCATCCACCCACTTATCTACTGGATAGCGATTTATCCGGTAGATAACGTCATTCATCCTTTGAATTAGCAACTGGACGCAGGAAGCCCGCTGAAGGCTTCCCCTCGAGGGCCCTATTCTCGTCCCCAGAGGCCGCGATCCTTCTGGTCTGTTGATCCCTGGCGCAGACCAGAAGGATCGCGGCTTCTGGGGACGAGAATGTCGGGGGCCTGGCTGCTAATGCAAAAGCTGATTTAAAATTGGGTTTCTTAGAAAAGCAAATAACAAATGTGCTAAATTTACAGATGTTACGGGAAATACGCGTTGTCGCACAGGTAACCCAAACTGTACGTGAAATATCAATGCCGACCTTTGTATTTACGTAACTGGAACGATTTGCATATTTGTAAGGATTTGTATGGGGAAAGAAATAAAGCTGGAAAGTACGAAAAATTGCTTTGAATTACAATAAAAACTGTTCGCCTGAACTCATACGTTGCTTTCTTTGTGTGCTGTTTGTCTTTTGTTTTGTTTTGTTTTTTTTGTAACGGATTCGGAGCGACATTGCAGTTTTGGTTCCAAAAACACGCAACAGGTACCCACCCCTCCCCGCCAAAAATATTCCTGTCCATGGCAACGAATGATGCACTGTGGGTAGTAAAGTGCGTCAGTTTTGTTCTGTTTGGCAAAAGAACACAAAATGTCTGGTTTGTTTTTCTCCTAAAGGTAAAGTTTAACTTGTTACCACACAAAAGAACCGTGATTTATATTTAATGTCCATTGAATGGCAAAGCAGGAGGATCAACAAAGCAACGACATTGCCGACGGCAAAATAACAACATTTGCTTCGCCCGCTGTCTTGGCCGCCATATTGGACGAAGAATCATTGAACGAGGATGAGATTCGCGGAATGGTCGATATAAACGAACAGGAAAGAGAGTCGGAGAGGGTTGACGATAGTTTGGAATCTTCTTTGAATGATTCCCTGGAGTTAACGAAGCTACAAGATTCTGAAGATGTTAAACGAGTCGATCCAAGCAAACCTTTGCCTTTGGAGATTGCAGATCAAAATGAAGTTTTGGATTTTCCAAAGAGTCCAACACCTGTGCAAAATAGTAATGAAACAAACCGTAGAAAAATCGAAAAACCTCCTAAGCCTCGCCGACCTCAGCATATAATCGAAAGGAATAAGGACAGTGTTGGCAAAAAAATGCCAGTTAAGACTAGCTATGCTCGAATGCATGCAACCAAGACACGAAATAAACTTGAAAATATGGAAGATAAAAGTAAAAAGCATGGAGGAAAGTCTCTCAGCATTGTAGCCGGTTCAGTTTCTGGTCTGGGAAATCAGTCAGAACATTTAGAGGAGATCGACAATGATTTAGATCAGAGTTCGTATTTTCATGGTCATTCAATGCAAGGTCAACATGATCTGGAATACCCAGTTACTGATGAACAAGAAATTGATTTACAACAAGACAGTTATTATAGTAGTATGTATCACAATCAACATCATGGACCATATTATGATGTAAGTCAAAATTCAAGCCTAAACTACGGGTATGAGCCGAGTTATTTGCATCAACCAACTACTTATGCTAGGGGTTACCAAAGTGCTATGGCAAGTTCAAGACAGTCACATGCGTCACATGCAATGGCAGGACCTATTTCGCTGCACCACTATAACCCACTGTCCACCCAGTCCGCTCCTCCTGGAGGATACGGTTACCATCGCAAACTACTCATCTCCGATACCCATCATTTATATGAAGAAGATAGCTATCTATCTTCAGCTTTACCAAACAATTCCGAGAGAGGAAATAAACTTCCTGAATCCAGCCTTCACAGGAAATTTTCTTCGGAACCTTATTTACTACAATCTAGTTCACCATTACAGAAAATGACAAATGTTGGTAGGAACAGTAAAGCATCTGGAAGTTATTCTAGCTTGCGGCAGCCTTTTCAGTACAAACCATACACTTTGAAGGACTACAAAAACATTGCAGGTGTAAATGTTGAGCACATAGCTGGTGGCTTGGGTCCAAATGTTGACACTGATGAATTCAAAGAAAAGGTAAAAATGAGATAAATCCCAGCATTGTGATTGGTTCTTCCTTGGTTGCTCAAGCCGTACTGTGGAACATTGGCCCTTGGTCAATACCATGCCATGACCTTGCAGAATTTGTCACCAAACATTTCAAGTGTGTACAACACAGTTGGTATTGTTTTATCCAGTTGTCAAAATGGTTTCAATGAGTACGGACAAAATTTCAAACCAGGAGTTCTTTGGACAAAGAAACCACTTGTTTGAATTGTTCCATACTTATTTATTAAAAATATCAGACAATTTGATAAAACAATTCCAACTTTGTTGTTTGGAAACAAGAGTTTTTATAATGGTCTTGCTGTCTTCCAAAGTCGAAATGTTTGATGAGGAATCATGCAAAGTTTGATGCCCACTTGGATCATGTTGTTTCATCAATGTGCTTGAGCTTAAAATTTAATGCAACTGAGAGAACTTGTGACTACTTGAATTAGGGCTCTTGGAAGGAGATAATTTGTCGGTGTACATGTACTTCATCCTTAGGCCCTCTTTACAGGGAAGCATGGCATGTTTTCAGCTTTCAGTTTTTATATGTAACAGGCTGCATTTGGCCCTAGCACTTGGATGATCCTAGCGCTAGGATCATCCTCTTTCCATGTAAATAGAGCCTTAATAATTGAAGGTTTAATTGTTGCAGTCAGCATACAAATTCAAGTACACCAGAACACTCCCAATGAATAATATTTATTGATGTCCCTGACATTTATCTGTAGATGAGGAAAGTTAGCAAACAAAGAGAGTATGCAGCGATGTTGAGGTCACAGCACTCAGTCTTGAGAAAACAGCAAGAGAGAAAGGCATCAACACAACTGCCAGTTAAACCGAAACACGTAAAAGAGGCCGAGATAAAACGAAAAGCGGTAAGTATTTATTAACATTAATAGTCGGGAAAATATATGTATATGTTACAGGTCAAATTTGATTCCAGATAAAAATTGAATTTCCGTTGTTTTTGACTCATTATCATAAAGTATTATAAGTACCAAACAAAGGAAGTTCAAAACCAACCTAGGTTGAAATCATTTTAACCTGAAATCAAATTTAACCTGTAACATATATATGAAGTAACCATGGTTGTTTTAGTGGAGCAACAACCAAGTTTTACTGGCAGTAAAGGATCTTTTAATAAACTGTTGGTTTTTATTTGGGCAAGTACACATGAAGTACACAAGTACACAAGAAATGATATCGAGTATGAAGCATAAAGCCTGAAAAAAAATCAGGATTCCATGTGATTTGAACTTAGCTTGGCCTAAGGTTTGTTAGCTCCTTTGAGCTATTGAGTGCTACCCTCGTTAAAGGGTCAATCTTACTGTGCACATGTATCAACTAAAATACACTACTAGATACAAATTAAGCAAAGAAATATATTTTTTTATCCATTCTTCAGAATGCACCATAAATAACAGTTATCTTTTGTTGCAAAGGTTCATATTCATGTTCAGTTTAATATATTATTTTTTTTAATTTGCAGGCCTTAAACTATGCAAAGAATGTTCCCAAACCCAAGCAAATGGCAAGTAGAAAAAGAGACAGCCCTGCAGGGTCTGGACAATACAGGGACTCAACAGCTGACGACAACCAGGATATCACTATACTTGAGATCTTGAGAATGAGACATGAAAAGGAGAAAAAAGAAGTTGATACCATACGAAAAGATCTGGCTTCCAAAATACGACTCTAATTAATACATTTATAGTCAAATACTCGAACTGGGGCACCCTGAACAAAATTAACCAATCACAGTGTTAATTGAAAACAAAGGATAGGGGCATTTTTTAGAAACAGACCAATGAATTGTTATTATTGGTTAGTTGCCAACACTGTGATTGGTTCAGAGTGCCCCGGTTCAGGTAGTCGCACTGTAATTTATAATTTATTTCAGGGTAATTTGTAGTGTTTGTAAACCAGTGAAAAAATCAGTTAATCAGAAATATACTTGATTGCTAGTTGATTACTTCCCAAACATTGTTGAGTACTTACAATTTCTACATCAGATTCTCTCTTTATAGATGAGATAAATCTTTATTTACTAAGCTTTCTCAAGGCCCTGTCAAGACCAACTGTGAGGGTCATCCATGTACATGTAAGTAGTGGCCATTTAGCACAAATCGCCCTAGCATCCCCCCTCCCCCGCCACCCTTAAGCAATTTTCAGAATTTACCACATCCCACATCAAGATTAGGATGCATATGACTTGTTAGTTGACATTGCTTGGGGAAATGAAGGGGGGGGAGGAGGTTAAGAGATAAAAAAAGAAGCATCCAAATCCATTCTTTCACAAGGAGAGTAGTACAAAAAAATTAATATTTTGTTTTAAACAGTGTCCCAACTACTTTTGACCTGCATAAAGTAGGATCAATGTTCTCACAGAAAGGTTCTTGCTTTGGTTAATAAGGTACAGTATATACATGTGTACATGAAATATTATAGCATTCACATCATCGAAGACAGAAACAGTTGAAAACATTTGCAAAACAATGTTCATGATGGCAGACTCACAGGCTCACCTTTCAGTCACACGAGCAAGTGATCTGCGAGTGAAGCGATCTGGTGGGGAGGACTCACTTTCTCGTGGCTTCGCCGCTCACTTGTGTGACCCAAAGGTGAGCCTGCTTGCAGGCTAATAGCAGACACACAAGCTGCTTTTTACATGTAATTCCTGCATAAACTTGCATCAAACCAACTACTGTAATTTTATTTGCCTACAAAGCAGATTTAAAGGGAGGAAAAGTACTCTGGGGGGAGTTTTATTTAATGACAGCTCTTTTAGTTTATTCAAAGTACTGTTTGAGTTCTCATCACTTGAGCTTTCACTGCAAGCTATTTGTCATCAGGAAACATTTTACAATACTTGGACATTATTTTATTACCGGTAATTCATTTCATCAGACCATACAACAGTGATTGTACATATTAAATCTTTTAAAATGCATGCAACATGCACACACATTTATTTTATTGCAAAGAGTGTATGTATTATTATGTTTCATTGCATAAAAATTGTACAAAGTTATGTATTGTAATTTATTAATATCACAATATATGAACCTAATTATACAATATAAAATCATCCACACAACCACAAGACACCAGACTGTGTTGGTTTTGCCGACTGTGTAACATAGTCAGATATAGCAATATATAGAAAATTCTATTGATTTTGTGTGAGAACAGAAATATACTTGAATTTAGATTTGGAGTGTCCTTGTTGTCAGCATCAACCTACCATGCATATGTCCTATTTGCTAGAAAACAGCAAGTTTAAGAAGGATTTGTTTGAGATTAGTTGTTAATTGATCCCAAAAAAAAATTCATATCTCCCTCGCAGAAAGATTTTGGGTTTTGTTTCCATGCTTTCCTGGCTTTTGAGGCCCATCCCCCCTCCCCACCCCCTCAGAAATGACCTTCCATGAGGAATGGATATTTTTGCAAAGCACACTGATAATAGAAACACAAATGCATTGGGGGGGAGGGGGGAGGGTACATTGCACACTTATTTTGTATCATTCTACGGATGATTGGAATTTTATGATGACATTTCCAAATGTTCATATAGCACCAGACTTGACTTGCTTCAAGTAGACCTCTTTTTATCTTTAATCAAAAAAGTCCTGAGCAAGCACATTCCCAGAAAGGGCTTTTAGAAAGTCTATAACACAGCATATGAGAGTAAAAATGAAATGCGCAGTGCAGGTGGGTTAGCTTCATGTTACAATGATTTTTTTTTTTTTTTTTTTTAACTTGATGTGATACTTGATACTTGCTGTGCAGGACTATAAGAGTACAGGAGGTTGTAATCTGATTTGTGGTGTGCTCATTTCTTCAGTCCAGACAACAAATGGAAATCCACAGTATGACGTGTTCTGTCTTTTGTCCTCAAAGAATGGAAAAGTGCCAGCTGCTCCAAAATCACCCTAAAAAATTATCAGAAAAAAAATAGATTAGTTTCCACATGGATGTAAAAAAAAATCCAAGTCACAGTTATTGAGTGAATTTTAACTTCATGGCAACCAGTATGGTATTTTGTCTTAAAATGATAAAAATCTCATGACATCAGTTTTACAATACATTGCCGATACAGTAAACACCCACATATAAGAACCTAGTGATTTAAGAACCTACAGGCTGAAATTGGGCATTTTAATACCCAAATATATAAGAACCTATTTAGGCTGGCAAAGAATAATAGGTTCTTATACAAAAAAACACTCTTATTTTGTAGCCAAAATACTGGATTTTAATTGATAGAAATTGTGAAATTTCTGAGAAACACCATGAAAATTATTTGTTTAATTGAAAATCTTTTAAATACAGAGTATAGAATGCTGTATAAAATTATAATGGTGTAGCCAGTATACTAATATGACAACTCCTACAAATAAGAACCTACTAAGAACCTAATCAGCCTGAGTTCGGAAAAACTACCCCAAAATATAAGAACCCATTCAGCTTGAACCCAAAAATTCTAGGTTCTTATACGTGGGTGTTTACTGTATTGCATTAAAATCCGTTTTAACACATTTTAAGAGAGAAAAAATATATTAAAAAAGCAAAAAAAAAAAAAATTCCAAAACTAATCTGCTACCGTTTTGTTGATGGCAATCAAGGCCATTTCAAATGGCTTTGAGGTTGTTCCTGCTTTTCGCTGTGTTTCTTTTACAACCATCTCACATGACTCTTGAGGAGAATGACCCTGAATAATAACAGGTAACAACGTGATCATTTGATTACAATGCTTACGCAATGTTTGTTCTATTGTCACTCAGTATTGTACCCACCTCCTTCATAAGTTGGACTACGCGAAAAGCGGGGCAAAATCTCATCATATTGTCGCCATCTCCAGTAGCTGTCAATCAAATTGGTGCAATTGTTAATTAGAGATCTAGACAGCACATGCAGTGAAAACTTATTAATTAGAGGCCAAAACAAATGAAAACATTTTTTAGTTATTGTCTCAAATTTTAGACCAGAAAGTTCTGTATGCCTCTAAACACCAGCCTCTTCTTCCACAGTCTGACATAAAGATTGTAGTCCATCACTTTCAGGTTTTTCTCAAACACTGTCAGGATAACCTATCAATAGTCTAGCTATTAGACTCTCTCAGCATGAGATGTGATTGGTCAACTTTAGAGAACATGTCACTGTATAATCTACTGCAAGTCAGCCTGCATCCCAAATGCTTGCCTTAAAGCATTATTTCTCCATTTCTAACACCTTTGAGTAATTAACCCTGTTTTCTTGGTCTGTAGCAACTATCAGATTCCTTGTTTTTTCCTGGCAAATTTATAACCCAGGCACTCTGTGCTTGGGCCACAATCAAAGACAAGGACTCAGTCCATTTCTCATCATACATTGCCTCAAACTCAAAAAAGGTGAGAAAGTAAACTTAAAGGTGTTGTTCAAAATACGTGTAACACAACACAAGAATTTGTGTACAGGACAGTCTCACTTTCATATTCAAAACCAGATCTTGATATAAGTATGTCAGCCAGTTGTCAAGTGCACTGTGCTAGCTATAATCATTGTCATTCTCGTCGCCAGAGCCAACCAAATCAACTGTAAAATAAAATCCCTTTATTACAAGAGAGTTTACAACCATTGATTTGATTGGCTACATTTAAATTTCTTTTGTTAAAATCTAGCCAATAAAATGATGTGTCTCCAGAGCCACCTGTTTCTTCTGGCAAGGCTCTGCTGGCTAAGAGGGACAGGTTGTTATGATCTGGGGACAAGAATGGCTATATTCTGAGAAAACAAACCTGCTGCAGCCCCAATCTGTAAAACAAACATAACAAAGTGTTGATAAGTGACCACTTAGAGGTTTGACAGTATTGGCTAAAAGTCTAATGTGTGCAGGTTTATGTATGTCATCATGCGTTGCAGGCTTATGAGGCATCTAGAAAATATTGACTGACGTAACCACAATCCAGTGATGTAGGGAGCTGTCTAACTGTAAACATTTTCATGCACTGAAAGCCTATGATGTGACAAGCTAGCTTTAAGGGCATGCAATGCATGCAAAGAGTGATGTGGCTGTAGCCCTGAGTGGCCATGATAAGGGTGCAAAGAAAATTGATTGTCCAGGTTGCCCTCCGGGCAAGTTGGAGCAATCATATGCAACTTGCTAGCCTTCATAAACTGTTTAGTACCTCATCATCAGCATATAGTCCTGACCCAGGGAGGGGTGAGTCCCCCACTCGGCCAGGGTGCTTGAAGGCAGTCCCACTAGTTGAAACACCTGAATTTGCAAACAGCGTAAGTTTAGGTTAACAATTTTATTGAATCTCCATGCACATACAAACAGACATCTTTTGTTCAGTTAACTCTATCATTGCATTACCTGCAGCCATGTGCCTTTTTGAGTCCATCACTAGAATGCCTTTTAGGGAGTGATAGGAAAACAGGAACAGTGGATTAACAGCACAATAATAAAATTATAACAAAAAATTATTGCCAGTTATAAAAAAAAATCTAAGTTCACATGTCTCACCTATTGTATCATGACTGCCTGCTTCTTGACCTGAATTTTTAAGAAACTTCTACTGATGGGAAAAAGTACCAAACAAAATAATTTACTGCTTGCAACTGCTGTTTATTTTTTTCTATAGTTACTGTTGTTGGATTTCAGAGTGGTCTGGGTTTCAGCCCTGAACGTGGCTGTGTTCATGGTCAAGACATTTAACTCTCACAGGGTCAGTGAATTCTGGGCAATCTATGGTGGGCTGACAAAATGCTGCCTGGGGGGGATGGAGGTAGGGAAACCCAGAGGGCTGGGGAGGAGGAGGGTGGACAACATATAGTATTTCAGACTCTACTGTATTTTTTAAAATTATCATGAACCACATTCTTATACTCTAAATATTGACTTGAAGCTATCACACCTCAAATGCTTCTTTTGACTCCTCATTCTGTAACATTGAATTTGATTCCACAGGAAACCCATTCCTAGAGGCAAACTCCTGTGCACCTTCTCCCACTAGCATACTGTGGGGGGATTTCTCCATCACACATCTGGCAACGGAGAAAGGCATTGCAACCCTGAAGAAAATTATTAGAAGCAATTCTCAATGTAGATTATGGAGTGGGAGACATGTACTTATGGATACAATTTAAGTGCCAAATTTTACCCAATTGGCTTTGAGGTTGTTTATTGTTGTTCTGAATGTCTGGCTTGTTTCAAAACAAGAAGAAACAACCACAAAGCGAAATGAGTGAAAAATATGGGCCTTAGCACACTCAGGGTTGAAGTTCTAGCCATTGTCTGCAAAACCCTTGTTACGCTTCAGACCAAAATGTATGAATTTCTATACCATTTTACAGACTAGGGTGGGGTTGTTGGTTTCTGTTTATATAGAGGGGGGCGTTGGGATTTTCGGTTTTGCGGTTTTGGTCATTTTTTTGATCGGTTTTTCGGTTTTTGCACCAAAAAAGTGCGGTTTTTCGGTTTTGGTGTCTTTTGTGGTTTGCGGGTTTTCCTCTTATTAGCGTTCGGTTTTCGTCAAATATACTAGCAGTTTCTCGGGTTCGGTAATCGATGTGGTTTTTGGTTTTTCCTGTTCGGTTTCCGGTTTCGCCGTTGCAATATGGCCTCAATTATGCACTCCAACCACATCCCAAAACCCTTCTGACTTGAAGGTTTTATGTTCAAAGTTATGCATACGCAAGTTTAAAATAGTTTAAAGTTTAAAAAAAATGTTTCAAACACATTTTTAACATATTTTTTAACATAGCGTTTGGGATTTTGTGCACGTTTTTCGGTTTTTATCGAAATTTATCGCGGTTTTCGGTTTTGGGCAATTTTTTGTGCGGTTTTGCGGTTTCTACTAGGACCCAATGCCCCCCTCTATATATACTATCCTCCAGTTTTGATGTCGGCTAATCTCAAACTTCACAATACATAACTAACAGAAACACTTTTCTACAGGAGAAATTGAACCCTCCACCAACTTTTAATTTTTTTCTGGGTTGACTTTCGAACAACCCAGTCCAGACCATGCATTACCCTCACAGGGCCCCTCACAGGCTGGTGCAATCTTACCCTTGCAAAGCAGCAACTGCTCCAAAGCGGCATTGATCTCCCACCATAACTGCTGCATCGCACTCTAACACACCCTTAGAATTTGGGCATCCTCCCCTTCCGACAAAATAGCAACCTGTTTCAGGGTCGTCTTCAATCACTGTATACATAACAAGAGAATAACAAAAAACATAATAACTGACAAAGTATCCTCGATATTGAAATTAAAGAACAGCCTCCATGGACAATACCAACCATTGACTCCGCTTTCCAGAGCATCAACACAATCGCTCCCTTTTCTTAACTTGTCAGAGATTAACTTAACTGCATCCATACTAAACGACCAAGTGCCCACAACGACCGCCATCTTGGCCTTTTTCGTCCTTTCAGGCCGTGTCAACTGGGAACGAAACCTACCGCTGACCGAGGCGAAATACCGGATCACAGGACAAGCAGCCACAAGGAATCCACAGGACACCTCCACATTTATGGCGGGAGTTTCCCCGTGCTATTTTTATCATAGGAAAGCTCACCCCTCCCTTCCACCCCACCCCAATTCAAATACTTAAGCATGAGAGAATGCTACTAATTTACTGATTAGATCTTTTGTAGATCCTACGTTGGTATTGTCGTTTGCGGCATACTGTTTCGAGGCTTACTTTTACGTGCTTTTGGGCCATAGATCTTCTTAGATCCAACATGCTGCATTTCCTTTAAGCATAGCCATTTGCTTTAATCTTTAGGTTAGTTTCATCCACATTTTAAGAAATACGTGGTGTGGCAGCGCGTGATTCGAGGGGCAAGTGACTTTAAATTACGGAACTTGATATAGTGTCAGTAGTGTACGGGTCATTTTGCAATTTATTTCAACCTCGTCCCCAGGGCGCCTTTCCCTTCGTGGGGACGAGGTTGAATTTATTTGTGCCGGCGTTTCGCGCTGGAGTCATTTAAATCTGCTACACCGCAGTGACCGCACTGACGAGCCCCAAAAAGGACGAAAAAGCTGTCCGCGGTTGCAAACCTGCGTTATCGTGTTGCACATTGGTGTCTCGCCAACTCTACTTTTTCACGTAGTGTCAGCTTTGCTGTATTGTTCTTATAAGGCCTTATAATTACACGCCCTGGAATGTAAAAGCCTCTGGTAGAGCTAAGCCCATTTTCAATTATTTTTTTTAACCCAATCCGTTTGTTTCTGTACTAAATTTTCGGTGCATGGTATTTGTCCACCTTTATTAGGGCATTCCTGTGATGAAGGTGGATAGAAGCCACCGAAAATTTAGCAGAAAAACAAACAGATCGATTAAAAAAAACTTTCAAAAAAGTGTCTACTACCGATTGCAATGCTGGTTCCAGTATTTTCAGTTACTTCAGCTCCGTTACTTTCATAAATGTTTAAAAAAGGAGCAGTGCTTGCCGCATGTTGGGTAAGAATGGTGCTAAAATAATGACAAAGGTTTCTTTAATTATACACGAAATGCACCTAACCAGTTCGGGGGATATCCATTTCTGGATATATGATGACGTCACTAAAAATGGCGTCTTGGACCTCAGTGGGAAAATCAGCATTCGCATCACTTTTTCGCCCCTATTGCTTTAGTCCCTTTTTTCTATCCCATGAGACCAAGCGTGATTGCTAAAGGACCATCACAGGAACTCGTGAATGTGCGACAAGATGGCTTCCTTCTCTGCATCGCCGAGAAAAATGTGACGAAAGTGAAGTCAACGGTTGTGTTTTGGATGCGTTCCGAGTGGAGTTGTCTTTGATTTCTTGCAAATTTCAGGTTTGTAACAATTTTTTTGGTTTTCGAAAAAATTACTTTTAAAAACTAGAGTAAATTTGCTTGTTGTTTATTCAAACAAAATGCATATGCACGATACTTTAGTTCATATGCACGGCCTTTAAAAATGTGTCACGGTGTAATTTCGGCACCATTACTTGCTCACTGTGCGAGCTTTTTGTTTATCCTTGGTTTGCATCTCTGAATTTTCTTGTAGACTCGATTTCAAGTGGTGTATATGTTTGTTGTTTCTTAACAGGCAATGAAAAATCACCTTGATTTTGTAAGATTATGTTGGAAAAGTCTCGAAACGAATCGTTGAATATCTGTTGGAAGACAGTATCAAGTAACGAAGGTTCTCTGCGAAAAGCGTCAGGTTAACCTGATCAACATAACAACTGGCATGAGAATGAGGGTAAGTAAATTCAGTTTTTTAGGACCTGGATACAACAATACTTGTCCAGAAAATTAAAAAAATTACCTATTCATCTTCTTCTTCAAAAGCACAGGCACAAATAAAACTTGTTTGGTCAATCGGGCTGCAATTTTGCCTGTGTTTAATGGGTCTTCACATTCTCGGGTCAGACTGCAGCATACTGTGGTCCCCTGGTCTACGAGTCAAATGAGTCAAATGTGACTCAAAGTGATTTTCACACAGAGAAGATTACCTCTCGAGCCACAGTTTGCCTGTATACAAATTAGAAGCACTCCACTTTTGTTTTGGCTAGTTCCACTCCAATTTGCTTGTGTTAATTCTACTCCAGTTTGCTTTTGGTTAGTTCACTCTGGTTTGTTTGGGTTTAGTTCCACTCTGTTTTGGTTGCAGGTAGCTTTTACTTGTTAGCAATGGCTGCACTATTTTCAAATTAATAACTGTACATAAAAATTTAACATTTGAATCGTAGACTCATGACTCATTGACTCATTCGACCTGCATAAACTTTGACCTCATTTCTAGTATTTTTGTATGATTTCCTTAATTACTTATGGATACATCTTGCTTGGTTACTTGAGGGTGACTGAAACCTCCTGTCATTTGTAAATAGGAATTTCAAACTCCCTCCCTCCCCCCTGCACCTTGTGGGTCTTGGCAAAGTGAGAGTCAGCGAGTCATGCGAGTCATTACGGTTAGCCCAAATAACACATCCGTTAGCCTGAATAGCACTCCTGTTAGCCTACGGTTAGCTTCAGTAGCTTTGATATTGGGATAAGGGATTTCTTGCTCGCAGGGCTCACATGGCTCCCAAGTCATGCAAGCCATTCCAGTTAGCCAGCCAAACTGGTTAACCTAAAAAGAACTCGGTTAGCCTAAATAGCACTCCAGTTAGCCTACAATTAGTTTAGTAGCTTGTGGTTAGCCTTTTTATTGGGATAAGGGATTTCTGGCTTGCATGGCTCACTGGCTCACATATTGTACAAACTCGCACCTCCCTTGTTTCCGGAGCCTCTATGATATATGACCAGTAATAACCTTATATCCAGAGCTTCTGTTTATGTTGTTCCCTCCTAAATTTAACTACCAAGCTATCAACCATTATTAGGATATGGGGAGGATCTGGGCTGGCCTAGTACATGTGCTACTTTGAAAAATGGATTTTTCTGCTATTTTCTTCCATGGTATGCCAATAAACCTTTTTCACCAAGTTTTACTATTTGTAGTTCACATGGTAAAGTATTATGTAGTAGTGTGAAAGCTTAGTTCAACAAATGCAGCTATAGCTTTTCAATTCAGACCTTTAAGCCTCATATCCTGAAATTTTAGTAGGGTAGCATATATCTATTTACTATTTGGGAGACTTGGTCCAGCAGAAATCCACAGACTTGACAGTATGGAAATGCTAACAGAATCAATATCAATACACAGTGTTGGATAATATTTGTTAAAGGAAAGGAATAATTATATTAGTTAAGGTGCTCTCACTGCCTTAGTAATACAATTTGCTAATTAATTTTTTTTTCTTGCAGGTTATAGCAAGAAAGCTATAGAGAAGAGGAAAAGGAAGTTATGGAATGATTAGAAGGACATAATAAAATTGCTTTAGAATGAGTGTTGTTGAATGCTTTAGACAAGTTACCATAAATGTTAGTTTCATCCCATCTTGAACACAAAATACACACACTGCAAAATTTTGATTGTAAACAGAAAAGCGATTGCAGTGTCTGAGGCAACAGGAAAGAATGGTATCTGAAATTGGGTAGTTGAAAGATTTTTGGGGACTAAAAGCTGTAGTGGCAGAAAATTTTTGGGACTGAATAATACTTAAAATTTACTTTATTGCCTGAATTTTTCCCAATATGCAAGAAAATTTATATATACAATCAGGGTAATCCTGAACAAAATATTACAACTTTTCCATAAGCATTACCTGGAACATTTTCAGAGACTAAATATCATGATTTTTTTAATCATCGAAAGCATTGCAGGCGACACGTGGGAACAATAGAATGAACTTCCCATATTAAAACAATTCTAACCTGTGCCAAATTCTATAATTATAACGAGTTGAGTTTGAGTTCGTTCCCTCAGTACACGATAAAACGGGAGAAGATTCAAAACTCCTCGGAAACGAAAATTCGCAATACTTCAACTGGCAAGTAATATTATAGCCCGATGAAAGAGTTATTATAGTTAAATGTAATAGAGTTCTTCATATTGCAACAGCAAACAGCCACGCTCTAAACTCATTTTCAGCCGAAGTATCTTTTCTGATGGCATGCATATCGGCTATCATGATGCTTCAGCTTTCTTAGCCTTGAGAACGGGACATCGTGGAAAATAATCGTTAATATTGCTAAGTACAGTGCGGTGGAATCCCGATTTATCGAACGGAGGAAACGAAAATTGATTTGAGAAAGCGCGGAAATAATTGAAGCGTTCAAATGAGTGAAAAAAAAAAAACAACAAAGCAGCTTGTTATACTCTTTCTTCTATCAGACTCGAGGGCCAACGACATATTTATTTTTGCTCACCGCTCTATACTGGAGCTTAGTCTTTCCGCAATCTAAGCAATGTTTTGGTTTTGTGTGAGCCAATCAGATTACAGGAAATCGTATATCCAGAAATGGATATCCCCCGAACTGAACTAGAACACGAAAATGAAGAAATTAAAGTGAACTGTTGTAGGGCGAACAACTGTTATTAGACATAGGATATTCTGACTCCCTTACGAAAAATGCTATTTCAAGGTACATCATGTTTGAGAAAAGCAACCTCGTTCCAAGGCCCTCTGTCATTTTCCTCCCTTGTCGTCGAGGACAAGAGAGATGGAGGGAGGGCCTGGGAACGAGGTTGTTAGCAATAATTAAAAAAAAGAGAAAAGAATAAACGAAAATTGGTCAGTAGCCTATATTTATGCAAAAAAGGCAGTAGAACAATCTTAAACATAAAAAACAACGTTTATTGTTGGTTTTCACTGTCACGCTGCAAAAAAGTAAATCCCGAACTATTGAATATTACAGGTTGAAGAAAATTACCAGATATTCTGTTTGTCCAAGTCTCGGGTTTGTACGGTATTCCGTACTCGAGTTATCCGTCAAAATTTTCCACACAAATTTACAGAGCACAGTATGGAAACGCCATATTGGTGCCCATCCAGATGGACACCAACATGGCGGCCGGAAATCAATGAAAACATCTGAAACTCACTTCTGCTATAAAAGGCAGTTATATCACTCTCATGAACAAGTAAACATTCACATAAACACTTCTCCCAAAACCTCAACTGTTCAGATTGAAAAAAAATTACAGGATGAAAAAATCACAGGATGAAGCATATTTTTAAAGCATACGTGGTAGCATTCTGGCGGCCATCTTGATGTCGTGTGGCATGAAATTCCTAAATTCAAAATGGTCTATCTTAAAGACGGCGGCTGCTATCGAGCTAAAAACCTTCAACAATATATATATATATATATATATATATATATATATATATATATATATATATATATATATATATATATATATATATATATATATATATATATATATATTAAGGTTGTCTCATAACCACGAAAGGATAAAAACTCAGGGGTCTTGCGATTCTTGATTTTAGAACTTTGATGACGTCACGTGAAAACCAAGAATAGTACCCGCTTGTGTACTAATTACGTACTCAGTGTTCAAATATTGATTCAGTAATTACGATCAGGATAGCTTCTGTTCGCCGAAGAAAATAAGTTTTTATCATTCAAATTTTCCAATCGCTAAACAAAAGAAGTCTTTGTCACAGTCAAGAGGTTCCAGTTGAGGGAATAGAACACGCACGATTGAACCTCACTTTTATGTCTAACGTATCTTCTGTAAAGAAATCTTGCCGGGTTCTTCTCAAAAGGCGTCGGATCGCTTCGATATGTACGCATTTTTTATATCAAAAACAAAAGCGATGTTCATTGAGAAATGTGTCAGTTCCTGTTTATTTTCCGCCTTCAGTATTTTCCCGCTAGTTTTACCACACACTGAGGAGGTAAAAAGGTCTAATAGATCTGCTTTTGAGCCTAGAGGCTCATCAAATCGAAGCTTATCCCTGGAAATATTTCTACTCCCATCCCTATATGGGAAGCTAGTCCTCGCAGGGTTACCCAAGCATTAATTTCATCAGTACCAATTTAAGCACCTGGCTAGAGAGAGGCACTCTGAGAGTAAAACGGCTTGTCCAGAACTTCTAAATGAATATCTATCCATCTAGGTCTATCTACACAGATCGCTCGATGAAGAGCTTAACGTGACAACCATAAGTCCACTGTGCCTCCCCCACACAGTAGGAAATCGAACCTTTTTTACTCTCATGAGTCTAAGAAATTCCGACAGACCACTTTCAAACTTTTAAAACATGTTTTATTTTTACAGAATTATACACTCAATCAAATTTTAATTTGCTATTAATGTAAAATAGGGTTTGAAAATTATCGTAGCATCACGAAAAGCGATTCTTCGCCCCTTCTCTCCCAAAAGCACATGACTGTGGCAAGCCTCAGCTGAATTTGTTCCTCACTTTAAATAGACCTATTTCCGTCCACTTGTATGGACTTTGAACTATATAATACTAATTTTGTTTGCAAAAAGCTAATTTACAAATTTTCCCGCATTCTTTTCAAGGCCAACATCTGCTTCTTTAGTGTCCTGTAGTCCCTTCTAAATTAAAACCCCACTCCGCCGCATAATTCACTTTTCAGTGACACTATACAAAACTAAGCCGAAGCGCATTTTATTTAAGTTTACATCAAACTAAATCATTTTATGTTTATTTGATTCTATAAGCTTTACAATGATTTATATATAGATGTCTGCACTTTTCTGAACTTAAGGCCAGCCTGGATGGTTTGTTTCCTGCGAATCACACGAAACATCGGTATTGTTCAGTTCACGGCCGGGTTAAGTACTTGTTTGTTGTCACGAAAATAGTTCCAATAAATTGGCTAATTTTCGCAATAGCTGTTCGTATCAGAACCAGGTTGTTTTGTAAATACATTTTTAGATAGGGTTAGTTTTTTTCCTAACATATTTATTAAGCAAATACTGTCGTATAGTATGTTCTGATATTATTGCGATGCACTTGTTGGCGGTTTTCAGCTGGACGGGGGTTTTCCCTTTAAACAGGAAGCATTATGCGAATTAGAAGTACATATACTTCGTTGCATGATGAGTTCAATAACTCGATAAGAGATACAAACATTAATAAGTTCACTTTATTTCTTTTATATGAACCCTAACTCATATACGATTTGAAATAAGCCCCCTCTATATTAAGCCCCCGCCCCCACCCCAGAAGAAAAAGGTCCAAAAAGAAACAAGTCCCCGGTGGGCTAATAGAGCTTTTACGGCAGTACGCGTTACCAAGTTAAGATCTTTAAGTACCGTATGTACTTCAAAAACCAAGTGCCTACCTGACATACGCTTAACTTGATGTATGTAGTGTATATTGACTGTGTTTTGAGTTTAATATTGTGTTGTTTTGCACGATATTGTTATGGGTTTTGTGAAGTTGTTTTCGTGTAGAATGCTAATTAAACGAGTAGTTTCTATTCAATGCGAGCAAACTGTGTGCAAGAATTGAACACAAAATCACTGAATACTGGTAGTTTTGGAGTGATAGCAATGAAAGTTACAAAACTTACCGAGCGCTAGCCTTAAAGCAGAAAAAACAAACGTTCTTCAAGGGACTGACGTAACCAGTTACTTTTCTTATATTGAATTGCCCTCAATTCACTACTTTTTAAGTAAACAATGTATCTTACCAGGTATATTAATTTTCATTTTTTGTCTTGCAGTATTTTGGCGAGCCTATAGGGCAATAAAGTCAAAAATTATACAAATGAAGTAAAATATGCAGTGATAGTACACACTTAAATGACTTCAATGTATAATACGAGATTTATCCAGTGATTTCTTCCCCCAAGTCCTGCCTTTGAAACGTTAAAGGCGCTTTCACGCGGTGAGGACTACAGATAACTGGTTAAGGCCTCGTCCACACGTATCGATTTTCGTTTGAAAACTAATTTTTTTCCTCCGTTTTCAAACGAAATACGCGTCAACTCGTAACGTTTTCGAATCGTTTTCGCCCGTCCACACGAAAACGCTAAATTGATTTATAAGCGCTAATACTGGTGATGGAGCACGCGCATTTACTAGTAAAATGAGCCCGCAAGAAAGCAAGTGACGTCATCGTTTTTCGATGAGTTCCGTTTTCATCGTCCACACGAAAACGCGTAAACGGCGTTTTCAAAAATTTCTACTCTGGAGAACGTTTTCAAAAAGATGCGTTTGCGGTCAACGCTTTCACCAGATACGTGTGAATGGACGGAAGGCCAATCCGCAGAGAGAAAGTTGCGTTTTCAGACGAAAACGGATACCCATGGACTGAAGTTACTAGAGAGCAAATATCGTGCGATAGTATTTTTGCTGGCTTCGCGCATTCTTTGAACTCTTTTGATGGAGTTGGAGTTGGATAACCGAATAAGGCGGCTTATTTTTACGAGTAAGATGGTAATTGCGAACCTTATAACGCGCACACATTAATATAACTAATGGATGAAAATTAATTGCTATATCAGTTTGCGAGATGTTCTCAATAACAAACAAGGAATCGAAAGACATGCACGCAAACATCTACGTTCAAGCTTTCTTATAGCGGAGCTATGCTGTTCGCGTAGACTCTTAATGACTGCTTGACGTTCATGCTATCTTGCCCTGAGTCACTACTGGGTTACGATGTGTGGGTTTTCAGTTCAATACGACAATACGGTTCTGATGTGTACAGTAAAAAAATAGACTGTCTGTATCAAATTGTTAAAAAATTTTTATATATCAGTGTTGGGTAGATTGCAGGATTTTTTTAGTATCTATTTATATGGAGAAAAGCTGTCTCCGCTGCTAGAGGGGTCAGCCTCCATACCGAGCCATCTCAGGAAAGGGAACTTTGCAGAGTTTTTTTTTTGTAAATAGCTTTTACCCGTTTTCGCCGATGAGAAATCGCAAAGTGGGCTTTGAGGAGCAGGACAACCATTGGTCATGGCCACTCTGAGTCTCCTTAAAGGTAGGGTGACTGTGGGAGGAGGATGTGGGCTTGGAGCGATCGAACAAATGTTTTTCCATATAAATAAAGATAAATGGCACTTTGCCTCGACTACTAAAAACAAGTCGGGACATACAGGGCATTCGCGAACCCAAGAGGGCGGCCAATTTTTAAGCTCGTCCGCGGGAACTACTTTTTTCCGTGTACATGCTTGATTGTGGTCCATACCCCGCCTGTGATATGAATCAAAGCTAACTTTTCGTGTAGTGTAACCCTACCGCTAAAAAGGCCTCTTGGACAAGTATAAGTCCAAAACATATTATATATACATATTTTAATGTATATAGAGGATATTGACTTTGTGAGCTTTATATCAATTGCAGTAAAAATAAACCGCCATGCATTCATAAAGAGAAAACTCGTTCCGAAACCATTAAATATATGGTTCTACTTCCTTTTAAATTTTAAGGCCGTAAATTTGGAGCTACTTTATAGCCAATTAACTGCATTGTATACGTCCTTGATGACGTTCAAAGCTATTTTTACCTAGAATTGATCGCGGAAAAAAGATCGCTTGACGCAAACTGGCCACCGCGCGGTTAAACTTACGTGATAATTTAGGATATTGTCTATCAGTTTGGAGTGAGTTATTTGTTTTGAGGGGAAATTGTATTGTGTTCATTTGGAATATTGATTTATGCTGTGCGATATCAATTTTTGTACTGGGATAAATAAAACGTCCTGTTTGACAGCCCAGTTTATAACACCTTATTGGTGGAAAGCAATGTCAATTTGTGCTTAGCTGTTCATCCCTGTTCATTTGACGGATTTGATCCAGGAAAATTGTGGACTTCTGTCACGGACGCAAAGCCTTAAGACGTTCATTATGATATACAACAAAAGACGGACGTTAAAGAGGTTTTCAGCTGTTATTTTCATCTTCATGTTTACTACTTCGGCCTTATTGACCATCCATGAAAACCTTAACCAAGATGTTGCCGGCATAGCAGGCCCTCAAGTCGAGAGTCTCGTGGAAAAGACGAAGAACAGTAAGACCTCACCACCATTTATTTATCTTACACAAACAGAACAATGTCTTCCACCATATCTCATTCAAAATCTGGAATTAGATGACAGCTCAAAATGCCGATGCGATGTTGTCGTGTTGAGCTTCAAAGCGGAATGCCACGAAGAGAGCGCACCTCACATCACGTACTTGTTTGATAATAAAACAACTTGGGTATCTGGTCGAAATAAGCTCTTCTTTTATGCAATGGAAAAAAGGCTCGATTATATCTACTACATATTCCCTGACGACGATATCGCTCTAAAGTTTAACGAGGCAGCCACTCCGGAGATGAAACGACTCCCTCCAATCCGCGTCTTCCAAAACTGGCTTTTGGAATACGAGCCCGCTATAGGCGTAGCTGATTACGAGGGGCATGATGGCGGAAGAACTCTTCGGAGGAGGAGACGAATGGTTTGTGGTAATAAACCTGTCAACAACACCTCGCATGCAAATCCCACCATTTTATTCGACCCTCTTTTTAATGCGTTCCACGCAAAGGCAGTTGGACATGTATTTCCCTTAGATACACGATACGAGAATGAAAACTGGTGGCTATCAGATAAGTATGTTGCCTCAGTGGTGGAGGTGAAATTTCGCGGTCAAGCACTGCTGTTTTTCCCGGTCACCGTAGAAAACCTACTGCACCGCCCCTATCCACAGTCGTCTCGTGGAACTGCAAAGGCTTGGAGAGGATTCATTAAAGATATTCAAGAGCAATCACCTGTCCAATATGCAAATCACGCTTTATTCAACAAATTTCATCAAAATCCAATGTCTTACGTAAAACGATCGTGGACGTATTGTATGAGCGTAACTCGTCACCAGGACATCACGCCATTTGCGCACTTTGCGAGAGAAAATAAAATACTGTACTAAAACTAATTGAACATGATAATTGCCAAGTAGAACTAATCACGCAACAGAATATCTAAAATTAGTACATGAAATATTGATGTTATTGTAAATTTACAACGTAATTTCCATGTCGTCTGACGTCATAATTGAGTTCTAATTGTAATTGCGTTGCTATTTTTAAAATTAAAATAATGATATATGTATAGCTGATTTCACAAAAGATGGACTCTGGGATCCATGCTTAAAGGACGCCGACTACCGTAGGCCTTCAAGCACAGATCCCCAGGGTCAGGCATTGAATTGCTGGCTTCCCAGAGGGGTGGGCAAAGTCAGGTTTTGGTCACTTTCAACAGAGACTTTAGCTCACAAGAATGTCCTGGTATGATTGTCATGTTTGTCATTTTTTTGGCAGCTAAATTCAGCTGCTCGCAACCCTGTGACGGCTTAGTTGTGATCGGGGATGGCAAGGCACTCCACCAAGCCTTCTGGGTGGGGGGGGGGGGGGGGATGGAGGGTAGTTGCCAGTGAATTGGAGGCCTTTCTGTCAGCCGCGACGGGGTGCCTCTTGTTGAAACAGGGGAGACGTATGTGCACTTTATTAATTCAACGTCATAGTTTAACAAAATCTCTTCTGTTGTAATTAGCGTATGCACTTACAAACAATTAAAGTGCCCATAACCCCAAAAAGTTTTTTTCAAGCAAAAGAATATTTACATTTCTCTGAGCAAAAGCCGAAAAATTTTTTGATTTTGGTTGAAACCTCGATTTTCTGTGAATCGTCAAAGTCGAGAAAATTCGCAATAATCAGTTAAGTTAAAAGCAGGGCCAGATATTTTCAGTTGAATCCTAACCTCGAGCAGAAAATTTAAGAAGATTATCGATCGTATGAATGTGATGAATAGCGAATGTTGGCGTACCGGCCGCTCCCGCAAACGAATAGTTGACTGCAAGTTATTCATACGCAAGTACAGAATTTCGTTGTAGAATTTACAGTAAATACTGATAATAAGTCAATAAATCTTATACCTTTTTAAAACTCTGAGGCAATTGTATTTATTTAACTAAACTGTGCATGCTGTGCGAAGGTCAAGAATTCATGTTGTGTTGTGACTCCGCGTGTTTATCAAGGTTCTCTGAGTTTAGAATGCTAAGCAAATTTCATGATTATCTTTTCCCACATATCTACATACAGACATATATAAACATGTAGTACTTGAGTTCTCCTATAATAAGTTGTTCATTGATATTCTACGAAAGTTCTTTGCTAGCCATCCAGATCAATATCCTGGGTTGACGTCACTATTTCCAGTTTCCGCTTCACTCGGTCGTGCGTAGAAAATTCGTAAAAAATAGCGGTTTTAACCAAATCGAAAAATGTTTGCGGCATTTTACTCAGTATGATGCAAAGATTTAATCTGGCCGAAAAACGTTTTTGGGGTTATAGGCACTTTAAGCGAATTAAGCGAGCGAAGCGAGCTTTACTCAGTGAAGCGGTCTGGCGAGCGACGAAGTCGCGAGAGGAAATAATGAAGAATTAAGAAGGACTTTATTAAAAGTTATTTCAAACCCGGCGTTGACCAACATCGAACTTATCACCGCAAACGAATAATACATGCTAAATGAGGAATTTAATTAAAACCAGAGACCGATACAATGTAGAATTTTGTGTACGAAATATATTTCGGCTGGCCAAACCAGCCTTCTTCAGGGAGTTCCCTGACCCTTCATCTGCCACTGTTTTGTGCATTCTCGTCCCCATAGCCCTTTTCGCTTGTCTTAGCCGGCAGGGCCTTGGCACGAGAAACGAAGGGCTCTGGAGACCAAGGATTTCCAGTCCTAGATTCTAGGATTTCCGGTCCTCATAGATGCAGTCGTGATATTTCTATATACTGTATGGGAGAGTCATGGCGTCTTTTACTTCCGCTCAAGATTTCTTTGTTTCAAACGGCCAATCAAAAAAATTCGAACTAATTCAAAAATTCCATTTTTCCAGAGCCCCTCGTTTCTCGTGCCAAGGCCCTGCCGGCTAAGAGAAGCGGAAAGGGCTATGGGGACGAGAATGTGTTTTGTGCTGCCTGCCTTGATAGGGCACTGTCCACAAAACTTGCCGGCCCATACACCCGGTCATAACAAGAAAACTTTATTGTTGTTAACAAAAATTTGTTCACCAATACACACGATATTTATATCCGTAATGAATTCTGTTTGAGCGAGGTCCTATTATATATCGCTTTCGGTTTTTCCGGCAATTTCTGTAGATTACCGGCAAAGCTGTTTTCCTAGACTGTTCCAGGCGTTCGGTTAGTTGGGAAGCAGCGCGAAAAACGAAATTAGCGTAACGACACGACTAGTAGTGGACAAAATGGCGAGGGAACAATGGCGACGGAGCCTAATTCCCCACACCCCTCCCCTTATTTTTCCCACTCCTCCCCAACCGACCGAAAACCTGGAACAAGCTACCGTTTTCCTGAAAGTCCTGAAACCGCGGATTATTATCAATATTAAGAGATTTCTACCCGTCACTCCCTCTCCCCCTCCCCCTACTAACCATGCGAGCGAAAGTTTTCACGCCGAAATGTCCCCCGATAAATTTGGGAGAACCCGTGAAGATTGGATAATTTTAGTTTAAGTAACTTTGAAATAATTGCACTCACTTCCTGGCCACCTCTCCACCAAACTAAAAAGGCTTTTTTAAAACTAATAGCACGAAGCTCGAGAGTTGAGCGCACATTTCCTTTCCGTAATCAATTGATGCCATTTCGGTGAAACTTGCAATGTTCTTTTCTTTTTCCACTATAATCGAAGTCAATGATTTCTATAACCTTAAGCGTGAATCTTACTTAGGTCTAATAATTGCATTATATAGTCCTAATTTCATCTAATAATCAGAGCACAGTTTCGACCTACAACCCCCGACAAAAATAGTTGGGAAGGTTGAAAATGAACGCCTTGGTTTGGACCACATTATAAAATGATCTCATCTACAGTTTTGTACTATGTATTTGTGGGCCCCCGTCCACCCCATATGAATGGGTAAGTATTACTGAACATTGCGATAGACAATATGGTGTGATGTAAGTCCCTCTTTTTGACGGAGGTACCGTAGTAGTCCAGGCTTAAACTAGAGCAGATATGGTATGGTCCATTTCGAAAAGTTTTGTTACCAATCACTCTTCTCCACAGAGGCTGTCAGAGAGATAACCGCTGACGAACGAAGTGAGTGCAGGCACTTAACGAGCGAGCGGTCAAAGCTCGTTAAGTGCCTGCACTTTGTTCGTCAGTGGATATCTCCCAAAGAGCATCTGTGGAAGAGAGAGACCAATAATTGTGTCGACCGTTTACAAAAGTGAAATCTGCAGAAGCGACCGCGCCCCAAGCAAGATAAAGGTAGGGGTATTGCGCGTAAATGAAAAGAAACATGCTGTTTTTATTTTCAGTTTTTAATAGAAAGCACTGTATTTATAGTCTGTACTTCGCGTCAACAAGCTCAAAGCCTAAAGGCGTGAAAGAGAAATTATTTACATTATTTTTCTTTTACTTTTCTGACTACGCACAAGGATTGGTTATTTAATTCTAGAAATCTACTTACTCTTCAAAAAGACCGTAAAAAAACCTACATTCTCTTTACTCTTTCGGTAGAAATATATTTATAAAGAATATATAAATTTACCACGTTTCTGAAGGGCGGTTTTCAAAGGACTGCGTTTGTTCTTCGAGCTCTAATTTATCTTGAGCCAGTTACCGATGCTCAATCATTCAGAACTGAGTCTTCGTCAATGCGACTTTAAAAGTATCACTCGTTCTTCGACTTGGCCTGCTTTTGAGCCAAACCGGTTTCAACTAGTATTTTGGTTCGCAAGTCTCTAGAAAACCGCCCAATCAGAACAGAGCTTAGGCTTTGCGTCTCACACAACACTCACTACGCAGGGGGGGGGGGGGGGGGGGAATTTTATTTCAAAGTGAGATTATAGAATATCTTCCAACGTTTTGAGTGTCCGCCTGAACAAGAGGTTCCGTGTTCTCAAGAGTATCCGCAGGAGAGATGCTTTCTAATGGGGGTAGCATCCCCCCTATCATCTGAGCGCGTTTGTAAGATGATGTTCGAAAAACCGGCTTGTGTGGATTCTGTTTGTACGACGGCGTCCGCCGTAGCGGGTTGTGCCTTGCGTCAATGTGAAGTTGTTGAAGCTGATGATGCAAGGGCTGATAAGCAGCCTGATTGTCCGGTTGAAAACTAGTTTTTTGCTCAGCAACCGGCTCCATTCTCCCGCCAGTTCTCTCTTGTTCATTAAAAGCCATGAGTTCTACATAGTGTTTTTGTAATTCTTCGCGCATTTGCTCGTAGTTTTGTTTGTATTCAGAATGAACCGCCTGCTGGTCCGTAAGCTCGGTAGGCGATAACGATTTTTGGTATTGTTCTTGCAGTTTTTGATGTTCCTGTTGAAGTTTTCTAATTCTGTTGTGCGCCGTTGTCACGCGTAAATTCTGTTGAAAAGCGAGCGCCACGGCGTTGCCGTCCGACGCACGCCGCGAGAGCGGCACGTGAAAATTTGAACTGGGATTATGCAGATGTTGTCCAGAGCCTCTGTGCGACATGTACGGTGATACGGAAGCCGCGGAGCCATTAGTCGGCCCGCAGTGTGAAACCACGATAGCTGGTTTCATTTGAAACGTAGGTGTGTTCGATTCTTCCAATACTTCTTCCGAGCCGCCGCGCGCAAGACGAATTTGATGATGCGGAGGCACGATAAGCGGTTGCTTAGGCATAGTGTGAACCGTATGTCGCCTTACTTTGGGTTTTTCCTCATCAGTGTCATCGCTTTCCATGTTTTCTACCACTGCAGAATCCGTTTCTCTGCTAACACCGTTGTCCAGCGATAGTGCGGGCCCTATCATTTGGCGCGGCGAGATCGACCGCGCTTTCAGTCCAGGCTCACGTATCGGCGACAGTTCTTTTACACACTCCGTGGCGATTTCACGTCTTATTTCAGGCGGTGTCGGAATGCGTTCGTGCAGTTCATTGATGGCGTATTGCAAAGGAATATAAGGTCGCGCCGGCTGTGCCGGAACGGTGCGTTGAGCCGCGCGAGTGGGTACTACAACAACATTAGTCCTACTTCCTCGTACAACAGCTGCTTCCGCGATCCCACTCGGCCGACGAAGTCTGGTCTCAAGCTGCGTTTGCAGAGGGTAGCTTGCCCTGTGTTGTCGCAATCGATCCACAAGTAAGAAATAAATAGCGGTGTGGTGGTCGTATGCGTTCTCGGCCAGGGCCTGGTGAAGAGAAAAAAAGACATTAGAGAGCGCCAGTTGAAGCTATGACCTAAAGAAATATCTCTATCACAGAAGAGCACCATTCCAAACTAAATTCTCTGACGCTTTTCCGCCGATTTCTTTACGATTTCGTCCACAGCCCGACAGCGAACTAAAGCATCTAAAAATGCGACAGACAAGGCATTCCATTTTTGTCTTCTAATGGGCTCTTAGAAGTGGCTTAAATTCAGTGGCTCTTTCGATTTCCGCTCCACGGCTGTCCCGTCCCTCGAGACGGGATATCGTTGGAAGTGATGATATTCATTTTTGAGGCGTAGCGGTTTTAATCAATACATCAAAGCTAAAAGTATGTTTCACCTTTTTCGTTCTTTCAATATCGATGCCTAATCCATGCATGAGCTCAAGCGCCTGCTCATTGTACTCGTCCAGAATCTTTTCGCCATCAAAGTTCTCTTGCTCGTTGAAAGCCAGAATGGTTTTGACGGCCGGATCAGCTTGCATCCATTTGTGTTTTTTGATCTGTTCGATGGTATATCGCTGATTTGGGTCTTTGACAAGCATGTGACGAATTAAGTGCTCGCATTCTGCAAAAGAGGAAAAAAAAACGTTTATTTTCGAATACACCATTTGACTGCTCATAAGAGTACCCCTTCCTTCCCCTCCCCTCCCCGACAAAGACACGAGAGCGAGAGAAAATTCTCGTAGAACCCGAAACATTTCCGAACGTTCTCATCCAATCACAAACGAGTACTTTCCCACTGGCGAGCACGTCGAGTTTCCTTAGCAACAGCTGGCAGAAACCGTGGGCTCACTGCGAATGATCTGCATTTTACACGTGCGAGCTTCGTGCGAGCAGAGTCTTCTTCGATGTTCCTAAGGAAGATCGGAGAAGACTCTGCTTGCAGGGTAATGTTTGAAAGGAGATAGTATTTTATTCTATCATTTTCTCCCACACTCCTGAAGTTTTGTGCTGGCTGAAAACAGTGATTAAACGAAGACAGGTAACCTTTATTTGACGATCGCCTCCATTTTGCTGTTGTTGTTGCTGTTAATTTATGCGTGGTCTTGTTCGGATCGAAAGAAAACAGTTCAGAATCCAACAGATCGCGACCTTTACAAAACATCTGTGTACAATACGATCCACGTTTACTCATCACAACAAAGTGCATTCTTACAACAAGTTTGGGAAACTTGTTTATTTGCAGTGTTTACCTGTTGACATGAAGAAAGGGATTCTGAATCTTCCTTCCAACACTCTGTCTCGAAGGGCTGGAAGAGTTCCGCCATCAAACGGTAAGGCGCGACAGATAAGTACATACAACACGACACCCAAACTCTGAAATAAAAATACAGTTTCTGACATAAGATGCGAAGGAATAAGCGTAGTTATTTGTAAATTTCTTTGATATTGTGCAGGATAAAATTTGTTTTTGTCTTTACAATCCAGAGTGATCGTGTTCAATAATCTCCAAACAAAATGGGAATGTAATAAACTGATTACTTGTGTGAGAATAATTATGGTTGTATTAAAATAGGAAAGAAGTGATTGATAAAGATTTGCGTGGTTCAGGCCATGTTAGCTTCTAACTACATCATGTAATACCTACCCAAATGTCCAACTGTGGACCATGATAAAGCTTTCCTTCAAAGACCTCTGGGGCAGCATATGGGGGGCTGCCACACCATGTGTTTAGGGGGTTCCCAGGTGTGTAGTAGTTCCCAAAACCAAAGTCTGAAAGACAAGAAGCACTGAGTATTAATAATACTTCCTTGAACCTTGAAAAACCCAACTGACTACACGATGTTTGCAACAGCGGACCTCTTCATATGAGCCTGGTCAAACTGCCTGCTCCAGTTTCTAATATCTTGCCTCGTCACTATTTCTAAATGTAAAAGTTTATAAACATTTTTACATGTACGATTAACATTTTATCATGTTTAAATAAATAATGATGATGATGGTGATGAGAATGCAACTGTAGCTCAGTTACTGAGGTCTCGGTTTTACTGGAAATTTTTTGCCATATTAACAGTTGCTTTTAGCAGCTCATAATTTGCTTGCACCCATAATTCCTAGGCCATCTCACCTGCAATTTTTATGTTTAAACCCTGATCTAGGAGAAGATTTTCAGCCTGCAATGAAAAAAAGCAACACAAAGATGATTAGGCAGTGATACACTATGGCTTGTATTTTACTTATAGATGTTCAACATTGACATTTTTAACAAGTTCCTGAGATAGCAATAAGGTAGGTACAACTGCAGACAACAGTAATTTGAAGGCTTACCCAAAGACTACAAAAATGCAGATCTATACTTTACACTTTAACTTTATCAATGTCACATTCAATCAGCTTTGGAGGACCCCCTCCAAGCTTCTTTCAATGAATAAGTGCTCTCTGTGCAATATGTTGGGGAGCTCAACATTAGAAAGGGCAGAGAAGATTTTACAAAGAGCTCAGCATTGTGGGGGAAACCAAGCATGTTTTGGTGTTAAATAAATATGCTTACCTTTAAGTCACGATGGACCACATGTCTTTTATGACAGTACTCCACTGCACTCAAAATCTGCGCAAACTTTTTCCGTGCCTCTTTTTCAGGCAGCGCACCGTGGGACAAATAATCTGTAAAGTAAAGCATTTAACAATTAATCATTTATTTTGCCTGAGGTCTGAATCTAGCTAACTATGTCTGTGAAGAAAAGTCTGAATCTAAACATTTTTCTGCACATCAAAACAACCTCATCTCTGTTTTAGTCTAATGGTTCCTATGTGGCTTTTTCCAAGATAACATTTCCTTTCCCCATGCCCATATATTTAAGTTATTTTCCTACATGTAGATACATCATTTTAAGAATTTTGCATACAACTATGTACTTTTGGGGTTTCCACTAATTTTGTTTCAACTTTTTGAACGACAATTTATAATAATACATCTGGAGTTGAAGCGAAAGCTGATCATATTTTGATTTCCTCAATTTACATTTTAATTGATTGTGTTGGCCATTTTCACCCTTGAAAAAGCAGACTTTAGGAGGAATGTTTTACTGCATACATGCTAATATTTCAAGAGAACATCATAATGCCTTCAACAATCTTATCAAAAAATCTTGTAAGTAAAACTAAATGCAGTATATCATATCATAACTCTTGAATAATTTCTAAGAAAATTTTAATGATTAACATCATTTAAAAGCCAAGAAATTTGTTAAGTGAGCTTAGCAAACTTTACGAAAGTCATAAGGGATCAGGAGGGTCCATTATTTTTTGGAGGGGGGATGAATTTTTTTCTGTGTTGTTGTCTGTGCAAATGATTTTTTGGACAGTTTGGATTTTTCATCCCCCCTCCAAAAAACTAATGGTCCGTCCCTTACATAAAACGGTTGACAACTCCCCCCCCCCCCCCCCCACCCCCTACCCCCAATGTGATGACCTAACTAATGTTGACAAATTGTTATTTGGAAGGTAAACAACATTTTAAAATTATTCTTGTTCTTTCACAGTGAAATTTGGTGCAACATAAAAGGATTTGTAAATCATAATCACAATAATAAAGAGGCCTTGGGAAAAATTAAACTATTTTCACTGAGCATGCACAATCACTTGAAAAGCAATCGCAACAGAACACATACGCCAGTTGACAAACAACAATCACTTCGATTTTCTTAATGAACTGTACTCGAATAGAGTTTTACATGTACTTAATTACCAAACGACCCCACTTCTATTGACGTGAAAACTTAATAAAACGAAAAAATTTAAAGGAATTTAGCTTAGCATAAAAACAACACCCAAAGGAAAGCGAATCGGCGATGTTTACGTGGAAACTCCAGGACGTTATGGATCCATGCTGCTTAATATTCCACATCCAAACGAACCAAATTCCTGAGAATTTGCAGAATTTTTTCAATCAAAGATCTGTTGCCTAAGGGAATCAGCATTTGTTTTTATTAGGATCTTGAATCTCCTCGCATCACCGGCGAATTGGCGCCGTGTTGGGAAATGAAGAAATTTTTAACTCGATGCCACCAGTTGGGACGTGGTACACATAGTCACCCAAAAGGTACATTGAATGATTGGAAGTCGATAAAAAGAAAAAGAAAAAAAAAGACACAGATAAATACGATATTTCATAATGCACTCAAACTAATACGTCACGCATGCCAAGATACTGTGAAATATTGACAGAGCCGCAAATAAAACCAAAGCGCAATTTTACCGGAAAACGCATCACTGACCTCTCGATTTTTCGCCGAAATTCCGAAGCCCATATTCCTCGAATTATTTTCACAAATCTCTGTGAAACCAGACGAAATTCGTTGAATAGTATCGTGAATGATTAATCGTCAAGGAACGAGGAATAACATAACGGCCGAACCGCAATCACACTCTCCTACAAATTGTAAATCACTAGTGATATTAACATAAAGGGGTCTTTAAAAACATGACAACTTACTAAACATTTCGCCGTTGCTTGCGTATTCGGTGACAAGATACAACATGCTCTTCGTTTCCATCACCTAACGAGGAGAGAAACACAAGGAGGGAATTTTAGTTTGCAAGTTGACTTCGTAAAAAAATAATAACAATAATAATAATAAAAATAGAAGGGTAAAGCTAAGTGACAAATGAGACCTTAGTGCTAGTACAATGCAGAGGCGAAATTCGCCGATGCATTCAAGCGCTACGATGGAACTTATGTAATAAAACACAGCGTTTGCACTGTGTTGGTTTACCTGGTACAGCTTTACGATGTGTGGATGGTGGAGAAGTTTCATTATCTGTATCTCACGGTAGACTTTCTTGAGGTTCGTCTCGTCCAACTGTGTTTTGTCGATGATCTTAATGGCGACCTGACCAAACGGAGAAACAGGCAAAGATTTCAGTAAACGTACACTCGCGAACTGCACTATGCTTGGCTGTCGCACGAACGCAACACTGGACAACAAACCAGTGACATGTTTTTATCGATTCCTTTCTCCGCGCATGAAAACAGCTTCCATTCGCTCACCTGGCTCTTTGTTACGCGATGCCTTGCTAGCTTCACCACCGCGAAGTTGCCTTTACCAATGGTCTTCTCGATGTCGTAAAATCCAACTTTAATCGCCCTCTGAGTGCGTTCCGTCGCCATTTTAGGCCCTGCATCCGAAGCGATGCGCCTGTGAAGGCGAAATACAATGCTTTTGAGCGACAAAATTCACTAGGAAATGCGTTATTCATTTGACAAAGACATTTTCGCCTCTATGCATGCTTTTCATATGCAAGACGTAGCCAATGACGTCATCGGACGTAATTGATGCCACGAACGCGTAAGGTTACCATGGTGATAGGACGGGTCAGCGAGCTCAAAGAAAGGGTGACGTCAAAGTTATTATTTTCTAACAAAAGAACCTTTCGAGGTTTGATCTCCTTCGTTTGTTAGTGAAACTGACCGCACAATTCGCTTTAATTACAAACTTAATCAACAACCTCTTGCTATTTTGCTTTGAGAAACCAGCGCGCGACAAAAGGGGTTTTCTTTACGGAAACGTCAAAAGCCGATCATACTTGAAACTTGAGGCATGACCTGACAGATCGAGTCCAAAATTCGTCTCATCTCGAATGAATGAAATTAAGTGCTTGATGTGGCGACAAGAGTTTGTTAAATGCTAACCCGAATGTTGGGGAAAATATTAGAAAATGTAATATTCTTATTGCCTTATCCAGGCAAATGTGCTAAGTGAAAAAGAGGTGCAAGGCACCTTCATTACATACACAATTTGATGTCAAAAGTTCGCAATGTTTGTGTATATACGAGAAAACGACAAACAAATAAAAAGCATTCAAGAGGACCCGGTTAAATTGCCTGTCATAGCAATCGGCTTGCATTTGAAAATTGAGCTTAGCAAGAACCGCAACCTCGCATAGATAGCCATCTGATGAGTTTTTCGGACAAAAATATATTTAACAGGAAAAATGTGCGGGACGTGAAAATCCTGCAAACAGGAAAAGGCTGGCAAGCTGCTGAAAAATATGTCGAGGAAATGTCGAAAGACACGATCTGCTGAAATATGGCTAAACACATGTCAGACCTAAAGATGATTTTAATTTGTCCGAATGTTTTCGTATTTTCTTAAATTTATATATTTAGTTTTCTGATTTTATATTTGCAAAAGGCTGCTAGCGATATTAGCGTTGCGAATTTGTTTGTTTTCACTCGCTTAGAGCACTATAAAATTGAAACAGCGCCTCTTCGATAACTTGCAAGCCGGGATATTCGATGGAAGACTCTGCTTTTCTGCAATCGATGCAAGGAAGATACACTAACATAACACCATATTTAAACCCGGGCTTGCGCGCAAAAAAAAAGCATTTACTGACCTCATATCACTTCGAACTTTGCAAAGCTGTATGCTTTTACGGAAGCTCACCTGAAAATTTCCTTTAGCACAATCTTGGCAGCTTTTTCTCTAAGCTCGATCCAAAATGAGTTTTGACCGTGAACTCAGAAGAAATCTGAAACTCGCTGCTTTGCGCTGTTGTGGTCTGCATTTATAAAATCAAATTGCAAAAACACAGCGATCACATCCAAACACCTGATGACGTCAAGGCGAAGCTTCTGGCGTGTTGTGGAAAGCTCGGTGGTGCAGCTGAACGCACTTGACATCTTGCACGTCAGCTACTAGACAACATGGGAACCGCTTGCAAAATAATATTTCGACTTAAAAATCGCTGTAAAACTTTGGTAAATAAACATTTTCTCTATTCATTGTCGACGAGCGAAATGAGTTTTCGGATGTTTTGAATTGTAAACTTGGGCGCGTTGAAATTAATTTTATGATTGAAGTATTTCAGTGGGGTTCCACGAGTTGCATAAGTAACGAACATGTTATTTCTTCTTTGCAGCTTCAATACATTGCAAAACAGACGAGAAACGACAAAAAATAGAAATCCTCTCCTAGTTACTTCTTTGAGTATTGAAAGGGAAGGGGCTAATTAACATACCCATCTGTTTGGACTAAGTCTACCGGCAATGTAGTATCAATATGAATAAATACACAGGAGAACTCTTACTGTTAAGCATTTTGCTTTCCGTCTCGAGTCGTTTTATGCGCGCTCTGATTCTTTACGAGAAAAGCAGGATGTCAGTGCGAGCTCATTCCAAAATTACCTGTTCCAAGCGTGGACAAAGAATGCTAGAGACCGCTAGAAACATTACTTTAAAAGTTGATTTACCTCGAGCAAGGGTACCTTGTAAAGCTGTACCTTTTCACAACGTTTCATGCACAAAGAAATGTACACATTTGGAAAGTTTCTCCCAATTCATTCGTGTTACAATTCCAGATCACAGCACAAGACTGGCTTCGAGGGTTAATGCTCGGGTCACTTATTTCGAAACGCTTCCTTGTCACCGTGCGTTGTACGCTAGCTATTTTTAGCCCTCAGTTTGTTAGAAAGGTCAACTGAAAAGGAACACGGGTGACTGGTGAGATTAAGGCGAGTCTGTTGTTTATTGCCGTGCGATTTCAACCGTGTAGGAAAACCACCCACACCAACTACACCGTAGTCACGTTCAAGGCGGACTGTGTGCGTTAAATTGCGGATAAACAAGCTTTTGTCAGTTTTTTTTTATGTAGAAAGAAGCAATTTCCATCGTGACATGCAAATTATTTTCTATGCCACGTCTGTAACGAGTTTTTCCGGTTTCTGAATTTCGATTGAAAATTTCGGATTCGATGCAACGTGATGCACTTAGTACCTTGTTACCACGCACAATTTAATAGAGCCACCCAACGCCACACTGCTCTAATTTCACAATAATATTCTCGACACGTCTGACTACTGTTTATAGTTTTAATTGACTATAATTTGTTTGTAATGGCCAAGAATCAATATTTCATCCCATTCTCGAGAGCATATATTGCGTGGCGTCCTTCAAGTGCACCCGTGCACGCACTTCACTGTTCGAGGCCACGCGTGGATCGTTCGCAGAATTCTTCGCGAGTGGTACAGTCTATTTGTTTGAAAAACGATAAAAGATACAATCGATTGTAGATAAAAATGAATACCCTGGCAGTTACAAATTAAATTCAGTTTTTGAATTGAAATTTTAAGTGTTTTGGGAACGAAGCCTACAATTTATAATTTAATATCATTCTCATCTTGAGGTTTATCCTTGTTGCTTTTTTGCTTGTTATAATTTCTTGGTTGTTTACGTACCTTGGCTGTTTTAATGAGATTCCTTTCCTTTGCTCACTTAAACCGGCTCTTTCCACAAACTGTTTTATTTCCTCTACCGATTCTTTGTCTTCGATCGAATGGTGCTTTAAAAATAACGTCCAAGTTTGGTGACGAAACCACTACAGGAATAGATCGAATGCGCTAAAAGAACTGCATGAACGTTCTTGCCAAGAAAAATACTTAAACGCTTCGTGTGGTTTTAAAGACGTCAAAACACGAACCGGAATGAATGACAGTAGCTTTTTGTGTGGCTCTAGTTAACGCAGGAACAGAAAAAAAGTTGCGGAAGCTACCTTTCATTGCCGGCATCACGTCGAAATTAAACTTTTTTTCTGGGAAAAGCCCTGATGACCGGTTGTTTGGTCATAAGACAGTCAGTGAGCGAATGGCGAACGAATACTAACTTCTACAGGAAAACCTAACACCGAGTGTTTAAGGAAAGGAAATTTACGATGGGAAGTCGTGAGTAAAGGCCACTTGACATTTTGGCAGTTGGCTTCCGCATAGGACTAAAAGCCCCATTGACGTTGATTGTTTTTCTTTCCCATATCAGATCATGAACAATTGAGTCATATTCACGTGCTGATAAATGCTTCATTCTTAGAAAGAGAAAGGAAAAAAAGATCTCATTATTGAATCCCCTTCGTTGTCATTGCCATCAATGTCTATTTCTGTCATGATCAGCTCTGGGAAGTTTGAAGTTAATGACTGTCTTCCTTCTCAACACATGTCCGCGTGTGAATGCATTGATACTTTAAGAGAAATTGGGTTTTCATCTCGATTTTACACCTGTTATAGCAGGACTGGAAGTCAAATGTTGTGATTTTGAAGTATATATCATTCTAAAAGTATTTGCCATCCTCGCTATTACAAAGCGAACGAATGAAAACCTTTAGTAAACGACTCCTAACTTAACAGACTTTTTTCAAAGAAATATGTTAATAAAAAAAGCAAGATAATTAAACCCTGGAGGCATGAACCTGTTTAGTCTACGAACAGTTGCACCGCCATAAACAGTTTGTTTTCTGTATATACAAAGAGCATCTGTTACTAAAGTTGAAATGAAACCGAAAAGGTCGACAGAAAACAAGCTTATGCTTTCAAATTTTCGTTGGAACTGTTTCGAATTTATCGAACTATAGATGTTTTCCTGTCAAGTGCCAAATATTCGTGCCGGCAGCTTAAGTTATCTAAATAGCTAACTAAACAAAGCCTCTTCAATTCAATGACCCTGTGTCACGCACGTGCGCTCTCATGGTCAGTCACGTCATAGTATTGCACGAGCGCGTTACGAAAGGTTGCGAAAGTAACGACGAGATCCTCCGAACTTTCCCGAACAGATGGCGAGACACGAACGTGTTGCGTGCGTGTTCGTTGTGACGTATATAACTCACTTAAAGTATTGTTTCACTTATGTTTTCATGACGAAGCCTGATTTGAATTCGATGAAATTTCAAAAGCTACTCACGAATTCGCACAACTTTACTTTGCCGTAACTATTTTACGTTTCCATTAATCAATGATTTTTTTGTTTTTCTTCAACTTGCTTTTTTTTCTGGAAGCGTTTTGAACGGGGAAACTCTACATACATGCAAAATACCCCTCTGAATAATTTACACTAAAATATAATAGGAAGTCGTCTTGAGGCGCTGACGATTTCAGTTCCTTTTCGCCATATTACTTCCCGTGGAAAAAATACTTCTTGGAAACTGTTACTACGAGCGAAAATGAAAATTTCACCCCGTCTTTCCACAGTGATATTTTTAAAAATTTAAATTCTTATTCCACTCAACGATTATTAAAACAAAGCTCTTGATTATAGTCACTTATCACAATGTAAATTTCGCAGAGTATCGCTTTCTGTCAGTTTATTTATTTGTTTACTTTTTTGGTTGATCATAAGTTAAAGCCGGTGTGAGCGATAAAATAATTCGAAATCGTTTAGAAGAGGGTAAGAAGTCGCAAACTACCTGCGGTTATGAAGATGTTTGAGAAACTGCCTGTGGAACTTTTTTGATAAGTTTTCTTGCCATTCGCCTCTCGCCTCAGGAGATATATAATTTGTTCGTGTGCTGTTTTTTTTTTTCGCAATTTTTCGCAAGCAAGAAATATATTTTTTACCTAGGATAAGAAAGTCGTTGAATGAAGTCTAAACTTGTGAATCTATGCCCGAGATATATATTAATGTTTTCCCAAGGTGAAAAAAAAAGAAAGAAGTTCTTTTGAAAGCTGCATCGTGCATACTTGACACAACAACGACTGATTGATATTTAGTGTCTCAAACGCGCAACAGCGTAAGCCAATTGACGTAACGGTTGCCTTCATTCTGAATTTTTACTGGCTGTTGATGATCGTGCGCACGTTTTCCTTGTGCTGCTTTGACAGAAAAGCGATTACACGATTGTTTAGAATATACAAAGACCGGGATTTCTCAATCTCCTTGGACTTGTCTGCTAGAAAAATTTATGATTTTTATGGTACGTGCTCTGATTGCTTTTCAAAATATAGATTTTCATTGCACGTTGGATGTCTACTCGTCGTAAGAAAAACTACATAGAAAAAAAAATACATAATAAATCTATAGCACTTCCAGGCAATTGCTAAACGTGAGTCAACAAATTTCGCACGATAAAAATTCGATATATTCAAATTAACGTTTCAATGATGATTTCGTTACTGCAAGGCAGCCCTGAAGTGATTTTACTTATCGAAGTTCCGTGCCTAGTCCGATTTCTCTTTACGGGATTACGCAAAAACGATTAAATTAACATTACAGTCACGGAAACAGTTTTTCTAGAACGTAAAGGGCAAATTGACGATTATAGCGGGTACAATGATAAAAAAGGTCATAGTATAGATATCAAACATTGCGAAATGCCTTATCCTCCCCTATGAATTTGCAGGTTGCTAAGCTTTTGCTAATCACTTACATGTTACAACCAATGAAATATTGCACCTCAAAAATACAACATCATTGGAGGAGATGTGGGTTTCCTCTACGTAAATGTAATCAAAACATTTATTATTTTTATTTCATTTGGAAATGGCAGGAACACAATTTGAAAACATTTATCCAAATTTTAGTTCTCTTTTTCTTGTTTTTTTTTTCGCTGTCTTTTCGTTGCTCATGATTAGGATGTAACGAAAATAATATAAATAAGAAATGTAACCATCATAATTGTGTACGATTGCAACGGCGTCGCGAATTCGATGATAAAGCGGTTTACGGTAGTTTATAGATTCACCACACCAAAGCGGTTTTAAAGGAAATTTATATCTAATATAATCCGGAGCTTTGCTTACTTTTACTTCGGTTAGAATGCGCGTTTTCTATATTTTCCTACCGTAAATTCCAAAAAATTGTAACTTTGCAACATAGCACGTACTGTCCACGCTTTCGATGATCTATTACAGAGTTCACTATACAATCGATGTCTAAGCTTGCGGCAAGATTTACAAAACGCTCACATCGAGCTGAAACCTACTGATAATAATTTTATACTCACATATAGGGACTTGTATCCATATGCTCTTGAAATTCAGCCACGACCATGTTTATGGTTGCATTAGACGCCGCAAAATTGAGCTTTGTTACTTACAAGCCGAGCTGTCGTTCTGACCATATGCAAATCTGTTCGTCAAAGACACCATTATCCGGTCTGACGTCATTCAAAACAAAAGCTTACGTCATCCACTTGTCAGTACGTCATGTAAAAATTGAGTCAAAATCCATGCTTTCCGCTGTTAAATCTCCGAGCAGTTTTTCAACATTGCTCAATGATGTCGTCGCTAGCTGAGGAATACATTGGAAGATTTAAAGTGGTCCGGAATATAAACTTTTGCAAAATGAAAAAGACGATAAAAAATATTGCGTGTGCCAATCCTGCGGAGGTCGGCGTTATTGAGTTCCTTCGCCCGCGTCATGCTGATCACGTGATAATCGAGATCCATGTCACCGAAATAATTGTAACGTAACATATCCTTTATCTTGGTGGTTATATTTATTTATGAAGTGATAAATCGTAGCAAAATCATTCGTAGCTGTTACTCAAACAGGCAATTGTCGAAATCTTATATCACAACTGATAACTCGGGCCGAGAAAAACAAAGTACACAGAATAGGGATGAATCGAATGTAGCTTGGTTTTTTTCCTTTTTCTTTTAATTACCAGCTGACAGCGTGAGTTTATAACTCTATCTGTCATCTCGGGTTTAGTTGAGTTATTGCGTTGGAAAATTAATAAATGCAGTGTTTACCTCGTTACAGCTGTCTGTAGCGCTAAAAAATAATAAAATAAAATAGATTTCTCAGTGTTAAAGCTGCGTAGGCCGAGCATTTTTACACATTTTGAACTTCAAACAGAAATAAATGAAAAGCCAACTAAATTCATCACAGGCACATTTCTGCCACGAGTTCTCTTCAGTTTAGGTGATATTAACCGTTATCCGTTTCATTCGATTTTAGCATGAAAAATGGATTTTAGGAGACACATTTCGTTGACCAAATGGAACGGGAAAAAACACTTGAATGTGTAAAGAAGCTGGTTCTAATCATCGGAAGTTATGAAGTTGTAAACCTTTTCCGCAAAGGAACTTCAATTCGTCGGAAACTATGAGTCATCCCGATTTATGTCAGCACCAGGAAAAAATAGCAAACCTATCATGACAGTGTAGGACGTTCGTTTGTTGTACTAATTTCACTGTAAATTATATCGAGGATGTAATCCACACCGTGATTGGTTGTCTTCTCGTTTTGCATGGGGCCATGTAAATGCGATTGTGACGCATTATGTCAGTGACGTAGTTTATATAGTCTGATGCAAGTTAGGGAGAAATTGACAGTAGTTCTATGTAAAACCTCGGCTCGATTTGATATAACCTTTGAAATTCTGCCAAAGGTTCTCGAGTTTACTATGCTAGACGAAACCAGCCAATAACACACACACACCTGTGAGTACAGAAGTGCCAACTATTTCTTTTACGTTTCCATCACAGGTCAGTCAAAATATCATCACTGTTTACTAAACTTGTCTGCTCGCCACGTCACCTTGCTACATTTTTAATCCAGCTAAGCCCGAGAAACTGGTAACTTAGTATATATTGGGAGCTCCACATGCAATTGCACTGTAAGATTCCGAAAATACCCCCCCCCCCCCCCCGCCCAATTAAAAAAGCCCACCCCCATCCCCCAAATTAAAACAAACCTTCCAAATCTCAGACGCAAAGTTCCTTCCGAAAAGAAGCCCCAACGGGCTATAGCTTTCCAATTATAAGCTCCTATTTTAAGAGTCTCAAGACTCAAGGGGCAGGGGGGGGGGGGGGAGGGGGGGTCAGCCTTTACGGTTGACGGTTAAATGTTAGTGAGTTTGACGGTGGACGGTTAAATTTTAGGGCTTTTGACGATTGACGATTGTCAAAAGGATATTTCTTGTACGAGTTGAAGTTAATATTTCCTTTTGTGCTTCTCAATATTTACTTTTGTGTTCTGGGGGTTGTTTTGGCATTTGAATCATGTTAAGGCGGGGGTACACCTGAAGCCCGTTTTTTTTCTTTCACCGCTAAAATTGGTTTAATGCGAATATCTCGTCCGCGTTTCAAGCAATCCAGAAACTCTATGCTCATTTCACAAAGCTATGTTTAGCGCGGTTTTGTAAATGTTTGGGTAATTTTTGGGAACGTCTGGGAAGAGATAGTTTTTCTCAAAGGATTAGTAAAAATTTGAGAAATAAGAAATATTATAGATCTAATGTGATTTTAAAATTAGAATTTGAAGATAAATTAGTTATATGGTCACCCAAACAGTCCCCTGACGACTGGGGCGCTCTTGCGTGGGGGTCAACTGTCTGTTGGTGTTTCAAAAATAATTTTCTTTCTTCTGTCCCTTGCTTAAACCTCTTAAAATTTCACTCAAAATCGGGTGTACCCTTACCTTAAATTTTAACAACGTGCTCCAAGACTTCTAATAAATTTTTTTATCAATGCAGTAAATCATTAATAAAATATTAATATTTTGACACAGGAAATACTATCAGATGGAAAGTCCATAAAGTGACCTTGGGAGCATGGAAACTGGTTTACCAATTAAAACAATTCTTTGAGATCCAAAAGTCCGAGATGAGCAGCTGAAATCGTGAGATTTGAAAGACCTTTTTGACGGTTAACGGTACAAATTACACTTTTTTCAGTTGACTGTTGACGCTTAAACTTTAGGCCGTTGGATAGCTGAGGGTTAACCCCATGTTGAGATCTCCTTGTAAGGCTTGTTTTGTATTTGACGTTGTTAGGGAATGCTCAGAGACTTGCTTTGGGTTTCATATCGTTTTGTTTAGAGAGTTTTACTATGTGGTATTTTGATATGCGGATGAAAAAAATTAAGTCAGAGTATCCCGTCCAAATAGAAACCCAGACATTTTTGAAATGCCATATTCCGTTCAAAAATAAGCCTCCCACCCCTCTCCCGTATATAACTGCCTGAAAGGGACGTTGAGCAAATATGACGGCCGAGGACTTATTTTCGGAATTTCACGGTAGTTTGTGCTCAGGTCTCAAGCAAGAAGAAAATAACAAGTTTGACTAGACTACTCTCTTGAGGTAGTTATGAGTTTGTTTCGTTAGCACTTAACTAATTGGTATAATTCGGGATTATTCTGCCCTCACAACTGACCCAAAACCCTTTAATAAGAAATAAAAGCATTAAATTTCCCTCTAGTACTTCCCGAGGTCGTGAATTGACATTGGTGACATTCAATATGAAGAGGAATAAAACCAGCACGTCTGTGGAGATATTTTTGGCAGCCATGTACGGAAGCATGTAGTCCCTCCATGATTAAAAAAGAAAAACTTACCCCGGACTACACTCCAGCGCTCCATAAAACAAAAAAAAAATGCCAGGAGCAATGAAACAATTTTACCCTTATCTATATTGCTATTACGGCTCTTAGACCTCTTATAAATCATTAAGTGGAATCGAATTTAAGTTGGTTGGTTGGTGCGAAGCCCTGACCATTTGATTCGTAGTACCGTGCTATGAGCGAAAAAAAGTTGCTCTTCGCTTCATGGTAAGAACATTTCACCAGGAAGTTTATGTGAGCAATATTTATTGAAATTAGCACAGTAGCATCTTAAATAGTTTGCTTTATTGCTTTTGCTCAACCCCCCGCCCCTCACCCCACCCGTCCCCCGCGTTCAACCCAACTGTTATCTACAACCATGCACATTGCTATCGGGTCATAATTATACGCTGCCTGATAAATAAGTTTATAATTTAGTAGAAATGCAAGATATGATAAAGGTGATTCGCTGGAGACTGATTCATCGACACAGAATGCGAAAGAACGTGCCCACGTGAGGATGGTGCAATTATGTACAAGTAAAACTACACGTACCTCCTAGCTTTACGTGATGTAAAGGATATAGGAAAGCCTCATATACACAGGCGACTTTAGCCAAAAGAACGTCAGCGAGCGTAGGATGATAGATCAGTGTCGCGTGGGAAGTCTTTGCGAGAGTCACTTCGAGTAGATATGGAGAGACTGATGGACTTGGCGGTATTAAGACCCCTATTGCGGCGCTGGTCATTGAAAATATGCCACAAAGTAGGCGGATCAAAGCAAACCGTGTTTTGTTGAGCCGTAAAATTAAAACAATTTGTAATAATATTGGCTTCTGTCTGTCTCGAGGGACAATAACATACTGCGCCGATTAACAGTCGGTTGTAAAGCTGCAATGTCTGCAGCTTCCATGCAGCTGCTCTGCATGGGTTTCCAACCTAATCTCATGTAATCTTATACATCAGCAGGCCTTGCTTCAAGTTACTATTTAGGAAAAAAAACCTCAGTGTAGTGTACTGTTGGAAATCAACGGATCTGATTGGTTCTCCAACTGTTTCCTATTCACTGAAAGAAAACGATTGAGCGTTCGTTGCTCCTTGAAGGGACAGTTTTCTTCATTTGTGGCTTAAAGTACATAAAATTGTAGGTTGTTTGGACTGTAATCTTTTAGAGGCTCTACTAAAGCAATTAGACTTCTCGCCCCTTTATTTTCTGAGCGATAATCAACTCGGCTGACTCTGCCTCGCTGACTATTCGCTTATAGAAAACGAGGGCGAGAAGCTAGTCTAATTGTTAAATAAGCGTCAAATACACAATTCGCCTACGTACTCGAGCCAAACGCTGTATTTAACAACTAGAGTACCGGGTATAGTTCTCCCGTGGACGAGAAGCTGTTAAGCTGTTAAGTCAGTCGTAAAATGCCCCAGCATTTTTGTCAAGATGCCCTAACAAGTTACAAATTTCCATTTCTAATCCTACGCAGAGAGTGGCACTGTGAGATTAAAACGTTTTGTTCAAACGTGAAACCTCGTCAAGCGATAAATGATGAATTTTGTTTCTGCTTTCCAGGATAGCAAGAACTGACTTTCAAATAATGAGTCGCGGGCTTAGAGCCAAAGGACCCTATCCCAAAATTAATAACCAAGAATTGCCTATTTTGCTAACAAATTCTGAGAAAAGAACCGATATTCTCTACGCTATCCTCTCATAGAAAAAGGCCGTTCTATTTATCGGCAGAGAATAATGAATGGCTATGAAGTATATATATCGATTAACAGTATATGTCGGACAAATGTTGTCAAACCTCGAATTTTTACCTCGTATGGGGTGTCGTATCGACGCTATTTCGTTTTATTTATAGAATACCCGGACTAAATATTGGACTATTTTCGGGCCCAATTTGCGCACGTGGTACTCCAACGCATAGGAAAACAAACGCCTCTGCTCAAATATTGGGTGTTTGGTCACGAGAACAAGCAGTCTAGCTAAAAGTTGTTGAAAATTCAAAATAAGTAAGGGGTGTAACTACAGAATGACAGTACTAAGTAGTTTATGTTCGCTGTACTCGCTTAATTTCTCTTCACGAAAAACAAAGCGTCCGCAGTAACAGTGAAGGATTTCCATGGCACTGAGTTTTGTCTTGGCCGGCAAACTTAGTCAGTATTATTCTGCAATTTTCGAGAACTTAGCATAATTGTATGACTGAACAGGAAATTTCTAAACTTGCTTTCCAATCCAACACCTACTAGACAAGACGTATCGGCGATTTTCAATCGCGGTAACGGTTTCACGACGTAAATGTCTGCTGTTGGACAAGTTTAACTTCCATTTAATCAAAATTGCTACAGTACCTAAAAGTATTTTTAGATCAGCATATTGCTATAAAATTTATTTTAATATACTCCGACACGAAACGGTTTAATTTGGGGAGTATTGCGTGTTTGGAAGAACAGGGCATAAATTGATTTCACACACGATGTAAGATAAAAAACCAAAAAGCACCAAAATTAACATTTGCAAATGTTTCAGGGTGTCCATAAACGAAAGATTAACCGCAGTTCAAACTATTTAATGCTCTCATAAAAGGCAGAACTGAAAAGAAAACATAAGGCTGTATCCACTTAGCAAAGCAGCGAATAGATAAAAAAATTGCATGACTAGTTATCAAAATCATATGTCATTTTGTATAATCCCTGTGGCATTAGCTGAATCAATCCGTGTGGATGTTTAAATCGAATTTGTATTTTTTTCCCAACTAAAACAGGCAATGGATAGCACTTTATACTGGGGTCTGTTAAACCAACAATTTTTCTTCTATATCCTGGTCATCCTGAAGTCCCGAGGGATTATTTTAAATGATTTATCTTGGAGCTATGCAAAATAATATATATATATTTTTTTTCAACTAAGGCGGGCAATTGATAGCACTTTATACTGGGGTCTGTTAAACCAACAATTTTTCTTCTATATCCTGAAGTCCCGAGGGATTATTTTAAATGATTTGCCTTGGAGTTCCGCAAGATAATAATTTGTTTTCGTGAGTTTCTCTTCGAATAAAAAACTTATTCGATAGCAAACTTAAATATTCTGCTAGCCATGGGAGAAGTATCTGTGGAGTTTGTGTTCCGTGGCAGTTAGGATTCAAAATGCATAAACGCTCCATGCCTTATGCAATTTTTAACGAAAAAACGTCTCCTCTCTTTAGTTTCTTCCAAGCTTTTTGGAACAAGAGTTTAAGCTTCTAATCCGCCCATACATTGACGTTTTGATTCGCAGCGCGTTGTGATATTTCAGATATAGTTCAAGCTGCCTCCTGCTCCATTTTTCCAGCTATTCAGTGAAGTCATCATCCGACTATTGTCACTACTGCAATAAGTTGCTACCATGGTTGTTTGCCAAAGCTTTGCTGGGGCTTTGTGGTTGCTTTTGCAGTCCATTTTAAATTAACGCAGAAACTCATAAGGGGTTGAACAACACTTATGGGTTTCTTATAAAGGGCATAACCAAAATTATTAAGTAAAAAAAATCACACAGAATCAAAAGTTTAATGGTATGACTAAGTTCCAAATCATAAACAAAGTAAAAGTCGATTTTCAGGGATAATCAAAATCAGATGTAAGTCATAACACCAAGAGTTTAAGTCGACCAAAGCTAAATCGTACCGCAGAGTCAAGATCGATTTAAAGGCATAATCAAATCGAAAACCATAACTAAAATGTCAAAGTCAAATTAATGGCAAAACGAAATGAATCACAGTTGGCTTAAAGGCGCAGCCAAAGTCAAAATAATACCCAGAGTCATAGTTGATCATTTAAAGCCATAACTGAATTGAAAACCATAACTAAAGTCAAAGTCAATTTAAACCAAAGGAGACACAGTCGATTTAATGGCACCACCAAAGTCTAAATCATAGCAAAAGTAACTGACTGAAGTCGATTTTTAGACATCACTTAAGTCAAAATCATACCCAGAGTGAAAGTCAAAGACAATTTTGTTGAAGACAATAAAGCCAAAGACAATTTATTGGCAAAACCAAAGCAGAAGGCGCGCCGAAATCAAACTCATAGCCAAAGTAACTGAAGATGATTTTCTAGTGACCAAAGTCACACTGATACCCAGAGTCAAAGTCGATTTTCAGACATAACCAAAGTCAGAATTATTCCCGGGATGAAAGTCGAAGACAATAAAGTCAAAGACAATTTATTGACAAAATCAAAGTGGAAGGCGCGCTTAAGTCAAACTCATAGCCAAAGTAACTGAAGATGGTTTTCTAGTGACCAAAGTTACACTGATAACCAGAGTCAAAGTCGATTTTCAGACATGACCAAAGTCAGAATTATTCCCGGAGTGAAAGTCGAAGACAATAAAGTCAAAGACAATTTATTGGCAAAATCAAAGCAGAAGGCGCGCCAAAGTCAAAATCATAGCCAAAGTAAGATGATTTTCTAGTGACCAAAGTCACACTGATAACCAAAGTCAAAAACGATGATAAGGCATAACCAAAGTCAGAATTTAAAGTTATAACCAAAAGAGTCACTGAGAAGTAAAAGTTAAAGATCTAAAGGCATGAAATGACCAAATTCAAAATCACGGAGAGTCAAAGTCATGTGGAGGCAAGACCGAAATCAAAAGCCAAATTCCTGCCCAAAGTTAAAGTGGATTTAACAAAGTGGAAATCATTACCACAAGCCAAAACATACGCGGAGCCAAAGTGGATTTAACGGTATATATAACCAAAGTCCAAGACGATTTGAGGGCATAACGAAAGTCATAACGAAAACTAACGCCAGAGGCAAACCTAAAGTCAAAAACATAAATCAAGTCGCAGTCAAACCTAAACTCAAAGTCATGACCAAATTAAGTCATAGTCAAAACTAAAGTTAAAATAATAACCAAGTCGAAGTTAAACCTTAAAGCAAGGTCATAAGCAAAGACAACCAAAAGAAAGTCAAAGACACACCCAAAGTCAGTCAACATGATACCGAAAGCGCGAAAGTCAAAGTTGAATTCATACACAAAGTGCAAATCGTCAAATCTTTTCCGTGCTTTTACCATGCAATTCGACTGCACGATCTTAAGACCATCCCGATTACTTCTTATAGCTTGCTTATTTACTTTCTTTATGAGTAAACTGCAATGCTTTAAATGAACGCCCTTAGATTCACGATTCCTGATCCGCACGTGAGACCAGCCCGTTATTATTATCTAGCCTGGCTACTCAGTCAGTATGGCGACTGAAGATCTATTTCCGGAGGTCAACAAATCGCTTCTCTGTTCTAAAGTGGTTCTTGTTCTTTTCGATCTAAACAATAGGTCGATGAACGGAATTTGTGGCAGCGCAGTTTATGCATTCACTTTTCGATCTTTTGCGTAAGAAATGTGCTCTATGTAACCAGCATCAACCGTATACTGGTCCAAAAATTAAATCACTGACTTACTGTTTGATGGTCTTCGATGGAAAGTAACCAAAAACAAGCTACTGGCTTTACATTTCCTGTACTGTCCTCTAACCACCCACTTGGCTTCGAGAAAAGTTATGAAAAGCCGGCCGCTTTCGAATCACATCTGTATCTGTTTCGGCATATTCACACCAAGTCTGCTGGGACCAACGAGCTGCATCGCAGCGCTGTTCCCGTTTAGCTGTTATTTGTTTTGAGATTGCCATAGCAAAAGCTGGGCTAAACTCGAGACGTGCGTGATTCCATTGGCGGGCCTTTTATCTGTGTTCGTTAAATTAGAATATTAGTCATGTAATTTGTTATATAGTTACAGCTCTTCACCCGGTTATGTATTTGAGTTGACTTATATCAGCCTGACTGTTCCTCTCTCCGCAAAAATCAACATTTCTTATTTCAATTTCGGAGGAATGCAACTGCACTGTGAAGCGAAGTCTAAAGGAAATAACGATTTGTCGAAGAAAGGTACTAACTTTTCTCTTTTAATTCAAAGTGGACTTTTCAAAACGAAAGGCAGCATTTTAAAATCTTGCGGAAAATTCTTCACATATTTCACACGAACACGAGTTAACATAAGATACCAAAAAAAGTATTCTGAGGGGTGGGGAAGGGTATTTTTGAGCACATATGACGAGTTCTGGCTCTTGACATTCAAGTGCTTATACGATGTTTACTCCGTTGCCATGGTTGTAACAGATCATTATGCTTCCTGTGTAACTGAGCAGCAGAAAGTGCTCTGTTACATTTTTGATAAGGTGGCATGAAACGAACCAAAAAGTTAAAAAAAAAACTTTAAATATATTCTTCCCTATCTTAGATTTTTAGGACCCATTGTATAATTACCTAAAAGCTTTCAAAACAGTTCAGGTTCAACATTGAAAACATGCAAAAAAATCTAAATTTATTTTTTTAAATATTGACTGAAAACTCCATGCAATCAACACCATGCTGTACCGTTCGATTTGAATGGCCACAAGCAAAGGTTTCATCCACAAATTTATAAGTAAGAATTACTTTGGAGAGCATAATAAGCAGCGCTGATGAAAGTAAAGATTAAAGATTAGAACTACCTTGAACAGTGTAGGAAACTGCACCACACAAAAATAATGAAACGTAACTTCATTTGAATACAAAAGGTCACACATCAGAGTTTTATCCTAACAGACTAAAGGCATTCATGAACTTCACTAAATGATGCTAAGTTTCACTCTGAGAGTAAATTGAAATACCATTAAGTATTCTATTTGAGCATGGAGGTATAGTTCAACAGTTATGCAGTAAAAATGTGCCTTTTTCTGGCCAATAGGACCATTTGGAAAGCTGTAAATTCAACAAGGTTCATCAACTTCGTCCTACCTGTAAAAGACTGGTGTAAGCTTACCCAAGTTCCAAGCAAACGTGTTGGCTTTTTGTTTGCAGTTTCACTGCAATGTAGTTGGATATAATTTTCGGTGTCGTATATATCCCACTGATACAGGCACTCAACTCAATATCGTATCGTGATAGTGCGTTGGTCCTTTCCATTATCTCGAGGCATTTGATGTTTATAGATTAATTATCTTGTTCTCGATCCCAGCTATATTGCATCGTGGTACATACTGAGGCGTGGCTGATCATGTCCAAGGGAAAGAAGGTCGTTTTGAGACCCAGAATCTGGATTTTGTCGTTGTGTTGATCTCTTGAGTAAGGAAGTTTTATTTACTCTCACACTGAGGGAAATATCCGACGAACTAGCAAGAATTAATATAACCATACTTCTAGCTGATTCGTGCTATAAAAGCCGGTTTTGTGATGGTCGGCTTACCGTGCAGTAAAAAACAACAAACAAACAAACAAACAAAATTAAAACTGTTTGCTCTCCATTTACGAAAACTGAAACAACAGTATTTAGCAAATTATAATTAAATAGCTCGAAGAGATAAAGCATACATAAGTAAATGAATGAATTGTTTAGAAAATTAAACGCCTTATTTTAATGCTTCAAATAGAAGTTGAATTGGACTCTGAGTAGGGAACCATCGTCAATATTTGCTGCATATATAATTGTGCGGTAAACAAGCGATTTAATGCTTGGTTTACCGGGCAATAACAAAATAACTTTAGAATAGATATGGAAGAATTTACGCGTTCAATGCATCGCGGTTACAAGCTTTTGTCTGATCCAAGGCTTTGTGTCACGTCCTTTTTGGAGAAATTCGCCATACTATACTACGTTACCTCGTAAAATTATTAAAGGCGTGACTATTCTTCTATATAGATGCTTTAACCCGTGCTAAAGGCACGATAAAATAGCCGGAAAGTAAACACAGACAGACAACTATTGCTGTTTTCATGTGCATGCAATAACTACTGATTCTGGTCTTCTGTCAATATGGTCAGTTCCGATCTTATTGAAGATCTTTTATTTTCCTGTACTGACTAACTTTCAGCAAGTAAATTAAGTAAACTGTGCTCGACCAGAAACGATTACAGTAAACTAAGATGTTTTAAGCTGTCGTACGCAATAAAAAGACGATAAAATATCAAGCGTTTGCATTAATATTCAATGTGTGGCAACGATATATCAATTTAGCCGGGAGATGAAAAGTGCAATCAATTTTACTCCAAGACAGCCCTTATAAAAATCCCTCGCAAAAAAAAAAAAAAAAAAAAAAAAACTTTAACGCATGCTCTTTATGAGCATCATCCGTCGCTGATTTAAAAACAAATCCACAGTTTCCAAGGATCGGAAAAAGACAGCTTTGCATTGCTCCGACAGTTTCATGTAGATTTTTACTGTCAAATCAGCATTGCTCCGAAGATAATTAACATTAAACCGAGCACGTACATGGTACATCATACAAGACTGTTCAATTGCCCGCAAGTGTGATACGAAAACCACGACATTGTGAAAGCTAAATCGAAAGTTTTGCGCCATGAGGAAGTGAACTTTTCTTACCTTTCAGTACGATACAGATCGCCGAAGTCGATCGGCCACTCCATAATATATGTCTTGTTCAGTCACTCATTTCTTTGCAACGTTGCCTTAAAAATATAGCTCTGTGACCTAATCGCCAATCTAGTCGCTAGCTTTGCCCCTTCCACAGCTAAATACTACCCAGAAACAAGCTGTTTCAATCGTCGCACGAAATTCTAGATTCTACAACGCATTATAATCAAGTTTGTCTAGAATAATTATTCCAAACGTTTTTGTTGCAAGCGTCTCCACGCCCACGCGACACAGAAAAAAATTCTGGATGACGTTTATCCTCTGGCAATTATCGAAAGAAAAATAAATAGCTAGCAGCTAAGCTATGCCAGCACAATAGCCATTATTCGTTGCATCCTTTCGCGAGAAGAATGAGCTTCAGATTTTAGTTCACAACTAATTTTAAAACCGACAGCTTTGTTTTATTTTTAAGGTCTTCGCATGAACGGCTGAACAGCGATGCCCGAAATTAAAATTGTTGGAAAGAAATGAAAGCTTGCAAGTACTTTCAAGTGGTGGTTTCATCTTCGCAGAAAGCGAAAACTAAAGCGAGTGCTAAAATGGCCTTTGGAAACTAAGTAAACTAGGTACTCGATGGCGCCGTGTTTTTGTGTTTACTAGAAGAAATTTGTTTGCGGTTAGTTCAATTTCCAAGTCGATCGAGAGGGAAGAAATGGTCGTAGTGCATTTCCGGAATTTAATTGCTGCGAAAATGTAAATGATATTGTTCATTCAGACAGCTAAAGACATCAATTCTTATGTTTGTTGAAACGCAATTAATGAACATCATTTTCACCTGCCACCGTCGAAAAGGAACAAAAACAACATGAGTCTTTTGTCCGTGCGTTTTAACGCAAGGCGTAAAATATATCTTCTGCCAGCGATGTAAAAACGCAACGATTTGTTGTTTACCACGTTGCAGTTTCAGAAGCGTTTGTTAGTTCTTTACACAAATTTACCAAAAATGAAACTTTGTTTGTCAATGTAATATCCGTGTACAATTACAGTTGACAAATTGGTCACGTGACAAAAGGCGCTTCCGCGCAGCCGCAAGTCGAGGCTCACTCAAATTCCCGGATGAAGATCTCCTACACTTTAAATAGAGTTATCACTAAGTACATCGAAAATTCACTTAAGTTTTTAGTCAGAATGTTAAACTTTAAACTTTCTGCAAGGCTGTTCCTTTAGCATATTCTGAAAATCAGTGCCACTAACTATTTGAAAGATTTTTGTTTGAGCAGATCGAGTTATTTGTTTTGAAGATAAAGCGTTTTGAAATTTGAACAGCCTAATTCAAAGTGATATGAAATGCTTTGAAACCAATAGTCCACATGTAAAAGCAATTTAGATTTAAGCACGACAACTGAACATTAAGACACTACCTCTCTGGAACCTATATTTTTATTCGCCCGCTGTAAACACTTCCTCTATTGTTATTCAGGGCTAGGGGCATTGTTATGGCCCGTCACCTTTTGTTTTAAGAACCAATGAAGTAACTCGTTTCGAGAGGTAGTGGGCGAACTGCATGAAACACTCCAAAGTGAAAACTCATGTCATTCGTAGCAAAATCTCACACCTGCAATGTACCAAGACTTTGACTTTTATTTATTTTGTTTGTGTCTGTTTGTTTGTTTGTTTGTTTGTTTTGCTAAGGATAGATATATGTTTTTTTTTGCGGGCTGGGAGGTCCGCATAGTGAAAACTATCACCGAGGTCTTGAAAAATGCTGCCGGAGACTGTAGGCCGAGGGCAGCATTATCAGTTTTTCAATATACGGAGTGACTCTGAGCCGGCGTTTTTTATTTTTTCGCTACTTTAATTTGTTGTGTTAACCCTACGAGGATTGTGTTGCAAAATCTGTTCGTTTTTTATGCTCACATCCAATGTTGGTTCGATCGCTAAGCTGCGGCAAGAGCGTAGAACGATTTGTTTCAGGCTATAACAGCTTATTGGCAAACAAAATAAATTCGCTAAAATGCCCAGTGAACAGTATTCACGGAAACGTTCATCAGAACAAAGAAAGGCATCTGAAATAATAAAGAAAAAACACAAATGTAAAACCAAAACAGAGCATAAAAATACGTCACGAAACACTTTGAACTCCATTTTGGCTTGTGCGTTCTTCAATTAAGTTATTCAAGCTTAGTTCTCGGACTGAAAAGAAGTTACAACACACATTTTCTAGCGTGAAAGCAATTTAAGCAGTTCCATTTTTTAGCGTGAAAAAAAAAAGCTAAAAAATGCAATTGCTTAAATTGCTTTCATACTGCGAGGATCATTTTATTTGTTTCATAATTTATCCACAGTTCATGTATGTCTTTCATATATTCATAATGACGTGCACATTTTCCAGCTGTTCACATTTATATTTAACGAATTAACAACTTCTGCGTTGATTCCCACAGTATTAAAATAATAGCGGAGCTCCCAGCTGCCGGAAGAGCCGCAGAGAGAAAACGTATTTGAGAGAAAAAAGTATTTGAGAGAAAAAGAGAAAGAGAAAAAGTTTTTGAGAGAAAACGTAAGTTTATATCTAAACAGATAGTGCAACATGGCATGGTTTGAAATTGGCACGTTGAAGTCGCTTTATAATAGTATCAAATTCTAGAATACGGCTTTTTTAGAATGTAATAGTGATAAAATCAGCTGCAATAGCTGGGTAATACATGGTGTAACTATTGCAGACAGCTGATCAATAAAATATTATAAACCTGAACTCAACAATTTATTAGGACTCACAATTATGACCGCGATTGTGCACCGGCTTCCACTCACGGGAAGAACACCTTTTCTCTTTTGTTCAGACTCTTGCAGGGGTCTTGCTTCAAATGATAGAAAATGCACTAAGCCAAAGACAGACATAAACTAGCAATGGCAGCGCCTGAAATCAGGCCAGTCGGGTCTAACCTGTTAGTAATTCGCTTGAAAGACTATTCGTTTGGTTATTGGCTAATTGTCGAGCTTCCAGTGATCATTTGTATACAGCGTCCCGATAACTACTCGTCTATGCTTTCACATGTCACACCCAGGGTGCTTACGTGGTCCACTGTAAATGTTCGGTCCTGTAAATGGAGTATGTAACTACCTAGCACTAGAAAAGATTTATGGCGTGTTGATGATTCTTCGGATTCGTTACGGAACGCGAGCTGAATTGTAAGGTTTTTGTATGTTGTTTTCTTAAAAATTATCTCACACAAGAAGGGTCACCAGCACCCCAGGACCCTCCCCCCCCCCCCCAACATGGCTACGCCCCTGAAATAGAAAAAACACACAGCGGTGAAAAACACGACAAGACAACGCATGTCGGAAAAAACTGATTAAAAAAACTTCTGATCATTTTGACATAAATTTTAGCAGCCAGATGGTCAGATTTACAATTGTAAAATTAAGTAGGCTTTGTTTATTCGTATTTTAAAACTAGCCTAAAATGAAAACGCTGGCAGTGAGCAACACTTCTTTACTAGCCTTGCATGAATATGTGTTTATATATTCCCCCCGCAGATTTGAAGCTAAGTCTATATTTTTTCCGCAGACTGACGCGGCTCGCGGGAAGAAAAATAATAGGCAAAAAAAAATAATAATAACTGAACACTTTCTAGCCAATGCCAGCCACATCCTTCAAACTTCGCGAATGAAAACTTTTGCCTAGTACGTTTAATAAATTGTCCAGAATTCAATTTTTCATAAAAAATCATTTGCGATCGGATTCCCATACAAACACTGTAATTTCTAACTGCGTTGCCTACGCGTCAAGGTGGCGTCAAAAACCGTGATAAGACTTACTTCCTTGACCTCTGACGGCAGGCAGAATGGGCCAAATCGGTCGAAGTTACGGAACGCGACGCGCAAAATTCATTCGACCGTACATTGCAGCGACTTAAATGATTACCCGCATTGTAACCTGTGCACAGCATACGAAAAGGTATTCAAAAAAGACGTTTTTAACATACCGTAATGGACTTTTTCTTATCATTCCACTGCTATCGGCGTCCTCATCGAGTTCGCTAATCGTCTTTAAATGCATGTACCAGGCAGAAGTGAGAGAAATACCCTGGAAGGTGTGCTGCCTCAGCGAATGCTTTAGTTTTTTGCTACTGATTAGCTCAATTTTGCCGAGTGTTTTTGCAAGGCCATAGCATGAATGACGTCAAATAAAGCTGACGGATGTACGTCATATTCAAAATACTTCGAACGAAGTTTCCATAGTAACGACTCCCGGAAGCTACTTCTTTCGCTACTTCCCGGAAGTGTAAGGGTAATGGCACTAGCTGTAATTTCCGAAATTTGTTTGGAGGCTCAGGGTGAGGTAAAACGGGCGCACTTCATTCTGAATAATTTCATATCGTTTTATTATAAATTATAATTCAGCTTTGCACTGAGCAAATTGCAAAAATCGAAATCCACAAGACCGGAGTACTATAGGCCATTTCCGAGTTACCTTTTGCCTCTGTGTCAAACGAGTCTCCGTGCGAAACCGTTCATATGAAAATGAGTTTCACCTGCACGTCCATTTTCATGCAAATCAAACTCATTTTCATTTGTGAAAGGACTCGTTTTTTTTTTTAAATGAGGCAAAGGGTTCCCTGCTAGCAGAGGCTCTTTTCCTGGTGTTCGCTGACGGGAGAAAAGAGACCTCTGCCATGGGTCGAAAATGGCTATATTGAGCATGCGCCGTGGCTCAGCGACCGAGCCGGCCGACCAAGCCATCGCGTGATATTCGTAGCACGTCAAACTGGCGCGAAAAACCCACGCAGATGGCGCGTTATGTCTCACACCCCGGTTAACTCTCCGCCAAGAAAACAGAGGTGAAACAACCACAACAAGTGGGTTCGATGGCAGAATTTTCACCTTCCCCGTTCGTGCAACAAGTACAGCAACCTGGTAGATGAGAGTTTTCCCTTGCCCGGTCGGCAAGCACGCAAACGTGTCTCGCCCGTTTAAAAAATGAAACAAAGCCTTGAACTGCTCATCACTCAATTTTTTTACCTTTCCATCGTCGAGGTTATCCAAAACGGAAGAAAGCAAACTTTCTAACTCTTTACGATTGAACTCTTTCGAGCACGCCGACGAGCACGCCATGTTTGCAATGTGGGCTCAATAAATGACAGCGGAATTAATGAAAAGAAATGCGCGAGACGCAACGGGCTCAAGTTGCGGTCAGCGAACAACGCAAGGAGCATGCGTTGTCAATAGAGCCGTCCAAGACTTTTCCAAGACTGTGGACGGCGGTTGAATCAAAGCCATTTTCGACCCATGGCAGAGGTCTCTTTTCTCCCGTCAGCGAACACCAGGAAAAGAGCCTCTGCTAGCAGGGAAGGCAAAGGGCCACTCGGAAATGGTCTGTTGCACAATTTGAATTCTAAGGTTTGTAAAACAGGAGGTTCATAGTCATTTTACTACAAACATAGCATACCTAAGATCAATTTTCAGCCAGAACCGGATTCAGCCGAAACGCATGAAAATCTGGCCTCGCTCGTGTATGATATGAGGGGCAACCGCTCCATACGGAATTGGCGATGTTCAGGGCCTGGTTGTTCGAAGAGTAGTTGGTACAAACCTTAGGAAATTGTGTACCATTCATTAATTTTTCCCGTTCTCAGTCTCCCTTCAAAGGAAATTTAATAACAGGGATCAAAGGGCGCTTACCGTTGGCCAGAACTGGCCGGCCACACCGGTATATTCGAGACCAGATGTTCAACTCGATATCTCACGAGTGAATACAGCGAATGAGTGAGATATTGAGATTGAACACGAGAAGATCAATTTCGTATCTCCAAGCTCCCATGTATTATTCTATTTATTATATAAATTTAGCTCAATTCTAACAAAAGGCGAATATTCCAAAGGTCATATCAGGACACATGTGTTTGATACGATATCAGAACACGTGTTCTGATACGACACTTCTCAGTGGCCAAAATCCCTATAACACACTGAAGTTTATATAATAAAAAATACTATACACCGTTGGGGTGGACTTGTACTGAATAAAGATACGCGCCCTAAATTGCAAATGGTAAGCGCCATCTCTTTCATCCAGTTTGCTGTTTTTAAAAACACTTATTGCAATTGGTATAGGATTTAATGGAGCCGAAACCAATTATAGGAATGCTAGCATTTTAGGTATCCTACTGATGAACGGTTACGACAATTAGATATTTACAGGAGCTACTATTGTGTTCATGGTTTGTCTGTCCCCTTTGAAACCTCAATTTCTTCGTTTTCCCAAAGTTGTTTTACACATTCCACTTCACAAACTGAATAGATTCTCATTCACGTAATCGCAAAAGTGTGAGCAACTTCAGAATACCCGGTCACTTTAAAACGTTCTTAATCTACTGCTTCCGTGATACCGCATTACGGAAAGAAAACGTGCGATTTTCATGTCAAACTTCCGCAGTCCCGCAGTCCCGAAGAAGTGTAATTCCTGCTTCTGTAAATTACGACGACTACGGGACTGCAGGACCAGCATTTGAAGGACGCATATGAAGTGGTCGGGTATTCTGAAGTATTCTGAGAGTTGACTGGAGAGAGTCAAACGATAGTTTTCTTCAGCCGTCATTGACTACATGTCAAATGAGTCGAGTGCAGGTAAAAGTAGGTATCATTTGCCTCTTAACAAGCGAAAACGTTTGTCAACTCTCATGAAAACTTGGGTTGCTTCAAATTCAAGAACACACGAGTCAGAGGACAAACGAAAGCGATAGATTGAACTTACACCAGCTCTCGTTTTTGTTCAAGATCCTATCCTAAATTCTCATATCCCTTCTAATTGGATATGCTATAAAAGGGCAAGGAGTGATTGTAAATTAATCAGTGTTCCAAGATCGTATTCACGGCGTTTCTCTGTACTTGAGTAAGTGAATGTTCTCCTTGATACTCGACAAAAGGCTTTCAGGTGTTGGTTCTGGTATGGCGGTCTTGGGAGCCTTATAAGAGACGTATGGCTTCAGCTGGTAAGTAGGAAAAAAGAAATACTACTATTAATCCTTCTTTCTCTGTAGCGTGACCTGACAGCTACTTATCAAAAAAATGGCTATATTCAACAATCATCCTGCAATATCGCCTGAAACTTAGCCAACGAGGCCGTAGGCCAAGTTCAACAACCCTCATGCCCCTTTCCAGTGTTGGCTATATTCTATATTCTATGATCTGGCAATATTAGTACTACGTGGCCGAACTCCTTGTGCGTTCCGTTTCAGTTTGTAAGCAAAAATAGGCAGAAATCGCATGCATTTATTTTTGCATGGTACGCAGCATTGTAAAGGGGAGAGAGGAGGATTACTGAATATTTTGATGTTTCAAGTGAGGAATAAACAGTAAATCTACCAAGATTTTGACACTGATTGAGGGAATTTCTTGTTAGGTAAACCCTGTAATGGACTAGCATCCCCTTGAGGGGGGACTAGAAGCAATGAAAGTGTGTTATGATGTGAAATTTGGCCATTACTTACTCAGGTATGGCAACACTCACCCCAACATGAGGAAGCATAAGCCCAAGATTATAACTCAAAACAGTAAATTAGTGCTGTCGACATGGAGATTGGTTCATTACCTCAAATCCTGTCAAATCTGGAACAATAAACTCTGGAATCTTCTTCCTCACTATCATATAACCACCTGGTGAGAGAACAGAAATATAATTTAACCACCTCAGTTAACGATGAATTATTACAACTTCAGTCTATTGAGTACAAATGATGCTCAAGAGATAATGTATTTGTGTACTGTTTTATATTACTAAGGGACCCCAGCCTGTGGGAAAATTTGAATCATTTACCATCTATCTAGAGCAAAATAATTATAGATTCATTTTTTAATAATCATGAAAAATTGCAGTTAGTTTTTTCCGCAAGATTCCATGGCAAAAACATCTGTCCCTTGTTGTCCAAAGGATGGATAATGCAATAAACTGGATAAAGCAGTGAATAGCACAGTTTTGCTCACACTTATTTTCTGATTTATCTGGTACATGGTGTGTATCTTTATCTTTTGAATAAACCAGACCTGGGATGCCTTAGCCAGAGCTCCATGTACAGAGTGTTGTGTATAGAACATATTTTACAACTTGTTGCATGCTGTACTGCTGCACATTGATACAAATTTTTATTAATCTTTGACAACTTTTTGACATCTTTTGTATAGCTTTCTAATGGCTTTTGTTTGACTGCTGTGATAGCACTGTAAAACATATAGCCCTAACAGGCAAATAACCAATTTAAATGAAATGGAGATTTTGTATTCATTTATTTAAATTGTTTTTCCTCTATTTTAGCTTTTATTTGCATACATAAAGACAGTGCACATGAGTGTAAGCCAGGTTAATAGAGGGATCAACCATTCCAAGAGTTTCACCATACCTTTTAATGAACATATAAAAACAAAAAGCCAAAGAGACCGAGGAACTAAAAAGATCTTAGGATACGTTGATTTCTTACCTTTCCTTGTGTGGAAACCTGGATTTCTGACTCCACGTCCTGTAATGAAATTTAAGAGGTTTTTATTGTGTGGTTCAAGAAATTGTATCTGTTCCATACCCACCCCAAAGAAGGTCAGGGGGGTCGCAAATACCAAAATTTTATAGGAAAGTATGAAGCTAATTTGAAATTTCAAGAGCAGTGGAGGGGGATGCTGTTGGCAAGGTTTGGTTATGCTGTATTCTGGAACAACACATTACAGGCCTGAGGAAAGGAAACTCAATTAAAGCAAGATTCAAGTACACAGGTACAGTAAACTATGTATGTATAAGCTGATGTCATCCAGTCCAAATTTGTGAACCATGAATCTGAGATGTTCTTTCTATTGGTAATCTATCTTCAAAGCTAGTAAAAAAAAAAAACTTTCAGAAACAATAAGGAAATTAATCTGAGTAAACCAATCACAGTTGGTGTGCCAGATTTTTTAAGTGCCCACTGTTTATGCAACCAATCATATGCTATATTCCAGGCATAAGGTAAATCTATACGTTAAATAAAAACAAAACCGCTAAATGACCAAATCCTTTAGAATGACACCAATACCCAGCCCCCTCAATAGCCCCCCCCCCCCCCCCCCAACCCCACTCCCTTAAAAGATTAAGGTGCACGTACGAGAGGCATTGCCTTAGTATTGGTGCTGTGCGATTAATTAATCAAACTACAGATGACTTTCAACTGCTCATTTTTTCAATGATCAACTACGTTGAACACTAGGCCAGTTCACGATCGTTGTATGCAAAAAAGTTTCACGGTTTCAATACCTTTGTAAAAATTCTTGTTTCCCCTTTTTCCCGTCATCACGCCACGCGTTGCACCTCTAAAGAGGCCTCGAAGAATATTCAGCGGCATCTGTCCCCTTTGATCGCTGTCAAATCGAATTAAACTCCATCAGAGGCAAGCAAAACCCTCTCGTGGTCCGAATTTTCAAAATGGCGGCAGCTTGCTTAGCATCCACGCCTGTGCTTGACTGACCCTCGGTCCAGATCCCTCCTCTGAAAGCATAAGCGTGACTCAGAACGTGACAAGAATGTGCTGATCAAACTGTCTTGCAAAATGTCAACTCAAAGTTCCTCTCATAAGAAACCTACGTCAACTGCGAGGAACAAAAAGATTGTTGCAGGGAGTGGCGTTCGAAAAACAAGCGAAGGAGTTGCTGTGGATCATTTCTCACAGGCCCGAATCAAAGAGGTAAAGAGGACGTCACCAAATTGTTTACAACTATTCTAGACTTGCATTGTAAGCTATTGTAAAGACTGTGTAAACAAACGAGATCGCACTGTGCAGTAGTTTGCAGTCTTTTGATTAGTATTGTGTGTTTATAACTTTTAATTATTTTGATTTAAAAGGGGAACTATGTGACTGCCAGGTCGATCGGTTGGTTCAAGCCACATGGAATTGGGCGCTTTTTTATGTTAAACACATATATAGCTAGTTTATGAACAAAATTTCGTTCTTATTCTTGTACAGAAACAACCTCAGTTATACCCATATATGATTGAGTAAAAGAGAGACTAATTACAGGATTCACAGATCCGAGAAGCGGTTTCTATTATTAAAGAAATGTTTTTTTTTCTTATGAAAGTAATCACTGTGAAATAAAGTGCTCATTTGATGCTGTTATACTCTACGAGCAGAGTCTTCTTCGGTCTTCCTAGATTAGTCGGGAAGAGGAAGAAGATTCTGCTAACGGCCTCGAGAATTCATATTGAGCATGCTCCAAAATCAAATGTAACCAAGCCTCGCTCAACCTCACTCTCAAGTTGTGATAATAATTTTAATTTTAAATTTAAAAATTTTCAAATGACCGTCAAGTCTGAAATTAATATATCGATTGCTATCTGCTCAAACTTCTATTTGGCCGGTAATTAGGGAATTCAGAGGAGAGTAATCGACGAGCATTGGTTCAGTTGGGAATTGGTTTATTCCATTGATAAAAGTTCCTTTGCAACCGTCGGGCAGATTTGGTAAATCAACAATTTTGCCAGGTCCGGTCGGAAGAGATAAAAACGTATGTTTACCACTTCGAAAACGAGAAGTGATTGTGGTCCTCGAGGCTTGAAATCTGCCCGATTTGAAGTTTACAGCGAGCAGAATTCGCTGCGTTTTCGAATACTTTGTACTAAAGCGAAGCGGCCACCCCTTGGATTCAACGATCGACTGTAAACAAATTATCGTAGGCGCAGAAAAAGTCAGCAATTCGTACGATTGATCACGCGCAACAGTGGAAAACCGGTCTGACCGGTTCGAAACTGGTCTGACTCATCCATCTCCTTGGATGAGCGGCAATTCAAAGAAACTCGAGGCCATTAGCAGAGTCTTCTTCCTCTTCCCGACTAATCTAGGAAGATCGAAGAAGACTCTGCTCGCAGAGTAATGCTGTTATAAACATGTAGGTCTTCATAAAAATATTATGTCGCCAGAAACTCATAAGGGTTGAAACGTCTAATGCATCAGTCAATTCCAGCAGTGCCCATCCCCCTGTACAGCTTGTACTAGGTAATGGCAAACTAATGCTGGAGGGGGAGGGGGGGGGGGGGGTAACCCTGTGATTGACTGACATCCCATGCAGGAGGAGTAGAAATACTCCTAGTCACTTAATGCCCTGGAAACCACAAAGTTTCGGCAATGTGCAAAAAAATTGAAATCCAGGAGACTGCCAAATTTTGATCAAGATACCTCTTCTCAATCAATGTGGAGTTGAAAATAGAGCTCTGCCAATTCACCCACAAAAATGTGTCAATTATCAAAATTTTCTCCCAAAATCGGCCAATATAACGCTAACAGCTCGTATTTTAAACATTTACCTTCTTATCTTGGAGATTTGGTGGTGACCCTTATGGTAGACCAGGAGATCTGCACATGTTCTCACTCAATCTGGGAGAGTTGGCATATATGAGTATTGCATGGGCCACTTGGTTTGATGCAGACTTTACCTTTACTAAGTTATTTTGAAAACTGTCACTCAATCCAGCTATCAGTACCCTATGAGTAAAGCTTACTTGCCTCATTTCAGCTTGAGCATCAAGTCTCAGACTTAAAGAGACGTCTTGATGAGCTCCGCAAAGCTAAGAACACTACTATCATAAAAAAGGACAAAGAGTATATCACCACGGGAATGCCACACTTGAGTGATGGTACTTCTACTGGATCACCAGACCTCCCTGAATGCCATAAAGAAAGAGCTGGGTCTTTGGATGCAGAACGTAAAGGAAAAGGACAAGAGAGCAGCCCAGAGGTAAAAAAATTACAAGAAGATATTGCCACCTTGAAGGAATTGCACAAAGCAGAGCTGGAAGAACTTAGAAAGGAAGTGGAGAAACAGGTATTGTAATTTACAATATTTTACAGGAACTAAGCTCCATTAAGGCCTGCAGTGCATGTTAAGCGCTGCACAGCTTTCATTTATCACTTTGGTTTCTGCTTTGCACGCATTGCATGCCTAAAATGCAAATGGCACATGTACACACCATGTAATAAGCCCTTTGCAGTTGGGGTCACGTGACCAAAGTTTTACTAATAAAGAAATTACGGTATGGGCTATAACATAAAGAATGCCAAAAATGAAAAGAGCATATCAAAAATAGGAATTCATATGGCCAAGTTTGAGGCTTCTGACATTACATAGCAAGGTTATATGACAGTTTGAATTGTCTTACCCTTCAGGAACTTTTTCCATGCAAATCTTTTAAATTTCTCAAAAATTAAACCATCATAACATCTCATTTGTTAAAGGCAGGGACCTTTAAACTTGGCCATTTTGTTACTTTCAACATGCTCTTTCCATTTCTGGCATTCTTTAAGTTACAGCCAATAATTTTATGAAAAGTAGATCACACGATGGCCTGCATGAAGCTGGAAAGGTCCACCTATTATATTTGCATAACTTGAACAGCCATTATCCACAGGAAATCTTTTTCTGACACTTCGAGGAATACTACTAGAAATGATATCATTAGTTATAACCTTTATACAGGGTATAAGAGTGAGGCATGAGTGGGGGGGGGGGGGGGGGGGGGGGTTTGTACCTTTTACTTTTTCGATCCAGATGGCCGTCTTTTTTTTCCAGGCTGGTAAAAATTTGTGAAAGGCTAATATCTGACTTGTGGTTTTTCTCAGCTTGTTGCCAGAGTTGTCATCATTGATTGAACATCATTAATTTAAAGTACTGTAGTACATCAAGTAGTAACTTCAGTACAGTAAGCCTAATGTTTGAACAAAATATTTTGTGACCTCTGTTTGATTTAAGGAAAGATGCCATTTTTCTTTCAGTTTTTGAAGCTAGATTCTTTTGTCATAAATGATATTTATAAGCTTGGAGACCTGTAGCACAATTCCCCAGGTATTTCTTGGGTGTGACTTTGACCAATCGACAGGTAGCAGAATTTATCCCTTAATTGGCGTGAGTATTTTGTCAACCGTGTGCCACCTTTTTTTATCTTAGCAGTTGTTTAATTTCACAGGTCTGGGATAACCAAATGTTACCCTACCCTCTATTTCCTAGTATGAGTTTACCCCAGGGATTGATATACTGTAATTCAACCCCTTTTAACACTTTACAGGCCAGAGAGTCAGACTCGTATCTTACTGCTGAGCTAGAAAAAGTAAAACAGCAAAACAGAGACCTTCAAGAGGAAAATAAACTGCTGCATTCTAAAGAAATAGATCTTCAGCTGCAAGTCAATGATTTGTTAGAGGAATTAAGCAAAAAAGAAGCTGAATGGTGTTCAAAAGAGGAAAAGCTGATGTTAGAGGTGAGATTTACAGTTCCAGACTAAAGCATTGGTTTTCGAATCTTACTGCTGAACACCCCGCCTTATTAAGACGGTTTGCGCTGAAAGTTCGAGCAATCAGTGCAATAAGTGCCTTGCTTCCTGTGTAGACGCTCTTCTAGCTCGTCACGCGTTCCTCCCCCACTAAAGTGGAGGCGGAATGCGTGACGAGCCCAAAGGAGACTAAACCCACCCTTAATCCCCCTCAGCATTTTTCCAAGTTTCCCTAACGATAAACGGCCATACCCCAACCTCTCGATCCAACAGATTACCCACAGCGCCTCCCACTTGTCCTCTGTGTGACTTGGAACAATGTGGCATTTTTTTTAGATTAAGACATCTTGGGGTGAAAAGTATCAGAAATGGATGGCACAAACTGAACAGAAAATTGAAGAGCTGCAAACAGCCAACGACTTGCTGTAAGTCTCTGTTTATTTTTGTAGCTTTCATTGATTTACTTTAATGGTCAAGAAAAATAAGCTGAGATAAACTACATACAGTTTCTTTCCAATGCAGGTAGAAATCTCACAGTTAAGACAATAGCCGCTCATTTTGTATGAATGATTTTCAAGGAGCAATGATCCTACAGCACCGAGACTTGTTTAAAGTAAACATGTTTAAACGATAAACTTTCCCCCCTAAACTTGTATGTTTTTCATTGTTTTGCTCACGTTTTGGGTCCATTTCGAAACATTTTCAATAGCTGAGTCTATTTTTTATAACTACGCTCCAAAAAATGTCAAAAACTAGGGCTTGAACTTACAGCTGCATTCATTCTATGGTATAATATAAGAGTTGCCTCCTTTTGGAAAATCCTTTAAGAAAATGACGTTGTAAAAGGTGCATAGTGCTTTCCACAGCCTATAGTAACTTTATCTTGATTAATTATGCAGGAAACGAATGCTTCTAGAGAAAGAAAAGCCAGGTATGAACTGACGCGTCGAGGTGGACCTTAATTATAGGATAACATCGGGTTGCTTAACAACGCGGCTGGCGAAAACAGCGGGCTGGTCCATTCTAGGAACCGAAATCCCGGACCAAAAAGTACTTGGTACCAGACTCTGCCCATGAAGAAACCTCGCGAGAGCTGAAAGAAAAAAAATATATGACAGAAAGAAACAACAAACACAACAACAACCACGGCAGAAACAATAACAACAAATTTATTCAGCACTTCCTTATATACATAAATGACAACTACAACAACTAAAGCAGCGTGACGAAAACACCGTTAGTTCGTAGGCACCCTAAGCGACCCAAAACGGACAACGCATCTTGAAAAAACTGGCATTTTTTCAAGTTTATTGGTCATAATCGGTCTTAATCTTCGTCAGTCGTAACCATCCTTAGTTATTTTCGTGTTTTTATTAATGCTTTGGTGTTTTTCTATGTTAGAAACTGTTATTTTGAAGTTTCCTTCAATTTCAAAGTAATCAGAAAAATGACTAAAAACATCGCGACATTGCTCGTTTAAGTTCGAGTTCGAGTTTGCCGAAATCTTGGATCAAATTTCGATAGCTGGTACTTACAAACGTATTCTCAATTAAAATGATTGGTTATAACAGTACGATCATTGACTGACTTAACCTTTAAGGCTGGTTTTCACTAGCGACGCAAGCATAAGCGCAAGCAACATACGCAGACGCAGTAACGTGTTGTTCATTAGTGTCTTTCGTTAGGACAAAGGGTGCTAACGAACAACACGTTACTGCGTCTGCGTATGTTGCTTGCGCTTATGCTTGCGTCGCTAGTGAAAACCAGCCTTAATCGATCATATTTTTATTTCCTGCACGAGGACACAGCGGTATTTCATAAGAAAACTTAAATGTCGTAATAATCCATGTCAATTAAAGGAATTGTGTCACAGGTTTTAGCCAAATTGTAAGACATACGAAAATGGCCATCAAACTGAGTGAAATATAAAAATGACCATTTAAAACAGTGAAGGATCATTTCAGTAACAGAAAATACAAAAGAAGGTGCGGACAGACAAAAGTTGAAAGAGATTACAACAGATTTCGGTATTGAATTTTGAAAAACTGTCAGGCTGAACGGTTTTCAAAGTTTATCTCGATTGTAACTGTTAATTATAGCGCTCAGGCGACATACTTATTTATAATGAAGCTGTGGTTTTGTCATGAAGTAACTTCTTCGCTACCATTAAGTTTCGTAGCGAGTATTTGTCAAAACTTAGTAAAATAGACTAAGCTTCGGCCTTGACACAGTCCCCTTAAGTAATTTAGATTCCTTTCGGTAGGTTTAGTTTCATGTTGTATACTAGCAGGAGTATACAGTCGAGTTAATTTTACATCACAAGAAATCCCGTGCAACCATGGCTGGCGGGACATTTAACTAACATCGGCGTAGCTGACCTATATAGGCCTGTACGCCCGGGCCTATAAATTCTCAGCCCAAATGTATTTTTTAAGTGTATATACAAAAAAAAAATCCAAGCTGAAGCACTTTCAAGATTAAAGTACCATTTAACGTATGTTAGCACTTTGTATCTCGCGACTGCCCCATCAAGTACAAACTGTGGCGCCTTCTGCGCTAACCATGTGATAGGCAAACGCTGTTGAAGAGAAGTTTGTTTATTTATTTCGGAACGAGTAAAAACTGGTGCAATTCCTTGTTATAAAATGTCAGAATTTAGTCGAGATACCTATAAAATCACCAAAAAGTCAAGAAGTAAGCATTTTTAATAGTCTTGATAAGAAAACCTACCCGGTGGTCCTCCCCCCCCCCCCCCCCCCCCCCCGTCCCTACCGTCCACAAGCAACTACCCCTCCCTTTCGAAAAGCGAACCTTTCAGACTGGTTGGCCAGGCATACAACTTGTAAAAATCTTACTACGCCCCTGATTAATAAGCTTTTCTTTAAATTATTTTACAGCTATAGACACAACACGTTTTTCTTAAGTCGTCATTAGCCTGCTTGCCTGGTGGTTTTCTCGTGTCGATGGCAAAATAATCACGCGTAGCCGTCAGAAAATGGCGAGAAGGAAAGTGGTCCACAATTGTTCGCCCCGTGGTATGATTCTCCATATTGAGGGTGTTTCTCAGTAAAGGAAACAGGCTCTAAACAACTTAGTATGGAGGCAGAATTTACTTCAGTATTGTTTCCTTAGTTGTCTTGCCGCCCTATGCGAAGGCGTGGCTAGTCCAGTGGAATGTCATCCATATTGCCAATGGACTGTTTTGGTGGTTTTTGTTTCATACTCTCCAGGATTCGTTTCCACCTTCTTTGAATGCTCACACCAATATTAACAGGTAAGTACAGGCTATAGTCTCTGGGACAACCGAGAACACCACTTCCTGATAACGTGTTCTTAAAAATCTTGATGGGTTTTTGCATTGCAGCTAACAAGGACATTGTAGTAAAGACCTCACTGTTGAGGATCATTTCAAAGTATACGGCGCTCCAAACCTTGAAGTCAAAAAGTTGTACCAACAGAAGTCCTGGATCCAGGTTGTACGTGTTGATAAGATCTTTGATGCCTTCCACGAAAGACGTCTCGAGTGGCTCGAGGCTCTCCATGCTACCATTCTCTAGTGCTATCAAAAATAGCTTAAGATAGGTTTTATGGTACACTTTTTCCAAGTCATGGAATCGGGCGCTTTGCATGATGTCATTTGCAGTGGCAACTGTTTCTTCTACTGCTTGTTCTTGACATGAACTTGATTCGTTTTCTTTGTCTCTTGCAGCGGCATTTTCACGCGCTTTTGTGTCGCGTTTTGGTAAGTCTTCGCGGAAACCGTCTTCATCGTTGCCAAGTTTTGTTATTTCTTGTTGAGTTGCACTCGGTAGAACATCTCCAGGACGTCTTGCTCCCTTTATGATCAATTCATGGGAAATTTCCACTGGATTTTTCATAAACTGTTCAACTTTCACAGCCAGTGAGTCCAAAACCAGCGGAGTTTCAATGTTCTCCACATCAAATAAATTGCATGCCGTTATGAAGAAATGCCTCAAGTATTTCGTTGTGAGAGCGTTGTGCAGGTTTTCCAGTAGTTTCATCATGCAGGCAGTCCTGTTCTCTTCTGTCCACATCTCCGAACCAGTTTCCTCGCAGGTCTGCAAGAAAAGCGTCTTTAGATGGTATTTCACCAAACACTTCGGATCTGTTCGAAGGTACACGCTGTAATATTTCTTGAGACCACGGTAACATTGTCGTTGGATGTCGTTCAGCTCTTGGCTTAAGAGGTACTCCGCGTGGGAAAAGGAGAGCCTGAAATCTGTTTCGGGGCAGCCACCGCTTTTGGGATGTTTTACCACAAGGTGAAAACCCTCTTGTATGATTCTGTGGATGGTCTCAGGAGATGGCCACTTTCGACTTCGATTGATCCACTCTCGAGCAACGTTGGGCCATCCTCGAACTTGTAGGGCTGGAACATTGTCCATTGAGAACGCCATCTTAGTGCAATGTTGTGGTTCGTCCGCGCGATGGGATTGAAGCTTATCTAGAGGTTTAAGTGTGCCAATGAAACTAAAAAGATCTTTTCTCGCAGTTTCCTCCTCTAACCAGTGAGACAATGCATCGACGTCGTCTTCAGAAAACCAATTAGATAACTTGTCGACGATCTGGTGAAGAATAGGAAGCCGCTCAAACAGCAGATCTATTGCATCTTCGCATATGTCTCCCTCGTCTGAAAACTGTTCTGCCTGCGGGATTTCGTTTTCATCGATATACTCGTGCCCTTCAAGATCGGCTTTGAAGGCGCCGTTGCTGATAACATCGTTCTCACAAGCAGAGTCTTCACTAGCCAATGGCTGCTCTAATCTCACTTTATCTGCGAAATCTGCTGATGAAACCAATCTGTCGACTTGCTCAGAGCATTTGGTTGACTTTTTTACATTTTCGTCAGCGGCCACGTCCAAGTTATTTTCCGGTTGACTTCCATCTTCGATTTCAGGCGTTTTTTCGATATCATAAAGCCTGTTTCTAATATCTTTTGCTTTGTCGCTGTACCAGATCTCTTGAAGAAAGTCGGGAATTCCTTGAATAATACCGCTTGGATTACTGCAAAGAGTTTGAATTTTGTCCTTAAAATGTTGAACAAAATCGTCGAAAAGCTCTGCATGTTGCGGAGTGTAATCGACACGCCGAAGAAAGCACAACACAACTGGTAAAAACTCCAGTTCACTTGGATCTAGATTCTGAAAATTCAGCTGTTTCAATTCTTCAAGACGGCGAGACAATGTGCTGCCAGATTCTACCATAAAAGCAAAGTCATATGTAAAGGCAGGGCGACCAGTGTCATTTCCATGAACGCTGGAAATTTCAAGTGGCATTGGACAGTCGCTGGCGATACTTGACGCGATGGCTTTGAACAGTTGTGGAAGGAGCAAAGATCCAAGCACAGAAAAATCTACAAAGGGATACGCATGTAAAGCAGATATGTATTCTATGCCTTCGACAACAATCGTCTCGAACATCGGATGCCCAGGAACGTCTGCTTTTATCTTCACAGACGCTGGATTGTTGGGTGAATATTCCAACATGTTTTCTTCAACAACATATTTCCCTCCTGAATACACAAGTAGATCGATATCTCCCATGCACTCAGGGGAGTAAATTTTTAAGTCTTCAACTGAGCTGCCGTAAAGTTGTTGGTTGTGGTCTGGAAATACATTCCTGATCAAGTCTGTTAAATAACGCATAGACATGTCGCCAAGTTGAAAAAGATCCTTCCAGTGTTGGCCTTCCTCATCAATTTCGCCCAAAGACTTGAAAAAATCATTGAGCGCGCTGGCCTGGTCTTCATTTTTGGACATAGTATAGCCTTCTAACTCTCTCTTTCTCTGAAAATGCCCGATGGTGGAGCAATTGAAGATTCGTGAACGTAGAGGAAATGATTTTGGTAATTAATTATTAAAACGCCCTTTTCTGTTTCGGCATAGTATCTATGGTTTCAGGGAGTTACATGGGAGGGGGGTCTATTTCAATGTCAATAAAAAATGTTTGTCCAATCACGATTTAGGAAAAAACAATCTTTATTTAAGGATAACGAAGAAGATAGGCACAATAATAGACAGCTGGTCGCGGAGATGTGGATTTTAAAATATAATAATACGCATGGATGGGCGATTTTCATTTTCGCAGTAGTGTCATTCCTTCAGCAACACTTCACAATAACCAGAATGGTAATCATTATGGTAGCCAACATTAAGCAGGCGAGTTTTCAAATTAACGTCCTTATGACCGGATTGTAAAAGAAAAAGCGACATATCTACTTCATTTTGCGACACCAATTGAACCCTCAGAGAAACTAAAAACGCTATCAGCTGCCGATTCGCAGAAACAAGTGCAGCTGCTCTTCAGTTAGCATTGTTTTAACACTCCTACTCTAAAATAGGGCTTGAGGTTGCCCAACAGTGGATGAGCCGAAAGTTACAAAAATTGCCTTCACCTTGCCAACTTTACCAACTTTGCCAACATAAAGTTAAATTGTGATGTTAGCCTCAGACGATGATGATGATGATGGTGATGACAACGATGATGATGTTGGTGTCATTGCAAGTGTATTAATGTGTATATGCCACAATCTTGTTTTCTCTTGTGTGACATTCTGCATTTAATTTAAATTACAGTTTCCTATAACGTATTCTTGACACTTGAGCAAAGAAACCTGTTCCGCACTGAAAATGGCGAGAGGTTTATATTAAAGTTTGAAACCGTCTCAGAGTAACCTGTAGTAAATTGTAAACGAGAAAACTTGACAAGTGTCAATATTTTAAAACGTACAAACGTTTCGGGCAGTGCCCTTCATCGATGTTAAAAAGCCCATTGTGGCAAGTTAGTATACGCCATACAAAAAAATCTCACGGTGCTATTGTGCGCGTGCACGTAACGTGCGCGCGCGTGAAACACAGCGATAAATTTAGGCAAATGTAAGTAAGAGCGTGCGTAGTACGCGTTCGCACGTAAATGTACAGTTTTAAATAAAAGCAAAGTTAATATTAAGGCCGTTTGGCTTGCGTGTGCCAAGCTCAAAAATAGCCTCGTCTCATGCTTCTTGCGGCGGGTGTTGTCGCCGCTGCAGCGTTTAAGACCACAGACCATGATGTCATCAAGTGAATGGGAAGCAGATCAATTTTTAACCTGTAGTAACTTTTACTTGATTATTTATACAGGGAAAGAATACCGCTAGATAAATGAAAACCTGTTACGAACTGACGTTGATTTGAACCTTATTTATTGATGGCGCCGTGCTGCTAAAAAACGCAGCTGGTGCAAAATACGAGCTCCGTCAATTTTTTGGAAAGGGATTCCATATCGTATAAGATAGAACTTAGAAACAATGCTGCTATTCGGTTACGACTGCTCACGAACATCAACAACAAATTTATTCCGTATACCCTTATCCATGAATTGATAGTTTGCAACCAATCACGGGAGATTCAAATGACAATGGCGTGGCGGCCATGTTGGTGGAATGAACTTAAGAAGCTAATTAGAAATATTTTGTTGGCTGCGATGACGTCGTTTGCAAACCAAGAATGGTGCTACCAAGTAAAAGAAACTTCTTTAGCACTCCAAATTACCTTTTATTAGAGTTAACTAGAAACTATAGTTAACTTGCTATGGGGCATGCTTATATTTAAAAAGGTATTTGTCCTGGTAAAAAAATGACTATGCGTTTTCAGGTTTTCAAACTCTCATTTTTGTTCGTGCGTGGTCACCACGAACGGAAAGGTTCAGAGCTGTTTACAATCTTGCGGACAATCTAAACTCTAGACTTACAATCTAAACAATATCCGATACATCCTTACACAATTAAAGACAAAGACTTGACGATCGTAACAATCTGTATAATTCCAATCATCGAACTGATTAAACAATATAATTATACTTTATTGGGTCTTCTTGTGAAACTATTATTTTCCCTACGATCATGAGTACAGGAAACAACCGAGCATGCATCATTGCAATGCGCCTTAATATAGTTATAACTACACAATTACGCAAAAACGTTCCATGTAGAAATTCACTTTGATCTTTGTTTACAATCAAAACAATAATCACGATATCTTATACTACTTTTCCCATTTCTAGTATGTACCTTATTGTTACTTATTTTCGCGGGACTTAAGATTGAGGCAGCGATAATTAAACACGCGAAATTTAATACCCTACTATATAATTCTTTAATCAATGTTAACATCAGTTTACTGCATAATTATCTTTGCCATGTTCTCTATTTAAGTTCAAACGTCCGAGCTCCCTTATTCTTAATCAATATCGTTTCTCTGCAGTTCTTGCAAGATTTCCTTGCTGCAGTCGTCAAACTAGGGATGTTACTAAAACGGGGAATGGGGAATGGGGAATGGGGAATGGGATGATTCCGGGGAATGGGAAATTGAAATGGGAATTTGAAAAAAAAAATTAAAAAAATCTATTTTTTTTAAATTGAAAATAAAGAAAACAAATTAAAAATTAAAATAGAGAATAAATAAAATTAAATTAAAAAATTCAGCGGCGATTTTCGTAGAAAAGTTTTGTGAAACATTCTGCGGCAAATCTAAAAGAAGGGGATTGTCGAACACAAGGAGCAATTCACTACCTGAAGTTGAGAAAGTAACGAGGGAAATTTTACCAGGTATTCTCAATCTCGTTCTCAGAGGTCGCAAACCTCTTGGACAGCATCAAAGCAGCTGACCAAAGGTAGTGAAGACGAAAACGCGGCGGGTCTGGAGGTTGCAAAAGAAACGAGTGATATAAATTTTTATTCACCCTAGGGCCCTCTAGATCGGCAAGTACGTTACATCTGCTGAGGGTTGTATTTCTACGATATTACCAACTGCATGATCACAGTTGTGTATCAATCAAGCTTAATTTTGAATGAAAACGAAATTGACAGTTTTTAAAATGCATAGCGAATTGTGTAGCCTGCAAATACAGCCGCCTCTCATTTGCTCCCGCTACGAAGAGCGAATGAGAGGCGGCTGTAATCGCAGGCTACGAATTGTGTGCTCCTTTGTCGTTCGGAGATGAGCAGTGATGTCCTTAAATTTTAAAAAATTCAAAAATTTCAGAAAGATCAATATTCGTTTTAATTTAGTCTGATATAAACTCTTAACCTTAAAAAATTTAACAAATAATCAAGTTCACAGCTCTTACCTTCCATCTTGAGAGCTCTTCCTTTTGCGTACCTTCTAGCAACCACGTGCAGTCGAAAAATCGTATTACGCCGACTCCGAATAGTGTTGGTAAACGCTGACCACTATTTCCCATTTATTTATTTTCTATTTCATTTTTTTAATTTGTTTTCTTTTTTATTTGACATATATCTTATTATTATTATTGTATTGTATTTTTATTTTTTCAATTGAAAAAAAAATAGATTTTTTTTAATTTTTTTTTCAAATTCCCATTTTTATTTCCCATTCCCCGGAATCATCCCATTCCCCATTCCCCATTCCCCATTCCCCGTTTTAGTAACATCCTCAAACTAGCTCAGCCTTGTTGGGAAGAAACGTGTCAAACTATTTGAGTTTCGTTTTGTTACATGGTTGCTATGGAAAATTAAAATAAGTTGTGCCAATTCTGAGACCAACTGTTTGTTAATGCAGATAAGTATTTTGACAATTTCGCGAAATTTGGTTCCTTCTAACGATTTTTTTTTTCCAAATCGCGAAATTTAAGTACCGCGAAGGTATATCGTGACATTTGTAAACAATCTATAATAGGTCCACTATCTCCTTCCTAGGGAGGAATCTCGATGTGGCATTGTTCCTCGTAGTGGACTGAAAATGACTGTTCTTGCACCAGGCGAGGCTCTAAGTATTGAATAGAAACTTTCAATATTGTAGCAATGTGATTCAAGAACAAGGTAGCAACTAAGAATAATCATTTTGAGAGAATTCAAATCCTGGTTCTGCAAAGTACTGAAGCTCCAAAGCTGAGCCAAGTTTCCTTCTATATTACATATCGAAATACTCTGGGTTGACATGTCGATGGGCTTTGAAGAGCGTAAAAACAACCCATTAAAAGACACTGAAATCATGTGACCTTAGCATTATGCATGGCATCGATTTTGAGAGCCTACAAGAATTCTTAACTAGTCCAGTGGAATGTCATCCGGCATTTTGGTAGTGGGCTGTTTTGGCTCCATACTGCTAAAGACTCGTTTCAGTCTTCTGTAACTACTCACTAAGAACTGGCTGGGGATAGCAAGGCTATAATCTCTAGGAGAACCGAGGTAGCCACCATCCCGCACTGTAACCGCGTGCTTGATCAGTTTCATGTTGTTTTTCATGGCCTCCAACATGGACTGCTTGGTGTAAAACTCGCAGTTAGCATACATCCACATGTACGTGGCTTGCCAACTTCTCTCAAATTGATTGAGCATCATTTCAGGATGAAAGTTGTACACGCTGATAAACTCTCTGATGTCTTGCACCAAAGACCTTTCGAGAGGATTGAGTTCCTCTATGCTACCATCTTCAACTGCTATTGTGAACAGTTCAAGGCAAGTTTTCATGTATAAATCTTTCAAATCATGGAATCGGGTGCCCTCCAAAGAACTTCTGGTTTGTCGAAATCCGTACATACTGATCGCGTCTTTGGCAGGACCTGACGCATTTCGTGTCGATTGTTCTTGAGTTAAACTTGCTTTGCACTCTTCGTTCTTTGTTGCAAGCAGCCCACAGTGTTCTGTGTCACTTCTGGGCAAGGAATGGTCAATGGGAGCCTCTTCGTAATCGCCATGGTTTCTCATCGTCTCTTCTCCATTTCCGTTCAACGGCACCTCATCGGGCCTGATTATTGTTCCCTGAGCAGGGATCAACTCTGGCGAAAATGCAATTGGGTTTTTCATGAACTGTTCAACTTTCACAGCAAGTGAATCTAAAATATGTGGGGATTCGATATTCTCCACATCGAATAAATTGTATGCTGTTACAAAGAAATGTCTCAAATACTTATGCCGAAGAGCGTTGCGAAGGTTTTCAAGTAGCTTCATCATGCATGCAGTCCTGTTCTCTTCAGTCCACATCTCTGGTCCAATTTCCTCGCAGGTCTGCAAGAAAAGAGTTTTTAGATGGTACGTCGCCAAGCACTTTTGGTCTGTGCGAAGAAACACACTGTAATATTTCTTGAGACCACGGTAGCACTGTCGCTGAATGTCGCTCAGCTCTTGGCTTAAGAGGTACTCCGCGTTGGAAAAGGAGAGCCTGAAATCAGTTTCGGGTAAGCCACCGCTTTTGGGAGGTTTAACCACAAGGTGGAAACCCTCTTGTATTATTCTGTCTACGGTGTCAGGAGATGGCCATTTTCGCTTTCGGTTAATCCACTCTCGAGCAACCTTAGGCCATCCTCGAGCTTGGAGGGCCGGAACAAAGTCAAATGACAGCGACTGTCTACAAGGTTGTGATTCGTCGGTGGAAGGGAACTCTATTTCTCTTACTGGTTCAACAGTTTCAAGGAAATCAAATAAATCTTCTGCCTTTTCCTCCAATAGCCAGTCTAGAAATGCCTCCATATCTTCTTCAGATAGATGTTTAAATGCCTGACTAAAAAAGCCGCCCTTTTGGTCTTGGCGAGGGTTTTGAATTTGATGGATGTCGCTTTGAGAAGCACGCTCGTGACCTTGAAGCTTGCCTTTAGAGGTGTCGTGGCTGTTAACGTCCTTCCCACCGACGCATCCTTCCATTACTTCGTCAGCTAATGCTTGCTCTAAATGCACTTTTTCTGCGAAATCTGAAGATGAAATTGACTGGTCAACTTGATTGTATTTCGACGACATGTTTTCATTTTCATCAAGAGAGACAATTTCTGGCGTGACGGCCACTGTTGAGTTGTCTTCCGGTTTACTTCCGTTTTCGATTTCAGAAGCATTGTCGATATTACAAAATCGGTTTCTTATCTCTTTTGCTTTCTTGCTGGACCACATCTCTCTAGCAAATTCAGGAATTCCTAGAATAATACCACTTGGATTACTGCAAAGGGATTGTGCTGAGTCTTTGAAATGTTGCATAAAATCGTCGAACACTTCTGCATGTTGTGGAGTGTAATCTACATTTGCAACCGTGCATAGCGTTGCAGGTAGAACCTCCAGTTCACTTGGGTCTAGATTCTGAATATTCAGCTGTTTTAATCTTTCAAGACGTTGAGATAACACGTCGCGAGAATCCATTAGTGTGGAAAAGTCATATGTTACGGCAGGGCTATCAGTGTTCCTTTCTCGTAAACTGGAATTAACCGCTGACGCAGGAAAATGTGGCACCGTGATCTTTACAAGGCGAGAAATGAAGGTTAAACCAAACACACAGCTGTCGACAAAGGGATTCAAGTCCTTTATATCTGAAGCAGATATGTATTCCGAGTCTTCGGCGAGAAATGACTGCAACAGCGGATGCCCAGCTCCTTTTACCTTCACAAACGCTGGATTCCTAGGTAAACAGTATTCCAACATGCTTTCATCAACAACAAAGTCCTCCCCAAAATACAGCAACAGGTCGAGATCTCCAACGTCGTCAAAGGAATACATTTTCAAGTTTTCAGCCGAGCTGCCATAGATCCTGGCCTTGACGATCTCCGATTTATTTCCTACGAAGTCGAACAATAGTTGTAACATTTTGAAAAGGCTTTCGTGGTATTCCTTCCATTTCTGACTTTCCTCGTCGACTTCTCCCAAAGACTTGAAAAATTCGTTAAGCAATTTCGCTTGACCTTCACTTTCGGACATGTTATAGCCTTAGACAACGCACTTGGAATGCCTAAGACACAGGTTCGCTGTTTAGCGAAGATGAACAAGGTCGATGTTTTCTTTTTCTGTAGTCTTGTATGTCTGAGCACAGTAGCTATGGTTTCGGGGAAATTGCAGACATGCTATTTTGGGTAACACAATGTTTGCCCAATCACGATTCGCTGAAACCAACTTTTGCCCAGTCTACTCGATAAAAGGCACGGTGACAAGTGGGGCGATGAGTCTGGTAACAACCGACTGATTGAATGTCAATTAGTCGCCGTTGTATCAACGTTTCGTAGTTGGCAATTTCGCAGTGACCAAAAGCAATACTTTCGACTAATTAAAGTTTTCCATGATGGGAGTATGTTAATAGACAGCTCTATGTACTATGTACCATCCGACAATGCACAACGGACTTTGCACTATGTACTATGCGCTATGCAGTGTGCACTATGTACTATGAGGGTCTCAATGGGGTTAACCGTTAGCCGTAAAACGGCCAAAAATTTAACCGTTAGGCGTCAAAATTGGAAAATTTTAACAGTTAGCCGTAAATTATGTTAACCGTAAAAAACCGATCCGTAATTATAAATAAAACAGGATTGGTCACTTCATCGTCCCAGAATGGCCTAAGACCTAAAATATGCTCTTCATTAATAGAAATTAATTTTTAACTTTTAAAAAACAATGGAAATTAATATTTCACTTTTGATTACCGTAATGGAAATAAATTAACCGTTAGCCGTAAAAAAGCCAACATTTTAACCGTTAACCATAACAGGAACCACCCCATTGAGACCCTCTAAGTACTATGCACTATGCACGATGTACTATACACTATGCACTATGTTCTATGCACTATGTACTATGCACTATGTACAACGCACTTTGCACTATGTACTATGGATATGCACTGTGCACTATGTACTATACGCTATGCACTATATACTATGCACTATATACTATGCACTATATACTATGCACTATATACTATGCACTATATACTATGCACTATATACTATACACTACGCACTCTACACTATTTACTTATGTATCATGTACTATGTATGTAATTCACAATTCCTTTAGCATCAGCAGCGACAGAAACGTCTTAAACACGACACACATGCGTTCTGAACGGCTGTTTGAGGATCTTTATTGAGTGAGTCATTTCGGACTTTTGGAACTCTCCCCGTCCCCTTTTCTTCCCTCCCCCCACCCTCCCTCCCTCCCTCCCTCCCTCCCTCCGGGGTACGCTTGGGTTACGTTTCTACCAAAGACTTTGAAGTTACAATCTTGTCCCCAGAGCCCGCGTTTTTTTTACGCTGGTCTAGTGGAACGTGGACTCTGGGAAAGAAACTGTGGAAGTAACAGAACCGTCCTCATAATAGCATGATAAAAGATAATTAACTGCTCCTCAAATTATCCTGCCCTTTATTTCCGGAAGTTATGAGAGTAAAAAAAAAAGAAAAATATTGTTTTACTCAGCTAAATATTCTGTGGCTTTCATTTCCTGATAAACTTCTACAGATATGTTGACATCATTTGAAGGCTCACAACCTTGAAGTTTGAGAGTTTTTTCTCGTACTCGCGTGTTTCAACATGTTTTTCATTATATTCGGTACTCGCAATCTTCAAGATAGATAGATAGATAGATAGATAGATAGATAGATAGATAGATAGATAGATAGATAGATAGATAGATAGATAGATAGATAGATAGATAGATAGATAGATAAACTTTATTTAAACACGATAATAATTAAAGCTAAAAGCTTCACAATTGAATTCTGCATCTTTAAATTTGTGATCAATAACTGCGGAGCCTTTGCTGCGCTGTTCATACAGTTGATTCCAAACTGACTCATGCGCTCCAGCCAATGAGAACAAAGATTTCGCTGAAGGAAAGAAACAGTTTTTTTCTTGGAGCCACCAGAGTGCACAAAAAATATCCTATTATATACAAATATGGCCAAAATCTTTACCAGTTTAATGCCTGAACGGCTCAAAAGCTCTATTCTCCGGGGCCAGAGATTTGATATGAAACAGAGTTACTATGCTTCAAAAATACGTTTGGATTTACTCTACCTTAGCAAAGAATTGATGACAACTTTCCGGGAGAGCATGAGTTTAGCCACTCCCCTCCCCATACCCCTGATCAATTTCAGTGTATATTTGGTGCTAAAACGTTATTAACAAAGCAAGACTGATGGTCCAGCTCCACCCCACTAACCCCCCACCCGCCACCCTCACCATCACCACCACTTCCCTGTCGGAGTTCCCCCGCCTCGCCCTTGGGGTAAAACAATCGTTAGTTATGCTTGACTGAAAGCACATGACGTGAAAGCTCGTATTTCTAATTTCACTGTTTTTTGTCGGTGTCTGTTAACATGTATTGGTTTGTTTTGAAATATAGGAGTATAAAAACCATAAAATTACTCGTGGTATCCGCTATCAACTAATATCATTGCGAACACCACTTATAGATTAATTGCTACTTGATAAAGTCATTGAGCGGCCGTTGCAGCAGGTATTTTCGCTGGTATTTCGAGTGTTCATATGGAGGGCCGTAGAGGGAGAAAGATAGAAAATTGGTTTTGCCACCTGGACAGAACTGAGAAGCTGTCACCGCTGCGAAAAACAGAGCAGATTGGAGGACACCAGTCAATGGCCCTATTCTCCCAGGCGAGGGCTAGGAAATAAGTCATTTTGAATAAGTGATAAGTCCAAGTTTGAATTGAAGGAATAGATCAATACAATGGTGCGAACCGACAAAGGGTCGCTTAAGCTCGAAATCTGAAGCCGCAAGACCGACCGGCTTCAACTGAATCAAACTCAGTAACCCATACTAACTACTTACGGCAGGAGCGTACTTAGGGTCGGTGAGAGACCAAATGTTCTCAATTCGCCGCTGACACAATACAAAAGCGAGCATTACATCGTGCGTTTTTCACTTTGCCCAATTCATAGTTCATCGCAATCCTTTCATAAGCTATCTTCGCCCCTATTTGAGTTTTGTGTACTTTGCTTGTAGTACATGCTGTTCTCAGAATCAAGCCATTTTTTTTTTTAATTTACATATTCTAGGTTTTGGTTTAACGCGATCTTCTCAAAACTAGGCTTTATGTAAAAGTAGACCGCCTGAAGCCTCAACATTGAAAATAATAAGAGTGGAGAGTTGAAAGAGAACCGCGAGGTTCTTCAAGGAATTTTTCCTCCTTAAACGTGACAGATATGCGTTCCGAACGGCTGTGTCATGACCTTTCTTGAGTGAGTGATTTCGGACATGATGGAACTCTCCCCGTCCCCATTCCTCCCTCTTCCCACCCCCACCCCCCATACTGCTGTAGTACTACATGTACTCAACAACGTGACTTGGTAACCGGTGCACGCTTGGGCTACGTTTCTACCAACGGACTTTGAAGTTACAATGTCGTCCCCAGACCCCTTGTTACGCTGGTCTAGAGGAACGTGGACTCTGGGAACGAGACTATGGAAGTTATAAAACTGTCCTCGTAATAGCATGAAAAACAGCACAACCCGCATAAAAGATAATTAACGGCTCCTCAAATTACCGTGTCCTTTATTTCCGGAATGCATGATGGTTACTACGGTTTCATCTACAGCATAAGAAGACTACGTACAGTATAGCAAACGGCACCTCATTAAAACATATATATGAAAGTATAGCGAGTAGTTTTTAGTGTAATCATTGGCCATACACTGGAGTTTCTTCCACACACCTGTGAAAATATCGAACCTCAGGCATTTTAATTGGCCTTACATCGTCGATACATCGGCTCTAGCTAGTTATAAGAGGTTAAAAAAAAAACAACACAGCTAAATGTTTTAAAGATTTCAGTTCCTGTTAAGCTTCTACAGATAATATAAATGTTAACATCATTTCAAGGCTCACGAACTTAAAGTTTCGAGAGTCTTTTCTCGTACTCGCGTGTTTCAGCATGTTTTTCACTATTTCCGGTACTCGCAATCTTCAAAACGCAATTGATTCTGCGTTTTAGCCACGAACAATACAAATTACAGCATTTCCGATTGCGGTTTGTGAAAGCTCAAGCTTGTTCAATATTCCTTCCGTATACTAGTGTAGTTATGTTAATTCCTGTTTGAAAAGTTCGATCTATATTCTCCGGAAAATTCCGGAAGAGATTTGCAGTTGCGGAGCGACCTTTCGAAATTTCAATTTCTGGCCCCGCATGAAAAAAAAAAGTGGAAGTCACGTGTATTTTTTCTATTGAGAAAATTGGGATCTTAAAATTCCAAAACAAAGTGTGTAGTTGTTCACAGTTTGTGTTTCAAACTGAGAACGTTGTGATCAATCAGTTGTAGTTTTCCAGTCAGCAACGGCAACACAATGACAGGAGTTTGCTGATATTTCAACAAATTCTCCGAACCTACAACAGATCTAGAAGAAATGTATGGCGTCAGGTTGAAAGAATTGCGATATTCACCTGATGGACTAAAAAGTCGGCTTGCATGTCGAGCTAAAGCTTGTTTTCCCTTCACTGGTTTTATCATTCATCTGGAATATTCACTTAAATTGTTTACGGGCCGATATCACTCATTGCAGCACGGTTTTTCTGTTTGTTTATTGCTATTTGTGAAGTTGGTTTCTACAGAAACTTTAATACCAGTTTTGCCACGAAAGCGCCGGAAACACTCAACGATGTTGATGGGGTGTAGTGAAACCGCCAGTTGTGAAGTTTTGCAGCTGCACGTTTTGATAGTCAGCCTTCCTGGAGAATCTCGATCTACTTCCCCAAATGGCGTAATACGCACTTACTCTTGAAATATCTTGTGCTTAGACGTGCTTATCAACTTGTTATGTGATAAAATCGATGCAAGTGTTGGTTATACCGCTCTCATGGATATTCACCGGCACCGGATCTCAGGCGGGTATTTTCACAATTCAATGCCTAAATTTCTGAAACAATATCATCTACCAAACACTGAATCAAATTAGTTAAACTTAAGTCAAATTAAAATATAGAAATTTTAATCTGATCTGTTCCAGATTTCAAGACCGCATTTTCGAGAATTACACTGACATTAAACTCGCCCCAGTCTTCCTTTTTCCTCTATGGCCGTAAAAAAAGTGCGCACTCCAGTTTAGCGTTCGTTAACGAAAAGAGAGATCCGTGCCATGCAGAAAAAATTGGGCCAGTGACAAAAACCAACAGCAAGTACACTTGAAGTTCTCGTAAGCGACCACTTCAGGCATCTGGAGAATGGTCGCGTACGACTGAGTGAAATCTGGTCAGCGATCTGCCACTAAACAAGAGCTAACAAGAGCTTGCAACATGCTAAGAAGTTGTGAATAGAGTATTTAGATGCAACTAAATACAGTTCTATTGAAATTACCCGACAATTGACAAATTAAAATCTATCTGTGTAGTCAAATTTAAGTGGGAATAATACAAAGGATGGCACATCACAAAGGGGCCCGCCGCGGTTGCGTTAGGGAGTGGTCGCCAGTTACGGTGTTTCATAAGGAGAGCTGGTCCTCGGAGTTGCTGCAAAAAGAACTGCAGTGCTTAGTAGCTCTGTGTTTGACATCATGCATATCAAAAACTAGCAATAGAGAATCTGTTACTTACGCAAGGTCCAGCGCAGCTAGGTGCGAGAGATATTCCGTGCACTTTCGCCAGACATGCAGTTTTGATACAGTTTGGCCGAGACCGAGAAATGCACCATTTAAGAGCTACCTACACGCGCGCGGCATAATATCGTCAATGTTCGAATTGCGGAAGTATCTTGTCGCCTACTATTTCAAAGAGACAGTCCATAACTATGATATTGCCGAAAAAGAGCTACTTGACAAAATATTAACTTCCCCAAGCCTGTTTTGTCGGCTTTTTCTCTGTAGCTGTGCCATTATTGTTCGCTTCTTTTGTAGTCGAGGTGAACACTCGAGTCATGAATTCAGCTGGAATTCGTGCACAATATAATAATAAAAAAAAAGTCTTTGAACGCCTTGTGTCTGCCCGGGCAGAAAAAAAGATTGATGAACGATCTCAATTAATTTTTCCCCAAGAATAGACATAAGCCGTCGATGCTTCATTTTACGCAGGAAAACCAGTTAAATTAAGGTTAAGCAGTTAATTGCGAGCTGGTGTGGAAAGTTGGAAGTATATCTTTTTTTCAACCTGGACAGTAACTCTTCTTGTATGTACTTCCAACAATAATAATTCAGGATAAAAAAATCGACCAAAAAAAAAAAGAATGATGAATTAAGGAGTGAGTTGGTTTATCAAGGCGTCGCACGCTTTGTACTTTTTTTGCCATCTGCATAAAAACCAGGAAGTTCGAATAGGAAACAGACTTTTAAAAGCCAGTCATATTGTTTGCACGTGCGGATATCGGTTCTTTGATTGGTTGAGGAGCTAGGAGAGCCGTCAGAAAGATGTCAAACTAGTTGTCAAAAAGTGAATTCAAATCATTATTTGTGAGTTGCGAGCCGGGAAAGACTGAACATTGTATTTTTCTTGTTACGGATGTCTTTTTAACACCACATCCGATCGAGCCTGCGGAACGCGTTGAAAAGTTTCACTTGCAAATCGGTACTCTTGCGAGTTTAGCGCCATCGAATTTCACTTCCGCGTGTGCTTTCTTTGCTGTTTTTGTTTTTCTTCGTCCTTTATAACGCAATTGTATTTATGTCCTCGCGCACAATATTTATCGCAACCAAGATCGCAATTCGTGATTACAATGCATGCGATTAGCCCGGCTGCAACAGATTCACAATAACATCGCATTAGCACACAACACTGCGATTTAAGATAAGCACAACATGAAGAAAAAAACAACAACAAAGGGTTCAAGAGCGAGATTTTTACAGTTTCATAAAGGCTGCGGCTTAATTAAGCGACGATGACAGTTCAAGCATTTTAATTTCGCTTTCAAATACCGCAATGCCCTGGGTTTTCAGTGACCTTGTCGCATAGATTCGTAAGATTTCACTGTCATTTTTTTTTGTCAGCTTAAGCGCAATCTTTTTGTCTTCCATTTTCTTCTTTGAGCAAGCCGTGACGTAAATGCAGCTTTATTTCCTTCGCCGGTAAGCTGTACAATTCAGCTGCCACATTTTGCATTATAATTCAGATCCACTTACTCTTGAAAAAAAAAAAAGAAAAAAACATGCAGAATTTCATACACACGTTTGTAGAATGACGAACCACGTTTTACGCATGTGAAGCTAACGGGTGTCTTAAAGCAAGGAAACGAATGTTTTCTAGCAGTTTCGAGGCAGCTGGGATTCGTTATTTTATTGCAAAACTCGACGACGTAATTATAATGAAAAAAGTAGCGCGGATTTTTTAGGATTTCCGGTCTGGTATTCCACGCGTGGATCTCGCGTGTGTTCCTCCAGCATGCGCAGTTTGCGTCTCTCCGAACATGTAATCATGCGAAAATGGCGGATAAATCGAGAGGGCATAATCGCCATGGCAGTGTGGTCCGAATTGGTTACTACAATATCGAGAAGACTATTGGAAAGGGGAATTTTGCAGTGGTCAAGCTTGCTACACACTGCATTACCAAGACAAAGGTACTGTGTATGTTTGGTTGTGCGACTTTACTCGATCTCAACTTCGCCGTGAAAACAGACTTCATGCCATTTGCTCCGATTTAACGACAACTTTACACTATCTAACGGGTTTGTCGAAAGAATTGACGGCCTATCTAATAATCAAACCTTTCAACGAAATAATCATCTAGTTTATTCTATGTTTTCTTCCTTCGTTTCGGAGTGTATTATTTTTTTTTTCGTTTGCTTCTTTCCCAACCAGGTTGCCGTCAAAATCATCGACAAAAGTCAATTGGATCAGGATAACTTGAAAAAAATATTTCGTGAAGTACAGGTCATGAAGATGCTGGATCATCCCCATATTATTAAACTATATCAGGTGAGCTCAAAGTATAAAATATACGGTATATTTTTTCTCCCTGTTTGTGATTCATTTGGCACTTTCGTCGATCGTCAATCGCCCGACGAGTTACATGACATGTTCTCTCGCAGATGTGTACATCTTTTCCTCGCCGGTCGATGTCTTCGATTCGCGGCGACAATTTATGTGGTACCACACAAAATTTTATTCTGGCGTAGGTTTGATTAAGAATCTTTAACAAGGCTTTTGAGGAAAAGAATGACTGCAATTCTTTTTCCTACAGTTCGTGACAGCTAGCGTGGAAGAAAACACAATACGTGTACATGTATACACAGATATCTTGCCGGCGAGACTAGAGCAGCGTCATATAGCCTCTGCATCTCAAGTGCCCGTGTCACGTCCTGCTTCTGTCGATATCGGCACGGTTTTAGGTCTTGCTTTATCTACGTGGAAGCAAAATAACCCGGAAAAATTTCCTCCCTCAGAATCGTACACACAGCGTAACCAATTTGCCTTGAAATTCGCATCGTTGTTGGTTTCATGTGTTTCTGCCACTGCCGAACGATCTTTGACAAATGCTCTAATTTTCGCTTTATGCACACAGGACAATAGGCTTATATTAGGTCCAATTTCGATGTCTAACTCTCAAAAGAAATTTTCACTCTTTCGCTGTAAAATATTCTCCTCTGCCAAGAGTGTAAATACCGCTCTTTTTTTCTCTCGATGTTTTTGTTTACAAATTTGCGACCGCGATTGTTTGACAGCCATCGTGCGAAATTAACCCAACCAAAATTACGAGCTTTATGTTAAGTTACTTTAAGTTAATACTTTCATTTTACAAGAGGTCTGAACCTTGCAAGTCGCGGAAACTCAATGCTTTTTGAAATTACCGAGGGTGACATGTTGAATTGTCGTATTTCTAGATCAACTGTAGGCAATTTAGCCTTATAAATATTCCATTTCGCTTCTCTTCTGTTGATAAGTAGCGGCACCTCTGCTTTTATTTCGCACATATAACTGCTGTTTTTAGGAAGCATCTGTTTAGATCGCTACATTTTGCCCGACTTTCCCAGACGTGAGTTCGACACACTTGATTGCTTCTAAAATTTCTATTCAACTTGAGTGTTGTTTTGGCGAAACAAGACGCTAAGCAGTGGGATTTAGAAGTAAGCTTTAATCCTCAAAATTCACTATACAGCTCTGATTTGCATGTAAAACCCAATTGTTCTCCGAATCAATGCTGTCAGGGTTGCTCTGAGTAGAACGAATTCTCAGTTTATGGGTGGCGGTTTCATTTCTCGCAAAGGTTATCTTAACATATCATCCCCAGCTGCAAGACCTCATAAAAGTTTACAATGACTTTTTTGTATCGATGTATTTTCATAAACTCCATCTTCAACTGCACGGCATTATCTGTGACACTTCAGCGCGAGCTAATTCTAAAATGTTTCGCAAAGGGGAAAAAAATTCTCGCACAAATTTGTTTATCGTTCAAAACAGACCACAGCCAAGTCATTTGAAGTGCTTTCGAGAAGTTTATGTTGCTGTGGACAATATAGTCTATGTGCGAGCAAATAACAAAATTATCTCCAGAGATGTTGACAGCATTAACTGGAATTATAAATATTTGAGTTGAAGTGGATGTAAATTCCTTCGGCCATATTTTAAATCTCTGATCCTTTCCCCTTGTCCATGGATTGTGCAATTCACATTTGCAGAAAAGAAGAAAAAAACATTAGGTGCATTTCTGTCTACTCTTGTGAATTCTAAGCCCAATCTCAAATATTTGATTCATTTAATGTATTTTTTTCTGGATAATAATTATATAAATAACGCTTATTTGTTTATATTCTTACTACACTGTGCATGTATTCATACATGTACAAAAATGATACAGTTATGTCATGAATTAATCCTATAATTTAATGGTTTTTTTTGTTTCCTAAATAACAACAACAAAAAAATAATCAATCTTGAGTGTTTCAAAGTAAACATTTGCAAGACTTCCCTTCCTTGTAATGTTTTTATATTTGCCTCCTAAATAAAATGTCTTTCGTGCAATTAATATTTTGTGTGTGTTAGCAAAAGTATGTTTATACCATTATTATGGGACATAAACACCCTGTATGTGCCATGAAGATAGAAGAATTGGCACCTGAAGTAAAATGCTTTACCCATAACTGCACATATCATACAGACTTATAAATCTATTTCTTGTTGGGGGGATGGGGAATCAATTATTTTTTCATCCCTCAAGTCAATAGAAGGCTGTGTTGTAAACTTTTTCCCTGCATGCCGAGTTCTTGGGTAAACATTTGCAAGGTTTCTTTTTCTCGGGATATATTTTTATGCTCCTTAATAAATATCTTTCATGCAATTAACATTTTGTTGTGTGTGTTAGCAAAAGTATGTTTGTAACATTACTGTGGGACATAAACACCCTGTTCATGTCATGGAGATAAAAGAAAAAATGCCCTCTCTCTCAACCAATCAGCATTCAGTAATTTTGCCACGTGTGTGATTTAAATTTATATCAATATATAAATTTATTGGCACCGGTTTTCACTAGCCACAGAGTCGCAGAGGGAGTTGGAACCCAGAGTGATATCGAACTGGTGGAGTTGTAAGCAGATTGAGTTCATTAATTCCACCACTTATGAAATAGCATTGTGGGAACTAGCATTGTGCCTGTTTGTTCTTCTGCTTCTGCTTGTGACTCCAACAACCTAGTTTTCACTGGATCATAAGCTGGATCATTGAGCTTATGACCCTGATGGTCGATTTGAAACTTGGCTAGATGGCAAGACTATAATATTTTTCTGTGAGCCCTTGACCTTCCAACTCTTTCAAAAGAAGTGGAGAGCGTGAGGCTTCAAAAAGAATTTTGAGACTGCAAGACCTTCAAAATTTGGCTTAATTCTGCCAGAGTTGCTACTACCTGTTCTTTATGAATGGTATTTGGGAGGGGTGGGTGGGGGGGGGGGGGGGGGAATCTGAACTTCCCACTTCCCTCTTAGTGGCTCAAGCCTCTTTATGCTGTACAGCTGAACTCTTATAAAGTAGCCAGTTAAGTCCTGAAACTATTGTGAGTCAGTATAATACTATAGTCTAATAAAAACCCCTTTTAAGCGGCCACCTATACAAAGTGGCTGAAGTCACCTTTCTGCTGTCCGGATGAGGAGGTGTAAGATGAGAGATCATATGGATGAGGTTAAGTACAGGATTTAAAAAGTGGGAGTCCAAAATTTTTATAAGGCCTGACTTTGTCCCCATAGGAGGGCCTGAGGAGCATGCAAGGTGTTTTTTAGCAGTTATAAGTGCAAAGGTTTCTAAAGATTTCCAAATTTGCTAAAAATAAAACTCTCTATTCACTTATTCATATTAATTTTCTCTGAAAAGTGGCCGTCCATAGGACTCCTGGACTGTCATTGTCTTCAGTAATCATTTGACTTATAAGTGAAAAGATTTGTATAATTTTGTGAAAAAATCTGGAGTAATTGCACGTGAATTGTCATAACTGAGACAGTTATCATGGGAAATTTTGGAATTCCCAGGGGAAGTTTGTATTGGAACATAGTAATCTTCTTTCCCTGTAAAATGATGACTGGAAAACCCTCTTTGAGTTGTGGCTCTTTAACGCAGGTGACCTTATTCAGTGGAATGGCACTAGTTTGCTTTCATTTAGCTTCACCAAAGTTTGCTTGCTGTTAGCTTTTATTTGTTGGGCAACCTATAGTTACTGTATTGGCTTGACCAACAAACGAAGCTTACAAACACACTCAGTGACACTTGTCTTGTTTTTTCCTTGCACCAAATGGCCCACTTACAGTGGACTGCAGAATTGCAAAACAATATTTACCAATAATAAGCATCGTGAACTTTGCCATTGCCAGCTTGCAGCCCTTCTGGATCAGGTGTGGCCTTAGCCTGCGTTTCCTATCACAACAAGTTTCATATTACCGTATTGTGTGGTCTCCGAAAAATAAACATCTGATCATGACTGTCATCAACATGCACAAGGAAACATTTGCTCATAGAGTCAAGGGCATATAGTTGTATAGGGTTTTTGTTTTTCCTTTGGCCCATTAACGGCTGGCCGTGTTTTTCCTTCCATGTTTGACCTTCAAGAAAACAGCAAACAGTAAATAAACACAAGCTGACTTTCTATTTTTAGTGAAAAACAGAAAGTGTTTTTTCTTGCAATGAATAGGGTATATAATGCTGCTGCGTCAGCTGAAAACAGATGTGCTTGCAGCTGTCTTATAATAACAAGCATTTAATCATGATCATTTGTGGTTGATCTGAAGTTCAGACAGTCAAGTTCGTGACCCATGGCTTATCAGCTGTGTGCTTGACAAAGCATTTGTTTATTAAAACAAGGGAAAGTTATTTATTTTAAACATTCTTTATTGTGTTGGTTCAGCTATTGACAGCTTATCATACCTGCCAACTCTCCTGCTTTTCCCGGGCGTCTCCAAGTTTTCATCAAATCTCCCAGTCTCCAGGTTAGAGCACCAAATCTCCCAGCAAATACCTAATGTGGCTTTTTTCAATATTTTTTTTTTCATCAATTTCATTATTTTCGAGAATCCAGAAAGGAAAATAAAACAAGAAGTGGTTTTAGTGCTCTTATTTGAGCTGTTTTCAATCGGAAAACATCGGAAAACAGGAAACAGAGCGATCAAATCGATATATATTTAACAAGAATCGTAATTGGTCAGAAATCAACCATTCCAAATCGCACAATACATAGAAGAAAGTTGGCGCGGTTTTTGCTCGCTGTTTACACTCGAAGCAAAGATTGCCAGCATGGATTTCGGTTCACGGTTCTGGGGGTTGGCAGGTGTGACAAATTGTTGTTATTTCAGCTACTTTTCCTCTCCATTGTTTATGATGATAATGATGTAAAAATCTGTGTCAGTCTTGTTGGCAGTTAAATTTATTGCAAAACAAATTTAACCTTTTAACCCTATTCAGACCCGGGGTGGGGGGGGGGGGGGAAGTGCCCACGCTGACTTTGAACGTTTATAACTTTTTCAAGATTCAACCAAACGCTGCCAAACTTAACGAGTTTTTTTAAAATTTATCTGGGAATAAATTGGTAGGATAGGTTGTTGTGTCTAGAACTTGATGTTACCATGGCAACGTCATTTTGACAGGCATGTTTTTTCCAAATTTGTAATTTTTGTGTTTCCATTAATAAAAATTAACTTTAATTCAACTATTTTCACCTCTTTTAGGTTTTTTTGCACTGTTTTATAGATTTTGAGTATTTTTCAGTAATTTTGGGCGGTTTTCTGATGTTTTGGAAAAATTTTGAAATCCAAGATGGCGGATCCAAGATGGCGGCTGTTTTGACATCATGATGTAATTGTCACCTGATGTGACGTCATCATCGCACGTGACGTATATAAAAAGATAGATTTTTGGACATACTATATATCCTGAAAGTTTTATTGCAATTGCTTAAATATTCTGGAAGTTACGGAGGGGGGGCGGAATCCCCCCCGCCGGTCTGAAAAGATCCAAAAAAGCCCGCTATGAATAGGGTTAAAGTAAAATTTTATGCAAGAACTATAATGTACTTTTATAATATGCTGATGTACAACTTTGCTCTTTCTCTCAGCTGCTGTACATGCCATATTTTTTTTATTTAGTGCTCATGAAAATGAAATTACAAGGCTCAGACTGAATAAATGCTGGTATTACATCGACACGATTTTCTGTTCAGATATTTTCTCGTGACAAACTTTAAATGTTTAAACATGTTTAGACCCCAATTGGAATGTTAATATTGTTTTTATATTTAGTATCCTTATATTTTTAACAAAGATGGGTGGCTATTTCAATATTAAAGGGTGATTTTGAAATCACTACTCAACACTCCAAGTTTAGACTATTTTAGTCACTATGGCGACTAAAGTTTTGGAGGTGGCGACTAAACTGGAACCTGAAGTCACCCGCCTTGATTTCAGTAATCAATTACATGATGTCATAATGACATCACATTGTGCTATGAATCTGTAACTGTTCTAGTTATGTGTAGTGTGTACATCATCCTGTTTTAATTTGGTGGCCATTGCGTACGCAGTTTTAGAGTAAAATGGAGCAGGCTGCTGAAGCTGATTCCTGACATTGTTATTCTGACAGTCTCGCACCTGTGTTTTCATTTGCACAAATTTCACTTTTTGTTTACAATATGCTATTTTTCTTGAGTCTTTCTATATTTCGCATGATCCAAGGTGGCTCATTTACACATAAGTTTTGCTTTGCAAAGCAAGCTCCAGGTGCTCTTCTGACGGCATAAGGCTTTTGAGATTTTGAGGGTGAGGTTGGGGGGGGGGGGGGGGTAGCAGAGGGGTCACCAAACCTTCCCCTCATCTGTACAGCCATAGGGCTGAAGTTTGCATACATGTACATGTGAGTGTAATGTACAAATCTGTTCTTGTTTGTCTTGCAACAGGTGATGGAAACAGACAGAATGTTGTACTTAGTAACAGAATATGCCAGTAAAGGAGAGATTTTTGGTAAGAGATCAATAAAATACAATGTGTGGTTCCAGAAAATATCCATATCCCCCCCCCCCCCCCCCCCCCACGGAAGGGATTTGGCCTATGACCCCCCCACCCCTCTGGAAATTCCAATTTAGTTTAAATTTTTGGCTCTTCAAGACCCCCCTTCTCCCCGGAATTTCCAATCCCTTCTGTGGGGGGAGTATGGATATTTTCTGGAACCACACAATCTTATGCCAAAAAAACATAAATAATTCCAGATTGCCCTTCAGGCAAGTACCTCTCAAATTTTGCTTGCCATGGGAAGTTGCACACTTGTCTTGAGTTCCTTTTCTTTGAGTCTTGGAAATAGTGAGGCATGCAAGGCAAGGCAGTGAGGCATGTGAGGCAGAAATCCCTAATCCCAATAAAAAGCCTAACCACAGGTTACCAGGGGGAGGGGGGGGGGACTCTTTTTTGTTATACAAATAGCTTACAAGTGCTCATTTTGCTTTGTTCTTATTTAAGATCATTTAGTGGCACATGGTAGAATGCCTGAGAAGGAAGCAAGAAAGAAGTTTGTACAAATTGCATCAGCTGTTGACAACTGCCACAAGCAGAATGTTGTTCACAGGGACTTAAAAGTGAGTTAACTGACCAACTTTACATGTCATGAGTACAAGTTAAAACATTGCTACAGTGTACTCTCCACTTCTCAAACCTGTGATTTCTTGAACCTTTGATAACTTAAAGTAAAGGACTGGTTGTTTCCCATGGATAGTTGAACAATGCAATTTTAACTCTGATTTCTTGAACTCCCGCTTTCTCGAACCAGTTTGGTTTCCGTTGGAGGTTCGAGAAATTAGTAGTTGGTGATAGTTGTAGAATTCCACCAGTATACTCTACCCGAGCCAAGGGGGAGGTGTGGTGACATAGTGCTTATTGCACTGGACTACAGATCGGGCAGTGGCCAGGGCACTGTGTTGTGTTCTTGGGCAAGATACTTTACTCTCACAGTGCCTCTCTTCACCCAGGTGTATAAATGGCTACTAGTGAATGTACTGCTCAGGGTTACCCTGGGATGGACTAGCATCCCATCCAGGGGGAGTAGAAATACTCCTAGTCGCTTCATGCTACAGAAACCAGGATAAGCTCTGGCCTTCTGGGCCACTAGGCTCGCATGCAGACTTGATAACTTACTCTACCCAAAACAGTATTTGGATTAGAGATCTCCATTACCTCTTAGTCTGTTACAATACAGATACTCTACTTAAAAATTAGAGTCACTCCCTCGCTGCCCGTTATGTGCACTGGCATGTAGGGCAGCAACAAAGGTCTTCCACTGCTATCTGTCTTTAGCCAGCTTTTGGGTTGTGTTCCAGCTGTGGTTTAAGTCCCTCATTTCTATCTCTGTAGTATGTCGCCATGTATTCTTGGGCCTGCCAGGCTTGCACCTGCCTTCACTATGGTGTCCAGTCAAAATTAGAGTAGTTCTGCACAAGTATTAAGAGTCCACTCCCATATGTAGGGTGATGGACTGCTTTTTTTCACAGCTTTTTTTTATGCGAGATCTTAATCCTGACCACCAGATTTGTAATGTACTGAAAGAGGGTAGGTCTAGTAATAAAAATAATGGCTGTGATACAGCTACAGGTATCCTCCATTAGTCAAGATATTCCAATACTTGTATCCCAAGCAAAAACATTGAAAACTTTCAGAACATTGTCACATAAGGAAGATAGCATTAAGACGTGGCTTTGAACAGCCTTCTGAAGGTAACTTCAAAACACCCTTGCCAGAACTTCAATCAGTTTATACTTCATGTATTCATCATGAAATGGATGATAATACTGTCCGTCTTGTTTCCCTTTCAGGCGGAGAATCTTTTATTAGATGAGAATTTCAATATCAAAATAGCAGGTAGGGTTATTTTCAGACGGTATCATACACTATATAAATGTTAATAATTATTATTTATTGCAAAGCAATAACATAAAATATTTGCTATTATTATATTATTATTCTGATTATTATTATTCTGATTATTATTATTATTATTATTATTATTATTATTTAAAAATTGCAAAGTACACTGTTGTGTACATGCAAGTTCGAGCTGTGAAATAACGCCAAATTTTTAACAAATTTCTAACCTTCATTTGCCCATAATGTCTTTATCTGGAAAGTTCGATTGCAGAATACCCGGCCCACTTTTAACGGCACAAATCCACTGCTCCGCAGTCCCCAGTCACGAAACAAAATTATGCAATTAAGAGAATTAGAATTAAAATAACAAGAATGCTCCCGGTGAATAGTGAAAGGACTGTGGTCAATGGATAATAAAGTACAAGTTAGTGAAACGACTGCTCCCGCAGTCCCGCAGTCCTGCAGTCCCGTAGTTGACTCATCGATTATGGAACGAGGTATTTACATGTGTAGCGCGCATGTTTCGGCTCATGGATTATCGAAGTAAGGTATATTCATGTGTCCTGCAGTCCCGCAGCTCACTCATCGATTAAAGAACGAGTTATATTCAAATGTAGCACGCATTATCATTTTGACGACTTCGGTACTGCAGCATTACAACACAAATTCTACAGTCTAACCGAATGTTGAAAGGAGAGATGACTTTGTTTTCACAGATTTCGGATTCAGTAATTTATTTCAAGAAGGAAAACATTTGAAGACGTGGTGTGGAAGCCCGCCTTATGCTGCACCGGAGCTATTTGAAGGGAAAGCCTATTGTGGACCAGAAGTGGACATTTGGGTAGGTTTTACATAATGTATGCACTACAAATATGCCTGATTTACCAGGATGCGTTTTCCAAGTTATTTGTTTTGAACTTCATTGACGCTTGGGAATGATAAAGAAACATTGTTTGCGCTATTTGGGTTCGCAATCGGCGGGTGGTTAGTTGTTTTGTGAAAGAGCTGTTGTGGGACATCGGTGAGCAAATGGAAACATTGCTGTTAATTAAAACGTTTTGAGTTGAGAAGCTTAACTGCGGTAGCTACCTTTAATCTTAAAACTTCTGTCCTACTTTTCAGCGTTGAGCCTATCTAAGAGGATTTGAAGGGAAAGATTAGCTGGTGTTAATCAATTTGGCACACAGCTTGCGTGCAGTGTAGTGCAGGCGTTTTTCGTGGGCGAGTGCTTGAATTTTTTTCAGTTATGAGTGGTATTGTCGTGACTTTGAAACACAGGAAAACGTTTTGGTTCATTGCCCGACAGCAGTAATGTATATCCGGAATCTTTAATTGCCATATAACGCCCTTTTCGAGTAGGCGTAGAAACACAGTGCAATGCCGGAGCGATACGCCCCCACTTCACGCGGTGTGCAACTTTCTTGTCCAGGGGAAAGACTAGTGAATACTTCTGTGAACTGGTGTTAAATGGCTATGCGTGCGCCAAGATTCTGTGCGTTCTATCAACAACTTGTACTGGAAAAGAGACGTGGAATTTTCGAACAAGCTATAACATGACCTTCAAAAAGTGCCAGCGTTAACTCTTACTCCCACGTGTGCGGAAGGGCACAGATGAATTAAAAAAATCATTCTGCAAAATGAAATATTGAAAAATACACGAATGTACTGCTCAATAGCTTTCATTTGAATGGCCACACACTAGGGTTTCATGCACAGACTTCAAAAGTTACTACAGACGTGTGCACAATAATTGAATTTGGAAGTGAAACTATAACAGCTCATTTAAACTTCAAATGACCGGAAACGCCTCTGTCGAAGAAAATTAATTTTCAGTTGATCTGTTGTTTACTGTTAGGTTCTCTGTGAAGCAATGGGCAAAACGGGCGTATAATTTAATTTATCTAACTCCCGCTCGTCCGCCGTTTCCACTGGTATAACTTGTCTTAGCTCGTTTTATGTTACACTTGAGCGTTCACCAAAAGAGCTGACGAGTTTGTTAAGCTCAAAAGTGTCAGTTTCGTGGGATGCTATTTCCACGCTTTCCGTTGAAATCGAACAACGTTGTGTCACGCGCGTTCCCACGCGAGACGCGGGTTTCTCGTGCCACGTATCGCGTGCCAGCGTTTCTGATTTTTTCGTGCGATAAAAAGCACTGTTTGAATAATTTCTTATTCACGTACGTGCCGCAATTAGTTTTCTGAAAACCGAGAGAAGATACAGGTTGTAGATATGGCAAATTTAGACTCACTCAGCTGTCACACGACAGTGTTTTCGTTGTTGCGTTTTCCGACAATGTTAAGTAGCCCTCCCGCTCTGATGTGCCCAGCGGCTGTTTCGGAACAATTGAAGCAAAACGCGATGGCGACTCTGTAAAGCGAACGGTGCGTGAAAAAGAGTTGTTTACAGCGCAGCGTGCATAATAAATCCATTAGCTAAGGATGGCGGGTTTGCCTTACACATAACTATTCTTCTACTATCATCCAAGTTTGTGAATTACGAAATAATGTTTTGCACGGGAAAAGGGATTGCAAGTTTTCTCGCTGTTACTAAAGGCAGCGAAGGGCCGTCATGCATAAAAGGTCATATAAGCCATCACCAGGAGTCCCATTTGATACAGTAGCGATATCCCTTTGCCAGCTGTTGCGTGGTATATGCACAGTAAGGAGTAAGGGTTTGTTTATCAAAGTTGAATACAGCCAATAATTGTGGACAGTTTAATTTAAGCTCACACGAAGACAATTCCATTCTTCACTAAGCCTTGTCAAGACATGCTAGTCTTTATTCATACGCGGTTGATTACAAAAGCTTAAAAAATTAAAAAAAAAAATGTCTACAAGATACTGTTTAATGCGATTCCCGTGTTGGTTGTTCCTTGGAACTGTTCTACCGAGCCAGCATTCCTCAATTCTTGAAGCAGAGTGTTCCATAAGAGGTCCCCACCATAGCAAAAACTTCGTGTTAAAATACAGCCTACAAGGTGAACAGCTCTCAACGGCACACACCTCTCCGACGCAGACTCCTTTTTGAGGTAGACACCGCTCTAATGCAGATTCCTCTCTAACGTAGACATCTCATTAAGGCACACACCTCTGAAAGGCAGACACCTCTTTAACACAAACACCATTCTAATGCAGACACCACTCTAAGGTAGACACTTCTCTAATGCAGACACCTCTCTAAGGTAGACGGCAGATGTCGATGGCACTTGTGTCTCTCAAGGTTGGCACCTTTCTAACACAGACACCACTCTTATCTAAACACTTCCTAAGGTAGACACTTCTCTTAAGGCAGACACCTCTCAGTCTTTAATACAGACACATCTCTAAGGTAGACACCTCACCAAGGTAGACACCCCTCTCAGGCAAACATCTCTTGGCAACAGCCACTTTAGGCAGACGTCTCCATGTGGCAGACACTGTTGTATGGCGTCCACCTCGAAATTAAAGCCCTCTAGAAGGTGGACACCTCCTTAAGGTGAACAGGCAGCTCTCTAATTAAGATGGACACCTCCACAATGGAGGAAACAAACAAACCTTTAAAGCTTGCGCCTCTAACGCAGGCACTCCCCTAAGACGTGAACGTGCCAGCCTAAAAATAATTTACCAAAAAAAAAAAACATACTTTGAGAAAACAGCTGAACAGCTTGGTTGCCATAACTGATAAGCGTGCAAATGTAACACTTCCACTCTGACGAAAGGCCAACATCTCCTATAAAATCGAGTATTTGGGGCATGAGAATCAAGACAGCGATCAACAAAGACGAATTGTCTTGATTTTCAAACTGATTCTCCCAATAAGTACTGTAGGAAATGTAGCGAAGTCAAGTGGGAGAATTTCCATACTGATCAGCTTGTATTGTTGCAGAGTCTGGGCGTGGTGCTTTACGTGCTGGTGTGTGGTGCTCTGCCTTTTGATGGGAGTACACTGCAAAGTTTACGCTCACGTGTCTTGGATGGCCGATTCAGAATTCCTTTCTTCATGTCAACAGGTCAGTGATAACTTTTAGTTTAACTTTTAAACACCTTGTAGGTGTAGCACTTCCACTCTGACGAAAGGCCAACATCTAAACACCTTGTACAACATAATAAACAGTATCACATGAAAGTACTGATCAATAGCTTTCATTTGAATGGTCACACACTAGGGTTTCATCCACAGACTTAAAAGTTAGGTCCACCTTGTACAGCATAATAAACGTACTGCATGAAAGTACTGCGCAATAGCTTTATTTGCAGCCACAGACTTAGAAGTTGGAACCACCTTGCATAGCATAAAAAAGTACCACATTAAAGTACTGTTCATTTCATTTGAATAGTCACACACTACGGTTTTATTCTCAGACTTAAACTGTTGCTGGTAACAAATTCTTCCGCTGGTGCTGCGTAGTGAACTACTGGATTTGAAGACTGGGATATTAATGTGAACATTTTTTCCAACTAAATTGTTGTAAGAACAACATTTTACAATAATGCGTTTCTGATCTTAAAAATTGGCAACCCCATTCCTATCATTTGCTTGCCTACTCTCTGCTAGTGGGAGTGTTAAAACGCTTTCAATCGTACAGTTCATAATTCAGTTATTTCACGGGCGGGAAATTATACAAAGCGTTGATATTCACACTTCAGTGATTCGCTCAAAGCACGCAAAACTCGCCAATCAAGCTGCCTTCTACGCCCGCGGGCCGACTCCAAATTAATGAGTTGATTCTTCAGAGATTGCGATTGTATCATTTTAATTGAATCACCTCGATCAGTCAGTGCCGAAGCCAGGCAAAGACGTCTTGGTTGAATACGCAGGGTATCTCGCGAGAACTCGCCCGCTCGCGGGTGTTACCTTCGGGGTTGGTGTTTAGTAATGTGCAGTTCTGGCACATGAATGTTGCATCCCTCGACGAAACTCGTGTTTAAGTATTTGAATATGTCCAATTTGGTTTGTCAAGATGAAGTTGGCCAACTGTCTTTTAACTGTTTTTTTTCCTACAGTTTTAGGTAACCGCGTTTAGGACATTTTTATATCGTTTGCCGTTGACAATCATTTACCCGTTCACCGTAGCCGAAAAAATATTGTGCGACGAACTAAATTTGACTCAAAGCGAAAATATGTAATTGGAAATAAGACCAGGAAAACACCTAACCGGCAGCAACCGCGGGAAACAAATAAAAAAAACTGAAAAGCGCGGGAAAAAATGTAGCCGACGGAAAGCGCGGGAAAGTCGAGGTTTTAGTCTTATAACTGATTGGTTGAGAAGAACACGTCTTTTTTAAAAGAAAAAAGAGTGTTGTTCTTGTTTTGAAACAGATTGTAGGTGTCAGCGAACACGAAACCAAAGTTAACAACAGCAACAGCAACAACATAATGTTTCCTGTTAAAAGGTCTTCTAAAACGCGCTATTGTTAAAGGGGCTACGTCACGGGGATTTTGCAGATTTTTGGTGTAAACTGTTCTGCAATTAGTGGTAGGCAACTTAACCCATGAAAAACATTGTCTTTGAACATCTAAAGGAAGACATGACCTTAATTTGCGGATAAAAATCAAACTAAAGCTATGAATATTGATTTTTTAACGGCCCTCAGTAACAACTTGAAAAGTTTAGCCTTAATTTTTGAGTCTAATGCGCATGCGCTTTAGACTCTATGTAATGGAAAAAAGCTGTTAGCAATCCCAAGGGAATGGTTCGGGATCGATAATCGTCCGGTGTAATTGTGCTTAAACAATAGCCCGCCTCATTGCGGGCTTGGTGCGGTGATCGTAATCCAATCAGGAAGCAAGGATGTTGTTAACGAAGCAACGGTCGAACGGAGCTCGAGCACGACACGCACTTGTAAAAGAAATTGTCATGTCTGTAATTGGAATAAATGTTTTACAATGCAAAATAATATGAATCCTCGTTTTCAAGTGTGAAGCCACTGAAAATGTTCTCCTTCCAGCTGCATGTTTTTTATAATCCGTGGGAAACGCAACGTGAAATCGACATCTTTTGATGAAAAAAATCCGGAAGTGACATTTGTGTTCATAAACAAAAAATAACTTTGAAAAAAAATGGAAAATTAAATAAAATTGTAGTCAGCAATTGATTGTTCAATTCAACTGAAGCAGGGGGTGTTACTAAACAGAGTAACGGAGTAACGAGTAACGAGTAACGGAGTAACGAGAAACCGAGTAACGGGAAAAAAATTCCATAGGGCCGATTCGCACTAGCGGACAAGTTTTAAATGTCATAACATTTTTGACAAAAACAAAATTGTCGCGACAAGTCAGAGACATTTTGAAGAAAACAAAAGGTGTAGTTATTAGTACAATAGCTCTGCACGTGCTTCTGGCATCCTAGTACATTTCTCGGCACGGTCGTCTTGTGCAAACATCAAATAATCAGGCAGGTCCACGTGGTGAAAAATTTTAAAACGATTTGCATTTGAAGTGCGCGTGTAGTGATGTTTTTGTGCTCGTGCGGGGAAAATGTCGCAAGTAAACTATTTCTTTTCCCCTCCATTTATCGGCACAAACTGGTTCCCTCCGCATTCATTTGTTCCAACCCTGGTATTACCATCCTTCCACGACCTCACCTCGGCACACAAACATGTTTTGCCGCCTATCGCGGAAAAATTTCGCGTGTTGTTTTTTAGTACAATCCAGACCAAACACAATAGCTAATCAACAACGCATTGTTATCTGGTATTACGAGGGGCGTTGGAATGCGACTTGTCATGACTTGTCCTGCCTTGAGGCAGGACATCGGCCCCTTTGAAGATTTGTCCGTTTTGACAAAATTTGCCCTTGTCCAACAAGTCGTTCGCACTTGTTTTTGCGATTGTTTGACAAAATGTATCGCGCGTGCAACGTGGACCAATCATAAGACAACTGCTTCTTTGTTTTCCTGAATTGTTTGACAAGTTCTAGGTCTCAAAAAACGTATTCGCACTTGTTTTCTGTAACAAGTGACACATTAGTGATGAAATCTACCAATTGTTACAAAATTTGTTCGCTAGTGCGAATTGGCCCATAGGTAAAAAAATAAAAATACTAAAATAATAATAATAATAATAATAGTAATAATAATAATAATAATAATAATAATAATAATAATAATAATAATAATAATAATAATAATAATAATAATAATAATAACATTCAAATAAAAAATAGAAATAAGGAACTAGAATTCCGTGTGGCAAATGGAACAGTATTTTCCGGTTGGCTGCATTAAGAAAGCAAAACAAATGGCGAACTCGTTGTTCCTTTTACCTGATTTGGAGTTGTAGTTGTTCGACGACTCTGAAGTTAAAACGGACGATATTGTAAGCGAGGACGTTTTGGGTTTTTTTCAGTGCAGCTAACATGCGAAGGAATTTAAATCGATTCCACGACCACTTTGAGTATACGAGAGCCTGCTTGCAGGCTAAATATTTTTAGGCTTATCGTCTTATCGAAATATAGGAAAAAAGGTCGCGCAACGCATAAAAAAATATATGGCCGGAATACCAACATCTCTTTATTTAATTCAGTTTCTGCAATAGATGTGAATTAAGAACTTAAGGTTTTGAGTGCAACGAGGGAAATCGGTAATGGTATTTTTAGTTTTTCGTGCATTAATTCTGTCTGAAGCTGGCGCCGATGGGAATATTTACCGCGATAATTTAATCATGAAAAAATAATACTAAAGTCGAATATGTGTTATCCACTCGGCCATAATGGTTACAATTTGATCGGTAAAGCAATTTGTAATTTATATGTAACACAGAAATCCAACCTAACGGACGTTGTACCAAATAAAAGTCCCAGTCTATTTATAGTATCTTCGAATTCCTTACATAGCGTTTGTTTTATGAACACGGATGTTTCCGCAAAGGCCTTTAGATCAAAGGAGATCTGCAGTGGCAACGATTAAGACAATAATAAAATACCCTTACCATCATCTCCCGAGTTATCCGATATAATAATGACATCGTAGTCATCTGTTGTTTTGATAGAGAGAAATTATACTAGGCAGAAAGCCAATGGAAGGTAATCAAAAACAAACAGTGAAAGTGGCAGGTAAACCGGCAAAGAAAACAGTCCATAACCCTTAATAAGGCAGCCCAAACGGCATCTTTCTTCATTGCTTTTGTAATTATTGCAGACTATATCGGCTGTTCCACAAATATGAGCGATAAAAAGAGAAAAAAAAACCCTCTTACCTTCCACGAGGCGAGCCATGCTTGCTGACTGAGTGAGACGCAGTCACTTGACATTTTTGGCGCGAAAATGCTCTCGGCCGTTGTGCATTGCAACAAAAGGTTGTCGTGTAGTCGTGTTATCAATGAAATTACTCCAAGGCTTGATTTGCAATTTTTTTTAGACTTTGTATTTTTTTTTTTACCTATGGAATATTTTTCCCGTTACTCGGTTTCTCGTTACTCCGTTACTCGTTACTCGTTACTCCGTTACTCTGTTTAGTAACACCCCTGAAGGCAGGATTTCATTCACAGAATGCAACTTTCATTAAAAAGAGTTTTTTTCACCATTCAAGATTCAATCTAGAGCTTGAAAACAAGACAGTGTAATCAAATTACATTTCGCGCGAAATATTCATAAATATTGAAACTTGACAAAAAGTAGTTAAGACAGAATGAAAACTTGCTTTAATAGTTATTGAATTCCGATCTGATTGTTATTTCCATGTATTGACTATTTGGAAGCTGTTCTCAGTCATGAAAACGAAACTGTTTCAATCAACTGCTTGTAAGTGTTTAATAGACGTGAAAATATTTCGCTTAATTAAATTACATTCTGCACGCAATGTTTTCTTTGCTCCCCTGTGTCGAAACGTTAAAGGTAATTTGTTGAAAAAAAAAATATTTTGGCTTATTTTGATGTGATTTAGGATATTTAGAATACTAAATAAGCGGCTGTATCTTGTCTATCTATGGGGCGGACCATTATTTTTTTGGAAGCAGGGGGATGAAAAGTTTTTCAAGACAAACAATTTTTTTTCTGTATCGTTGTCTGTGAAAACATTTTTTCCGGTGTCATCTTCCTGCAGACAATTTTTTTCATGCCTGCAAAAAATTTAGTTGGGCGTTTTTGCTTTTGCAAACAAATTTTTCAGGATTCCCCCCCCCCCCCCCCCCCCCTTCTAAATCTGTACGATCTTCCTATGGTCTACAACGCACTAATCTTTTAACATGAATAAATATATATAAATATATTTACTTAAGAGAACAAATATTATCGACTTCTTCTGAACCAATCTTACTATCAAACCTCCACTACACCTCTTGCTCTATGCCGTAAATACCGAAACTACTTCAACATATTTCAACCGCACTAACAATCCATGACGCATTAGACTCATGTACCCACTGGGTACTATTTTTCAAGTTGCAATCCATTTCCATCCAAGCCATCCGCTGCCAAAGGTGCTTGTTAAAAGTTTCAGTGCTCTAATATAGCAACTGTTAATAAAAAATGGCCCATTATTTTTAGGTTTCCTATGCCACAAATATAAATTGTGGCTGTTCGAAAATCTGTTAAAATCCGTGATAAAGCCCCTTTAAACAAGAAGTTCCACTATAAAAGGGATGGCACCTCCCACATTTCACACCTTTTGGGCGCGAAATGCAAATTTTTACCCTTGCATTCATGGCATGTTGTAGGGGTAAGCGTCCTGCAAACTGAATGCGCCTCAAAACCTCATGAAACCAAAAGATACTCTTAACAAAAATAAGATAATCTTGTTAACGTTTTAGCATAATATTCTCAGCAAAAATGAAGCACATTTTTACCAGCAACTGTCATAGAGAAAGCTCGAGTTGTTTGCCAGCTGTTTACGCGTTGATGGTTTATTGACAACTGGGCGTGAGAATGGCCAGGCCAGGCCCCTTTTATACTGGAATTTCTTGTTAACTCATCCGTGGCAATATTTTGTTTCTGTGTAGAATGCGAGCATCTAATACGTCACATGTTGGTCCGTGACCTGGCAAAGAGGTACACTATGGTGCAGATTATGAACCACAAATGGGTGAACGAGATGGATGAAGAAGATAAGGCCAGTGTTCTCAATACCGACTCGATACCTGAATCGGAGCTCAGTGAAGAAGTCTTGACGATGATGCTTAGCAGAGGAATCGATCGAGAAAAGACCATTCAGGTGCTGAGTTTTTTTCTAAAGGTTAAATTTCCACAAGTTTAATTTTTGCCACTCTTTAAAAACCCGCAGAGCAAACGAAGTTAAGAAAGTGGTAAATAAAACAGCCATTTCACGATTCACGAGGAAAAAAAAATGTCACGGATCACGAAAAATCCATTTATCACTCTCAATCATGTTTCACGGGAAAAGAAACTTAGCCATTTCACTATTCACAAGGAAAAAAGGATCTCGAGAATATCCTTTACCACTCTTCTATATGACTTACATAGGACTGTGGCTAAGGTTCTTTTGTTCTTGAATTAGTAACATGTAGGTCTTGAGAAAGACGTCAATTCTGCTGTATGAGTATGGGACAAAGAAAAACAAAATAACGTTGAGTCCCCAACGGGAAACGAACCCATGTCCTTCCGCAAACTGCTGTACTAGGTGCTCATGTGTGATGCGTGTCCCGCATACTACTAAGATCGGCAACGTCAAAAGTGTCCTGTGTGGAGATATTAGGAAGGCGTGAATTCCCATGTCTGGAGCGTGGGACAAAGAAAAGTTGTTAAGTCTTACCGAAGTGTCCTTCTTTTCCTTTGCAGAGTCTTTGCCAAAAGGACTACGACCAGTTTGCCGGTATTTATTACACCCTCCTGGAAAAGGTCAAAAAATCTGCCAGCTCGTCTCACGATCCTTGTGCGAACATAACGGCCACCACTGACAGCTCAACAGATTCGGAAATGATGGAAACGGATAACGAAGGAGCTGGTGTCGAGAAGCCATCCATGACAGTTCCTACTGTGCAGGTCACTCCTGACTCGCCAACAAGACGAGTCAAGCCCCAGCAGCATCAGTGGGATCTGTCCCAAGAGGGGGATGAAGAGGACGATAAGATGCCAGATGAGATCCTTCCAAGCTTGAAGTCCTACCTGGAGAAGCGCCGGCACACCCTCACTGCAGTTGACCCAATGATGGAGATACCGCCAGAGCTCCGCGAGGTGCTCTCTCAGAAGATCGTTCAGCGACCCTTAAGTCCTTTGGGGCAAGCCACCGAGGATGCATTCTCTGGAGCCATGGGATTAAATCCAGCTTTGCCTCCGTATTCGCCAACGTTAGACCTTTCTCTGGCTTATAAGGAGCAAATTCTGCAGGTGCCCACAGTCTTCCAGTTGAGACCACCCATGGATAGAAGGGCCTCTGATGGGGCGACAAGCTTAGCGGCTGGGATTGCGCAGTTCCATGCGCTACGTGCGATGGCCGGGTGTGCGGATGACAGTCAAGGTAATGGTGGCTCGCTAAGTGGTTCGCCGTTAAACAGTCGCAATCCTATTGTATGCCAGTCGCCATTTTCAGTCTCGCCGGGACCATCGAGCCCGCAAATAAGCGAAGGGGCAAACGACAGTGGATCGGATCAAGAACCTGATCAGGACGCAATTGCGCGCTACATGGCGTGCCGAGGATCGCGCCAGCGGCACACGTCGCCGAATGAAATGCCCGATGAGTTACAACTTCGGCTACTGCAGGTACCGTTGAAAACGAGAAGGAACGTGTTTCCTCCTGGCAGAGGAGCAGCAGGACGTGAAGGATCATTCATCCCTACCCCTACTGGGATTCGATACAACGCATCTAGGCGAGCCTCAGACGGTGCGGCGTCAGTGCTCGCCTACAAGCAGCATCTAGAGCGCATCGGCGGCACCGGGTCTAAGCGAAACAGTCTGCGTGAGCTTCAAGAGGAATGCTTACAACTGCAGCAGCAGTACGGCCGAGTAGCGGAAGCGGAACAGCAGCGCAGGCAACAGGAACAACATGTGCAACACCTGCAGCAGCAGTTTTACAACAGAAGGGCGTCAGACGGAGCCGACTCGTTAGCCGCCACTCTGGCTCAGTTCCAAAAACAGTACACGCCTGCCTACACCACCAGCCAGGAATTGGACCTGGAAGGTCAAAGGTCAGATGTGGAGGATGTAGAGGAAATTCCCGCCCAACCGTCGATGGAGCACCAGGATGTGCTTCACCAGGAGATGCAGCGCTTGAATATTGAACATTGTGCACCTTCCCCCTTCGACTCTGGTGGCATTATCCACTCCTCTTCTGGTGGAATAGGTCCCGACGGTACCGCTCTCTCTACTCTAGCGACAAATCTTGTGTCGAACTCGCCAAGAAGCAGCATTCTTATCGAGGATTCGTCACCTGTTTCTTCTACTGAGACGTCGAACTTTCTGTCTCAGAATATTTTGTCCTCGCAGGCAAACACATCGTCGTTTCTGCCCGACGGCGGTGGCGCATTGTCTTCCCCAGTTCCGTCGCCACCACCGTCTCCTCTTATATCTGCGGTGCCTCTGAGTCAGCGGTACCCTATTCCTAATATCGCCACCACCACTACGCGGACTTTGTCGAACGGAAGCTTAACGGAAACCTTGCCGGAAACGGGCACTATCCCGCAAATACCCGCCAATATCCCGGGTGTTTTATTGGGAAATGCCATCATAAACGAAAATGATCTTGAAGAATTGGCGAGAGCAAGATGGGGACTGGGCGGAGGGACGCTCCCTTTAAGTCCCGCAGCCCTTCTCGGAACGTTCGGAACAAATCCCGCTGCTGCGCTACTCGCCGGCAACGTCGCGCAAAGGTCGCCCGTGCATCACAGGCGACATCACACGGCACCGTCCACGCAAGAAGCGTGGCATTCCATGGACTTGCTGAGAAGAGCGACAGCGAATAACGTCTTGTCGCAAAACCACGCGAGAGACATGTTAAACAACAATATCAATTTGGAAGAAGGGCTAGGGGTTAGGGACGGTCTATTGTATAGAACTCTTTCTCCTAACGGAACAATTAACCAGGACTCTTTACTTAATAAAGGGGACGGCACGCCGGACTTGGCACAAACGAATACGCTGCGGATGGCGTTTTCCGTTAATATGACTTCTAACAAATGCATCCCAGATATTATCAGTGAAATACGGAGATCGCTAGATCAGAGATCTGCCAAGATAGCTTACGAACAGTCGGACCAAACATTCACCCTTCAGCAGGGGGGTGTGTGCGTTGAAATTGAGGTGTGTTCCCTCCAGGCGAACCTTAACGGACTGCGCCTGCGACGTGTCAGCGGCAACCAGTGGCACTACAAGAAACTCTGTAACGAGGTATTGGCGGGAATGAATCTGTGACTGAAGGAGAGCTGTGTGAATTGAATTCAGAAATTAGTTTTGGCTTAATAGATGTAGATTGCGTGACAATTGTGCTAGCGTGAGTTTATGCCTCTCTCACTTGCGTGACCTCAAGGTAAAGTACTTCATTATGTGAATTTATTCCCTTGTCTTGTCTGGATTTCAAAAGACAAAGATAATTCCTGTACTGGGAAAGATTCGGTAGAACCTTGAGCTTTCGTTTCTCTTTTCTTTTGTGACACTGCTCGATTTCGTTTTGGAAAACTCGAAGATAATTTTTACTTCCTTTGTGTAAGTTTTTGTTCTTTGTGCTCACAGTGTGAGTATGACATCTATCGCTTTAGGGAAATTAAAGTGCACATGAAGTTAAATTATTCGTTTACTGTAACGTTCAAAAAAGTATCCACATTTTTTTTTTCAAGGAAGCACCATTCAGAGTTGACTGCTCTTTGTTGTTTTCCACATTTTTCACGGGTTGTGTTGTGTGTTTGGCAGCATGCTTCAATGCACTTCTAATCGAAGAAACTTTACAATTATATCTTACTGAATTAGAGAAAGACCTGTTATTGATAAAAACAGTAAGAGGATTGTTTGAATTCGTAAAGATTACGACAGAACATAAACCGCGAACTTAAAACAACGTACAAGGCTAAACTTCAAATGTCCTATTCGTGGCGCAGACCATATAAGGCTACGTACACACCAAGCCGGATAAAGTTGAAAACGGCGTTTTCGTCTTGAAAAAGGATAAAATGTTCGTCGCCACTGTCGTTTTATATTTTTATCACCGTCCACTATTCCCTGAACGCTTAAATGCGTTATTGGGCATGCGTACATTAGTTGATCAATGGCTGAGAGGGGACTGCAATAGATCACATGGCTGTTGTGACGTCACGTTTTCAAAAAGTTCCCTTATCGCCGTCCACACTATTCTCGTCCCCATATGGCCCTTTTCGTTTCTCTTGGCCGACGGGGCCTTGGCGCGAGAAACGAAGGGCTCTGGTGACATGGGATTTTTGAATTCGAATGTTTTTGATTGGCTGTTTTGGAACAAAGAAATCTTGGGCGGAAATAAAAAACGCCATGACTCCCATACAGTATATAGAAACCTCACGACTGCATACATGAGGATCGGAAGTCCTGGAATCTAGGACTGGAAATCCTTTGTCTCCAGAGCCCTTCGTTTCTCGTGCCAAGGCCCCGCTGTCTACGAGAAGCGAAAAGGGCTATGGGGACGAGAATGTGCCCACACTAACACACCTAGCGGGCGTTTTCAATTGTACCCACTCGGGAGTGCGTTTTCAAATAGCTCCGTTTTTGGTAACCAAAAACGCCGTTTCAGTGTGGACGGTAGGACAATCAGAAGTCAAATAAGTTGCGTTTTCTAGTTTATCCTGCTTAGTGTGGACGTAGCCTAAGTTGAACTGCGCGGTTTTGTTCCACCGTGGAAAAGATTTTCAAATACAAACTTGCTTGAACAAAAATTTATATTTTAGAGAGTAAGAAAAGTAATTTCATGTGCGCTTTAAAGGGTTACACTCGGTACACAAAATGTGGGCGATTCAACCTGTCCAGTGATTAGCCAGATTAGTTAATAGTACTGTACTGATCGACCTTAACACTGTAAAACCAAGAAATATCAACTTGCAATTTCTCCTCACGATTTCAAGGCACTGGTAAGAAAAGAGGTGACGAAAATTGAGAAAATCGTCAACTAGGAGATTTGGTCTTTATGCAACACCAACACGAACAGAAATGTGTAACGTTAGTAAGGAGAAGACAGCCTCTTTCCCAGGGTTTCTAGTTCTCGCTCCTGGGGGCTGTTAGAGAGACCCTGGGAACGCGGTTTCGCACTTAAGAACTGTCGATCAGTTTTATTTGATGGCGTAGACGCCAATGCACAGTTACCGTTAGCCTACGTATGCTGAATGTCATCAATTTAGAATCGTTTTTTTGTGATTTATTTTCCTTCCGGTTTAGTTTGCTCGGTCAAGGGAGGAAAAACCATGTCGCTTTTTAGTAACGGTTTTTGGCTGCTTGACAGCTGTCACGCAGACACGTCCTTTGAACGGTATTTTAATGTTCTTTGTGCCCTTCAGAAATGTCCAGTTCCGCAGTACACCTTCGTTATATTAATATTTTCACTGCATCAAGATTTCTCACGACATCACCTGGCGTGAAACATGGTTTCTCTCCAGTGGCTGAGTTCTTTTCTTTCGACTGCAACGCAATTCAATAAAGACGTCCCTGGTTTATTATTAGAAATAAAAGTCTTCTTAGAACATTGCAACAAACGTGGAAATATTATACGTTCAGGAAGACTGCATTTAAAGTCTTCTAATACACTCGTTATTTTCGGTGAGAAATATAACATGGCTTTAAAGGCGCGTGTCGTGACACTCGAGTGAATACGTGACTACCCTCTCGGTTGAATGCGTGACTACCACCTCAGTTTGATGCGTGACTCCTCGCTCTCACGACAGCGGGAATGATTTGTATTTATACCATGTTTTAACCTTCGATTTCTCGATTTACAAAAGTTGCAGAGTTTTGCTTGTACTTTGCAAGATTGACTTTCACGACATTTCACCTCTACTGTTTTCCATGTCTTCGTTTAAATGCAGTGGCATTTGTTAAAATGTGTAGAATTCCACGGAATGAAATCTAATCTTGCCCAAACCATTTCACTTTGATTTAATCGCACGCACAAACCCGAGCGAAAGCTTGAGTCGGGAAGTTTCGGAAAATCATTCGGTAATCTTCGGAAGTTTCGTAGCTTGTTGTTCCTGCGATTAAACTCGAAGTGTGCTTGGTCTGTGCAGGGTATAAATATTTGTACAATAATTAAATCCTTGCTTGGCCAAGTAAAATAATGTAATATATTTTCCCCCGAAGAAATATCACTCAGGTAAAGAATTGTATTGCTCATCCATAGAATCTTTGTGCAGTAAAGAGTATCGATGTCTTCAGACTTTGTAGTCGTGGCTGTTACACTATGTGCGTCAACACCCTCTACACTAATGTGTTTTCGTTTAAAAAAGCTTTTGTGTTGTTTTGTTGGTGTTTTTGGCTTCTTTGATTTGTGTTTCTTTTTGTCTGTTTGTCTGTGTTTGTTTGGTTGGTTTTTTTTTTTTATTTTGTTGTTGTTTTCTTCTTGCTGCGTTTTCGCCTTCCGTCCACACTAATCCGGCGTCTTTGGTCACCGAAAACGGAGCGATTTGAATGGATACTTCAAAAGCGCATTTTTAATACCTGTAGTGTATACGGCAGAAACGATGCTTTATAGAAAACGCTGACGTCACGATGAGCTTCATGGAGTACAATCTCCTTCCCAGAGTCCAGGGGAACGTGAACTCTGGGAACGAGATTGCATGGCGTAAGGAATTCTGCGCACGCTCAGATCAATCCTGACATTGCGCAATTTTTTTGCACAGCAAAAACGATTCGAAAACGATAGTGTCGACGGAAAACTTTCAATCTTGAAATGTTATACCTAATGCTCATTCTTGTCACGGATTAGACTAAATTAAAGTTGTTGAATGTCAACAAAACTGACAACCAGTGTTCTGACAGAACCTCTGACGGGTTTACCAGTTTATGAAACACTCTGATGTACTAATAAACTAGAAGTTAAAAGTAAATAACCGAAATAAAGTCATATCGAATAACGACAAGATCTACTTTCTACGATAAATAAAGGAAGAACATTTGTAAGTTTTAAACGTCTTTGATGGTGTGCTTGTTGACCTCGTGAATTAAATAAGTGTCCACAGATTGAATATTGTGATTATTCCTGTAAATACAGACTTGACCGCGAAAATCAGTGGTTAAATAACTGCATTTATGGCAGTTCTCGCTTCGCTCTCAGTCATTTGCTCAACCCATGAGAACACTGAAGTACGGAATATTGATCTCAATAATGGCAGTAGATGCAGTGTAGATGATCAGAGGCGGTCCCGTAATTTGAAGCCGGAATGTGTAAAAATGTGTCTTTTCACGCGAGATTGCCGAACTCCCTGATCTGAATTCGTGCTCATTTGATGATATCTGGAAGAATATTTTGCCAAAAAACGAAAAGTATTCAGCGATGTGTGTTCACCCTAGCCTCTCTAAGATAAAAATAAGAAAAAAGAATTCTGCCGTCCCCTCTCCCCTTCCAACCTCCCGTTAAGATTAGCGTAGCGACACGTTGTTAACCTGTAGGCCTCCAATAAAATATTAAAAACTGCATTAAATAAGTTTAAAACAAATTTATATAAGTTTAAGATTGAAGTTTACAGAAAAGAACCTAAAATGCTTCCGACAATGATAGTAAGAAACTAACGCCGACCGATTAAGCCTACTACATAACAGAGGAGAAGATAATTCACGAATAGGCTCAATAAAAGAAACTGAAATTAGCTTTAAATTTTAGATTCCTTCGAAAATATTTCACCGACATCTTAATCAACATCTTATGGGTCAAGTTATTGGACAGACATTTTAATTAACTTCTTATGGGCCAAGGCAAGTTTCAGTCCTTCATTGAGTTAATTGTGACAGTTTGACAGTGATTGACAGATCGCAATATTGGATTTCGACAAAACACTGCTTCTAATGTTTCGTCGATTTTACATGTCTATGATATCTTCAGTTGTAATAAATTAGAAAGCAATAAATTAGAACGACAAAATAGACCCTTTTAATCTCTAGATCCACTTTCTACGGAAAACAAGGTAAGAACCTTTTTAACGTCTTTTATATGTAGATTTTAACCTCTTATGAGTTAAGCCATGTGTCCATGAACTAAATTCCGATTAATCCATATGGAAATACAATCTTGGACGAGAATGATTAAAAAAATTGCATTTTGAGGGAGATTGAGTCATTTGCTCAAAGAAACTCTTAAGCAATAACGAGACTTCCCTTCTAGAATTCTATGATTTTATAACTTTTGTGATCAATTTGAACGTTTAGTAATGGTGAATTTTTATAAGACGAGGCACTTGCCTCGTCTCAGAGATTTTGACCCAAAATTAAAAACAAAATACGCTTTGTTAAGAAATTAATCCACAGTTGAACGAGACTATTTTTCTGAAAGCCAACGAGATTGATTTCTATGAAGAAATGCCTTATGACATGTTTATGAAACCATTCTCGTCAGAAATCCGCTGGGAGACTGGAAACCAAGCACTTTAGTGCTTGCGGTTAGTTCCGTTCCGTTTTGCTTGCGGTTAGTTTCACTCTGGTTTGCTTGCGTTTAGCTTTCTTTTCTTAGTGAGTGTAGCACAATATCTAGAAACAGGTTCCCAGCTGATTTCTGATTTTGGAGTATCCATTCAAGTCATGACCATTCTCGTCCCCAGAGGCCACGATCCTTCTGCTCTGCGCCAGGGATTGAGACCTCTGGTTCTGGCCGGTCCCAATTTCCGAGTATGCGCATAGTACTCGCTCTGCATTTTTTCAGCCAATCAGATTCGTCAGATTTGACAATCAGTCCGTGAATCGCGGACTTCCATGGCAGAGGTGGCCAGTGATCTCTATCCTTGACGCAGACCAGAAGTATCGCGGTCTCTGGAGACGAGAATGTTTTTGAGACATGCTGAAAAATAGCTATAGCACTTTACAGATTGGAAATTTGCCAAATAAAGAAAAAAAAATTATTTATCGATGTTAAGTAATACCTTAGTCTATCTAACTGTTAAAAAAGGTAATGAGTCGATTTTCTTTACTATCGCCGCGATATGTTTGGTTTCTAGAGGATTCCGGATTCCCAATACAAGGTTGGCATCAGTTGTTGATAATGATGTCTTGTGATGTCTCTAAAGCCGCCATCTTGGATTCCCCTTCTTGGAATTCACTACTTTTTTATGTTACGCTAGAAAACCGTCAAAATCGAAAACAGTATCTTTAAAACGATCAAGTGATGCGTAAATGAGTACGCCTGTGTAATACATCGAAATAAACAGCATATTTCACAAAATTTATGTTATACTAAAATTACGAAAGCCGATGCAAACATAAAAAATCATAACTGTTACAACGAATAACTATGTCCACAACTTGGAGTTTAATTTGGTTCCGTGTGCGCTTGACAACGCCATTGTCATGGCAATGTATCGTGGACAGACAGCTGTCACATCAAAAAAAAAAAAAAAAAAGAAAAAGATGGAATGAATAAAAAACTACCGAATGCTTCAGGTTCCCAGAGTGAACGCCATTTTAAACATTTTTAAAAAGAAAAATCTGATCTTGTAGGTCCTAATGTTAAAACACGGGATTTAATCTTCAGTTGGAACACCGCTCTTATATTTGATCTCTTACAAAGGGCGGCTTTTGCTTACCGGGGGGGGGGGGGGGGGGGGGGGGTCACTCCCATATATGGGCTATGTAGGTATGTGCCGCGGAATAGGGTATGGTTCTTGAGGTTCTCGGTCCTTCGATAGGGTACCATTTTTGCTTCTTTTGGCATTGTGGTCCCGGTGTTATCCTTAGATAGAGTACCTAAATTCTATCAGCTCAAATAAATGCCCAACTAAACGTAAAAACTGGTCTGTTTAAACTATAAACTATCCGTTCAACTATTAGCAAAGCGATTTTGTAAAGATTTGTGTTTTGTCTTGTGCAATTAGCCGTTATTTGGATCGTCACCCAACACTTCTCCTCTCCTTGAATAGGGTGTCATTTTTCGGGTTTGGGCCAGGGTATCAATTTTCGTTTTCTTTATCCTTAAATAGGGTCTGCAGGGTTTAAGAACCTTCGCGGCCCACCCCTATCCGAAATTTATGGGAGTACCCCCCCCCCCCCCGGGATTGACGAAGGCCTATTGTCAACGTCGCTACGTCTGGCCACATGATGACGTATCGATAAACACGGTGGTAGTACAAACCATTTTATGGCTATCTCCAGCGCAAACAAAGATTTTATTTTCCCTCCACACTCGATATTCCCGTCGCTTTCTCTTGAAGGAGCACCGAGAGCGTTTCGAGAAAATAAAGCTCACCTTTTTTTTTCTTTTTTTTCTTTTTTTTTTTGGTGGGACCTTGGTTAATTGGCTTTTAGAATCCCACGCTCCTTTAAAACAAAGGAGACCCTTCTGTTTAAGAGTAAATCCGGCTTCCGTTTGTTCAGGATTTCAGTGAAGGACACATGAATGCCTTCGATTTTCGTTCTCTTCAAATATTTTATTTAAGCACAATGAATTAAAAGCGAGTTGAAAGAATTAAGTTCAAACGAATGCATACAGCTGCAAGACAGATCTAAATTGATGTCTGCGATGATGCAAACACCCATCACAGTTATATGTTACAAAATAGTTGCGTCTTACCTTTTCTGCCTGTGATATTCTTCAAGTACCTGCAGGTTTCATTCACACTCTTGGTGATACATCAATTTTACTGTACACAAAACGGGGTATGTACTTAATTTAAAAGTTTTTCATAGTAATTTCCCTTCCCCAAGACCTAGACTCTCTTTGTCAATGTTGTTTTAGTAGCTCGTTTGGCCTGGCTTCTTTCTGACTCGAAATAATGAAGACGAGTATAAAGAGAATTTTAACCTTTATTTAAACAATTTATATCTAAATTCATTGAGATATCAAGCGAATTAACTTTTATGTGTTATCTTGGTATGTTTAAATTATAGTTAAAGATTATCAGTATTTCACAGGCCGGTATAAAACGAAAACTGTAATTAAATGCCGAAGTATTTCGCTCGCTTTAGTAATTATTCCTTACTCATCATGAGATTGGTAAAGCGGGCCTGCAGATCTAGAACCTTGATGATGGCCAACATAACTAAAAACAAGCACATGTCATCACCAGTCCTTTCAGTGCCAAGCGACATATATGGCCTCATAAGCACATATAGTAACTAACTAATAAAATATATCTACACAACAAAAAGAGTTAATTTTAAAAGCAAGTTTACATGTACATGTGGCTTGGTACAATCATAATGGTACTTTATTGAAACTGCAATAGTTTTGGCTTTCTTTTCATACTGCAGACAACCGAATTCCTATTCCTTAGAATGAAGGAAATTATTGCAATAACTGCAATCCTTATCGCGTTACCGCTGTACGTGAGTGGCACCATCTACTATGCCGACGGGGCGAAAGGCGATGACGCAAATGACGGAGAAAGCATTACTACTGCATTTGCAACCATCAAGACTTGCATCGACTCATTGACGAACCCGGGTGACGAGTGCCATATTAGCAAAGGACGCTACCATCAGCTGGAATTCCAGATTTCTGGTAAACGAGGTACACCGTCCCATCCTATGATCATTCGCGGCTATCAGGACGAGATTCCAATTATCGATGGAACAATTCCGCTCACACCTAAAGCTGGTTGGAAACCTGGAATAAATCGGATTTACAGCGCTCAACTAGACCAAGACGTTTGGCAACTTTTTGTCGACGGTGAAATGATGACCAATGCCCGTTGGCCAAATGCTCTTTGGTCAGATAAAACTGTGTTCTTGAACAAATACTGGGGGAAGTCTGCCAGAAGCTCTACTCGTGGAAGAATGGTCGACAATGGCGACCTAGACTTAGCTGGAAGCGGTTTAAACGCGACAGGGGCGATGGCTATTCTAAATATCGGGAGCTTCAATACTTTCACTGCAACTGTCCAGAGCCACACACCCAGGCAGAACTTCTTCACTTACAACGACACATTTGGCGACATTAACTTTAAGCCGTGGCGTAATCAGTACTTCTTGGAAGATAAACTGGAATTCCTTGATAACGCTGGTGAATGGTTCTACAATAAGAAAACGAAAACTGTTTATGTGAAGACGCTGGATGGTGAAAGTCCTCAAGGAAGAATACGTGGCAAGGTAGATGAGCCGAGTCCCTGTATTTACATAGTACTGCGCGCAATTAAGACAATCATTGAAAACATCACCTTTTAGCTACTAACTCTGTAAACTTTAAACAACTGGGTGATAAGATTTGTAGGTTAATCTATTTGCGATTGGCAACTCATTAATATGAATTGCTCGCGCGCTGCTAAAAAGTGGGCACGGTAGTTTGCTAAATACCGCTCAATAAATTGAAGGAAGGAAGGAAGGAAGGAAGGAAGGAAGGAAGGAAGGAAGGAAGGAAGGAAGGAAGGAAGGAAGGAAGGAAGAAAGGAAGGAAGGAAGGAAGGAAGGAAGGAAGGAAGGAAGGAAGGAAGGAAGGAAGGAAGGAAGGAAGGAGGGAAGGAAGGGAGGGAGGGAGGGAGGGAGGAAGGAAGGAAGGAAGGAAGGAAGGAAGGAAGGAAGGAAGGAAGGAAGGAAGGAAGGAAGGAAGGAAGGAAGGAAGGAAGGAAGGAAGGAAGGAAGGAAGGAAGGAAGGAAGGAAGGAAGGAAGGAAGGAAGTAAGGAAGGAAGGAAGGATCGTTTCCCAAAATTTCTGTTCCCAATCGCGTTTTGATCTGTAAGTATCATCAGATACTTGCAGTAAAAATGAAAGGTAAATGATTATATATTCATATTCCCGTTAAATCCAGGGAATCCATGTTTTTCGTTTCTTTGGTATAACTTTTTTAATGGTTGATACTTGCAGTGCCAGTTGACGGATTTAGTGTAATAGATTATCAACATCAAAACTTCTACAAAATGGACGGGTTAAACGGATTGCATGGATTTAACGGGGATATGAATATATAATTATTTACTTCTCTATATTTCTGTAAGTATAAAAGTAGTATCCCGGGGAAGGATAGACGAAAATATTCATGAATTCAACAGGCCGGAGTTAATGAGCTCTGAATATCCAGAACTGGTTTAATGAGATGCATGGCACGTAGGTTCATGAACTGGTTTAATGAGATGGGTGTCACGTAGGTTCATGAAGTTATTTTATGAGATGCTTATCAAGTAGGTGTGGAGACTATGGAAGTTTATTATTTATACATGGTAATGTTTTGAGTATTTATTGTTGAATATTACATGAGTTTTTAGGAGTGATGTATGCGTTGCAATGGAGTTAATGAGCCGCCCAACCATCCGGGTAGTGTCGCACTTATATAGAAGAAGAACAAAGGCATGACTGAGAACCAATCAGGGAGCACGGTCAAACCAGTTTTGAATCCGGTACGATCTGATTATTCAAAATGGTGCACGTATCTTGTTTGGTAACTGGTCAAACCGGTTTTTTTTTGAAAAGTGAAAGTAATTATTCAAAATGGCGGAATCAATAAAGTAAATACCACACGGAAACAAAATCTTTGTTTTGAATGAATATAAAAACGTTTATTGGATAAAGGCAAAGTTTACAATCTCAAACACACTTTGAATAAATATGAATTGTTAACTAAATGTTCAAGGATGAGATAATTCTCAGTGTTCAATGACTCCAATTTTCTGTAACGGCAAATTGTCTTTGCAGTTTGGGTCTTGGCGTGTAGCTGGGCTTGTCTTCTTTTGATGACATTTGTTTCTCGGGGAAATATGACGGAGATGGTATTTGAGTTTCTTCATTGACAGGTTGTTCGTCGGCCCATTGGAAGAATCTACACATTTCGTTTCTTCTTCTACAGGTAAAATAGGGCCGGAAAGGATTGTTTTGAGATCTTGAGACTCTTAACGTGGCAACATCCATGTGTCTGCAGTAAGGCAACTGTCCACCGTTGGTGTATTTACAGTTGCTTAGCATGCATTAACTTCAGTTATTAAAGGCGATACAAAAAGTGAGTTTGCATTTACAATAAGACCAACAACAAAAAACAATAAAACAAAACGAAATGTCGGCATTGTTTGAGCCTGACAGAAAGGATTGCTAAATAATTGGCACAGGATATTACTTTAAGGCCAATATTTTCGACTAGGCCATACTCAACGGTTTTCTGAATTGAACTACACCGTATAAGAACATAATGTGTGTGATAAAGTAATGTTCCTCTAATAGGTTTTTCTTGTTGAACTCAGTTTAACGGTTATTTTGTTAGCGCAAAAAGAACACTACGTTTAATAAAGCATTGTTTTGTTTTTGCTAATATTTACGTACATTGTTATTGCGGAAGAAATTTTTTTCCTAATCTATCATGTTAATGCGTCGGCTACTTCATACACAAGAGTCACAAGGTTTTACCTTTCAGTTGTTCTATAAAGTTTACTTTCGCTTTTCAACTATAAAGCGTCCGTTGATACCTTCCAAAAGTGTTTGAAAGGACCCAAAATGAATGGTTTTTACTTTTAATTTGGTTCCGGTAGGGTAACATTTAAAGCGTTTGCGATAGTACAATAAATCTTTAACAAAAGCCATTTTCGTGCTTTCGTACAAAACAAAAGGGTTAAAACAAAAGGACTTTTGAGTACAAAAACTATTCAACGAGCACGTTTTGATTTACAATAAGTGTGTCGTCGTTCGGTTTGTTATGCACTTAAAATATTCAATGGAAATCAATTTTGAGTTTGAATTTATAAAAAACGTTTGGCGTGCGAATGAACAGGTGAATTTTTGACGACTTCCACGGTGTACTGTTTGTATAAACAATGTCTGTCATTTTGTTTCACGCCTTTTCAGTTCGCCTTAATATTCGTTATTCGCCTGTCATTGTCTGTTTCTCGAGTCGTTTATCCGTTAGACGACTTTTGTCACGGTAGCAATCGCAAGTAACGAGTATTTTTGGAAAGAAATTAGATCACTGTATTATTTAGACATAGCCATATACATTTATAACAAAACAAAGATAAAAAGCTTAATCTACCAATATTTTAGAGAATAATCAGATTACATTCCTAAGTGAAATTGTTTACTCAAAGCACTGTCATTGCAAGGTGTCATTTGTTTATAGTTGGTACTGTTTGAGGTCTTACAGTATTGTAAAAGAATAATAGTCAGAGAGCAAATGCAAAAGAAAACCTGCCTGTTACTCACAACGAGCTTACGAAACATAACTGCCATTGAGTTACTCGACTATTTAAATTGGCAAGGCATGTTGCTTTACTCATTTCAAGAAAGGCAATTGTCGAGTAAACATCTTAGAACACATGGGGCATCTTTGTCAGTTCTGTCAAAGATTATTTAGTCGAAGATATAACAGAGACCGCCACGAAAAGCAAGGTTGCCGCAAACGTCTAGAGCAAGAACAAGTGGAGATGACTAATCAATATGCAATGAATGAGGGCTCTCCGGCTACAGTTGCTCAAGGGAACGATGAAGAAGAATATGAAAACAACCTTCGCCAGGACGATGAACAGGACGAAGAATATGATGAAGATGATGAGAATACTGACGACGAAAGCGAAAAAGAAGAAGAAGATCGTAGTTATGAAGATAATGAAAGCACTACTACTGATGATGATAAAAATGATGATACTGATCCCTGGGATAAGCTGCGCGAGGAAGCCATTATCGATTTGAATTCATCCTGGCAGGAGCAAGTAGAACAATACATAACTCAGGGCTTGTCAAAAGAGGATGCCGAGTTTCAAGCATCAACTTTACTACTTCCCACATACAGAAAGAGGCTACGATTCTTGTATCTACACTATTTAAAGTGGTATCGTGTTCTTAAAACTGATCCAGTGCACAAAAAGGTTATGGCAACGTTGTGTAGTTTTATGGACGACGACGAAATGGACTTCGTAGAGGCTGCAGAAGCAGCAGTCAATAAACGAAAATATTTATTGAACAAGCTGGTTGAATATGAGGACGTATCTAAACAAACTTTAGCTGAAAATGAGAATGAGGAATTTTCCTATCAAGGAATAAAGAGAAAATATCACGAAATCCATTGATACGCAACCCCAAGACCAGTTAAGAAGACGAAAACAGGCACAAGGCCAAACAAGTAAATGAAAAACTGTCCCACCTGTAATGTGTCAAATTACATAAAAACGGCGAAACATTTTACAACTAAGAGTTACAAATTAAGGATACTAGTTAGTTGTCAAGTTCCCGTACTGTTGAATCGTTTCAATTAGTTTTTTTTTATTCTTTGTAAACAGTGTTAATACAATAAATTGTGTGTGATGACTTTCCGAGTGTAGTTTCGTCTTCGGGTTCGGAATTCAGCATCAGGGTGCCAATTGTGTCAAGACTTGAGCCAAGCAACCAATAAGTCAATCAATCAAAACCTTTATTTAGAAACGATGCAGAAAAAGCTATATAGCTTGTGGGGTCGTGTATAAATAGTAAATAAAACCTGTAGACTGAAGCCGGAATCGAGCTGGGCGAGCCGAGCCGAACAGAGCATGGTAAAGCATAACAAGCAGAGCAAGCAGGGTAGAGTGAGGCGAGAGGAAGAACAGTTGCACAAAAGCAGACCGGGGCAGAGCAGAGCAGAGCTTAGCAGAGTAGAGTGAGCAAAAGAAAGCGTGCAAAATACTTTATATGGAGTATCCAATCAGTGTGAGACAAGACGTATATAAGGAGTGTGTGTTTTTCAGCAGGCAGAATGTTTGTAGACATCGAGAGACATCACTACAGGTGTAAAGACCGAAAAGATAGCTAGGGTTATCATCTTGGGCGTAAGAGCATCAAAATTACGCTGCCATCCTATCTTGCCACGTGACCTTGCATTTTTTCCAGAAGAGAATGGATAAAGTTATTCGAAACCTAGTAAAAGAGCTACGCGAAACAACAGCCAAACTTGAAGATGCTGAAGAAACAGCAGAGCAATGGAAAAAGAAGTACGAAGAGTTTAAACGTAAATATTGGACGATAAGAAAGGAATTGATGTGCAACGACTGTAAAGAGGAAAAACAAGACGGAAAGACGAGAGAATTGTGTAAGGACTGTAGTGCAAAATTGACTACAAAATTCGAGTTAGAACGTCGAGTCGACGACTTAAGACAAAGCGTGCAACATTGGAAAGAGTTGTATAACCAGTGCAGAGCAGGGCAGAGCAGGGCAGAGCTTAGCAGAGCTGAGCAGAACTGTGGCTGAGCTGAGCAGAACTGAGCAGAACAGAGCAGAGATGAGCTAAGCTGAGCTGAGCTGAGCTGAGCAGAGCAGAGCAGAGCAGAGCTGAGAAGAGCAGAGCTGAGCAGAGAGGAGCAGAGCTGAACTGAGAAGATCAGAGCAGAGCTAAGCTGAGCTGAGCTGAGAAGATCAGAGCAGAGCTAAGCTGAGCTGAGATGAGCTGAGCACAGAAGAGCAGACCTGAGCTGAGCAGAACTAAGCTGAGCTGCGCAGAACAGAGCAGAGTGAGCACAGAAGAGCAGACCAGAGCTGAGCAGAGCAGAGCAGGGCAGAGCTTAGCAGAGCTGAGCAGAACTGCGGCTAAGCTTAGCTGAGCAGAGCAGAGCAGAGCAGAGCAGAGCAGAGCAGAGCAGAGCAGAGCAGAGCAGAGCAGAGCAGAGCAGAGCAGAGCAGAGCAGAGCAGAGCAGAGCAGAGCAGAGCAGAGCAGAGCAGAGCAGAGCAGAGCAGAGCACAGCAGAGCACAGCAGAGCACAGCAGAGCAGAGCACAGCAGAGCACAGCACAGCAGAGCACAGCAGAGCACAGCAGGATTGTACAAAGAGCCAAGACACAGTCAAAAGTCAAGCAATTGACCTTCATTCGTATCTATTGATAAGAACACTGGAAATTATATCTATTGATAAAAACACTCCTAATGGAGAAGTCGTCTACCTGGAAAACCCTCATTTCATCAAACGTGATGCGAAAACAAAATCAATACACACAGTGAAACAGCAAAAGAAGTATCAACTTGTGTACGACAAGAGAGTAATCCACGGTTACAACACTTTCCCCTACGGATTTCGCTGATTGGTGATCATAGCCAGTTAGAGAGGTTGGGGATAGTTATAAGGGACGTTGGAAGTCACACATCACTCAAAGCACATTTAACTGTCAACATGGAAAGATTGTATTTCCACCTAGTACGTGTCTACGCTAAACGCTATTTCTCTCTGATTGCATTCCGTCGCACACCACCTGAACAATGGTCATCTCTTCTCATAGAATTGGAACCAATGAACTATGGTCGTTTATTGTGTTTCTATGCCTACATGGATTACTGCAACGTGTCTTTTAGTGAACAATACGAATTTCACAAAACACTATGCGAAAAATACCCAACGCATTATCCCTCTATCTGGTGGATGCTTTTGCAGGTTATAAAAAGCAGATAAAACATATTTTGTCATCATTTACAGTTTAACCATGGGCAATATCACAAGTCGGCTATGCCAACCCCCTCTTCCAAACCTATCCTTTAAAGAAATGTGCCAGAGGATGTGTTGTTTAGTTGTCTGCTGTGATAGTCAAGTGCACATTGATTATAGCGATGCCTCAGATGAAGAAGAAGAACAAGAAGTACATGAACGAGAAATCTCACAATAAAGTCTATCAACTTTTAGAGAAACTGAGCAGAGCAGAGCTGAGAAGAGCAGAGTTGAGCAGAGAAGAGCAGAACTGAGTTGAGCTGAGCTGAACTGAGAAGATCAGAGCAGAGCTAAGGTGAGCTGAGCTGAGCTGAGCACAGAAGAGCAGACCTGAGCTGAGCTGAGCTGAGCAGAGCAGAGTGAGCACAGAAGAGCAGACCGGAGTTGAGCTGAGCTGAGCAGAGCAGAGCAGAGCAGGATTGTACGAAGAGCCAAGACACAGTCAAAAGTCAAGCAATTGACCTTCATTTGTATCTATTGATAAGAACACTGGAAAGCAACGAAAAGACCTAAAATCGTACGGAAGCCAAAGAACTGTTAACTTATTTGCTCTAAACCCCTTAAAGGTAGCATTTTGGTACCTTATTCAGCATTTAAACTGTTTAAGTCGAACAAATCACAGTTCCTGTATATGTGACTTGCAAAACACCAAGTTTAAAACAGAAAAATCACGTGCTCGATCAGAAGGAAGAATTTCTACCAGCTCTCGCCACTTTGATTGCTCCTCTTGCTGTGAATTTACTGGGTAACCTTTTCAAATGAAGCACGTTCAGAAGATGTTGATGGTTCCTGAACATTTACTGCAAACTATGGAGACAGAACATCGATTGACGACTCCTGCTCAACTCACAACTTTAACACGGCTTGATCAAAACATGAAACAAATAATGGACTCCTCTTTGGCGGAAGATCAAAAAGTTTTGTTGTTAGATCATGCTCTGCAAAGGTATCGAGGATTAGTAAAACAGATGAAACGTGAAGTGAGTGTAAAACCTACAGTGGTACTACCCAAATCAGACCCAGCGCCTCCAACAGAGACAACGCCAGGTGTAAACAAGCATGCCTCCACACCTAAAGTTGAGAGCCCGAGGAAAACACCAAGACAACTACCACCCACACCTGCGAGTACTAAACAATCAAAAATTCCTGTCAGAATGGAAACACCCCTTTCCGCTTTGCCTGAAGAATCTGCCCACGCGATAATGATGGAAACACCTCCAGATTCCAAACGCAAAACTGTAAAGCGACGTTACAAACCAAAACCGCCCTTAGTGGCAAGGTTACGCAGCAATAGACAATGGGAACCTTACTAAACCAGAAAAAACCGGTTTTTATTAAGTGACTATAATAAGATTGATTTCCCTCAAGAGATTCGTGGTCATTACTCTACAATAGAGAAAAAGCCCCACTTGAGACAACAGATCAATACATTACGCGTCCTAGCCAAGAACAAGAAGAGAGAATGAGCTGCTGCTTGAAAGATAAAGTGTGTATGATACTCGATTTAGAAGGTTTCTTTGTGGATAAGACTTTTCGCTGTAGAGAATTGGGTTATTATACTTGGCAAGAAGATTTTGGACGCCATGCCTTCTTCATGAAAACACATTGGAACGACCTACACATCAGAGAAAGAAAGACAGTGTCTTATGTCAAATACAATGTCCATGGGTTAACTTATCAGCCTAGAAGAGAGGAATACGGACAGGAGTATTACTTGTTGGAGGACGTGATGCGTGACTTGTACAGTAAGGCTAAAACCAAGGACAGAACTGTGGTTACATACAAGGGAGGTCATGTTGAACAAGACTTGTTGCTTAAACTGAACATTCCTCATGTCGATTTAGAACACTACGGGTGTCCGAAATATGATGCGTTAAAAGAAACTATTGTAGAGCCATTACCGAGTTGTGGTTTTCATATCGATGATTCGATTCATCACTGCCCTATGACAGAATGACACGCGTTTTGGTTATGGCTCGATACTTATGCAATGTAAATATTATTTTTTCATTAAAGTTGTTTGAAACTTATCCTGTTTGATAATATTGCTTAACCTTCTTTGCATTCGACACACTTGCCCCATCACGTTTGTATGACGAAGCAAAGCTTGCCTGAACTTGCCCTATTGTTATTCAAAATTCTTGTTTTAAAAAGCCAAGCAAACAAAACCATAAACACCAGTTGCTGCTTACCTGTGAACGTAAGATGTGGATGCAAGACATGTTTTATCTCGAGCAGTTGCCGGACGAATTGTTAACTATCGAAAACAACCCAAACATCGAACTAAAGAAGGATACAAGATTAACGCCAAAGGATAGAGAGATCAAAATTTGGTTATGGGTAGCGTATGGGATGATTGCTGTAAAGAATGTCTACAAACATCCTTCATATCGCCCACGAGTCGGCTGTAACTGTATGGATGATATTCATCGTTTTCTTAGCATGGCCAGAGAAGTGGATTTTGACAAAGTCAAGGAACAGTGGTATTATTTACTGGGTGAAAACAACGGAACTGATGTGGCCGACAAGGTGAAAAACAGCCATTACTGGAAAGGAGTTTTCAGTTATAACATGCTGTATGACGCTAATGGGGTGCGCGAGTTGAGACTTTTAAACATTGTTATCAACGGTCCAGTTTGGGACCTGGACGTCGAGGCCATTAGGAATCTGTGGAGACGCTCGCTTTATAAAAAGGAAATTGCAAAGAAAAAACTGAAGATGATGATGAAGACTAAAGCATAACGCGTTCAAATACACTTTTGTAGAAACATTACCAAGTTGTGATTTTCATATCAATGATTCGAAAGTTTCGAGTTGCCAAAATTAGATGTATACTCGTTGCATTCAAATGCTACTTGAGTAGCATAGAGTTGGGCCGATCACAGGTGCTCATGCTCGAACGGCTGAAACCAACGATATAAATATTTGTTGAACATTTAGGCACTGGGAACCTTACTAAACCTGAAAAAACCGGTTTTTATTAAGTGACTATATAAAAACAAAATAAACGACTCCCTGCTCATTCTCATTTGCTTTACACGATGGTTCCAAATATTGTTTACGATAACTGCAACGATTGCGACGACGATGAAAAGGTGAAGCGAGCCTACTGGAATTGTCTAGCGTTCTTCGTGTATAACGAACTTAAGGAAAAAGAACTAAGTGTTATCCAAGACATTCAAAAACTGATGGTATGTTTACGCAAATCCCTGGATAAATGGAAAACAATTGCATACTGGATCTGGCACGATCTCCTGGATATAATGGATTTCATTGCACCCGAAAATCAAGACTGGATTGACGACATTTCTCCAAAGGACGAAGAGATCGAGACCATCAAAGTCATCATATATCCTGACCAGTTTGGCAAAACCTGTTGGTACTGGTTAAATCTGATTGTTAATGGAGTTGACGAGGTTGACCGGTGAAACGTGTAAAACCGGTTAGGCAGAAATATCAATGAAAACTATATAAGGGCTCCATGATTTTATTCTTTCAAGTCAATGTCAAGATGAGTTACTCAAAGTGTGGACTTTGCCTTAAAGATCTTGAAGTGATCAGACCTACCTCTGGTATACCTTACATTCGGTGTGTAGACTGGAAGTTGTGTCCCTTCTTTTGTCGTGAAGAGGATGTTCACGCTTACCAACAATGTATCAGAGATCGCGTGATACCAGGATACATTGCATTTGAAGGTGGACAGTTGCCTTACTGCAGACACATGGATGTTGCCACGTTAAGAGTCTCAAGATCTCAAAACAATCCTTTCCGGCCCTATTTTACCTGTAGAAGAAGAAACGAAATGTGTAGATTCTTCCAATGGGCCGACGAACAACCTGTCAATGAAGAAACTCAAATGCCATCTCCGTCATATTTCCCCGAGAAACAAATGTCATCAAAAGAAGACAAGCCCAGCTACACGCCAAGACCCAAACTGCAAAGACAATTTGCCGTTACAGAAAATTGGAGTCATTGAACACTGAGAATTATCTCATCCTTGAACATTTAGTTAACAATTCATATTTATTCAAAGTGTGTTTGAGATTGTAAACTTTGCCTTTATCCAATAAACGTTTTTATATTCATTCAAAACAAAGATTTTGTTTCCGTGTGGTATTTACTTTATTGATTCCGCCATTTTGAATAATTACTTTCACTTTTCAAAAAAAAACCGGTTTGACCAGTTACCAAACAAGATACGTGCACCATTTTGAATAATCAGATCGTACCGGATTCAAAACTGGTTTGACCGTGCTCCCTGATTGGTTCTCAGTCATGCCTTTGTTCTTCTTCTATATAAGTGCGACACTACCCGGATGGTTGGGCGGCTCATTAACTCCATTGCAACGCATACATCACTCCTAAAAACTCATGTAATATTCAACAATAAATACTCAAAACATTACCATGTATAAATAATAAACTTCCATAGTCTCCACACCTACTTGATAAGCATCTCATAAAATAACTTCATGAACCTACGTGACACCCATCTCATTAAATCAGTTCATGAACCTACGTGCCATGCATCTCATTAAACCAGTTCTGGATATTCAGAGCTCATTAACTCCGGCCTGTTGAATTCATGAATAATTTCGTCTATCCTTCCCCGGGATACTACTTATAAATAATAATAATGATATAATAGTAATAATAATAATAATAATAATAATAATAATAATAATAATAATAATAATAATAATAATAATAATTAATAGGAATAATAATATACTTACAGTAAAAATGAAATGTAAATGATTATATATTCATATTCCCGTTAAATCCATGAAATCCATGTTTCCCGTCCTTTTGGTATAACTTTTTTAATGGCTGATACTTCCAGTGTCAGAAGACTGATTTAGATTAATAGATTATCAACATCAAAACTTTTACCAAATGGACAAAATAAACAGATTCCATGGATTTAACGGGGATATGAATATAAAATCATTTCTGTGACTGTTTTATTTTCAATTTTTCTGTATTGTTTCCTCTACAGTTTTTCATTTTCTTGCCATTCCTACCCATTTTTCTGACAACTTGCTGCATTGGACTGAGTCCTTTGGAAATGTAATTTGCCGGTTCAGCACCAAGTGCGCTTGTGAAAACTACTTGTTTTCTTGCATTCTTCAGGTCAATCAACAACACTCATACCAACTTTCATCAAATCTTTGATTACTATTTTGCAATGGATTTTACCGCAAATTGCAAAATAAAGCTGCCACAAAAAAAAAAAGCACCAATTATCTTGTGGCCAAATCAACGCCGCATTCTGCTCAATTGTTTTCCGCTAAAAGCCATAGTGCTATGGAAAATAAAGCTGTCAATAATCCTCTTCAAATCAAATCAACACGAATTTGTGCCCACTTGTTTTACACAGAAAAGTGAGAAACAGTCAGCTCTAAATAAATTAAACATTTCATTTGAAAGAAAAAGTTTAATGAAGCTTAGAAAGATCATTAGCCCTAACGACCACAGGAAGTGTCAAGAAACAAAAGTCCAGGCTTCTCTACGCACAGTTTGTTCCTCTCTCATATTTATTCCTATGAATCTCACACCTACTAGTCGGTTATTTAAGCAGCAGCAATTTTGCGCATCATTCTCTCTCCACATTTTGGCCAAGATGCGTCGTGCGAAGCAGCCAAGCAAACAGTTGAACAGTGAAGCCATTAGAGGAGCCGTTTTATGCTACATGAGCCCCGTAGTCTCTGGACATTGCAGCATTATTAGTGCGAAATGCGTCTGGAACGTTAAAGAAAGAGACTTGTCGAGGTCATGGAATGGTATCTGTAAGAAGCGAGATTTGAGTGACAAAGCAATTTCGGGTAAGTTTGAATTTAAAAGTTTGTTTGAAATCGGCCTTAATAAAAATGGACTGTCACTCACATGTGCTTTCTCTCTTTCTCAAGGTATAACGAATGCAGCCTTTTTCTTTAGCGCCATATCATCACAAGAAAAGAAAAAGGGCAGTATTAATGGTGAAAGTGATAACAGCGAAGACGATCAAGAAGCTTCACCTATCCCTATAACGTCATCTCAGCAACTAGTTGATGGAAACCCAACATTGGTCAACAAGTCGCTTTGGCCTGCGATTACGTATTGGCTACCCAATGGTGCACCTGCGAATCCACTCGTGGTCCATCGGGCCCTGCTGGATTGTGGAGTGGGAGTCACAGCAAATCAGGTAAACAATCAACTAGAAAATTAGAAAATGGATATCCTTTTGCTTTCGATCTAATAAAATGATATGCCTTCTCTCTTACAAATTTAGGTGTTTTAAATGCTGGTTAAATAAGAGCAAAGAGATTTTAAAACTTTCACGCTTTTCAGTGACTGTTAAAAGTAACCAATGCATTGAGCGCGATTTTTATTCCATGCACTGAATAAAGTTTTCTGTTTGCTTTAAGGTTCAGTTTCAAGACGGTAAAGAATGTATTGCGATCAAGGAACTGTACAAGGTCCTGAAGGACCATCGCAACCCTTTTATGCAAGAACTGGTAACAACATCATTCCAGCACAACTATCAGAATGAATTTAAACATCTGGTCGGCCTGACACCGCTTTGTTCCCAACAACTAGAAGAATGCGGCTCAGAGAACGTCGTGCGCCTCACTCTAGTCAACCCCAGCTTCCAGCAATCTTTAACGAGGGCAATAGAGAAGATCATCGAGGCAAAACTGCAGCTGGATAGGTTTGGTTTTACATTATCAGAAACTTCTACAACTTCTGGAATTGAAGAGAAACGACTTTCTGACAAGTTGACAATCCTCATAAACGACATCACGATTGCTATGAAGAAACTAAACTATGCCAGTTACAGAGGCAAGGTGTACAGAAGAGAGCCAAGATCCAGGTACACATACTCATTTAAGTGCGATGCCAGAGCGTTCATCAACACCCTCGCTACAAACGAGCAGTTCAAATCCTGACTCGTCCTAGAAATGAAAAAAATCATTGAGATGTTATCCGATCCACTCTGCGAACTGTTCGAGCCACTGGTGATAGACTACGATCTTATCGAAGTCAATGACGGTGTCTGTTGGTCCCTAAAACATCGTGCCTTTGTGGAATGTCCCATCGAAGAGAATCAAATAGGCAAGATATCACCCAGGGCGTTCTCTGCGTATGACTCCAAGAAAGAAGCTGACCCAAAGTACTTTCGCGAAATACTAGAGAACAGCCTGTCCCAAAGCGAGGTGTCCACCTTCTGCGAAGATTATCTAAAGCTCTTAAATTACAACAAGAAGCAACACAAGGACAGGGTGCCTTGCCTCGTCGGAGATGCTAATAGCGGGATGACGAGCCTCTTCTTCCCTATCCAGGGGCTGGTGCACCATGGAAACATCGCAACTGTGACGAAACAACGTGCTTTTAATAAAGCTATAATCGGCCCCTTTACTGAGGTGATCTTCATCGATGAAGCCGACGAGAACACCTTGGACATTTCGGATTGGAAGCTGCTCACCCAGGGAGGATATGCCGCTCATGATGTAAAATATCAGACCGCAAGAGCCTTTATGAACAAATGTCCCATGCTGATCACGGCACAGCATAAGTTGCAATTTGGCACGGTTCACCAGCCCGCCATGGATAAACGTCTGCGCACGTACCATTTTAAAACGATTACAAATCCAAAGAAGAAAGCCGTAGCGTGGTTGAGAAAGCACCCCATGGAATGCGTCGTGTGGGCCACAGAGCAGGCCAAACTCCGTGCAGTTGACACCGAGAGCGACGACACCGACAGCGATGACGAGAATGACGCACAAGATGAAGAAGGGCGTTTGCAACAAAAAGAAAAGGATGACCTCAGAGCGCTGTCACTCGCTGATTCACCAGTCGAAGAGGCAAAATCTGGCGAAGCCGAAGCAAGTGAGGAAGAATGTTCTACCCCTGGTACGGAACAGTCGGATGCCGACGATGTTAACGATTCCACGTCAATCGATGTCCTTGACGAGTTGAGAGCGACGTTGAGAAAATCAGATCCGGAAAGTCTGCGATACAGGCAGGTGGAACACATGCTACAAGAGCAAGAGCAAAGAAGAACGTCGCGCAAGAACTTCGCTGAAAAGCAGCACCAGTTGCGAAAGGCATCCCTCAGAGAGAGAGGCGTTAGCACCCAGACTGCAGATTTGCTGCCAATGGACCCCGACGTAGTAATGCCCACACCGATTGTAATGGAGCTGCAAAGTCATTGCGACCAGCAAAGAGCGCAAGAAGAACGGGATCGACGCGAGAACGCCCGCCAGGCATTCGAAGGCACCTGGTTGAGGAATACGGAAATCGAGTTGCACGAATGTGGAGAGAAGTTACACTTTGCCCAAGATGAGTCCTTCCGCAGAAACATGCAAGCATATCTAGAGGTCCTCTGCGACAAGCTCAAGACGCACCACAGCAACTTGGGAACCTTGAACAAACAAGAGGCTGCGCAGGAGCGAAGGAGGGTATGCGCGACACTTGGCCTGTTAAGTGCTCAGGACCAGCATCTGGTGACCCGCGTGGACGAGCCTCTCCCAAGACGGAAGGAGGTGCAAGCCGAAACATCAAGTCAACAGCCGCACTGCAACGATGGCGCCTTCAGCAGCGACGACGAGAGCCTTTTCATCACCCCCGAACCGAGTAGCAGTAAGGGACAATGAGCCTTGCAACCAGACGACTGCGCAATCTCAGACGAACTGCTTCGCACGTGCACCAGCAGAAAACGCAAGCATGGCCCAAGTCAGAAAGGAGCCAAGAAAGCCATGAACACTATTCTCAACTATTATACGATCCAAAAATGATCTCATTTCATTATGAAGGTCGATCTAAGCAGTCAAGTAATAACCGTCTCCATACAATTCACAGCTAGATGTAGGTTGTGACAGACTGATTTATTTCATTTGTCTTATTACCAGTAGCATTATATTTTCAATGTTTTTGTTTAACAGTGAATGAATGAAAACTGTTAACGATATTAAATATCTGGCGTTCCATAAATTGTGTTGTCATTCATGAGACAATCCTGATTTCGGCTTGTTTTCTCAGCTTTCCTAGTCGCGTCAAGCTAGCAGCATTTTCATTCCGGCCCTTTTCTTTAGCGAATCCGCTGTTCTTCCGTCTTGAAATTTGAAATCGGAATCTCTCAAAATCGCCGTCCACTGTCCAAATCCGTGCCTGCGTATGCCCTTCTTGAGAAATTCGTCCTCCTCTGCCGTGAATTTCAAGACCCGACGACTATTTCTTCGAACTCGCAATTGATTTGTGGGAGGGGGATCCCCTTTAGGAGCACCGCTCTTTGATTCTGCTGTTTCCACTCCTGCTGAAAGACCTGACGATGAACCACTGAACCTCGTGTGCACTTCCCTATCCACCTCAGAGCCTTTCGTGCCTTGTAGCTTTTGTAGACACGCGTGAGCCTTTACAGCAACTTCGCGCGATCTCTGCTTTTGATAGTGAACTTTTGCAACGGCAGAACTGTGCTTTTGGTCTTCTGACAAAATCTCTTGCTCCTTGCTTGTGAGAAGATTGAGACTTTGCGTTTCAACAATTTGGCGATAGCGCGTCGGATGAATGTACTTTCCGATTGCATCAAAGACTAGTTTACTCATGACGTCGCCCAATTTGCTGTGCTGGCCTCCATTCCTATTGACCAGTACAAAGTCGCACTGGGGTTTCAGCAGAGGCCTCACGAAATCGATGTAACCTTCGAGCACCTGCATGCTTGCATCGGTCAGAATCAATGAGTCAAATCCATACTTGCTGGCCGTCTTGAACTTTTTCTGGTCGATAAATCCCCCGTTCGCCTTTGCTGTTTTAACCATGTCCACCGTCAAATACTGATACGTCATAGGACGAGATCCCTTCACTTTGATGAACAAATACACCGCGACAAATCTTGTGGCAAATGTTAAGTCCAAAGGATTAACTTGGCTTGGAATAGTTTTGCACGTCTTCACGGTGTTCTCGTAACGGGGCAAATGAAATGTCACTACTTCTAACAGTTCCTCCATTGTTGCCCAGTGCCCCTTAGCATCCAAAGTTTCAATGTCTAGGTCTTGTGTCCACTGAAGTCTCATCATCTTTGCCAGTGTCTTTCGCGTTCTTTTAAGGTACAACCCTGTCGAGGACAAGTTTCGAAGAACCGTGTCTGACGCGCCATTTATTTTTCTGAAGTCGATCAATTCAGAAATGGCGTCAATGTAGCCCAATCTTCCACCGTGTCCGAGCTTGTATTTATCTTGCAAGTGGTCAATAAACTTGAACAATAAACTGTGTGAACACAGGCTAAAATCGAGCACTTCAAAACTTAATTCCTCCTCGTCTTCGCAGCAAAATTTGAGAAATTTGAAACACCTCTTGACTATCTGCTGGGCTACATGATCTTTCTTGCAACCTCCACCACTTCTAGTTAACCATTTCGTGAATGATTCGCCAATTTGGCTGGAAGCTGGAAATGAAGGCAATATGCGCCCAGTTTGGATTGCCATTTTACTCGATTTGTCATCATCAGCATCTTGTTTGGCACTTGTAACGAGTCTTTCCTGTTCAGGTTTTTGGTCAAAAAAATAAAACCAACCATGCTTGGTATTAACATGTTTTCTGCACCCTCTCTGGCTTTGAAATCCATCATGGTCACACTCTTGTATTGGGCAATGGTACAAACGGTCGGTTTCATCCTTTTCCAAGTGAAGCCGTTTTGTTTTAGGCGATGCTCCGTCGATATTTGACCAATTGACTTTGCACTTCTTGCTCATTTTGCCCTTTGAGAAACATTTGTCCAACAGAGTCGCTTTTAGATCTTAACCAAAAGCAAGGAACCAATGACAGCTAAAGGAACTCTATGCAAGTTCAAACTTGCCAAGGGCATGCCCTCACGTGCCTGCCTTTATTACTATTGTGCGAAAATTCATGACAGGATACGTGAACAACATCGTAGTAAACTTGCCCAAACAGGTCTGTGCGCACCCTATTGTTTGCCTTCATTCAAAAAGACAATTCACTCTAGGAACAAAATGGTCTACAAGCAAATAGAAACTCGGAACAGGATGGTCCTAAATCATCAATTTGGGAACAATGTGTTCCATGCACAGATAGGAACTCGGAACAAAACGGTCCTAAATTATCAATTTGGGAACAATGTGTTCCATGAACAGATAGGAACTCGGAAAGAAAACAGTCCAAAATCGTCAATTTGGGAACAATGTGTTCCATGCACAAAAAGGAACCCGGAACAAAACAGTCCTAAATTATCAATTTGGGAACAATGTGTCCCATGAACAGATAGCAACTCGGAACAAAACAGTCATTAATCGTCAATTTTCGAAGAAAGTCTTCCTTGCACAGAAAGGAACTCGGAACAAAACAGTCCTAAATCGTCAATTTGGGAACAATGTGTTCCATGAACAGATAGGAACTCGGAACAAAGCAGTCCTAAGTTATCCATTTGGGAACAATGCGTTCCATTTACAGATAGGAACTCGGAACAAAACAGTCCTAAGTTATCAATTTGGGAACAATGTGTTCCATTCACAGATGGGAACTCGGAACAACACAGTCCTAAGTTATCACTTTGGGAACATTGTGTTCCATTGCACAGATAGGGACTCGGAACAAAACAGTCCTTAATTAACAATTTAGGAACACTGTGTTCCATTTACACTTGGGAACTCGGAACAAAATATTCCTATTTTATCTTAGAGTGAACGTTTTGTTCCTAACTTTGAAAAAATCTGATCCTCTTAGGGTTAATAGGAACACAAAAACGAGGAACAATCGATATTAGAGGAACGTTCCTTACGAAAAGATCGGAACATGCCACAAAACTTAAAATCAGTTAAAACTTAAGCAAAGATTCGAGTTTAAAGTCACAAAATGGTAAGATGAGCGCTCAAGTGAAATGAAAGCTATCGTTAAAATTTGGTCAGGTTTAACACAGTCAAAGGCAGTGAAATATCCAATGAAAAATATTTGGGAAACGTTAAGGAAGGAAGGAAGGAAGGAAGGAGGGTAGGAAGGAAGGAAGGAAGGAAGGAAGGAAGGAAGGAAGGAAGGAAGGAAGGAAGGAAGGAAGGAAGGAAGAAAAGAAGGACGAATGCGACTGACTGACTGACTAACTGACTGACTGACTGACTGACTGACTGACTGGCTGGCTGGCTGGCTGGCTGACTGACTGACTGACTGACTGGCTGACTGACTGACTGACTGACTGACTGACTGACTGACTGACTGACTGACTGACTGACTGACTGGCTGACTGACTGACTGGCTGACTAGCTGACTGGCTGAATTACTGACGTAAATTAATTGTCAGCAGTGGACAAAGTAACTGTGTTTGACCAATGACTAATAACTTAACATGATAAAATGTAATAATTCACAAATATTAAAGCTAGCTAAAATTTACAAGTTGAAACTAATTAAAATTGCCTGTTAAAAAATTTCATCCTTGTAGGTACAGACGTACGTTTTCAACATTTCCAACTGTCAGCATCTCCATTTCAAGCAGTTGGAGTTCTTTGGTACCACCCTTAAAGTACCGCGACCACGCGGACGACAAGTGATAAATGGTCTCTCTTTTGACTCCATTAATTTTAACTTTCCCTCCTATTCCAAACGTATGCTGGGTTTAGCCGACCCTCCACAGTGGACAGTGATCGAACCAAACCGTGGGAGCAGCTTCCAGTTAATAAACAGCACGTTCTATGGAACCGATGGCGTTGCGCTTGAATACAGCGGTACTGGAGTGCTGCTACAGAACAATCTGTTTGAGTACAATGATTGGTCCGTGGCTAATATGCAAAGACCGAATGGCGGACTGGGAACTGTGATATCAAGGGGCAAAAATGACCAGTTTATTCGAAACACTCTGCGTTTCAACGGTGCCCTTGATGGATACCGCCCCAGTAAGCGTAATCCCACTGTCAAGCTCAACCACATTCACCATCAATGCTGGGGAGTATTATTGCACGATGGGGCAGGAATACAGTTCCAAAGAGGCGCTCAGACGCATGGTGTTTCGCAAAAGAACTGGGTTCACTCGAGCCCCAAGTTTGGCCTCCGCTTTGATTCCGAGAAGCCCCCTGAGGTTGGACAGAACGGCACCATGAAGGAGAACGTGGTGTGGAAATGTGGTGGGATCATGGTCAAGGGCGAGTTCCACACTGTTCTCAACAATCTGGCCTTCGACAGAAGAGACGAGAAGAGCGGAGATGCAAGAGCAGACGGCGGCACTTTGTGTGTTCTTAAGCGCTTTCGTGAAGAGCCCATTGATATGAACACGGAATCGGTAGTTCTGAGGAATGCGGCCGATGTTGCGAACGGTGGCAAGATCAGAGGAGTTACATATCCGCTGCCAGGACGACTCGTTGAGTTTAATATAGTCGGTGATGTGCGGAAAGAAGTTGTGGATGCGGACAATTTGGATTTCCGGCCTCGTAAGAACTCCAAATACAACAAGAATAAGGTTGGACCATACCTTTACGACGACCCTACCAGTAAATATTATTGGATTCCTGGACGGCAACTTTACAAGGCCAGCACACCTGTCCCCCCTGATGGTAGTACCAGCGTGAAGGTAAGTTAAACTCAAATTGATTAGTTTCCATCGGTCATTTACCTTAAAGTTGACGCCGAAAGAGGGAACTCTGATGTTGAAATGGGATGTCGAAAGCTTTAACTACGGGCAGGACAATCAAAAGCCGCATCTTGGGAATAAACAAACCCCACATAGAAGACTCAACGGTAGAAGAAGTGCTCTTTTGTTTCCCTTCTATCCTATTTTCTTCGAATGCACAAATATTTAAACAATCATTATAAAAAGCTATGAAAGCGACGGCGACATATATAAAATACATTCACCCTTAGGATAGTGCAGTACATGAAAACCATGCGGTATTCTACCTCCCCTCCCCTCTTCTCGCCTTCAGTTTGTACCAAGTCACACCAATTTATAAACTTCCTTTCTTCTCTTAAAGCTTGACAGAGACGCTGTTATGTGGTTAAACGCCTTCGGTGCCTCGACTCACCACGTGTACTTTGGAACGAACAAAGTGACAGTTACCGAGGCAACACCGGAGTCCACCGAGTACAGTGCGAACATCACCAGCGATGGCAACGTGTATTACTTTTCAGAAAGTCTCGAACCAGGTTTCTCTTACTTCTGGCGAGTGGATGCTGAAATCGACGACAAAACCATTTATAAAGGAGACGTGTGGTCATTCCAAACAGAGTGAGACATCAGCGAAAACAGATGAAAGCAATAAACCAGTGACGAAACCAGTGACGAAATAAAACCAGTGATTGAAATAAATCAGCTTTTGAAACTAAAATGTATGCTTTGTGTTTGCCCTTGACAGTTTAATCTTTATCTGTTTCCTTTTAATTTTTTTAGCCTTAAGCCACCTCCCAAGCTGCTTAATTTAGTACTTAGTATAGCTAATAGTCGTGGGTCGTGAATGGAAGTGGTATGTGGCGAGTGTCGGTTAAACTCGTGGGTAGCAAGCGTGGGATAATATTTCATAATATAACTTTATGACCAAACAAAAACAGTTGCCGATGCCACTAGATCGTTGTAAATAACGCTCACGATTGAATAATCGTGTTTTTTTATTCAACAAGAATTGATGCGAGTAGGGCCCAGCAGTAGCATCCCTACCGGAAGCACATCTTACTAAGGCGCTCTTCTTAGCACAACAGTGCATTTTTTCCAGCGTGAAATGTTAAAATGAAATGTCAAAGCCGTCCTTCGAATTCTGAGATCTAATAAAGGTTATTTAATGACCTAACACATGTCGGAAGGGCGCGGCTACGAAGCAAAGTCGAACACTGCATGATAACAAAAGGAGCGAATGTGCACGCAAGTTGCGTTGGCATATGGTCGCATGTGGGTATGGTTAGATTGCAGGGCGAACATGCGGTCCAGTGCGAAAAATGCCGTAATTGCCAAGTGCACCAAAGCCATACAAGGACCCCTACCTACTTACAACGTTCAAATGACTACATTAGACTCATTAGACACGATTGATTCACTGTTTGGTGTATGGTTAATGAAGGCGAACTGTTTGTGCGGACTACATACGCACATGAACGACGAACGGGTATGTACTCCCTATGCTTGTTAATAATTATCGCAATCTTTAGCCGTTTACGTTCTGGAAGTTTTTCTTCATGTAACTTTAATAATCACTCTTAACAAGGAACGGGTAATGCTGTATATAACTGAAGATTATTTATTCTTGTTCATGTATCATGATAATATTTATCGATGAGATCGACTCTTGAACCATCGATCCTATCTCTTAATTTTTTTTTTAAATTCTTAAATTTACAGGGAAGGGGAGAATCCACACTTTAACCCCATCCGTAAACAGCTGAAAACTGGGCTGTAAAGGCTAATTTAATGTTATAATTAACAAGGCAACACAGTTTCATGTAATGTATTTCAGTCTGGTCATATTTTTGGGTTTGAACATATGTACTGCTTATAAATTTCGCTTTAAATGTTTCTTGTAAGGAGACATACAGAAAATCACAAATGAAAGGGTGGTTTACCGATCAATTTGGTCGGGCAATTGCCCCATAATATTTGGCGGCTCGAAATGGTGACGACAGGCGGTGATGGATGATTTAGCAACCTCCTTATGACTATAGATGTTAGGGCACTTATTGTGCTCGCAGTTGAATCCCTTCTGCTTAAAAATAATATATAGATTTAGGCAGGCCTAAAAGCGGAGCTCCCATTTATTATTTTTTTCCTACTTTAATTACAGTGTTACCAAATAAGTAGCCACACTATTTCTAAGCTTATACAGTGGCCCATAAGGGTTCAAAATAAATTAATTTTTAACCGCTCATGGTTAAACTTAATATCTTACATGTAAAAACCTCTCATGGTTTTGTTGACGAAGGCGATGCCAATATATTTCGAGGTTAATCCTTCTAAATTTTTGCCTATGACAGGTTCTAAAATTAAAATTGACGAGTGCACTTTATTGGGTTCCTCACGTACGCACGTAGGCGCAACAACAAATCTTAGTAAAACTTTATACAACGTTTACTGTACACTATGTTAATAAACCTTTATGACTTATTCAATGTAAAAAGGACCTTGGTCTTGCTTTGATTTACTGCAAAACAGTTAGGGCATAAAAAAAATAACTCAAGGCAAAAACAAAAATACAGCAAAACAAACTAAGTAAACTCGCTGCTAAACCCAGTAAACAAAATGAACTCACGCTACGGCAACCAAACTCACGGCGGAAAACAAACTCTGCAAATTGATGGTGCCGGTTTTGTAAGTCATTTTAAAGCATACTTTGTGTAAGAATTGTGGCAGTTTGTGATTTGGAAAGTGGTGCACGCTAACATACAATAAGCTTACAATGTTGTTTTGACTGTTTTGAACCGTGTTCTTTTCGTTGCAGTTTGGTTGCATGATTAACTCAGTTAACTAATTCTGTTTTACCGTACGCCTTGCTAAAAACCTTATAGAATTTTATGCAGAGAACTGATTCAACTTTCTTCATTTCTGGTAATTAAGGTTAAGTCTGAATTTGCTCAGCCAAGCACAGGTCACTCGCTACGAAATCGGCGAAATATTGGTTTACGATTTCGACACACTCGCTGATAAGAGAAACAAAACAAATGCAAGCGAGTATAAAAAAAGAGCGGTTGGATAATAGATCGCTTAAATATATATTGGTGTGCAGTATCGCTGAGTAGTTTTACTCGGTTTTGTTTCGCAGGATTTTTCTGTACGTGTAGTTTATAATTTATAAAGCGAAATCGTGATTTTGATCCGTGAAACTTAATAATTTGATAAGCTTATTGTTATCAAAATCCAATCATGGTCAATCATGAACATCACAGTTAACTCCACTAACTAAAGCACAAAACAATTAACCTAAACGAAATATTTAATAAACAATGTCTGTATGAAATGTACAAACACGAACAGGTTTGTGAGCAGCATTAATTGAATTATACGGGAAGATCTGAAAACCGACACTACTTCAAATTCGTTCATAAATGAAGTATAGTATAAACAGATTCTCACAATAAAATCAAACTTATGCTTACTGCATATATACATTTACGTTTGTTACCTCAAGTTTGGGGAAGGCTTGTAAATTCTGCAGGGCAAAAATTTCAAACCAGCACAATATATATCAGAAACGAAAACGCCACTCGTTGTACGGCTTACTCCAACATCAGCGGGATATACATGTTTTGAATTATCAGCGAAGATTGATCTCTCATTTCCTTTCGGTGTAGCTGTTAGCAGTCTTTTATCCATCAGCTAGTGAACTTCACCGGCTCTCAGAGCTCACTTTTATCTTAGCTCAATGTCAGTTCAATTAATTTTTCAGCCTTGGTTAACCGCAGTGCTTCAACTCTCGCTGTTGTCTGCTGTATATTATGTTCAAGTCGTAAGAGGTTCCCCTAAATCATTTGGCATGAGTTTTCATGATGTAGATGAGTAAACAGAGCGATAAATATTCACGAAGAACTATGTTTTCCAGAATGCTTTGATCTTTCTTCGCGTCTTTCATTGAGGTTAAAAAGTGAACAACGTACCAACTATTTGCCGCCTTTTCATACAACCGCTTCGTTTAAGTTGAAATGAAATGTCCAGATCATGAGAAAACATGAGAAAAAAAAAAACGCTGAAGTAATAAAGTGTTCTTACAACTCTCAACAAACCAAAAAATGTTTTTGCGTAAGAAGGACTCCAAATCAAGGACAAAGATAAACTCGTCCCAGGCCTAATCCGTGCGTACGTACGGACGTACGGACGCGGGCGACCACCAAATTTTCTTGGCTTGATGGATTTCCCATTTTCTATGGGTATGGAGCTCCGCCCGCGGGCGCCTTTGGCGCCCGCGGGAGCTCAACTAAAACTGCACTTGAGAAACAAGAATTAAGAACACTCTGTCGCACTGTGAAGGCATAATATGTTACACGTGATTGCGTGCCTACACATTGCATCTCTTGTACAATTTACGTATATACAGGAGCAGCCTTACCGGGAATCAATTATCAGACTGCACCTCTTCCACGACGGTGTACTCAATTCATAAATCTCAAAGACAAACATTATCTGAACCAGCGACGACAAGGAGCAAGGTCAGCATGGTCAGCTAGCGGTAGACGTACTTTTGTGGTTGCTCTCAAAATACACTTATTAGACATGCGATTTTCCAGCAAATATCTTTTCAAAGACTCCATTTAATTTTTGGAGGTTGCTTAATGATCTCCGTATTTTAAACCAACAGGAAGAAATTGATCATGAACCAAAAGGGAGAGATTACCTTATTTCTTTACCTATAACACACTGACATCCTAAAGGGTTGAGCCAAGTCCATGTTTACAGAATATAGTGTCATTTATGATTGACAGTTGCCGGTTGGATTGTGACTAAACACTGACTCCAGTGTTTTGTCGAAGCCCGTTGCCATTGTACCTGTTTACGAGTTACTGATGTAATAACTTAGACGTTAAAATGCAATTAGGTAACTAAAATTAAAGGCGGCGAGGGACGACGAAAGAAATCGTCACATATTATCAATCTCTGAATTTCCTTCTGTCAAAAGGAAACGTAAGGAAGCATTGAAAAAAGTGTTATTTTGGCCAATGAGTGGGCACTTGATCGAGTGAGAGCACACATTAGAGCGTGGGTGCATATTTGGGGAAATACAATAATTACTTGAAAATTGCTGGTTGGACAATACAGTCCAGTGTTTTTTCGATACCCCTGTTGCTTTTACCTGCTCATGAGTTTCTGATGTAATAACGTAGACATTCAAATACAAGGTAAAAAAAAACTAAAGGCCACTTAAGAACGACAAATGAATTCGTCGCATGCCAATCTGTGAATCTCCGGTCTGTGGACGAAAAATAAGGTGAGAACATTTTTGAATTTGAGCGGCTGTATATGAGTATTTACCGGCATCTTACGAGTTAACCAAGCATCGCTAGAGTAATTAAAATGTGATCATCTTGTAAATATAAAGTTTATCTTTAGGAATGTGTTTGGACAGATCTTGAAAGGTTTTCGCGTTGCTCAGAATCATTTACTCAAAGTAACAGATTTTTGAAAGGCCAAAATTTATATTTGTGTCGAAGGAAACCAAAAAATAACAGTCCATTTTTATTAAAAACTGCTATTTTAAAGCACCAAAACTGTTAACAAGCGTCTTTAGCTGCAGATGGCTACTATGGAAATGGATTACAACTAAACTTTTCAAGTATTTGTTTCCGCACGTCTACAAAAAAATCGATATTTTTAGCCGTAGTTAGATTTCTATCCGCATATTAAGGTTCTATCTTCCTTTAGATGTTCAAAGGTAATAATTTTCATGGGTTAAATTGCCTACCACTAATTTTGGAACAGTTTAGACCAAAAATCTGTGAAATCCCCGTGACAGAGCTCCTTTAACGAGGTGCGTCTACCGCCATGATATGTATGGCTACACAATTCAACTATTTTGTACATAAAGAACAATTACTTTGTACAAAAAGAACTACTAACATCCGTCTTATCATGATAAGGAAATAAGGAGTTGTTTTAAAATATTGCAGTACCTTGAGAAACGTGAAATGTAGTAGTTCGTATTTGTTGGTGTACGCAACAAAAATTGGTTTTTAAGCCACTGGGAAGCATGTGGACCTCCAATTAGCAATTGGAAAATTTTATAATCCTAAATCAAATTGAAACAATATCAGTTTCAAATTGAAAATTGCCGATAAAGTTATGCAACTAACGTTATAAAGAAAAAAGAAAAATACTACATAACATAAAGGCGATTCTTCAATAGAAATATCCATGAATTCCTTAGCAAGATTAGTTAAACTTTTCGCTCCTTTAAATGGAGTTTTTGAATATTTGAATGGAGAGTTTTTTCTTTAAACCTTCTTTTACGTTGGACCATATTTGCATGATACTTACAGCAAATGATCTTCACCTTTGAAAGTTGTAAAACCAAAAGGATGTTTTATGTGTTCGAGCAGACATCCCAAACTGCAATTACGCAGCAAGGACCTCGTGGTTGTAATCATTGCCTCGAAAGTACAGCCAATTTCACAGCTATCACAACTATATTTTGTAAGTAAGTTGCTCAAGAGGTATGAACGTTATTTAAAGTTTGAAGATAACATATTTCGAATTATCAGGCTCGGTTTAATATTTCGGGATAAAAAAAAGCAAATCAAAGATGTCTCCTTACCCTTGAGGACAGCCAGCCTGACTGGCATAAGCCGGTTACTCTGTAAAATATTTAAGCCACAAAAACAGATAAGTCGATCTGTGCCTTGGTACAATAATCATGAAACTTTACTAAAGTTGAACACTGAATTTCGTTTCATTAGAGACAAGTGTAATTCTTCCTGAAAATGAAGGAAATAATTACATGGACTGCGATCCTTGTTGTGTTACCTTTGTACGCAAGTGGCACCCCCTACTATGTCGATGGAAATGCCGGCGATGACACCAATGACGGTTCAAGCTTGGCCAGCGCATTCGCAACCATCAAGACTTGCATCGACGCATTGGCGAGCCCTGGAGACGAGTGCCTTATCCGCAGAGGACGCTATCATCAAAGGGAATTCCAGATTTCTGGCAAAACGGGTACGGCGGACAGTCCCATCATAATTCGCGGTTACGACAACGAGATCCCCATCATCGATGGAACAATTTCCCTAACGCCTAAAGCTGGTACCGGTGGTTGGGCACATGATACGACAACTGGGATTTACAGCGCTCAAATAGATAAGGACATTTGGCAACTTTTTGTTGGCGGTGAAATGATGACCAATGCCCGTTGGCCGAACGCTCTTTGGTCAGACAAAACTGTGTTCTTGAACTCACACTGGGCAAAGTCAGCCAGAAGCTCCACTCGTGGAAGAATGGTCGATGATAGCGTACCAAACTTAGCCGCAAGCGGTTTAAACGCGACAGGGGCGATGGCTATACTTAATATCGGCAGCTTCAATACTTTCACTGCAAGCGTCAAGAGACACACACCCACGGACAACTTCTTCACTTACGACGACACATTTGGCACCATCAACTTTAAGCCGTGGCGTAATCAGTACTTCTTGGAAGACAAACTGGAATTCCTTGATAATGCTGGCGAATGGTTCTACAACAAGACAACGAAAACTGTTTATGTGAAGACGCTGGATGGTGCAAGTCCTGCAGGAAGGATACGTGGCAAGGTAGAGGCCAGCATGCGTTTCATCAATTTTCTGTCTGTCCCATTTTTTTAGTCTTTTGAGACTAATAAACTACAAAGTTCATTGTTATTTGTTTTTGAAATAATTTTGTTTAATCATATTAACAAAATCTGTCGGTACGGCTCAGAGCTATGCGATTTTCACAGACTTTTAATATGGATCTAGAAACCTACTGGCAGACTTTTGCAAAGTACGTTGTTTTTAAAATGTTACTTTTGCTTTTAAGACAAAAATATCATAAAAACAAGCTCTCATACATTTGGTTTAACCTTTTGGCCTCAAACGGTCAAAAATAGGGTATTTTACCACTCTAAAAGCCGTTTCTGTATTAGCTTAGGTGCAAGGAGCGGAACGTGACCAGAATATTCTTTGTAGCCTCTGTGTTAGCAACTGGCACCGCACACAGGGACTTACTAGTCGCAGTGAATCAAAAAAGCCAGTCGCAGTAAACCTCTTAGAAGCCGCAGTAAACCAAACTAGCAATAATATGATGACGTGGTTTACTAGTTTCGAGAATACTTTAAGAATACTACTGATTTGTTTTCGCCGTTGGCATCAACTGACAAATTTCGTACGACAATGCGCTCAATGTGATTAAAAATTTCTTGTATTTTTCTTTCATGGTTGTAGGTACAGACGTACGCATTCACCATTTCCAACTGTCGGCATCTCCATTTCAAGCAGTTGGAGTTCTTTGGTACCACCCTTAAAGTACCGCGACCACGCAGACGACAAGTGATAAATCATCTCTCTTTTGATTCCATTAATTTTAACTTTCCCTCTTATTCCAAGCGCATGCTGGGTATTACCAACCCGCCACAGTGGACGGTGATCCGTCCAAACCGTAGAAACAAATTTAATTTGACAAACAGCAGATTCTATGGAACTGATGGCCTTGCGCTTGAGTACCACGGGACTGGATCGCGAGTACAGAACAATCTGTTTGAATACAACGATTGGACCGTGGCTAATATGCAAAGACCGAATGGCGGACTAGGAACTGTGATATCGAACGGCGAGCACGACCAGTTTATCCGCAACACTCTGCGGTATAATGGTGCTTCTAGTGGGTTCCGTCCAAATAGACGAAATGCCAATGTCACGCTCAACCACGTTCACCATCAGTGCTGGGGAGTTATTCAGCACGACGGGGCAGGCATCCAGTTCCAAAGAGGCGCTCAAATGCATGGTGTTTTGCGAAAGAACTGGGTTCACTCGAGCCCCAAGGCAGGCCTACGCTTTGACGCAGGGAAGCCCCCCGGACTTGGAAGAAACGGCACCGTAAAGGAGAACGTGGCGTGGAATTGTGCAGGGATCTATGTTAAAGGCGAGTTCATGGAAGTACTCAACAATCTGGCCTTCGGGAAAGGAGGTTCCGGTTGCACTTTGTGCGTTTTTGCGCGCTTTCGTCAAGATGCGACTCCTATGAACACGCAATCGGTGGTTCTGAGGAATGCGGCAGATGAGGCGAACGGTGTTAGGATCAAAGGACGCACATATCCTCTGCCCGGGCGACTCGTTAACTTTAACATAGAAGGCAATGTGCGGTACAATCTCGTCGATATTGACAATATGGACTTTCGACCCCGTTCAAACTCCACGTACAACATGCATAAGGTTGGACCGTACGTTTACGACCCTAGCAGTAAACATTATTGGATTCCTGGAAGGCAGCTTTACAAAGCCAGCACACCTATACCCCCTGATGGTAGTGACACTGTTAAGGTAACGTAACTCAATTTGTTCCCAGACAAGGTGGGCCAGAGTGAATATTTATCTACTGTCTGGGTACAAGCCTCTGGCAGCATTTCGTATATTTTTGGGAAGACCTAGTACAGCCTCCGCTCTGGAGGCTAAGGAGAAAATAACACATGTTTAAGGGGGCATTATAATAGCGTAGGGGAACATTATAAGTGGTTTTTTTTAGCGAGATATAGAAAATTGGAGTAAAAACATGGTAAATGAAGAGCCCATCGTAGGTAAAAAACACACATACCAATAGATTATGTCGATCTCGTCCCAGCCCCCTTTTTTCTAGCCAGCAACAAGAACAAGAAATATGGCAGGCCCAGGAATAAATAATTATTATCCTTGACACGTAAAAATTTTTGCACGATCGCTGAAAAAATTCACGGGCTTTCCAGAAGATATCTTTAATGGCATGTTCAAAACACATTAAACCTTGATGATAGTGCTCATGGTAAAAGCGATAGTAGTTAACGTCCTTCCAAACTCATCAGCCTTATACCAAGTTGCTTACTCGCTAATTTTCCCTGTTTGGCTTCTCATAGTCTAATAGAGACGCCGTTATGTGGTTAAACGCCCTTGGTGCCTCGACTCATCGCGTGTACTTTGGTACGAACGAGGCGGCAGTTACCAGTGCAACAAAGACGTCACCTGAACATCGGAAAAAGATCAGTGGCGATGGAAACGTGCATTACCTTTCAACACCTCTCACTCCAAGTTCTACTTATTATTGGCGAGTGGATGCTCAAGTAGGCACGGCCACCATAAAAGGGGACGTGTGGTCATTCCAAACAGTGTGAGATAACGGCGAAAACCAGTGTAAACGCTGACAAGCTCGACATTGGAATTATAAATGTTATGTCCTTATTACTGCATTACGATTGTTAAATGATTATACGGTTTGCAATGTAAAGCCTCGTTTTCTGTCATTAAAAAGTAGTTATTTGCCAACTTGAAATTATATTTGAAGATTGAAATAAATCATCGCCTGGTAGGTAAATGTATTCTTCGTGTTCGCCTGCATGACAGATTCAATTTTTTCTACGGAGCAGTTTCAGAGCCACCTTAAATTTTTGAAAATGTAAGGTGGCTCTGAAACCGCTCCGTAGAAATTTTTTTAACTTTACGAAAAGTTGTATCTTTACATGCTAATTATAACTCAACAATAAAAATGGGGCTCACCGAGCTCGTTTTTTAGTTATAAGCACTTAAAGCTAAAATTAAGGGTGTTTTTAACAGGTTATCCTGTTACTATGGTAACCAGTGACGTCAAGAAAATGACCACAACATATTCACCAATCATTGGGCATTTATTTGATACCATTATTGTAGCATCAACTGATAAAGATTTCTAGTACGGACCAGTCAAAGTGTAAGAGCTGGAAAATGCTGGAGACCGATACCAGCCACCTTAAGTAGTTAGATATCGAGCAAGTTTTTTGATAAAGTTGAGCGCGGTAATAAGTTGTTTCAACTTCTTGTTTCCATGTGATGTACTATCGTCCCATACGTACTTCAAATTAACAACTAACAATTATTTGACATTTTAAGTTTTTCCGATTCAAACGATGCTGGGGAGGCTCTTATAACGTTTTTCTGGGAATAAATTAACAGACTGCACCTAGCCAGCGTAGCTTGGCGTTCTAGTCAGTCACGGAGAGCGAGAAATCGCGCGCGCGAGCAAAGCGACGGCGGGACAGAAAGAACGCCAGCCGCCAGATGCCTCTTAAACGGGAGAAATCTTTTCCCGTAATTATGTAAATAATACACATAATTTGTAGCTGATACGCATAACTTGTGAAGGCCGGAAATAAAAAGGTGACGTGTTCTGTCAAACTCACGTGTAGTACAGGATGTACAAAACAAATAAATCACGGGAAAATTATCAGGGCTCATATTCGTTTTTGCAAAATGGCTGCAAATTCGGGAGGTCCAAAGAAAAATTCATCTGCGAGTCGAAGCGGGGGGAGAAAACCAGTTAAAGTTTCAAATGATCACTGCCGAATTTGTAATTCTTCTTTTGCCTTAATGGGGACCAAATGTTCAAATGAGAACCTGTTTTTGCCTTCGGGAAGGAAAGAATGTGCTGGTTGTGTGTTGGCGGACACTTTGTTCATTGTTGGTGTGAAGCTGGTCCAAGATCCAGGAAAATCCCTGCGCAAGGAAAATCAGAAATGCAGCCGACTGCTTCACGTTTATCACCGGGAAATTTACAGAGAATGACGCCGAGCCCAAGGAACAACAAACGACCGGTTTAGAAGAAAATTCATCTACCCCGTCAATCCGTCAAAATCGCTCGCGGCAAGTCCAAGCTCAAAGCGACAGAAAAGATTGTTGCCGACAACAGTAACACCAGTTCGAGCATTCTTCTAATTCAGCTGAACTTAAAGAAGACAACGCAGCAGCACGAAAACCTCGCGAGCGTAAATCGGCCAACTGGTCTTCAATAATACTTGTTAATGGAGCAATGACAATCAATGTAGCGCCGGTATTTTCACAGCTGTTCAGTAAAGAAAATGCTTGATAAATGCGGCTCTTGCCGAATCCAGTAGGCAGAACGGCTAGGACGTCTTTTCCCAGATACAGGTTTCTCACCGCTTGCTCTTGTTCGGTTTTTAAATGTAAATCCCGAAGTTTGCGTGAAATAGTATCCATGTGTAATTCACACTGCTTTGCTTCACTCGTCACTTGTCAAATGCTAATTGAGCGGCCTGAATGTTGCGTGCATCACAGGGCACAGAGGAGTCAAGTTTGTCCGCAATTCAAAATATCTACCATGCAAAACGACATCGATCTTGTAAGCGTACGTGACCCAGGGCCTTCATGTTTACAGATCGTCTGGTGATATCGTATTCTACAATGGTCACCTGGGGCGAATTAAATCGTCGCCCTTCGGGCGACGATTTTTTTCGGAAAGCGAAGCTTTCCGACGAGGCACGAAGTGCCGAGAAGAAAAAGAGACAAGGGACGAAACATTATACCACGTGATCGGCTTGATGTGGCCCGAAGCATACTGGTGGCGGAAACGGAAATCGCGTGTAGATCCATTCTGTGACAGATGAAATCAACCGTTACTAATCCGAAGTTCAAAACAACAGCTGATCGCTGCGTACCAGACGAGAATCAACGCGATCAGAAGAAATTGAAAGTGGAAAACAAGGTTTTCTTTTCAAAGTGGTAAGTTATTTTGAAACACACTCTGAAAGCTATTTTTAATAACGTACTCAGTAACGGTACATTCACTACATTACATGGTGACATTATACAACTGACTTTTTATCTTTTATTTTTAAAGGCTCTTAAATAACTACAGCGTCGATGAACTGAGTTTCATTACGTTAAAAGTAGTCTTGGATAAATATTATCAAAGCAGCAGCTGCAGTGAAAAGGAGAACATATTCTTCGAAGACTGCGAGTTGGGAAGAATTGTCAAAGAAGTTTTTCCCAATGCAAAGAGATCGCAGAGACGAGTAAATGGAAAGAAGACTTGGCATTACACTCTTTCATGTGCAAGCTCGGATAGCAGTGATTCAGTAGAATGGGAAAACCTTCCAAACGAAACCTCGTCAGAAGTTGGATGGCAATAACCAGCACCACGGGGGAAATATCATGAGTGGATTAAAGTGGTTTCTCAAGATTTGCGCGATGGCAACCGAGTGTTGCACGAAATTAAAATTTTTAGAGATTGGAACTTCACGGTGCATGTGAACAATAAAGATATAAGCAAGGCAGATCTAGGTATTCCAAATCTAAGGGCGTCTCGAAGATTGATCCATTGTCTCTTTAATGTTTTGAATACATCTAGCTATTGTGGCAGACTTCCGGTTTTTCAACATCACATGTCTCATGACGCATTTCCGCCACCAGTATCCTCCGGTCCACATTGTACGAAAACGAATTTTTAACCGCCTAAAAGTCGCCCCCCAAAATACAGCTTAAACGACTTGTTTGAAGATTCTCTTAAGGTGTATGGGGAGAAAATATTAGTCTTGAAGGACATGTTAAAAATGAGATCGTTTCGTTTGATTTCGAGCGAGTAACGAGGGATCGGAATTTCGCCTCAAATCGCTTTCGTCCCTTGCTCTCTTTCTTACTGCTGGTCTCTGGTAACGTAACGTAACGCCCACAGACATTGCGTTCTGCGGATTTCCCATGAGGGTACGATCTGTAAACAGATACTATCGCATGACGGCGCTGGGTCACGTACGCTTACAAGATCGCTTCCAACGTCGAAGATATTTTGAGTTGCGGACAAACTTGACTCCTCTGTGCCCTGTGCGTGCATGCGAATGAGCCATTTGAATAAATTAAAGCCAACGAACCAATCACAGGACAGATAAGCGATTTAAGCCAATGGGAATTAGCGGCCTCTGGAGGCCGCTAATTCAGAAGATTTCTCCCGTTTAAGCGGCGTCTGGCGGCTGGAGTTCTTTCTCTCCTTCGTCGCTTTGCTCGCGCGCTCGTTTTTTCGCTCTCCCTGACTGACTAGAACGCCAAGCTACGCTGGCTAGACTGCACCTATTCCACAACGCTTTTTTGAATCCACAAATCTGAAAGAAGAACCTGACGAAGCGACCACTTAGGTGAAGTAGCAACGTTTGCTAGCATTGAATGTACTTATTTGGTTGTTTTCATAATACACACTTTAGAAATAAAATTTTCTACCCTTTTGTTAGAGGTTGCTTAATGATCTCCGTATTGTAAACCAAAAAAGAGAAAGCCAGGGACTTAGTTATACACAAGCCTGTCTAACTTCAGTATAAGAAACGGTCTCTTTTCCCTCCCCTTCCCCGGTAATCATCATCAGTCCTTTAAACGCCCAGTGGCGCAAAGGGCATCAATAAGTCGCCTCCATTCCTGTCGGTCCTTTTCAAGCCGTGAAGCTTGCCCCCAGGTAAGGACACTGATTAACCTGTATGGACTAATAATTGCAATATGCACTTTTAAAGAAACAGTTAAAGCACCATATAACTATAACATTGAAAATTGCAGGTAGAGAAAGCCTTAAAAGAAATAAAGAAACTAAGGAAGAAACTGACTCCAACTAATAAAGGTTACTACGTTAAAAATGAAGCGTATTGACCAGGCATTAAAAACTGAACTGAGAATAAGCTCATTTTGTCCCTTTAAATAGATGTCTTCAATGCTTTCATAAAGCATTACCTCCCTACTTTACATGTAACTTTAACATCCTGAGGGTTTAGCCAAGTTTTTTTTTTACAGAATAAAGTGTGATTCATGATTGACAGTTGCTGGTTGGATTGTGACAAAACACTGACTCCAGTGTTTTGTCGAAACTCCTGGCTATTGTACCTGTTTATGAGTTACTGATGTAATACCTTAGACGTTAAAATACAATTAGGTAACAAAAGAGATCTTCACATATTATCAATCTCTGAGACCACTTTTGGCGTCAATTAAGGTAAGGAAGCATTGAAACTTGTTTTATACGAGTATTTTTTAATCTTATTCTAAGCAAGTGTATTCATAAAATAAAAACGTGGTTAACTTATACAAATCTGATCACGAAATGCTAGATGACGGCATTATCTTGAATTTGGAAAGCTCTAGCGTAGCTTAGAATCGTATTCTAAATCTAAAAAGAAACTTTCAGAGCAAATCACGAGATATTCCTTTTAAAATTTATTGATTGGACGTGATTTGAAGGTTGAACACATGGTAAAAAGATATATTTTATTCATGTTATACAATGTTGTCGTCAAACCTAAACTAAATTTATCTGTACACAGCAAGGAAATATCGATTTACCACAGCATTAGATAATTAGTGGTTGTAAAAGGATTGTAGAATTTTGAAGAATGTGGCAAGTTTGGTTTTGCACTCGAGATGATCAAATTCGTATGAGAAACATGATGCTGTATTTCACAATTTCAAAGGAATTTCGTTGGAAAGATATTTTGCCAAAAAACTACCCAGCGATTACCTGGCCTTTGACATCAAATCAAGGAAAATATATTTTTCGACCCTAGCAGGTATTTGTTTAAACTTTTACGTTGAGGTATCCCATCGCCCGAAAGGACAGAGTTATTAATAGCAATAAATCCTTTATTTAACTCAAAGTAAAGACATCGATAAACCTTCGGGCCTCCAAGAAAGTATTCGCGATACCAATCGGATATATAAGCTTGACTTTGGACTTTAGAAAAAAACTAACACGAACGCCGACCGATCAAAACTACCACATCAGACAGTGAGATTCAAATAAAACTGAAGTGAAAATAAGCTGAACTTTTTTGCCCTTTTAACATGACTGTCTTAATCATTTCCATCGATGACTTCCTCTTTGTTATCTATGGCGTTAACTTCTGTTGGGTCATATCAAGTCCAGGTTTCATAAACTAGAGTGTGATGTTTTGTGTTTCATGGTAGGTTCCAAAGGCATCTCGAAACAATTAAAGCAGTCGGCTTCGTGCTTCCATAAGTTGTTCGGTCTTTAATGGAACGTAGCCTATGATTAATTGCTGGTTGCACAATATACTAACTCCAGTGTTTTGTCGAGACTCCTGGTGCTTTTACCAGTTCACGAGTTTCCCATGTAATAACGTTAGACATTCAGATACAATAAAAACAGTTTGACGCGAATCGTTAGAAATGTGTTTTGACAGATTTTGGAAAGTTCTCGAATCGCTCAGAAAAGTTAACTCAAAGAACTGTTTAGAGTAGTCACAAGAATCTCCTTCTTGAATTTCTTTACTTTATACACGAAGTGCATTTGCCGCCATGATATGTATAGCTATATCCGTCTTTATCTTCTTAAAAATCAGACATTTAAAATTTATATATGAACTCTTATGAGGAAAACAAAATTCTAAGTATGGTAATTTGGAGTCTTCGTTGAGTAGATTAGTTTAACAAAGGATGGTTGCTGCTCTTTTCTAAAGTTGTAAAACCAAAAGGATGTTTTGTTTGTTTGAACAGACATCCCAAACTGCGATTACATAGCAAGGACTTCATGGTTGTAATTATCGCCTCGCAAGTTCAGCCAAAATCAACCGCTTGCGTAGCTGACGGTTTTGTTGAGCTTAACGTGCGCGCGATTAAAGCAGGGACAACGTGCGGCTAAGCCGTGAGGGACCTCGCGCGCGCGATAACTACAACAAAACCGTAAGCTACGCACGCTACCAAAATCACATTTAGACGATTGCTCAAGGAGTATGGGGTAGGGTTGATGATCTCCCACTCTATTCCTGTCCAAAGGGAAGCTAAAAATCAACTTTTCTTCCACCCTGGATAATTCTATTTTTATCTCGTCCCAGAGCATGGAGAGAGAAATCAGTGTCCGTTTAGAATTTTTAATGAGGAGCAAATCATTAGGTAAGTAAAGAGGGTTAGCCTCCTGGAATAAGTAGATAACCCTGTAAAAAATCGAAGCCACAAGAATGGATTAACCTATTTGTAGTTTGGTACAGCAGCCATGAAACTTTACTAAAGATCAACATTGTTAATTTCTTTTCATTACAGGTAAGAGTGATTTGTCTTAAAATGAAGGAAATCATAATATTGACCGTAATCCTTGTTGGGTTACCTTTGGACACAAGTGGCACTATCTACTTTGTCGATGAAAAAGGCGGCAATGACTCCTATAACGGAACAACCATTGCCAGTGCATTCGCAACCATAAAGGCCTGCACCGACGTATTGGCGAGCCCTGGAGACGAGTGTCATGTCCGCAGAGGAAGCTACCATCAAAGGAAATTTCAGATTTCAAACAAAACTGGCACGGCCGACAGACCCATCATCATTCGCGGCTACGACAACGAGATCCCCACCATCAATGGAACAATTCTCTTAACGCCTAAAGCTGGTACCAGTGGTTGGGTACTTAATATGACAACTGGGATTTACAGCGCTCAAATAAACAAGGACATCTGGCAACTTTTTGTCGGCGGTGAAATGATGACCAACGCTCGTTGGCCAAACGCTTTGTGGTCAGACAAAACTGTGTTCTTGAACTCACACTGGGCAAAGTCAGCCACAAGCTCCACTCGTGGAAGAATGGTCGATAACAGCGTACCAAACTTAGCTGCAAGCGGTTTAAACGCGACAGGTGCAATGGCTATACTTAATATCGGCAGCTTCAATACTTTCACTGCAATCGTCAAGAACCACACACCCGGGCAGAACTTCTTCACTTACGACGACACATTTGGCGACATCAACTTTAACCCGCGGCGAATACGTAATCAGTACTTTTTGGAAGACAAACTGGAATTCCTTGATGTTGCTGGCGAATGGTTTTATGACAACACATCGAAAACTGTTTATGTGAAGACGCCTGATGGTGCAAGTCCTGCAGGAAGAATTCACGGCAAGGTACAAGCAAGCATGCCCTCCTGTAATTTTTTGTCTGTCCGTATTTTAAGTCTTTTGAGACCAATAAACTACAAAGTTCATAGTCCATTGTTTTTAAATCTCGAAAACAGAATCTATCGGTTCAGAGCTGTCATTTTCACATAATTTTAAGGTGGATTTCAACCCTACTGACAGAGTTTTTGTAAAGTACGTTGTTTTAAAAACGTTACTGTTGCTTTTGTGGTTTTCTTCTCTTAAAAGGCAAAAATATCAATAGAAAACCCTCTCACGTATATTTTTAAAATTTTGGGTCTCAAACGGCCAAAAATAGGGTATTGTTACCACCTTACACGTTGCCATGGCAACGAGATTCAATGTTTTTAATAACCGTTTCTGTATAAACTGAGGTGTAAGGAACTGCCCTCACCAGAATATTATTCGTTGTAGACTTCGTGTTAGCAACTGACACGGCTCACAGCTATCAGTAAACTGATGGCGTGATTTACTAGTTTCGGGCATACTTAACACTGTTTGCTTCGCTATTGCCAACGACTGACAAATTTTATTTGATACTTCGCTCGTGTCCACTAAAAGAAATTCCTTTCATTTTTATAGGTACAGACATATGCTTTCAATATTTCAAACTGTCAGCATCTCCATTTCAAGCAGTTGGAGTTCTTTGGCACCACCATGGAAGTCCCGCGACCACGCAGAGGGCAAGTGTTAAATCGTCTCTCTTTTGACTCCATTAATTTTAACTTTCCTTCTTATTCCAAGCGCATGTTGGGTATTACCGACCCTCCAGAGTGGACAAAGATCCATCCAAATCGTGGAAACAGCTTTAATTTGACAAACAGCACATTCTACGGAACCGACGGCCTTGCGCTTGAATACAGCGGTACTAGAACGCTACTACAGAACAATCTGTTTGAGTACAACGATTGGACGGTGGCTAATAGGCAAAGAGCGAACGGAGGACTAGGAACTGTGGTATCAAACGCCGTGAGCGACCAGTTTATTCGAAACACTTTGCGCTTTAACGGTGCATCTAGTGGGTACCGTCCGAATAGACGAAATGCCAATGTCACGCTTAACCACGTTCACCATCAATGCTGGGGAATTATTCAGCACGATGGAGCAGGCATCCAGTTCCAAAGAGGCGCTCAGATGCATGGTGCTTTGCAAAAGAACTGGGTTCACTCCAGCCCCAAGGCAGGCCTACGCTTTGACGCAGGGAAGCCACCAGGACTTGGAAAAAATGGCACCGTAAGGGAGAACGTGGCGTGGAAATGTGGCGGTATCCTGGTTAAAGGCGAGTTCATGGAAGTACTCAACAATCTGGCGTTCGAAAAAAGGAATGAGCAAAGTGGAACTGCAAGGGCTGCCGGCTGCACTCTATGCGTTTTTGCGCGCTTCCGTGAAAATGCAACTTTAATGAACACGCAATCGGTGGTTCTGAGAAACGCAGCCGATGAGGCGAACGGTGTCAGGATCAAAGGACACACATATCCTCTGCCCGGACGACTCGTTGACTTCAACAAAGGTAATGTGCGGTACAATCTCGTGGATATTGACAATTTGGACTTCCGACCCCGTTCAAACTCCACATACAACAAGGAGAAGGTTGGACCGTACGTTTACGACCCCAGCAGTAAATATTATTGGATTCCTGGAAGGCAGCTTTACAAAGCCAGCGCACCTGTCTCCCCTGATGGTAGTACCACTGTTAAGGTATGATGACTAAGTTTGATTTGTTCCCAGGAAAGGTGGGTCAGGATGAATAGTTATTCACTGCCTGGATACATGCCTGTTGCAGCAGTTCCTATAAATTTAAGGCAAAGTTGGACCATGTTTCCAACTAGACACAGCTTCCGCTTCCGCTGGCACAGCTTCCGCTCTGGAGGCTTAAGAGAAAATATATATAAAAAAGCTATTTTTGTGTTTTATTCTCTCTTAAAAGAGAGAGGGCAATATGATACTTTAGGAAAACGTTGTAAGTTATCTGTTTTATAATTTGAAACGAGACGCATAAAATATGAGTAAAAATATGGTAAATCAAGAACCCATCGAAAGTGAAAAACATGCATTTAAATAGATTACAGCAATCGCGTCTCTCTCAGAGCCCCCTTTATATCTAGCCAGCACCAAGAAAAAGAAATATAGCTGACCTGGAAATAAATATTAATAATCCTTGTCAGGTATAGGTAGTTGGACAATCGATGAAAAAAGTTCATGGACCTACCAGAAGAAAGCTTAAGTGGCATGTGCAAAGCGCTTTAAACTTTAATTATAGTGCTAATTAATCACTTATGTCCAGAAATGCAGGCAAGTATTGTTTACAGAGTACTTCATGTCCTACTGGGCTTTTGGACATTTTCATATACTTTGATATAATTTTGTGTGTTTTGGTGGGATTGCAATAATGAGGACACTTTGTGATGCCTATTATGAGGAACATGAATCTCATTACCGTGCATTTCTGGACTTTCAAACTCATCAGTCTTTTTACCAAGTTGCCTACTCGATACCTTTTCCTGTTTTCTCTCAAAGTCTGATAGAGACGCCGTTATGTGGTTAAACGCCTTCAGTTCCTCGACTCATCGCGTATACTTTGGTACGAACAAAGCAGCAGTTGCCAGTGCAACAACGACATCGCCAGAACACCGTGAAAATATCACCAGCGATGGTAACGTGTATTATCTTCCAACACTCATTTCAAGTACTATGTACCACTGGCGAGTGGATGCTGTGGTAGACGCGACTAGTAATCTTATTTATAAAGGAGACGTGTGGTCATTCCAAACAGAGTGAGACATCAGCGAAAACAGAAGAAATTTCGATTTTGGAAATAAAAGTTATTAAATGATTTAAAATTCTACAGTTTCTGATGTAGACCGTACCTTGCAAAATTTTGAGGGACCATTCATGACCCGTCCTAAGGTCAACTCAAGACCCACAATTTTTCATTTCTCTGGTGAAATGCCACCACGTAGATAAAGGCTTATGTTCACTCCATATTCACAAAAAGAGTCAGTTTATCACTCAAAATGTACATTTGTGCCCTTTCTGATGAAATACCACCACGGAAATATAGCCCAATTTTCCCTCCAGATCCGCAAGAAAGGGCCAATCGGTTACTCAAAATGTACATTTTTTGTCCCTTCTGGTGAAATGCTACCACGTAGATAAACCCTAATTTTTACTCCAAATACAGAGTAAAGTTCAACTTTGTCGCTCAAAATATACATTTTTTATCTTTCCAGTGAAGCCTAATCATCGCTCCAGAGCCACAGAAAGTTCCACTTTGTTACTGGAAATGTCATTATTGCCCTTTCCGGTGAAATGCCATCACGTAGATAAAGCTTTCTTTTCACTTTTCCACAAAAAATCTCGAGTTTGTCACTAAAAAATGTACAGTTTTGTCCTTGTCGGTTAAATTCCACCACGTCATAAAGAGTGATTTTCACTGTAGATCCACAAAAAAGTGCCAGTTTGTAACTGAAAAAGTGTATTTTTGGCTCTTTTGGAGAAAGAGATCCACAAAAATGGGCAAGTTTGTCACTTAAAATATACATTTTTGGACCCTTTTGGTCTTTCTGGTGTCACCACGCGGACAAAGACTAATTTCTACTCCAGATCTAAATAAAGTCCCAGTTTAGATTTATCAGTGCAAATGTACATTTCTGTTCTTTTTGGTGAAATGCTACCACGTAGATAAAGCTACTCAGTCATAATGTATGTTTTTGTCCGTTGCGGTGAAATGTCACTATCTAGATAATGCCTAATCTTCACTACGGATCAACAAAAAAGAGGCCAGTTTTTCATTTTAACTTACATCTTTCTAAATTTTAGTCAAATTCCGCCACTCGTATTGAGCCTAAATTGCATTCTAGTTACCCCAAAGCGTGGCAGTTTGTCATTCACAATGTACATTTTTGTCAGTTTTGGTGGAGCGACAGCACTTAGATAAAAACTATTTTCACTCTGGACCTAGAAAAAAGTGTCAGTTTGTCAGGCAAAATGTACATTCATGCCATTTCCGGTGAAAGCCACCACGTAAACGAAGACTAATTTTCACTCGAGATCCACAAAAACAGTGCTACTTTGTCTCGCGAAATTTACTTATTTGTCCTTTTCGGTGAAATGCCACCTCGTGGATAAAGCCCACTTTTCACTTTAGATCCACAACAAATAGCCACAGTTTGTCACTAAAAACGTACAATTGTGTCCTTTCCGGTGAAATGTTACCATGTAGATAAAGCCTAATTTTCACTCTGGATCCAGTGCCAGTTTGTCCTTTTTAGTGAAATGCCACCACGTAGATAAAGCCTAATTTTTACTCTGGATCCACAAAAATTCAAGCTTCTCTCTCAAAATGTACATGTTTGATCTGCCATTGAAATGCCACCTCGTAGGGATAGGCTACGTTTCGCTCCAGATCCTAACAAAAGCTCCGCTTTGTAACTAAAAATTAACATTTTCACCCTTTTCCAGTGGGATGCTGCAGCCCCGTAGATAAAGCCGAACTTTCACTGCAGATCCACAAAAAAGTGAGAATTTGTGACCGAAAATTTATAGAGGATATTGCATGTTGACCAGAAGATATGAATTTTATGTTCGAGTGGCAAAAACAATATCTCACGAGTCAGCGCAGCATACTCGTGAGATACTCTTTTCCCACAAGAACATAAAATTCATATCGTTGAGGCAACGTGTAAGATTATTATTATATAAATAAAAACTGCAAAAGTGAATCGAAAGTACAAACTACCTGAGCTCTTGCTGCTCGGCGCCTGAAATTTCTTAAATATCCCGCCTTCGGTCTACTTTGAAAGAAACAGTTCTTGATTTGTTTTAAGTCATATGAAGTTTCCTTCTTCATGTTTGTATTTTCCTGCTCCTTAGTAAACATACGATTTTATGTCAGTTTCAGTAAACTTAACTTCTCTATCACTTGCCATCTTTCGACCGGCGTTTGACAACGTTTGGCAGCCGTGCAATGTCACGAAATGACGTCATCGATATCCACACTTGTGAGGATATCGAGCCAATTTGGAAGTCATAATTTACATTTTTGACCTCTCCAGTGAAATGCCACCAAGTAGATAAAGTCAAATTTTCACTCCAGATCCACAAAAAAGTGCCAATTTGTAACTCTAAATCAACATTTTTAGCCTCTCCGGTTAAATGCCACCACGAGGAGAAAGTCTAATTTAAAATTAAAATCCACCAAAAACGGCCAGTTTGTAACCCATAATGTACACTTTTGGCCTTTCCGGTTAAATGTCTCCTCGTGGGAACTTTCCCTCCAGATCCACAAAAATGTGGCAGTTTGTCATTACATTTTTGTCGGTACTGGTGAAATGCCACCACGTACATAAAGCCTAATTTTAACTCCAGATTCACAAACAAAAAGCCAATTTGTAACTCAAAATGTCTCTTTCTCCCCCTCCCGCACGTAGGTAATAAATCTAATTTAAGAAAACAGATCGATTTTCTGACTTTTACCATGATATGTTCAATCCTTATGCAAAGGTGGATTCCGCTGTCCCCTCTCCCATTCCAACCTCTACCCTGTAGAATATGGTTATAATATTGAAGGTAACAATTTAGTGTAGCGATACGAAATGAACCCGACGACCTCCAATACAATTTTTAAAACTGTAATAAGTTTAAAACAAATTAAAACGGACATATAAGTTTAACATTGAAGTTTACAGGAAAGAAACCTAAAATGATGACCACAATGTAAGAAAGAAACTAAAGCCGACGGATTAACAGACAACATCACAGAAAGAAGAGTTTTTCAAGAAATAGGCTCAGTAAAACAAATCTGAAATTCTGACTCTGAAAATATTTGACAGACTTTTTTATTAACTTCTTATGGGCCAAGATATTTGACATACATGTTAATTAACTTCCAATTATGGGTCAAGATATTTGACATACATTTTAATTATCTTCTTATGGGCCACGATATTTGACAGACATTTTAATCAATTTATTACGGGCCAAGATATTGGACAGAGATTTTAATCAACTTCTTATAAGCCAAGATATTGGACAGACATTTTTATTAACTTCTTATGTGTCAAGGCGAGTGTCAGTCCTTCATTGACTAAGCTGTGACAGTTTGACAGTGATTGTCACATGGCAATATTATTGGATTTTAACAAAACACTGACTCCTAATGTTCGTCGAAACCCCTAGCGATTTTGCCGGTCTACGATAGCTTCTGATGTAATAAATAAGAAACTTATAGATTAGGTAACTTAAGTAAGAACGACAAAATAGACCCTACTTATTTCTACTTTCTACGGATTACAAGGTAAGAACTTTTTAACGTCCTTAATATGTGTATTTTAACCTCTTATTAGTGTCTATGAACTAAAATGCGATTAAACTATAAATACGAACTTGGCCGCGAATGAGTAAATAACTGCATTTTGACGGAGTTGAGAAAGCTCTGGCTTCGCTCAGAATCATTTGCTCAAAGGAACTCTCAAGGAATAACAAGATTTCCTTTCTAGAATTCTATGATTTTATGACTAGAAGTGTGTTCAATTTACACGTTTAGGACGTTTAGCAATGGTGAAATTTTATTTTATTCACTAGGAGCTCTATCTGATATGACATGTATGCGTTCAAAATTAAATTAGTATGTACACAAAGATGAGAACAACGGAATATTGGTCTTAATCATGGATTTTCAGCGCCGTAGCTAGCAAGAGGCAAGACAAGGCAGTTGATCAAAAATTACGTTACTAATTACCTATGGCAAGTGTCAATGAATTAAAATGCGATAAAACAAAAATACGAACTTGACCGCGGATAATTAAAAAATTGCACTTTGACGGCGATTGAAAAGCTCTGGCGTCGTTCAGAATTATTTGCTCAAAAGACCTCTTAAGGAATAACAAGATTTCCCTTCAGCTGGAATTCAATGATTTTATGACTTTTGTGTTCAATTTAAAGGTTTAATTTAGCAATGGTGAATTTTTTTTTTTCATTTACGAGGACATGCGTTCAAAATTAAATTACTTTGTACACAAAGAACAACGCCGTCTAACAAGAGGCAAAACGAGGTGCTTGCCTCGTCTAGATTTTAACCTAAAATTAAAAACAAAATACCTTTAGTTGAGAAAATAATCCCTAATTCAACCTGATTAATTTTCTGAAGAAATAACGATATTGATTTTCTGAAGAAATGCCTTATGAAAATAGCGTTTTAGAGCCTCGAGATTTCAAACGGAATTTCCCAAGAAGGATGTCTTGCCAAATAAAGAAATTACTTATAGATCGATATTAAAGTAGGACCTCAGCTTATCTAACTTTAAAATAGAAATGAATCGATATTGTTTACTATTGCCGTGATTTGTTCGATTTCTACTACGTAGAATACAAGGTTAGTATCAGGTGGTAATGATGTCATGTGATGTCTCTAAGCCGCCATCTTAATTTGGATCCACCTTCGTGGGCTTCATTACTTTTCCACGAGGTCAATAAATAACGACAAAATCGGTTAAAAAAATATTCTGAAGCAACGATGTTATACTAAAATGACTACACCTATGTCCTTAACCGAAAAGCACCTTATTTCACTAAAATTAAGCAATGCTACAAGATAAATGATGCAAATATAACTAAAAAATCATAATCATTATAACAAACAATTAGGGTTTGGAGTTTGGTTTAGCAGGCGTGTGACGGCACCGTTGCCATGGCAATACATCGTAGAATAGCAGTTGTCACATTAAAATAGGGATGGGATAAATGAACAACAACTAATTGCTTTAGGTTCCCAGAGTGAAAGCCATTTTCAATATTATGAAAAAACCCTCTTCCATTGCTCCCCCTTGTACGTTCTTGGGTTAAAAGAGAGGATTTGATGCTCAGTGGAAGACATCGTGGAAGCTATCTATATGTTTGATCTGTTCCAGAGGGCGGCTTTTGTTTGATTGTAGGAAGCCTGTTGCCAACGTCGGTTATATGTTTGGCACGATAAATGGCGTAGAAATAAAACTGTGGGGACACAAACCATTTTATTGCTGCATGTCTGCAAAGCAACAAAGATAATATTTCCCTTAACTCTCGATATTCCCTTCGCCTTCCGTCTTCAAGGAGCACTGAGAGATTTTCGAGAGGAATAAAGCTCCCTTTTTTCTTATCCTTTTTTTGTGAGGATCTTGGTAAAGTGGCTTTTAGAATCCCACGCTCTTTTAAAACAAAGGAGACCCTTCTGTTTAAAGAGAAAGTCCGGCGTACGTTTGTTCAGGATTGCAATGAAGGACACATGAAAGCCTTCGTTTTTGTTCTCTTCAAATATTTTATTCGAGCACAATAAATCCAAAACGAGTTAAAAGAAGTTTAGTTTAAACAAATGCATACAGCTGCCAGACAGATCTAAACTAATGTCTGTCATGACGCAAACTTCTATCACAGTTCTATATTGTAAAATAGTCGCGTCTGGCCATTTCTACATTCGATGTTCTTCGAGTACGTGCAGGTTTCATTCACACTCTCGGGCGGATACCAAAGGTACCATACATCGTAGCGGGGTATGTACTCATTTTATAACCTTTTCAAAGTAATAACCCTTCCCCTACGCCTAGAGTCTTTTTGTTAGTGCTGTTTTAGTACAACAAAGTGGCCAGTTTCGGTTAACCTTGATTCTTTTTCACACGAGATAGTAAAGACAAGTATAAAAGGGAAAAGGAGCCATTTAGATTTCTACCGAATTAACTTATATTTTATCTTATACCTGATTCACACCAACAAAACATGTTTAGTTAAACCAGGTTTAAGAAAATGAAAATCAGCAGCAGACAACTGACAGACTAAATTTTACATAAGGGTCCAAGTATGCTCTAACTTGTGCTTTCATTGTGCTAAATTTGAAGTCGATGAACATCAGTCAGCAACTTCCATGAAGAAAACAATTTTAAACCGTGTTTTAAATAAACAGCATTTAAACATGTTTAAGCTTTGGTGTGAATGAGTATTAGTTTGTTAACCTTTATCAGTCAAAGATGAAAATTATCAGTTTTGCACGGGTACGAGGCGAACATTACGCTCATTTTAATATGATTTTTCTTAACCAAACTATAATCATAAAATAGGCAAGACGGGCCTGCAGACCGGACTCTTAATAATGGCCAACGTAGCTACCATAAGCACATGTAGTTACTCTATAAGGTATCTATCCCACAAAAATAGAGTTAATTCATTGTAGGCCAGTTTACATGTGGCTAAGTAGAATCAAAATGGTACTTTGTTAAAGATGCATCAGTTTTCAAATTCTTTACTTATTGCAGAGAACCGAATTCCAATTCCTTAAAATGAAGGAATTGATTGCACTTACTGCAATACTTATCGCGTTACCGCTTTACGCAAGTGGCACCATCTACTATGTCGACGGGGCAAAAGGCGATGACGCAAATGGCGGAGAGAGCAATACCACTGCATTTGCAACCATTAAGACTTGCATCGACGCACTGACGAACCCGGGTGACGAGTGCCACATTCGCAGAGGACGCTACCATCATCCGGAATACCAGATTTATGGTAAAATAGGTACCCCGTCCCATCCTATCATCATTCGCGGCTATCAGGACAAGATTCCGATTATCGATGGAACAATTCCGCTCACACCTAAAGCTGGCTGGAATGCTGGAATAAATGGGATTTACAGCGCTCAACTGAGTCAGGACATTTGGCAACTTTTTGTCGACGGTGAAATGATGACCAACGCTCGTTGGCCGAACGCTCTGTGGTCAGACAAAACTGTGTTCTTGAACACGTACTGGGCAAAGTCTGCCACTAGCTCAACACGTGGAAGAATGGACGACAATGGCGACCTGGACTTAGCTGGAAGCGGTTTAAACGCGACAGGTGCGATGGCTATTCTGAACATTGGTAGCTTCAATACTTTTACTGCCATCGTGAAAGACCACATACCCGGGCAGAACTTCTTCACTTACCCTGACACATTTGGCGACATCAAATTCAAGGCAAGTCATAACCAGTACTTCCTAGAAGACAAACTGGAGTTCCTCGACAATGCTGGTGAATGGTTTTACGACAAGAGCGCAAAAACTGCTTATGTAAGGACGTTGGATGGAAGGAGTCCTGAAGGAAGAATACGTGGCAAGGTGGATGAATTAGTTACAAAAGTGTTTGAGTACAAAGCCACTAGTTTTATATTTCGTCCCCCCCCCCCCCCCCCCCCCCTCGCGCTTCCAAATTAAGGACATTATAATTAAGGACATTTATTTCCTTCAGTGAAAGGCCAACTTTGCATATTCCCCACGGCGTGTAAAAGTAGAATAATTACAACGACAAGAGCACAAAATCTGTTTATGTGAAGGCGCTGGATGGAAAAATCCTGAAGGAAAAATTCGTAAATTACAAAATGCTTAAGTACTATATAAAGCCACTGCTTTTATTTCTCTCTTGGTTAACTCTTCCCCCTCCCCACTCCTATCATAGTAAGATGGATGTTAATTTTCCTAAGTAAAACGCCTATTTTCCATATTCCCCACGGTTTGTAAAATAACAAAAACGTCTCATATTTACGTCAGGCTAGCAAATTTCTTCCCTGAAGTCTCGCATTCGAAATGTAATGTGCATTCTGCCATGAGTGAATTCCCAAAGCATATGGAAAGATGAAAATAACACAACGTAGAAACAATAGTGCTGGTGCAATTTTTGAGAAGAACTTCGCCCGTAAACGAGGCTCGTGGTGAATTTTGAGCAATGCAATACAGTTTTATCGGAGCGACTCGCTTTCACTCATTTGTTGGTAGTTAACTCTTTTTTTCTTCGTTGTTGTAGGTTCAGACGTATGCTTTCACCATTTCCAACTGTCAGCATCTGCATTTCAAGCAGATGACGTTCTTTGGCACTACTATTAAAGCACGGCCAATACACAGACGGGAAGTGATAAACGGTCTCTCTTTTCACACCATCAATTTTAACTTTCCCTCTTATTCAAAACGCATGCTCGGTGATACCTCTCCCCCACGCTGGACAGTGATAGATCCAAGCCGCGGGCACAGCTTCCAGTTAATAAACAGTACGTTCCATGGGACTGACGGCCTCGCCCTCCAGTACAGCGGCAACGGAGCACTGGTACGAAACAATCTGTTTGAGTACAATGATTGGTCCGTGACCAACACAAAAACCAAAAGTGGGGGATTAGGAACTGTGGTGTCTTGGGGCATAAACGACCAGTTTATTCGAAACACTTTGCGTTTTAACGGCGCTAGTGCAGGCTTTCGTCCTTCTGGACGCAATCCCGTTGTGAAGCTAAACCACATTCACCATCAATGCTGGGGAGTTATACAGCACGATGGATCAGGCGTCCAGTTCCAAATCGGTGCGCAGACGAATGCTCTCTCCCAAAACAACTGGGTTCACTCGAGTCCCAAGTATGGTCTCCGTTTTGACGGGCAGCCTCCACGAGTGGGACGCAACGGCACCATGAAGGAGAATGTGGTGTGGAAATGTGGTGGAATCATGATCAAAGGCGAGTTCCACACAGTCATTAGGACTTCAACACGGTCAAAGTGTGTCATTCATTATGTATTCAGTTTTCATTTCACACATGCGCAACATAGTGATAGAATTACCCAAGGGACGCTTGGCATTACTTAGTATCCTAGCAACTAAATGCAGGTTCGAAAAAACGAGTGATCGCTAAAAACCTGTTTTGACTCCGATAAGATCGATCTCGCCGCTTCGCTGCTCACACGTGAATGTGCTGCTCGAAGGCAAATTGCCACACTCTATAGACTCTGCATGCTCTCAAAGAGCTTGTGGTCTCGCAAAACCCCCAAAATATTAGCGTTTTGAAAGAAGGCTTATCGTTTCAATAAAAATCTATAGACAACAAAAAACTTAATAAGTTACCGACCGGCCGTTCGCAATATAGCCATTGTGCAGTCAAGGAAAGGTATACGCATTTAAAGTTGTTTGTTAACTCGGTGAAGGTTTGTTATGATCAAACGAAAGTTTCACATAAGATGGAGGAATCTATGACAATAATATATACATGGAATGTTTTATCTTTCAGTAACATTTACAAAATGTCCGACAGAGTTGTGATTACGCAAATGTCGGCTTCTTCTAGTTGTTTAACATTTGAGTGTGACAGCGTGTCCGGCTATCTTCACGCTTAGCTTATAATAATGAGCAGTCACGAAAAGGCACGAATTAGAAGTTTGTTCCTAACTCGCTGAACACGAATGAATGCATCAGACAAATTCGAAGATTCTGGTATTCACTCTTCGCACGTATTTGTATTTTATCGGCAACTCGCCGGTGTTACATTCACGGCGACGGTAATGTAAACAGAGCGGAAAAAGGCATTTCCTTCTTCGCCATTCAGCATTCTAGTTCAAGGCATTCTAGTTCCCTTACTACCCTTGATTGCCATTTTCTCTCTTGCGACTTTCGGCTGCAGATAGTTTTAGCGTTGTATTATTCTTTGACTAAACGAAGAATTTGGAAACACATTCGTGAAACATCATCGCGACCGATTGTTTACACATGGGCGCCTGTATAGATTCGCCGCCAGATAAGGAAACCTCAGTGCCAGAAAGATTTTACTAACATTCCAAGACTCTCTTCGAACGGTAGAGGTTAGATTTTCAAGTTCTTGCATTTTGGAAGTTTTCACAGGTAAACCGCAAAAAAAGTTGTGTTAACCGTCTTTCGGCCGCTTCCTTATTCTTGAGGTGCTAGATAACTTCTTGCGCCGATTCTTAAGCATGCATTAAAATGGCTTCTGTCTATTCTTTGAAGCGCTTTCAAAGTAGTATCGGAAACTTACTACTAGAAATATCTTCACTGTTTGGAACGCAAAAACCGGTTTTTAAAATTAGTCCCAAGTTGAGAATCCCAATGGGACGTGACGTAAAAAAGCGTTGAGCGTTACTAAGATACAAGACTCATAAATATGCACGAACCCCACTTGAGTGGGGTTCGCTGAATGACACACTTTGACCGTGTTGAAGTCGTCATGACTCAACAATCTCGCTTTCGATAAAAGAAATGACAAAAGTGGGGATCACCAGGGGGACGGGTGCACTCTGTGTGTTTTAAAGTTCGTTCTTTCCAATCCGGTTAAAATCAACAACAACTCAGTAGTACTACGTAACGCAGCTGACGTAGCGAACGGCGGCAAGCGAATAAAGTCACGTGATACTTATCCTCTGGCGGGAAAACTGGTGGATTTTAACCTGGTTGGTGATGTGCAGCAAGAAGTCGTAGACTTGAATAATTTGGACTTCCGGCCCAGAAAAGACTCCAGATACAACAAGGATAAGGTCGGACCATACCTTTACGATCCAAGCAGTAAATATTATTGGATTCCTGGACGCCAGCTGTACAAGGCCAGCACACCTGTCCCCCGTGATGGTAGTATTACTGTGAAGGTAAAATCTTCTTAATATTTTCAGGGATTGTGTTGCAAAGTTAATGTATAAAAATAGATTTTATTGCTCATAGAATAAATCTCCTTTGAGGGTCGTTGGATTGTAGTAAGTTTATTTTAATAAACTTACTAAAAAAACTTACTTTAAAAACTTACTTTATAAACTTACTTTAAAAAATTTCTCCATTTTACGTTTCTAAAATGATTTGGTATGGGGTCTGGTACAGAAATGTGTAGCTTTAGCATTTTATAATAATAGTCGTAGCCTAGAAACCTGTATACAGCACACTCTAAGGAACAATAGACGACTAACAACCGGCACAAGCACCCTAACCTTATCGTTATTCTTTTGCCACACGAGGGTGTTGTGGGTCGGACAAAGTCGATGACTTTTAGGAGCTTGGTTTCGGAATATCAAAATTGATCAACCGGACGTCATTGAATGAACTGAAATATAAGAATAACAAGCTAAAGCTGTTTGCAACCTCAAAAAAGAAAAGAGCAACGAAGGGGCATGCACGGACAATTAGAGAAGATTAAAAGTATTGAATTTGGGCAAGCTGAAAGGAAACCTATGTATTCCTGACGCCTAACTTGTTTCAAGTCCATGTTAGTTTGTATAAGCATGTCATTCATAACGATTGAAAATCATCGTTGTTTACTATTTCTTCGTGATTCTGTGATGAACGACCTCCATCAGAATTCCTCAAAATGGTATTATGAACTACGTATGCCCGTAATAGTGATCGTTTTTATTTCGAACTGTACATGCACGTGCATGCATGTGCGGTATTTAAAGATAAAGTCGGGCAATTTATGCCACTAGTGGTCAGTCCAAAATCAAACGGCTCGCGCTGTTTGCGTGCCATTAAAGCAACCATTTTTTTTGTAATCTTCCTTACAACTATTACCTTATTGTTCCCCATTTAAGGCTCAACGTCTTCCCTTACCAAAGGTGCGAAATCACAAGTCACTCACTCTCAGCCACTTGCTATTTTCTTTCTTAAAGTCTGATAGAGACGCTGTTATGTGGTTAAACGCCTTCGGCGCCTCGACTCACCACGTGTACTTTGGAACTGACGAGGCGAAAGTTGCCGACGCATCACCGACGTCGCCCGAATACCAGGCGAAGGTCACTACCGATGGCAATGTGCATTATCTTTCGGAGAGTCTCCGAGCAGGTTCCATTTACTACTGGCGGGTAGACGCTGAAATGGACGAGAAAACCACTTACAAAGGAGACATTTGGTCATTTCAAACAGAGTGAGAAAACAAGATGACGCCGTAAATGAACCGAAATCGATCGTGAAAGAAGTATCCTCACTATACTGATAGTAGCTTATTGTCAGCTCTTTTAATGGCAAAGGAATCTTCGTTTTTAACATAACAAAATGATTTCAGCTATTGAACTCCAGCTTGCTTTTAGTTTTCACTGGAATATTGGTAGGGGAATTAGTAGATTGAAATAAATCGTCAGCTAATATGTACACTTGTGTTTATCGTTTCATGTCGTTGTAGTATAACTATAGAGTGATTATGATAGTAGGACCCCTATTAAGCGGCCACCCCCCCCCCCCCCCCGAGAAATGCTCACGTCCAGAAATGAACCTAGCTACCTTCAAATAGGATACTCACATTTTGCATTCTAAAAAAAAGTCGTAAAAAGTGAGCAGCTCATTTATCTATGGTAGAAAAATATCAGTGTTCAAAAACTGCTGACATTAATAAAGATCATTGAGGCGATATAAGTTTACTAACGATGCGTTCCCGAACCCGGGTGTCAACGTGTGATGATATCTGGCTAGTCACGTTTTCAATTTGATGCGAAGGATGAAGGGACGCAGCGGAGCCCCATCCAAATGCTATACTCCTATTTTGCATTCTACAAAATTGTTGTAAAAACTAATTTTGAGTCTAGACAAACTGTCAGTTACTCAGTCAAAACGTACATTTTTGTCCCTTTTGGAAAAATGCCACCACGCAGATAAAGCCTAATGTTTACTCGAGATTCGCAAAAAAGTGCCAAAGAGTACCTCAAAAAGTAGCCTCTCTTGTGAATTCCACCGCTTATGTAACGCCTAATTTTCGCCCCAGAGCAACAAGAAACGTCTTTGTTACTAAAACAAAATGTACATTTTTGCTCTGTCCGGTGTTATGTAACCATGCACATAAAGCCTTATTTTCCGTTTGTAACTCAAAAAGTACATTTTTCGCTCTTCTGGTGAAATGTGCCACCGGCCACGTAAATAAAACTAAATTATCACTGCAGATCCACATAAAACTGAGTGCATGTTTGTAAGTCAACATTTACATATGCTCGTTCTTTCCGTTGAAATGAAACCACGTAGATAAATTCTAACTTTCATTCCAGATCCACACGAAAGTGACAGTTTGTCAGTCAAAATGTACATTTCGCCCTTTCTGGTGAATTGTCACCACTCCATGCCAGATCAATAACAAATTGTCAGTTTACATCTCAGAAAGTACATTTTTTTTTCTTTTTCTGAAATGCCACCACGTAAATGAAGACTAATTTTCACTCCATATCAACAAAAAAGTGCCAATTTGTAATTTTACATAAATACACATTATGCCCTTTCCACTCCACTCTACACATATTTTTTGCCCCTTCCAGTGAATTGCCTCTTTGTGGATAAAGCCTAAGTTTTTCTCCAGATCCGGATGTCATTGAAAATGAACACTTTTGTCCTGAAACTAAATTGTATACTTTGTGTCTGCCTTTGGCGTTTTCAACTTTTAGCTGTTTCCTTCAATTCCTTGGCAATTACCTGTCATGGTATACTAGTCCGGAAGATAAGCGTAAAATTGTTTAAATTGGTGATACAAGTACTAAATTTCATCTACTTGATCCTCTTCAGGTAGGTAATGATATAAGATAAGGATCCACGAAGGAACCTAACCTGTTCACTTTTTATTGGCCGTTGAAAAGTTCCCATATGTTTTATATAAGCCACAGGGAACCCAATTCATCAAAAAAGCCATTTTAGTGATAGTGTGCTATGGTGTTTTGGAGGTGACATCTTTACAGCATAACCACACAAAAAGCTCTATCTAACTAAAAGTTTTGAATTTTCAAAATGTTACTTATTCGAAAAAAGAAATGAAAGTAAGTGTCCTGTGGCACTAGCTGTGTCTTACCATTTTCACTCTTGATAGCAATTGCCAATGCAGGTGCACAATGCAGTGCAGGGCAAGTTTGCCTTGGTGCACTTGCAGAGTCCCCGACAGGCACTCTTGCAACCACATTTGATGAGCTCGTTACAAGCTTTTGATGCTTCAGGTAGGGTAGACCAGGTCGGCATCCAACCATCCGAAGATAGATGCCATCCCCAGTCTGCTGCACTTGGAAGTTCTTGGATAGGATCTAGTGTTCGCCCCCAGACATGACCCGCTTGAAATGCTGCCCTCTTCACATGTTGTTCCAGGGCCGCTTGGGTTGGCGGAATACTTTCTATGCTTCTGGTGCCTTGAGAAAACATGGACTGCCGTGCATGGTTGACATCCTGATGGGGGCTCGTTCGGCTATACATTATAATCACGAAGCGTTCCAGCACTCGGAATTGCTGCTCGGAGAGCATTGTTTGTGGCAATGATAGAGCACGAAAAACTTCAGTCGCCTCAGGATGGCACTTCCATGCTTGAAATGCGGTCTTCTTACCCTTTCCAGAGAAATATGACACCGTATCGCATCCGGTAAGTGCATGGAAGAACGGTAGCCCTTCACATTGTTGTTTGGTAAGAGAGCTGGCTATCTTGTGGATTGGGAAGTAGCGCAAATGCTTGCCAACGCCAATGGCAACCCACAGCTCCTCTACTTCCAACTTCTTTGCAAATGCGATTGCCAAGATAACTACGTCTGTATCAACAGTTCGTATGAGGATCTTCTTCATACCATTCACAGAGGCATCCCTTGCATGGACGAAGATACGGGTGTCTGCCTCCTCATGGTTACAAGGTGCCAGGCCCGCCTTGTCCATCGTAGTGGAACTGATTACGTCCACATCAGCCGTGCTTATTACGTCCACATCGGAAATTCGGAGGGATTGAACGCCTGCTGCGAGATACTGGAATAATTCCTTCTTGTTGTCATCCAGCCTCAGAAATGACTTCCAGTTTAAAGGAATTGCTGCATTGTCGCACACACGTCTGCGGGTTCCTGTACCTCTGGCTTCACGAGTGCCTTGCTTGAGGCTATTCTCCAGGTAACGATCCCACACCAAATCGATTCTCTTTACGTTCTGTGCGCGAAAGTTGACGATGTATGGGAGGAAGACAGTTTCTGCGTACTCCTTAAAGGTCTTGCACTTACCAGGTGGAAGCATGTTCACAATGGCTGCACCATCTAAGACAACTGCATCAACCGAAGGACGTTCAACCGTTGTGCTGACTTCAACTCATGTGATAAGCTCCGATTTCTGCCCTGTACGCATCTTGCCATGACATGAAAGTGCAGGCGGACTTGAACTATTTTCGTGTTTGAAAAATTCTTCGAGGTTTCCCTCTCTTGCTTGGCAAGCAATATACAACCTTGAAAAGAGTCGGCAGTCACTCTTGAGATCAGCAACTTGATTACCTGTCTTACGTGATTGGCGTTTCTCTGGGGTGCCAAACAAAGATAGGTTGCATCGTTGTATAGTATCTGTGATGGGTTTGGACCGCTTATTAAGCCGCTCCTCTACATATTTGTCATACATTGACTGTCCTTTCATCTTGGCTCCTGAAACAGCTTCCACAACACATTTAGGCACGATTTCCTTAGTATCCAATACAAGAAGATCGGCACTGTCTTCGCAGAATGGGTTCCCCATTTGTTCAATTACACTGATCAGGCTTTTAACGTCTTTAGCAAAAGCCTTCTGAACAGATGGGACTTGTTCATGGTGACGAGTGTCACCAGGTTTCCCTACGTCATATGTGTTCTCAAATTCTCTGACTGCTCTTGCTATTTCGGGTCCTACTACCATCCACCGTCGAAGGGCCGTGGGACTTTCTGTTAGCCCTACTGCTCCACCGTCCCCTTTAATCATCTCGTTCTCCTGTTCGTGGTTGTGGTCTAGAGAAATCTTCGAGAAGAGATGCTTGGATTTCTGCACAACGAACTTCCCTTGTTCGAACTCAGCGTAAACTGATGGGTGCCTCTCCTTCAGGTTGACAAGATCTCTGATGTGGATTGGAAGCCATCTTGAATAGTTTACTAAATCGAGAGCAAACATCCAGGGAACAAGCATTCCGAGAATCTGTACATACAGGGAAAAGTTGCCTTCTCTAATAGACCTGACAAATTCTAGAACCAATAGTTCCAATTCAAGCGCTGTTGACCAGAAAAGGAACTGGGGATGTGCTTCACATTGCTTCCGCACCCAAGTACTAAGATCATCAGGTTCCCTATTGTCATCGATGCTGGCCTTGTAAGCTCGTAGCTGTAAGATAAACAGTGCGCATGCACTTACTTGATGTGCATAGCGAGACCTGGTGATGTGGGACGCCTTGAGTATAGCATCTGCCCTTCCACGGGTAGTGATGTCTGCCTGGACTAATGCGCTGTCCCATCCGCTGTTGTTTAACCAATGTCCGACCATCTTTAGTGACGCCATCTCGATGTGAAGCCCACCCATCATCACAACATAGCTGCTTTCTCCGTAGATATCTGCTCTCTCCCATTGAATCTGTTTTGCGAGGGCGTAAAGGGGTTGGTCCATTCCAATTATTGGTGTCTGTCCAGGATTGATGTATGCGATCGCCTCCTTTACTAACTTCATGGAATGTTGGATCATTGCTTTACTGTGCGCATTTTCTTCGAAGAGGGGTAAAAGTGACGTTATAGCAGTAGGTGAGAGAGCTGCGGTTTGCAAGGTGGCAAAATGAGCTGACCACGACAGACATTCTTTCTCCTCCAGCTTTTCCTTCTTTAGTAGCTCGTTGACCTTGTTGAGCCACTGGTACTCGCATTTCATGTTTTCAGTGACGAGATCTGTCTGCGGTTTGTTAGCACTACACCCCCCTGGAACAAAATAATCTTTCTTCGGTTCTGTCTCCATATAAGGCTGAATACCAGTGTAGGCCTCTGGTAGGTTTGACACGGTTTTCCTTTTAGGTAGGTCAGCATTTATTAGAACTCGATTTCTGTCTATGCCATCAAAGTCATTGGTGGGGTGCTCGGTGAGAGAAATCGCTGTTCCGTGAAATGAGTCTTTAGCTGTACGTGAGCTTGGGTTGTGGTCAATGTTGTCCACACTACCAGTTGTAAACAGTGACTTTTTCAACTTTGAGGGACACACTACACCATCAGCTTCAAATTGCGCACAGACACTGTTTCCTAGATCTGCTGAAATTTGCATCACTCTGTCGTAAGAAATGGATAGTCCTAATCTGTAGAGCTTATCTACTAAAAGTTTCTTTCTGGTTTCAGCATGGACCAGTAGTCCAAGATAGACGGGTAATGGAGGCTCTCTATTTGGGTCGTGTCTGGTTGCTGTGGCATCAGACCTTGGTTCCCTGTGACGTTTCACGGCATTAAAGATCAACAGCTGGGAAAACACCACACCTGCATTCACGCCCATCATATCTTGCTCACTTTTATTAATGACGCTTGGTCCCTCTAAAATCATGTTCACTAGCGCAAGGAGTAAGTGAGGTACTGCAGACTGCTGACAATCGGTATCAAATGTACCATTAAAGCATTGCTTCTTATCTAAAAGCTCTTTCCTGACAAGCATTGCCGCTTTTGCAAGATGCATGGCCTCAGTGTCATAGTCATAAGTTTGGGCAAAGTGTAAAGCGGCACCAATGTCGCCAGAAAATGCCAGCTTTACTTCTTTTCCTTCAGTATATGCCCCAAGCTCTGGTATTTGTGCGAGCAGGCGATCCTTCAACCTTGTGCTGTTCACACGGCCTGGAACATGCCCTCCAAGCTGCTCAAGTGAACACGAGTACATTTTTGCCAAATCTGACAACTGGAAAATCATTGGCCTTGGAGCCTCTTCTATATACATAACAAGTTCCGCTAAAGCAATAGCCTCCAAAGAAACTTGCGAAGATTCATTATCTTCTTGCTCTTTCAAGGGTCTGATGTTTCTGAGTCGATTATAAAGAGCCGTGAGGCAAGATGGGTGGTAATATGCATCGAGGGCGTGCATATCACCAGCTGCCAATTTTGACAACAGCTTATGATCTTGAAGCTTTGTGGCAGCTGCTCTTACGTTGCTATCAACAGCAAATGTTGCTGCTCTACGAAGATTTGTACCTGTTATGACATAAAAAAAAATGCGAAATAGCAAGATTACAACGATTTTACATCCTATCAGAAATAAGTGCTATTCTAAATTTTCTGCACTATTGCATCAATTCACATTTGTTTACAAATAAGCCTTTTATCCGTGAATCATGAACAGCCAGAATGTTTTGTTTAGAATATCCAGTGTGTTTATATGAAGTACAACCCAGTTTTCATTATTCTTTGACAATATGTTTACATGCAAAATGCAGAATCAGCTACTATCAGGGTTTTTAGAAATTGACAGAAGGAAAAAGCACTGACTTGTTTGGGTAAGAAATGTACAACTGAAAGAATAAAAATCTCAGCTTACAATGAACATTCCACACATACGATACATGTAAGTTGTCACTGATTTACTGTTGTGTATTACCCATGGCAGACTTAAATATAGTTTTCTTGAGTTTCCTACCCGCTTCCTCGCAAAAGAAGCATCGCTTTCTCTCATCTCTGGTCGAAGACTTGGCTGCTGTTCCAAGAGAGGTACGTCTAGTTTTGATCGGACTCGATTTTGAAGAAGTCTCCTCATCAGAGTCATCCTCACTGACCTCAGCATGCTTCCTCTTCTGAGCTCTGGTCAGCTTTGCACTGCTGCATTTATTGAAACATGATTTGTGCCACGATGCTTGGTGAGATCGGAGTGTTTCTTCAACTCCCCCTCCTTCGTCTAGGAGGGACAAGGGCACTTGAATAGGCAGCTGGCCAAACTCTTCGAACTTTGGTAGATTATCGGCTAAACTTTTGTATCCTGATCCACGATCTTTTCTTTTATCATTACCCGGAGAAACTAGCTTTTCACTTGTATTTTCCAGTTGGCATAAAGCACACAAATCCCAGTTAATACAATGCCTGATAAGTTATTCCAACTTAAAACAGCTTGTTTGTACATGGGAAAAATCAGTCAGGCATTCCTTACTCGAACCCAGGAACCAATGTGTCAGGCATTCCGCGCTCACAGCGATTTTTGTTTTCAAATAAAACACTTAAACTTTGCTAAAAGGTCACTGTTTAAATTTTATTAAACTAAATATGATTGTCACAATTATCGTAGGGCATTTTGTGCATAATTTCATTACGTTTAGTGCATAAACAATACTAGCTATGAGCCTGCTGTACCAAACCGCTGACCGCCCGCAAAATCGTCTTAAAACATATACTTATGATTAGGATCCTGATGGGAGCTTCATGATATTCGAATCTACAAGCTAAAAGGCACTTATTCTGAAAATTTCACACTTGTATCACTTATTTGAACAATTCCGCTATTTTTTGCTGCTAATCTTCCGGACTATACTAGGCCTAAAATTGAAGGAGGAAGATACGAATTTAGCTCAATTTGGCATTGTAAATTTGTGTATATCTGATCAGATGTCTAGTATCGCGGCATGCTTCTTTTTCGCGGTAATTTGGTCCGTTGTATTAAAAAAAAAAAACGGAAAACAAATACATGAGTCTTGTAATGACATAAAAGAGTATTGACTGCTTAACAGACTCTGAATAGACCAAAATGAACCATTTTATCTCGAATATTCTTTGTTTGTGGTGAAACTAAATGACATATTTTCAACAGCCTGGCGGTTTTGATTTACCAGGGCTAAATCTGAAGAAAGAGGTGATGCTAGGTTAGCTCAATCCGACATTGACGATCCGTGCCTCTCAGTCTGATCGAATGTTTATTCTCCCGGCCTGCTTGACTCTTAAAAATCTCTAACGGCCATCTAGGTATATTTTCGGTCTGCTTTAGTTATTTCAATAACCTAAAACAAATAACAGTCTGACAACCGCTATAACCGCTTCCAAAACTCTGATTTAACGAAAAATGATTTTTTTTTGTCTCAAGTACTGTTTGTTTAATTTATCATGTTTATGGGAAGAATAAATGACATTTTTTTTTATCAAGGACTCTTTCGTATTCGAACTAGCTAGCGATTGTTCAGCTCCTTTTTTTCTTCGTTACAAGCAATTCCACGCAATGCAAGTATTTTCAACAATAAGTCTCTCTGAGAATGAATATAATGCAAAATTGATAGTACTAATTCTGTTTTACAATTACCTCGAAACTCTTTTGAGGAGAATGCATAAGAAATTAGACACCTGATTAAATAACCTTGAAATACTAGGCCCTTCTAGAAACATGGCGACACTTTTATGCAAAGAATGAAATACCCTCTATTGTTCATCTTTTGTTCAGAATTTTTCCGAAGAGCAAATAACACTTAACTCTTTCTTTGAGATTGTTTTTTTCAATAGATGGCAGCACAAGCTGCACGCATTTGAATTTTACTGTATTTAGATAAAAGCCTTGTATCTATCGATTCGTTAAATATTTTATTTATCACACACAATATGTTTAAAACGAGTTTAAAATAAGTTTAGGGAAACCCATTATAACGAAGACGAAAGTGTTAGCACAGCTGCGAAGTAAAATAACTAAATCTTCTGATTAGTAAATGAGTGGAGGTTATCTACCTCTGCATTTTGTCTTGAATATTATTTCTTCATGTACGAACTACATACGCACACTTTAACGAATACTAGTCACATCGAAGGAACAGGTATGAACTCTAAGCTTTCTTATTATAATGATTTCTTTCTCGCGATTTGTTTTAGTTCTATAACTGCCTTAACTCTATAAACAAGGAAAGTAAAATGCTATCATGATTACAGCTCTGTCAGTTGTTAGAGATGTATCTCGTCGATTCTTTAACGATGAGGTCAACTCGAGCCGTCCTAAATCTTTTGCGGAAAATTTTGTGCTTTTTCGGTGGAGAACACAAGGTTTGTTAATGTTGAAATATCAGAATTATTTTGCAGTCAAAACTCACAATAAACAAATCAACGTGTTAAATGCAGCCATTAGAAGACAGCTTCTTTGTAGTTTGAAAACATAGCGATGTGAATTTTGTGTTTTTCTGAAGGCTGTGAACAGACTGTTACCTAGTAGCGATTTGTGAGATAAATTTTCTACTCGATATACTATCCACAACAGGGCAGCCTTAATATTTCATCCTGTAGAATTTCTGCTAGCAAGCGCGCCTTTTGCTATCGCAGTGTTAAAATAAGGAACAACCCAAGCAAAGAATTGACAATGGGCAATCTGGTCAAGAAATCTGAAAACTTCTCATTTTTTTTTACCTTTGGAGTTGAGTAGGCCTATCTATTTTAAAGTTTTGATATCATTTTCCCTGTTTCTCTTTCCCGCGTTAGTAATAATTAGGCTTTGTTCTTTTGGTGGTTTTCCGTTTTCATGGTAACGGACTCAGAATTCTTTGATTTTCTCCTTCAAATGCGTTATGACTTGCCAAAGTCCAATCCTGAAGTTTAATGGCACCAGAGTCCATTCCAATGGTTTAAATTTTCATATCTAGGCTAGGTTACTAAGCCGAGAAACGTTTCTGCTAATTTCTGAAAATTTCTCAATATCGTCAGTGTTAGCTCGTGCTCGAGTTAAAATCTTAAAATGCCCAAACAATGGTCTGATTAAGCTGCTTTATAGACAAGAGCTCCAAAAAAGCGAGAAAATGGTCTTAGGGGCACTCCGAAGCAGAATTTGACGCGCCAAAACGAGGGAGATCAGCGAAAGTTGGAGTCACATTCATCTGCGAAGACGACGTGGTGAGTGACCGCCGGATCGTGCACGACCAAACGAACAGTAAAAAGCGTCGAACTGATATTTTATCTACTCCCAGGCACCTATTATTGGCGTTAACTATAACATCATATGATAAGTAGCAAAGCAAAACAACATCTGACGAACAGAAACCATTCATTCATTGGCCTTGCACTTGTAGAAAGACCTAGAAATGTTTAAGAGCCTTTTCTGAAAAATTTCAATTTTCGTTACTATGAAGGTTGTTCCCGGTTGTTTTAGGACTTAGATTTAAGATATCTGTCTGAAATTTGGCTTGCGTGTTCAACATACAAGGGACTTCAACCTAATAGAGCGAAATTTGATTTTATGCAATACACAAGATGTTTCAAAGAGTGACGTCATTTTTAAATTGACGTTGTTGCCATGGTAACATAATGCATCACAATCAAATTTTGCTCCATTAAGTTGCAGCCCTTTCGTTGACGAGTTGTTCCATGAAACGTAAGCCTGTTAGATTACATTTGTTAAGAAAAAAGTAGGGGGGCAATAAATAAAGTGTAAAAATCATGTGGTTAATTATTAACTAGAAAAGTGCAGACTCAGCATGATGACAACAAATTTAAAGAAGGCTCGACCTCTTGTAACTTTGCTGAAATTTCAGTTGTTTTGGTTTTAAGCATGATTTTTTATGATTTTTTAAAGTTGTGATTCTGGTAACCCTAGCTAGATTTTGACCAGAATGCCCCCTTACCACCGTTTGCATTGATACGCGATGATCGAAATCGAAACACTCGCAAAAGCGTTTCCAAGATTTCCGTCAATCAAAGTCTGAAGGGGTTTCCGCCAACGTTTCGGGTGAGTGATCACGAAAGTGGACTGGCGAAAAACAAATTTTATTTCGCGTCCAAAGCTCCTTAACTGGGCGCAAAATCAACTCTTTTGTAGCTAAAGGGTTTTGCCCCACTAAGCCGTCCTAATAAATACCGCAAAAATAAAAGGTACAGAACTTTTTTATGTTCGCCGTGGAGTGTATTGCGACATTCAGTCTGGCAGTGTCGGCTTTGTATAAAATTAATCTTTAGTTAAGATACATGAAACCGTTTAGTTTAATTTCCAAACGCAAAAGCCTTGAACTGAAGGTAAAGTCCAGGCTGGACAAAATCTTTAAAATATCTTTTTTGTGTAACAAAGTTAAATTTGACCGAGCTTCTGTAGTCTTCTGTCGGCATATAATTTGTTCATCGCCTGTTAAACTTCATGAGCGCTCATACGAAACGTCATTACAAACTTTGATTGGCGGAAATCTTGGAAAGACTGGAAACGTTTCCGCGGGTGTTTTGATTTCGATCATCGCGTATCAATGCAAACGATGGTAAGAAACGTTCAATTAATGAATTGATCAATGGCACTGTAAATAGTTTCCATAATTTCCGCTCTTATTTGTTTATTTCCTGCACATTAACCTTTTGATATTGATACTGAAAAAACCTTTTCAGCGATGCTCAATTAACCCGCATGTATGCCTTAAATTTACAGACCGTCACGTCGCATGAATTTCCTTGACATGAAGGAAATAATTTTACTTGCTGCCGTCTTAACGATTGTACCATTGTACGTGAGTGGCACCGTGTACTATGTCGACGGCGAAAGCGGCGATGACTCAAATAACGGTGAAACTGTTGGCCTTGCATTTGCAACCATCAAGACTTGCATCGACGCTTTGAAACACCCAGGTGACGAATGCCACATTCGCAGAGGTCACTACCATCAATCGGAATTCCAGATTTCTGGTAAACGGGGTACCCTGTTGCAGCCAATCATCATTCGCGGCTATCAAGACGAGATTCCTATTATCGATGGAACAATTCCACTTAAACCTAAAGGAAAATCTATCTGGAAACGCAGAAAAGATGGCACTTATCGTGCTAAAATAGAGCAGGACATTTGGCAGCTCTTTGTCGACGATGAAATGATGACCAACGCCCGTTGGCCAAACGCTCTGTGGTCGGACAAAACTGTGTTCTCGAACAAGTATTGGGCAAAGTCTGCCAAAACCTCTACCCGCGGAAAAATGGTCGACAGTGGGGCAAAGAACTTGGCTGGTAGCGGTTTAAACGCCAAAGGGGCGATGGCTATTCTAAATATCGGTAGCTTCAATACTTTTACTGCCATCGTGAAAGACCATGTACCTGGTCAAAATTTCTTCACTTACCCTGACACATTTGGCGACATCAAATTCAAGGCAAGTCATAACCAGTACTTTCTAGAAGACAAACTGGAGTTCCTCGACAATGCTGGTGAATGGTTTTACCACAAGAGCACGAAAACTGTTTATGTAAAGACGTTGGATGGAAAGAGTCCTGAAGGAAGAATACGAGGCAAGGTAGAGGAAAAAGTTACAAAAGTGTTTGAGACAAACCCACTAGTTTTATATTTCGCTTGGTCTCCCAACTCCCACATTAAGGATATTATAATTAAGGATATTAATTTCCATCAGTGAAAGGCCAGCCTTGCATATTCCCGACGGCGTGTAAAATTAGAACAATCATAAGGTCCCTTAAATATACGTCAGATATTTATTTACGTCCTTTATCCGCGACGTCTCGCATTTATAGTGCAAACTTGTACGTTTTGCCATGAACGAATTCCCAAAGCAGTAAAGATGAAAATAATACCAAAGTTAAAACAATAAGAATGTGCCAGAGGCTTGAGGAAAACTTGGCGTAAAGCTCGGTGAAGCTTGAACAACTGAAGTAACATGGCCAATACATCAAAACAGTTTCATCGAAATTTTTCATGTAATTTTTCTTTTGGTAAATAAGTCACTTTCTTTATTTTTGTAGGTCCAGACGTATGCTTTCACCATTTCCAACTGCCAGCATCTGCATTTCAAGCAGATGACGTTCTTTGGCACTACTGTTAAAGCCCGGCCAACACACAGACGGGAAGTGATAAATGGTCTCTCTTTTCATACAATCAATTTTAACTTTCCCTCTTATTCCAAACGTATGCTCGGTGACACCTCTCCCCCACGCTGGACAGTGATAGATCCAAGCCACGGGCACAGCTTCCAGTTAATAAACAGTACGTTCTATGGGACTGACGGCCTCGCCCTCCAGTACAGCGGCAACGGAGCACTGCTACGAAACAATCTGTTTGAGTACAACGATTGGTCCGTGACCAACACAAGATCCAAAAGTGGGGGATTAGGAACTGTGGTGTCTTGGGGCATAAACGACCAGTTTATTCGAAACACTTTGTGTTTTAATGGAGCTAGTGCAGGCTTTCGTCCTTCTGGACGCAATCCCGTTGTGAAGCTAAACCACATTCACCATCAATGCTGGGGAGTTATACAGCACGATGGATCAGGCGTCCAGTTCCAAATCGGTGCGCAGACGAACGCTCTCTCCCAAAACAACTGGGTTCACTCGAGTCCCAAGTATGGTCTTCGTTTTGACGGGCAGCCTCCACGAGTGGGAAGAAACGGCACCATGAAGGAGAATGTGGTGTGGAAATGTGGTGGAATCATGATCAAAGGCGAGTCCCACACAGTGCTTAACAATCTCGCTTTCGATAAAAGAAACGACAAAAGTGGGGATAAGCAGGGGAATGGCTGCTCTTTGTGTGTTTTGAAGTTCGTTCGTACCAATCCGGTAGAAATAAACAAAAACACAGTAGTGTTGCGTAACGCGGCTGATGTAGCGAACGGTGGCAAGAGAAAAAAGCCACGTGGTACGTATCCTCTGGCGGGAAAACTGGTAGAGTTTAACGTGGTGGGTAATGTAAAGCAAGAGGTTGTAGACGCGAATAATTTGGACTTCCGGCCCAGAAAAGACTCCAGATACAACAAGGACAAGGTTGGACCATACCTTTACGACCCAAGCAGTAAATATTATTGGATTCCTGGAAGGCAGCTTTACAAGGCCAGCACACCTGTCCCCCCTGATGGTAGTGACACTGTTAGGGTAAGAGTTATTGATTACCTTCGAGAATGGTGTTACGAAGTCAATATAAAATTGTTTACCTTTTGCTCATGGAATAAATCTCCTTTGAAACACCTCATGGGGACCTGGAATCTTGTGAATTGAGAAAAGTTTGTCAATTTTGTTTAATCAGCCGAAACATTCTCGCGTAGCAACCTGAATTCACAAAAATGTCATTGGGAAGAACCTAGCTTGGTAGGTGTCTGGTAAATAGACGTGCAGTTTTAGCATTTTCTTATAATAATCTTAGCAACATGTATACAGCATACACGCACTAGCTCTACGGAACGATTGATGAGTAATAGCAGGCACTACTACCCTACCTATTCGAAGTATGCTGTCGTTCTTTTGCTATACGAATAATGGTATAGTAGAAAAAAAATGAATTAAACTCGAACTTATTATATAATTATATAATAAAAGGGCAAAGTCACGAAATTTAAGCACTGACCAACAACAGGTCATTGAATGAACTGAAATATAAGAATAACGGCTTAAAGCTCAAATGAAGGGAGATAACTCGCACCGGCTGCAAGGGCTGCACCCTATGCTGCACACATATAATGCCCTTTAGAAGAGCATAGTGTGTAGCATAGGGTTCACCTCTTGCAGCCGGTGGGAGTTATAATTAAAAATATATAACTTATATAACTTAAAAGTTATTTATTATACGGCTACAATAGTACGCGCGCTCTGATTGGCTGATGAGCGGGCAAGATTTTCTTGTAATGACCGGGCATTATGAAAATTTTTCTTGCCTTAGCTTTTTATAACTTTTTAAGGGTCAAACACTTGTAAACACAGGTCAGTTTGTTTTGTGAAAATTAAAGTGGTAAATTTGCCCTAGATCATGGCGTAATGAAGACAAAAATTGCCCCATTGTCAAAGAAACCGTTTCTTCTAGTTTCGATCGTATGACCTCGAATGACCTCTTGCGCGCGCAAGCGGATATTGATAAACGTTTCCCTTTTTTTCAGCGCTAAAAAGGCCATATAATAAATAACTTATTAACCTCGTCCGTTCGATCATTACAGGGAAATCTCAGACCTCGGCCTTGATGTATTGACCTCGCTCTCGCTCGGTCAATACGTCAAGGCCTCGGTCTGAGATTTCCCTGTAATGACCTCACTCTCGGTTAATAAGTAGTATATAATTTTAGTCATAATTTTACGTCGTAGATTTTAATACCATTTTTTATATCGGTTACATATATTTTTCTTGTATGAATATTAGTACTAGTATTAGGTAGTTTCCAGTGTCCCCTAATAAGTATGGGGCATTATTTTCCAGGCTATAAGGTTTTTGACACTTTAATAAAGTTCCCATCACCATCATCATCATCATCATCATCATCAAAAGCCAAGAAGGGGCCATGCATGGACAGTTGAGAAGATTGAACGGATTGAATTTGAGTAAAATAAAAAAAAAATAAAAAAAGCGTCGGGCTGTCCTTTTTTAGGTCTATCTCATTTTTTTTTATGAAAATGACACTCATGACGATTGAAATTCATCCTTGTTTGTAATTTGGCCGTAATTTTGCGATAAAACGCTGTCCCTCAAGTTTGGAGCATATAATATCAACAAAATAAACAAAATTACTGTGACCAAATTGTAGTCTATTTACTCTACTCCCACCAAACACAAAAAGGACGAAATCACAAATCACTCATTCAACCACTTGGCATTTTTTTCTTAAAGTCTGATAGAGACGCTGTTATGTGGTTAAACGCTTTCGGTGCCTCGACTCACCACGTGTACTTTGGAACAGACAAGGCGAAAGTTGCCGACGCAACACCGACGTCGCCTGAATACCAGGCGAAGGTCACTACTGATGCCAATGTGTATTATCTTTCGGAGAGTCTCCAAGCAGGTTCCACTTACTACTGGCGGGTAGACGCTGAAATGGACGAGAAAACCACTTACAAAGGAGACATTTGGTCATTTCAAACAGAGTGACAAAAAATTATGACACCGAAAACGAGCCAAGATCGACAGTGGAAGAAATAATTTTGACACTTGATTATTACAGTATTATAGCAAGGGAATCAGTGATTTATAAGGGAATCTTTAATTCTTGTCCCCATAGCTGCCCGTCCTTCTTAGCCAGCTTGGCCTTGGGCACAAGGAACAAGTGCTCTGGCGACACATGTTATGATTGGCTATTTTTTTTTTGTAATGGAAATTTTAAAAGACCAATGGAATCAACCATTTTAAAATCCTTTTTGTAAGGGAATTTAATACGGCTAATGTGGTTTGCTTGATTTTAAATTCCCTTTGTTAAAATCTAGCCAATCAGATTAAGGGTCTCCAGAACCACCTGTTCCTCGTGCCCCAGGCTTACCAGGCTAAGAGGGACAGGCAGGACTGGGGACAACAATGGGGATCTTTGTTTTCAACATGACAAAATGGCTAAAAACAAAAGTTCATGCAGGTTGCTTTAAGGTGTTACTGGAATACGAATAGGGGAATTTAGAGATTCAAATAAATCATCAATATAAATAATTTGTGCTTATCGTTTGATGCCGTTGTTGTACAGTACTATAGAAGTACAGTACTAGTTTTCTACTCTGCAGCTCTCGCGTGTGTGTTCGAAGACTGACTGGAGAAAGCATAAGCTCGTGATCAAATAACTGGTACGTAATCCTTGCTTACTATCAGCATCGTGTTGCAGAGATTCGATTTCATCGTACAAAGGTTTCTTGGAGAACGTAATGAGTTCGGCAGTGTTTTTTTGTAAAGAAATATTGATGACGACAGGGACAGGCAAGCAGCGGAAAATAAAACACGGCAACAGAATAATTAGGTCAATTTTATTTACATAGCATTCGAATTTGTACCTTCGTTCCTATACAACTATAATAAATCAAGTATTTCTAACACAGTACCGCTCATTAGCCCGAGCTCGTTTCGTTTATTTGATCATGGGCGTAATCAAAGTATAACCACGCGCTTACTCGTCAACACAATGCAATACACTGGCCAATACTGACACCTGGGTTGAGAGAGCCTGCAATGGCGAATCCATCGCTCCAGGTCAATAGTAAAATATGATATACTTCTATGTTGCTGAACTTTAATTTTATTGTTGTCTTCTACTTAAGTGGCCTCATACAAAAGGTGTCCGGTCACTTCGCTACATGGTCAGGCTGCTCCCAGTTAGATCGCTCCCAACCAAAGTCAGATCGCGCCATCGAAAAAGTCCCAAACTAAAGTGACTTTGCCCCATGTTCAGTAAAGTGTAAGTAAAGTACGAGCGAGTTCGCTCCAAATAAACAACCTAGAATATTTTTCGTTCTTTAAGCGACATTTAAATATTGCAGAGAAAACGGCATTGACACAGATTGAATCGCCTTTCACAAAGGCAGCCAAAACGGGTGTGAATGCAAAACGAGTTGACAAAAGAACAACAAAGGTCCCTAAATGATAAAAGATGCTTTTCAACAACCTGTTAAGATTCTTGGCTAAAGTCTTGTGTTACTAAACAACCATTCCTTTCACAACAAAAGTCGTTCGTTGTTAATAATATTGGACTGTGTACCGATAGATAAAGGACTGTGTTACGTTATAGTCGCGATATTTAAACATTCAGTCCAAGCGGACACTTTTACATTGAAAAAGTGTCTTAACATCCTGTTAAGATTCTTGCCTAAAGTCGTGTGTTACTAAACAACCATTCCTTTCACAACAAAAGTCGTTCGTTGAACCCTGTTAATAATTTTGGACTGTCTACCGAAAGGTATCAAGGATTGTGTTTTAAAACCGCTTACTTCATAGCCGCGACAACGAACATTCAGCTGTCCATGCGGACACATTTACATCGAGCTTTAATGCTCCTATAAATACATTTGGGTAAATATTCTTTCTCTAGAAGGATTCTCAACCGCCTTCGCCCTAACCTGCCTACGCCTTCCCTCCCCCGTCCCCCACCCCCAAGGCCTTGAAGGCATTCCACATTTTATGCATTAGATACATTTCATTTCACCAATTTTACAAATTTAATCAAATTTAATTTCTTCCAAACAAAAAAATTAAACTATTCTAACCAAGTTTTTTGGTTTCCTTTTGTTGTAAAAAAAAGTACTGTTTCTTTGTGTTACTTTTATCAAGTAATCATTTTTTTTACATGGAGTCCCATAATTAACAAATTGACCCTAAGGCGTTCGTGACATTGATTAATAGCGTAATGAATTAAATAAGATTTCAGTGACGCGTTTGTTTCATATCTGACGAGGAGTGAGAGACGTCATTTTTCTCCGGATTAAAACAGCAAACAGACACTGACTTTGATAAGTTATATTTGACTTTGGTAAGTTATTATTTTTTTTTATTTTATCTTATTTAAGACTTCTGACAACTGCACACAGTTCCTGGTATAGCGGTATTTCAAAATACCCCTCGAAACTACGTTGCTGGGTTCAAAAACATTGGCAATCCAATAAGAAATCTGACGTTTTGCCATGGTCTTGATGTCAAGGCGCAGTTCATTGACGTGGCAGTGGTTACTCACTCACTGCCAGTTAAATATTCCCGCGCTTTCAGTTGCTGCCAAACAGCATTATTCCACAATCATGATTAACTTTTTCCATTTACAAACTAGTAGGGAAAGTGAACCGCAACGGCCGCGAGAAATCTGTTTGATGACTCCGCGTGTTCGTTACATGTATATTGGTTTGCCGTCTTCTGCAAAGCAATTGTACGTCACATTGAATTTGAGTCATTTTTATATTCAGAAACTGCCAAGGCTGGATCGATAAAAACATCAAAACGATAACTATATACTGAGATAGAAAATATGGCTAAAGTTGTCAATATGCACCACCTGCTGCGGCGTTGCTCCTTTAATTTCGCGTAGCTTGGAGAACATTTACCATGCCAGTGAATATTTATGCTTAGGTTGAATAACTAACCGAGGATACTTCTGACACAGACGTGCATAAAAACATCAATTCAGGACGTGTCTTTTATTTTTCTCAAAGTACGTTGCAAAGTACGGGCTGAAAACAAATCCAGTAAGCAAACACCTTAGAAGAAACGACTCCTCTGCGCCTCTTACTGGAGAAAGGGAGATTGTATCCATTTAAAATATTGCTTTTAAAAACGTTTTAGTCTTGAAACTCCTTTAAGACTATACTCAAATTTATCGACCCGGTGTGGGGTGCGCCGAAAATATTAAAAACTTCTTTTTTTATATACGCAGTCACTGGTGAACATTTTATGCATGCCACGACTGGTGTTTTTAATCCTCTCTCCGTACCTTGTCACTGAAAAAGAAGTAGAAAATTAAAAAATAAACTTGTATCTCATTGATAGAGAAACTGTGTAAACATTGCAAAACTTTAATAGACCAAAAAGGAAATTCAAGAAAGCCAATCGAGTTTGTTGTTGGTTCTCGTCCTCGCTCCGAGGGTTTTTCTCCGGGTTCTCCGGTTTTCCCTCCGCAAAAATCAACACTGCTAAATTCCAATTCCATCGGGAACAGTCCTACGTCTTATACATTAGCCTCTGGCTCGGACATTAAGGGTAACCTCGTCCCACGTATGGACATTAAAATTGAATTTACATTTTTTTTTATTTACATCGAGCGTTATGCTGCCATAATGATGCGAGCGTATTTCAACATGCCATCCTTCTTGTAGACTATTATATGAACAAGCCGAGTCAACGAAAGAGTTGAAGCAATTCCGTTTAAGTGAATGATTTCTTGAAACTTATACCATAAGCTATATTGTGCTTTTAATAGGATCTGCCATTTCGATGAAGAAAACTCAGAACTGATTAAGCCTATGAACAAGGCCTTATCGATATGACAAAAGCGTTGATTTGATGCATAGCAACAGCATCAGGATAGTGGCTTTTATTCGCGATACTTGTGCTTGCTCGGGTTTTGAAGAAAATATACAATTTCCCGTATAAATACAAAAGATCGAATATCTAAACAAATTGAAAATTAAGTAAGGATGACTTAGCATAAAATTACACAACAAAGAGCTAATTTAAGAAGCATGATTTTTAACTGAACAAAAAATACTTTATGAAAGACGAAATATTCAACATGTCGCGAGCGTGGGACAAAGGAAAAATCTGACACCCCGACGGGAATCAAACCCATGACCTCAGCTTAGCGTTCTCATGGTGAGGAACGCCATTTTACTAGGTTTGATATATATATGTTATTTGCCGGCTGGGAGGTCCGTATCGTGAAAAACTGTGACCGAGGTCTTGGAAATGCTGCCCGAGGCCGCAGGCCATGGGCAGCATTTTCAAGGCCGAGGTCACAGTTTTTCTCGATACGGACCGACCCAAAGCCGGTAAAAAATCGATCGCTAAGCTACGGCAAGAGTGAAGAATGATTTGTGTACCGCCAAACAAAATATTTATATCGATGCAAGTTCCTAATATATTCGGTAAAGTGAACAGTACTCACGGAAAAGGTCATCAGAAAAAAAAAAAAAAAGAAAGAAAGAGAACTATAATAACTATGATAAAAAAGCACAATGAAGCAGCAAAAGAGAGCATAAAAAACCGCGAGTCACGAAGGTGAAATTGAATGAAGCTGAACTGACTTAACTGAGTGTGTAGTTTGGTCGCCTGCACACTGCACAATTTTGCGAGAATTGACAGTTTTTTATCAAAACATCTCATTTTCTTTAATGGTGATAATCAGTATTCGGGTTTGGGGAAAAGTAGCAGAAAGGCAAAGCGTTTGAAAGGATAAATCGAGTCTGTAAACCAGCGACTTGCAGTAAAACGCATTACGGCGTGAAAATCAGTGCGAATGCACAAACAACGATCGACAAACTACGGCTATTAAACTATAACTTGATTTTGTCAATAAATACAAAGAATACCCGCCTATTGGAGAACTTCAAGGCCTTTAATTCCGTTACTAATTTAGCTTTTGAAAGAATCAATCTGGTATGTAAGCCGGCGACTTGCAGTTAAGTGTATAAATGGCGTGAAAATCAGTGCAAATGCACAAATAACGATCGACAAACTACCGCCATAAAACTAGAACAATTTGATTTTGTCGATAAAGAGAATGAGTACTCGCCTTTTGGAGAACTTCAAGGCCTTTAATTCCACTGCTAATTTTTCCTTTCACATTTACAACGGGTGGTGAGCATCTACATTAATTTTGCTGATTTGGAGAACAAAACTTTCATGGGTTCTTCGTTCGTCTCGCTACGAAATGAAAAACAATCCTGGAAAACTCGGAGCGGTCCGTACGCGAGGTCCGGATGGGAAAATCCGGACCGCTGGAGCGCGCGGAATTAGCCAATCAGATTCGAGGATTTAGGATTCCGGACCAGTGAGATGCTTCAGAAAAAAATAAGAACAAATACTTTTATCTTCCAAAGAAACCTGGGGCCCGTTTCCTGAAAGCCTTAGAAACTTTTCAGGCCCACAAAGCCATTTTCAGTTATCAGTTAAAAACAAAGAAAGTGTACAAGCCTGAAACTTTGCTTGGACCGAATGCGAAAACTTTACGGGACCTTCGCAAAACGGACCCCTGATTCAAAGTCTAGGATAAATGAAGCAAAAGATTCTAGACGTTGCATATGAGCTTCATAGTTTAATATGAAGACATTTTTTATAGTATCTAGCTAGAAATATCTTAAAGATTCACTCCAGGCGAATTTTCTATAATCTCATAAAAAAGCGTTATAGCTTTTGTTGTTGTTGTTGTCACTTGATCTTTAAAATCGTTCTTTTCTCCGTTGGGCGCGCGATCTTAGTCTCGCTGATAATGCCGGTAACTTAGAAGCAAGGCTTAGAAGAACTTTTTGTAGCTTACTGTTGCTTTTGCTAACTTTTACTTAAGTTTACTTTATTCACAGCAAAGAACTGAGAACATTATATAATGAGATGCCACAATAATTATTCAAATCTTCTTAACGCTTCAGGTTTTCTAACGAACAACAGAATTAAAGTCTGTTAACTTCATGGTTCTTCACATGAAAGGGCCCAATTTGGTCATTGCGGCATTCCTCATTGTGCTCCCATTGCACGTGAATCGAGCTACCTATTATGTCGATGGGAAAAAGGGAGATGATTCAAATAACGGAAAAAGCATTACCGCTGCATTTGCAGGCATCGAAAAATGCATCAACGCACTGAGGAACCCTGGTGACGAGTGCCACATTCGCAAAGGACGCTACCATCAAAGAGAATTTCAGATTTCTGGTAAAAGCGGCCACGCCGACAAACCCATAGTTATACGTGGCTTTAAAAATGAGATTCCCATCATCGATGGAACAATTCCACTAAAACCAAAATACTGGAAACGGGACAAAAAGGGAATTTACAGCGCTAAAATAGAACAGGATATTTGGCAGCTTTTTGTCAACAATGAAATGATGACCAATGCCCGTTGGCCAAACGCTCTCTGGTCAGACAAAACTATATTCTCAAACAAATATTGGGGAAAGTCTGCCGCAAGCTCGACGCGTGAAAGAATGGTCGATAATGGCGAACAGGATTTGGCTGGAAGCGGTTTAAACGCCAAAGGCGCGATGGCTATTCTAAATATCGGTAGCTTCAATACTTTCACTGCCATCGTGAAAAATCACAAAACGGGTCAGAGCTCGTTCACGTATGCTGACACCTTTGGCCAATTCAAATTCAAGGCGAGCCATAACCAGTACTTCCTGGAGGACAAGCTGGAGTTCCTTGACATAGCTGGTGAATGGTTCTACGACAAGAACAAAAAAATTGTTTATGTGAAGACCCCGGATGGCCAGAGCCCTGAAGGAAGAATACGAGGAAAGGTAATGAAAGTATTCCAGAGATTTAAAACAGCTTTAATTAAAAACAGTAATTATAAAAAATGTCTATATGTCGCCTATTTAAAGTTAATGTGGGCTATGTTTTCTTGATTCCCGTTGTCTTTTTATTTAATTCTAAACTGATAATTGTCAAGGGCTTTACACATGAGCCGCTGGATCGGACATGGATAGCAACCTGGCCTCATCCCGAGCTATGACGTAAATAAACTGGTTGATTAATTGATTGATTCAATGATTGATTGATTGATTGATTGATTGATTGATTGATTGCGTCAATGACTGATTGATGTGAAAAAATATAATAATTTTAAAGCATCTGAGTAGGAAAACTGTGAAAGATGCTAATAGAAGAGAAAGTAGAACTCCTGTTCCTATTTACAGCATATTCAAATCTTTCTTAAAATGTTCTTCCATTCTCCAACATTATGCTCGTTGTAGGTGCAGACGTACGCTTTCACCATTTCAAACTGTCAGCATCTGCATTTTGAGCAGTTGATGTTCTTTGGCACTACAATTCAAGCACGAACACAAAACGAGAGGTATTACACGGGCTCTCTTTTCACTCGATCAATTTCCACTTTCCCTCTTATTCCAAGCGCATGCTTGGCGATCCTTCGCCACCAAGTTGGACAGTCATCAATCCAAGCAAGGGGTGCAGTTTCAAGTTGATAAACAGCACTTTCTATGGATCTGACGGCGTCGCTCTTCAGTACAGCGGTGATGGAGTAAAACTGGTGAATAATCTGTTTGAGTACAATGATTGGTATGTTGCCAACATGCGAACAAAAACCGGTGGACTGGGAACCGTCATTGCGAAGGGCGAGAACCACAAGTTTGTTCGCAACACTATGCGCTTTAACGGGGCCAGTAACGGATTTCGTCCTTCTGGTGGAAACCCACTTGTCAAACTCAACCACAACCGCCAACGGCGGCAAGAAGAAGAAAACACGTGGCGGCAAGAGAAAAACTCAATTTGGCGCCAAGAGAAGAAAACCAGGCGGGAGGTATCCTCTGGCGGGAAAAGACGTGAGATTTAACAAAGAAGGCGATGTGCGAAGGGAAGTTGTTGGTGCGGATAATTTTGACTTCAGGCCCCGTAAAGGCTCCAGATACAACGAGGATAAGGTTGGACCGTACCCTTACGACCCTAGCAGCAAATATTATTGGATTCCTGGACGGCAGCTGTACAAAGCCAGCACTCCTGTCCCTCCTGATGATAGTACCACTGTGAAGGTAAACGTAACTAGAAATAGCTTGTCTGTAAAGGGGTGGGGAAGGGGGCAGACTGATATAAGGTCTTTTAAACAATCTTAATAAAATATATTGTATTATTGAGAAGTCTAGTAACATAGCTTCTATGGATTATTACTTATTAGTAGAACTGTACTCAATCAGACTGCGGACTACGGACTGCAGACGGCCTGAAAATAAAAGGATGACTTTGCAAACTATACAAGGACCACTCCAACAAACAGGAGCCAAAAGTAGCTGGATCTTTGTGTAGATCAGGATCAGCAGTGGACTCCGATCCGGAGTCCAGCGCACTAACCATTAGGTCACCGCGCCTCCCACATGCGTGTAGTCCATTGCAATCTCTTAATCCTTTTGTCGACCTGTTTGGTTTGTCTGTTTGTTATATAAACGACTTATATATCAAGATGAGGTTATCGAAACTTCCATGTAAACTTACACAAATAAAATTACGTTCCTTTTTTCCTAGAATTCCCGTTGGAGTGTTATTATCTCCATAGCTGGTGGTCTGTGTCTTGTTGCAGTATGACAAAGGATTTCCGCCACCCCATTTATCTTAGATGCTTTACCATGTGCTGTCACGTGTTTCGGCCGCCATTATTTAGCAATCCGATCAAATTTCGCTAATCATTTAATCACTCTTTTTTTATTATTTTCTCGTTTATAGTCTGATCGAGACGCCATTATGTGGTTAAACGCCTTCCGTCAGTGTCGATCCACCACGTGTACCTTGGAACGGATAAGGCGAAAGTTGCCAAGGCAACAAAGAAGTCGCCCGAGTACCAGGCGAAGATCGAAGGAAGTGGTAACGTCCATTGCCTTTCGAAGAGTCTCAGAGCTGGTTCCACTTACTACTGGCGAGTGGACGCTCATAGGAGGGACGGCACCATTTACAAAGGAGACGTGTGGTCATTTAAAATGAAAAGAAGGTGATAGCGGTATAAGGTTTCTCTTATGAATGTGACAAAAATCCAAAAGGCATAAAGCGGGTATTATTGCAAATGAACATTAATTGGTAGGGGTGAAGCAATTATTAAATTTAGGGGTTGGTGAAATTTTGGTTGTTTTAGAGGCACAATGCTGTAATCCGGTTGAAGGAGAAGTATTAAAATAAATCATAATGAAAAATTCCGTGTGTGTTTTAAATTAGTATTAGTGAGATGTGATCAGTTTCACGTTCTTTAGACACTTGGAAACAAAGTGCTTTAAAATGCACGTGAGATATTTTTAGGCCTTTGACATCACTATCTCCCATTCGCAACCAAGCCTTGGAACAAGGTTGATTAATGACGGCCGTAAATTCTCGAAAATAAATGTTGAAATAAAATGACTTGTAAAGATCCTAATGGATTGAAATTTGTCAAGATGAGTAAGAAAGTCTAGTTGTACACGAAAATGTGAAAAAACTGAAACATTTGATAATAATTTCGAAGCCATAACTATAGGGAAAGGTCTCATAAGAGGTAAGACAAGTATATCAAGTGCAAAAATACAATCCTATTGCTTTCCTTTACGCCAATATGGAAAATCCCACTAACACCGAGATCACCATTAGGTCTTGTCTCGTATACTTGCATTGTAACGCTTTCATCCGAAGTTGTTAATTGAAATAGCTATAAAAAGTGTAATGCCGTAGTACAGAAGCTCAATTTCTTGTCTTGGTGGTAATCCTTTCTTTTCTTTGTTTTCGTAACTTTCTTAATTCGTTTTGGATAAAAATCCCTGTAAATCAAGCGATTTTAGTTGACGTGTAGAATTTTTAAGCGTTATAAGGAAGGGATAAAATTTAGTGACCTTATTTAACATGACGTTCCAGTGCCTAAACCATTAAGCTTGCAACATGGATGTCTGGTAAAAATTACTTATTTCAAGAACTTCTTTCACTATTAAAAGGTGATTTTAGTTATTTTAAGACAAAAAGAAATTTAACTGAGTTTTTAAGAACACAAAAGATAATTATAGCGTCAATTTTTGAAGACTGTTTCATGGTTCAGCGATTAGCAAGCAGTCACTGGCTGTGCACGGTAAGTTTTTGTTTTCAAATTATTTACATATTAATTAAGTTTTGCGGACGGATGCGGACTATTCTTTGCCCTTTACATCGGAATATTTTGCAGAATTCCCGTCTGAGTTGCTGGTTAAAAATCCCGTATATCACGGGATTAACAGAGCTGCTGTAACCCGCAAGGTATGTGTACGTCATATACACCTCACGAGGCATCCAGTAATTTCCTGTCCACAAACCGATGCCATCTATAATAAGAAGAGGTGACCAACAACAAGTGAAAGCGATCACTATCCCGAACAAGAGCTTCGTGACCTTCATGTCGTCCACTTGTATCTTTGCAGTCTTTTTCCGGTCTTCCCTTGAAGAAGCTAACTGGATATTGTGTTGCCGAACGGAGCGGAAAATTTCAAAGTGACAAAATACTATTGGACCATAGCATGCGATTATTAAAAACACTCCCAATATCACGCAGACAGGAACACCAACTAGATCACAATCATAAATACAGATAAATTTTCCAGGATGGAACATAAATGCATCTTTTGATAACACCGCAATTGGGAAGGCGGTAGAGACGACGAACGCCACTGCCACAGAAAGACAAATGTTTCTTTTCGAATAAACTTTACGATGAAGCGACGGCCGGGTCACCTTGAAATAACGGGCAATAGCTGTTAAGGTCATCGTGAGAAGTGAGACGGTACCGAACACTGTAAACGCAAAGCCTTAAAAATAACAGGCGGCTCTGTTAAAAGGCCAACGTCCTGTTAAAAGCACTGCGATTGTGAAAGGGTACCCTAACACGGAGATCAGAACATCCGACACAGCTAAAAATACTATGAATAAGTTTGAGGTCGAGCGCAGTAGGCGAGGGTGCTTGAACATCGTCCAACAGACCAATAAGTTTCCACCGACTGCCGTAAAAATGTTTACGAAAGTCACCATCGATTCCAATGCCACAGACACTCCGTTTCTGCCTGCGAGTTTTTCCTTCAAATCTATATTTTGCCGTTCCTCCATTTTGTAAGTTGAATCGCTATTAACGCTCTCCTTTAATGAAAAGGTGATCGCACAATTCAGATTATTATTTAAATTTACACCTGCAAAACTTTATTGACGTATGCTTCCCTGTCTTAATGAAACCTTGAGACGCGCGTCAAGTAGAATAAGCTCATTGCCTTTCACAGGCAAATTAAATTTACTCACTGCGTCTGTTTGGAACTAACTTGACAAAATTCTCCAGGTTTTATGACTTTTTTTTTTTCAAATATAATCTTTTCGTTGATATTTCTCATTTGTATCTGATTTGAAATCCTGCCGTGTCGTTTAACATGACAGTTTCGCCTTAAATAACCAAAGTAAAGTATGGGGGGTCTTAACAAATAATTTCCATTTTTTTTTACAATAGCAATAAAAAAATAAGTATCATTTTATATTTTTAATATTGCTTTCTCCTGAATGCTAGATTTAAAGGAAAAGTATTTTGGTCAGTTAAAATAATAATAAAAAAAAGATAAATCACGTGAGATAATATCTAAAATTTGCACGAAGAACCAATTAAATCGTATACAGATTTGTGGTGTGTCTTGATTTTCCGCTCGTCGAGAACCTTTGTGCAAAAAGTTAAAAATATATAACAATACGCAATTATTCGGACAGAGTTGAACAAATCGCCATAATGTTTCCGCAGCAAACAAAAAATTGTTTGCCTCCTATCTGATACACAGAAACAGCAAGACATTCTTGTCTTGGCAATACGTCGCCCACAGAGCATCAGAAGCATCCATTTCGATAAATATCATATATGTTCCGCAGGCTTGTAATCCCCTCAGATTTTCTTTAGGGAAATGTCATGATATGGGAAATATATAACGCGTTCTGTTTTCGGAGAGGTGAAAACTTTGTTTTGGGTCTGAGGAAAACGACGGCTACTATTTTCAGAAAGACAACAACAGCCCGAAAATGGGCAAAAAGCTAAAAAAAATTCGACAATACTAAAGTTACACTAGAATCACTGAAAATGTTATAGCGCAGCCTAAAATTAGTCTAGGGGCTTTTAAAAGCACTCCAGGTAGCCTAAACAGCGTTTTTTAAAAGCATTTGGAAAAAAAATGGTTGCTCGTCGAGCGGGCGCCATAATAGTAGGACTTCTAGCAACAAGCTAAGGTTCTGCAAAATATAAACGTTCAGTAAACTATTATGCATGCATATCAAACAAGAAATGATGAATCGCAGAGGCGAGTGAATGTACGTGCGAGCGAGGACGAGAATGAGTGGCGAAATAAACGGCACATCACGATGACATTGTCGGGACCGCAGCTAAGACGCGCGGGACTTGAATCGTCTAGATTTAAACCCAAAATTAAACACAAAATACGCTCAGGTGGAAAAGTAATCCCCGGTCGCACGAGATTAGTTTTTCTGAAGAAACACTTTACGAATGACGTTGAAAATAGTGTTTCAGAGCTTCTTTATTTTATTATTATTTTTTTTTTTTGGGGGGGGGGGGGGGGGGGGAAATTCCTCCAGTTCCAGAAGCGCCTCGCGCCTTCGGCGCTCGCAACATGTACATTTGCCTTGTTTGTACCAGTAATGACATGATTTCGAGTGCAATTTGGAATAAATAAGCGCGAGTAAATTTTTCAAAGGCTAACAAAATTGCACGAGCCCGTAGGGCGAATGCAATTTGTAGTTTTTGAAAATTTTACGAGTGCTTACTTATTCCAAATTGCACGAACAAAATCATGTGATTACTTGTTAATAATATACAAGGAACCATTTCTGTCACGCTTTGGTAATTTTCGTGACAACTTCATGTGTCCAGCGCCAGTTTGACGTGTGAATTCATGCGTAAATTTCAATTCATGCACTCTCTCCAAGTGCTGCATGAAAGGTTTTCACTTCAGAATAGTCTTCTCGTCGTTAAATTTGAAGAACTTGAATAGCAAAGCAAGGGAAAATTTTCCTAAGCGGCTAAGGTTCTGCTGCCGTTCTTTTCGGTGGGTTCAAGAATCTCCGTCCGTGCCGTGTTTGTACAAGGTCGAGCGGAAAAAAACCCTTCAGCACATGATGTTCTGACAGAATATCGAAATACTGAACTAGATTCCACCGAACGGATCTTCTTAGTGCAGGAAAGCATTCATCTAAAACTCTGTGTTGCTGGCTGATTTTACTGGACGTTTCACAGGTTAGATCTACCTCTTCATTTTTTTTGGCGCCTTTTGTTATTGAGCGAGCTTTTACAACAGCTGCAAAAATTTAGCCAAGTTTACCTAATTTCTAAGCTTTCTCTCTTGAAAAAAAATAGAATGCTTTCTCCTTTCGTCTTTAAGACTTAGAAGTAGCCGGTTCCTAGGCCGTCTGGTTAGTCCCTCTTTGCGTTTCTCTTCAGAGAAGTGAAGTATTCAGAGTATATGTTTCGGCGAGGATTGTGCTTCTGGTTTTAAATTGGCCGTCGAGTTTGATTTCAAGTTTACATTTTGTCCTCATTGCTTTTTTGATTATTCCTCGTCTTTCACACCTCTCGACGACTGGTAATTTTTGTTGTGCTTTTTTACTTTGCTTTATTTTAAAGCTTTTTCATTAAAATTGCGTTGTAAAGTTCAACAATCTTGTCTCACTTTTGTCTGCCATTTTGTTTGTCCGAGATGGATTTTTCATGAAGATGCCGTAAATGTCAATCATTTTCAATTTCACCATTTTGCACTGCTAATTTCACGTTTTGCACTGCCAATTTCACTTTCTGCACTGCTAATTTCACTTTTTTGCACTGGTTTGGGATTGATTGGCGTGTTCTAAGCCTAATAATACACATGCAAAAATTTCTGCAAGCTCATTGGCTGAGAGCACGTCAATTAATCCCAAACAGTGCAGAAAGTTGAAATTGAGTGCAAAAAGATGAAATTGAGTCCAGAAAGTTGAAATTAAATTGATTGACAGGAAAGCCGCGAAAGCGCGCCAAACAAAATGGCGGCCTCTGTCGGAGGGTTTGGAGAGAACAAAAACATTAATTAATGCAAAGTTAGACCAATTTAACGAAAATTATCAGTGTATAAATTAATGTACTAGCAACTGGACGTTTGTGCAGCACAAACGAGGCTCTATGAAACTACTGAAGGCTGCCAATCGAGGATTTTCTTTCGCGACAGCTCGTAAAGAAGGAAGATTACAAGCCTGAATTGAAGTCGCACGGAAAGTCGCACATTTCAGCTCATTCCCATTTAACTGAATGTGGATAAAAGCACCTGATAATGCATGACAGAGATCTTTAAAATTCCGTAGCAGTATTTGGATTTACAAAGCTTGGCAACTCCGTAATGTTTTAACAACTATTTGGAAAGGTAAGCGACCGAACACAACTTGTTTGTTATCCACTTGCAGAGAAATTTTTGTATGTGCATTATTAACAAGTAATCACATGATTTTTCTCGTGCAATTTGGGATAAATCAGCACTCGTAAATTTTTCAAAGACTACAAATTGCACTCGCCCTACGGGCTCGTGCAATTTGGTTAGCCTTTGAAAAATTTACTCGTGCTGATTTATCCCAAATTGCACTCGAAATCATGTCATTACCTATACAAATAGAACGAAAAAATGTTGCTTGTATATTACTAAGTCTGTCTACAGCCCTTAAAGTGGTAACCGTTCTAAGCACTGATAGGAATTATTGAGGGGGGAGTGGTCGACAGTTGTGTGACGTATATTGATGTACGGAATACTTGCATTATCTTGTTTAGCGGGTTGGTATTTTTTGTTTAAGAACAAGGTCACCAAAGATCAGTCCTCGTTGTTTTCGGAGTGCCGCTTTTGTCAAGGGTCGGTTAACTGGTGGTATGAGAGTTGCTTAGAAAATACTCATATTCTACGGTGGAAAACGATATTTACAATAAAGACAAACAAGGCTAGCAGTAAAAGGCAGTTGATGCATTTTGTTTGGCCTTTTCATAATCAAACTGTGTATTTCCGAAGCTATTTTCTGTAAAAGGAGCTCGCTTCTCTTTATACCGGCTGCGATAGATGTGAAACACATGTAAAAAATATTGTTGTGGTCGACTTCTAGACTTAAAGTTTAGCAAAGATACTACAGTTAGATTCCCGATTTCTTGAACCTCCCGAATATCAAAACTGGAATCAAAAGTCGTTTCTTTCGGATTTGCTTCTCTCAGTCAAACACTGCAATATTAATCAACTATTTCGAACTTTATTATTATTTACTATTTCGAACTTTATTCGGGTTGATTTTTACGGCTCCAGATGCCAGGGATAATGAATGAATTTTACCACTTGAAGTAACAAAAGGCTTCTACTTTTGTATATTCGCTTCACGAAGTCAAAGGCTCGGCACAGCTGCGCGGAAGAACCGCAAGAGAAACTTTGCCAACTTCAAAAAGTAGGAAGCTTAGGCAGTTTTATTTAACATATTTACTGCATTGGAAGTTATACCAAGTGGGGACGGCTATGTTATTTTTCCAGTGAAACCTCAATATAACGATATGCCAACGGAGCAGTGAATTATATCGTTGTATCGAGGTACGCAAATGTATGATAAATGGCAGGACAGTGAGGCCAATTACTTGTTTGTCTTGGCCAGATTTTTTAGCCCTAACACTTTAAAATGGTCTCCACGGTCCCTGTCTTACGGGTATTTCAGTCGCTTTTAATCGCGTTTAGTGCTTTTAACTTCTGACCTTGAAGTTACCTCGCAAATTCTTTTCTAGCTGGTGTTTTGATTTTGTGCCTGTGAACTGAATGAAAATTTGCCAAAGTTTGCTCGTTCTTGTTACATTTTTCGCGTCAAGCTTTTGGTTCTTCCATTTATAATATTTTTTAGCATAAACAAGTCAACGTTTTTGCATTTTGTTTGTTAACTATTCAACGTAAGTGCAACCGGTCTAGATGCCGGTCTAGCTGGGAAAATCTAGACCGCGGTCGATATTCATTTTAGCCAATCAAATTCGCGAATTTGGTAGTTCCCAGTTCTAGTGAGGCTTGGCCATATGATAATATTCCTTCCAATCAGCGAACAGTAGTTTCGTTTGCTCTTCTACGGCGTACTCTTCTTTGCCCTTTACATCGGAATATTTTGCAGAATTCACGTCTGAGTTGCTGGTTAAAAATCCCGTATATCACGAGATTAACAGAATTGCTGTAACCCGCAAGGTGCGTGTAGTCATAAACGCCTAACGGGGCATCCAGTAATTAGTAATTAGTTTTGCGGTCGAATGCGAACTCTTCTTTGTCCATTACATCGGAATATTTTGCAGAATTCCCGTCTGAGTTGCTGGTTAAAAATTCCGTAAATCACCGGATTAACAGAGCTGCTGTAACCCGCAAGGTGCGTGTAAGTCATATAAGCCTCACGAGGCATCCAGTAATTTCCTGTCCACAAACCGATGCCATCTACAACGAGAAGAGGTGACCAACAGCAAGTGAAAGCGATCACTATCGCAATCAGCAGCTTCGTTACCCTCATTTCGTCCACTTGAATCTTCGTTGTCTCTTCGCGGTCTTCCCTTGAAGAAACTAACTGGATGTTGTGTCGCCGAACCGAGCGGAAAATTTCAAAGTGACAAAATACTATTGGACCATAGCATGCGATGGTTAAAAACGCTCCCATTATCACGCAGACAGGAATACCCACTGCATCACAATCATAAATACAGATGAATTTTCCAGGATGGAATATAAAAGCATCTTTTGATATCACCACAGTTGGGAAGGCGGTAGAGATAACGAACGCCACTGCCACAGAAAGACAAATGTTTCTTTTCGAGTAAATTTTACGATGAAGCGACGGCCGAGTCACTTTGAAATAACGGGCAATGGCTGTTAAGGTCATCGTGAGAAGTGAGACGGTACCGAACACTGTAAACGCAAAGCCTTGAAAATAACAGGCGGCTCTGTTAAAAGGCCAACGTCCTGTTAAAAGCACCGCGATTGTGAAAGGGTACCCTAACACGGAGATCAGAACATCCGACACAGCTAAAAACACTATGAATAAGTTAGACGTCGAGCGCAGTAGGCGAGGGTGCTTGAACATCGTCCAACAGACCAATAAGTTTCCCCGACTGCCGTAAAAATGTTCACGAAAGTCACCATCGATTCCAATGCCACAGACACTCCGTCTCTGCCTGCGAGTTTTTCCTCCAAATCTATCTTTTGCCGTTCCTCCATTGTGTAAGTTGAATCGCTATTAACGCTCTCTCTATAATGTAAGGGTGATCGCACAATTTATATTATTATTTAAATTTACACCTGCAAACTTTATTGACGTATAACTTCCTCTCTTATTGAAATCTTGTGCGGAGCGTCAAGTTGAATAAGCTCCTAGCCTGTGACAGGCAAATTAGATATACACACTTCATCGGTTTGGAACAAACTAGACATGAATCTCCGGATCTCATGAAAAATTATTTTTTCTCATTTATGCATTTTCGTTATTTTTTTTTTCTTTTGTATATGACTTGAGATCCTCTCATTGTGTTTAATATGTCGCTTACGTTTTAAATAACCAATATATTAAGTAAATATTAAGTCTCATTTTATATTTGTAATGCATGCATTGCTTTCTCCTGAATGCTAAATTAAAACCAAAAGCATTTTAGTCAGTTTAAATAAAAAAGATAAATCACGTGAGATATTATATAAAATCTGCAAAAAAAAATACAATTTAACCGGGTACACATTTGTGGTGTTTCTTTTTTTTTTTTTCCTGTCGTCGAGAACCTTTGTTTAAAAAGTTAAAAATATACAACGATACGCAATTATTTGGACAGAGTTGAACAAATCGGCATGAAGCAAACAACAAACTGTTGGCCTCCGGTCTGGTAGACAGAAACAGCAAGACATTCTTGTTTTGGCAATCTTGTGCACAGCATGCACACCAAAAGCACCTGTCCGGTATTTCGAGGAATATCGTGTATCGGTTTGGAAGGCCTGTAATCCCCTCAGATTTTCTTTAAGGAAATCTTACCTCTAACTTTCGTGATGTGGAAAATGTATAACGGGTTTTGTTTTCGGAGAGGTGAAAACGTCGTTTTGGGTACACGAAAACGCCGGCTTATTAATTTCAGAAAGACAACGACAGCCCACAAAATGGACAAGAAAAGCCCAATGAATTCTAGAATACTAAAGTTCCACTAGAATAATCGAGCATATCAAAATTTTATAGCGCAGCCTAAAATTAATCTTCGGGCTTTTAAAAGCACTCCAGGTAGCTTAAAACAGCGTTGTTTAAAAAGCATTTGGAATAAGACCGCCGTTGGGTGCTCGTTGAGCATGCGCCTTTTAATAGGACTTCCAGCAACAAGCTAAGGTTCTGCAAAATATAAACGTCAAGTACACTGTAATATGCGTATTAATTTAGGAATGATATATCTCAGAGGCTAGTGAATGTACGTGCGAGCGTGGCCGAAGATGAGTGGCGAAATAAATGGCACACTGACGATGGCAAAGTCAGGGCCGCAGTTAGGAAGAAGTAAGGGGCAAGACTCGCGGTACTTGCATCGTCTAACCCAAAATTAAACACAAAATACGCTCAGGTGGAAAAGTAATCCCCAGTCGAACGAGACTAGTTTTTCTGAAAAATCACATGATGATTCATTTGGGAGGTTATACAGTTGTTCTGTTTGTACACACTTTCATGCACTCAGTTACACTTGCATCATCCTCGGAGATCAACGGGCAGTTAGTCGGGGCAAAACGAAGTAAAACAGGAGGAAATCGTAGCGACGAAAGTTTTCAAAAAGAGCGGAAAGAGCGCCTGGGAAACGAGTCTCTGCAGACCATTTCCAAACGGCTCTGCGATGCGAATGCTGGCTCCTGATTGAGCAGAAAAAAATCCTTTGTATTATTCTGCCCAATCAGCGAAAAGTTACTCCAGAGTCGCTTTCGTAGCTCCTGTTACACGGCGTTTGTTTTATCGGCCATTTATTTAAACCAGAGTATTATTTTCAAAACTGCCCAATTGATTTGTGCTTCCATTTTTTCACCAACTTGACTGGAAACTAAACTACGCCTCTAAACTTTTCAGACATGGCAAAGATTTAGAAAGAGCTTACAGTGCACGTCCTTTACCATTAAAAATACGTAATCTACATCAACAAAACTTATAAAGATTCATTGTATCCTAAAAACACATCATAGGTGTAAAAAAAACTCTGCTCTGTTGGGCGTCAGTTAACATTAATTAGTTTTGCGGTCGAATGCGAACTCTTCTTTGTCCATTACATCGGAATATTTTGCAGAATTCCCGTCTGAGTTGCTGGTTAAAAATTCCGTAAATCACCGGATTAACAGAGCTGCTGTAACCCGCAAGGTGCGTGTAAGTCATATAAGCCTCACGAGGCATCCAGTAATTTCCTGTCCACAAACCGATGCCATCTACAACGAGAAGAGGTGACCAACAGCAAGTGAAAGCGATCACTATCGCAATCAGCAGCTTCGTTACCCTCATTTCGTCCACTTGAATCTTCGTTGTCTCTTCGCGGTCTTCCCTTGAAGAAACTAACTGGATGTTGTGTCGCCGAACCGAGCGGAAAATTTCAAAGTGACAAAATACTATTGGACCATAGCATGCGATGGTTAAAAACGCTCCCATTATCACGCAGACAGGAATACCCACTGCATCACAATCATAAATACAGATGAATTTTCCAGGATGGAATATAAAAGCATCTTTTGATATCACCACAGTTGGGAAGGCGGTAGAGATAACGAACGCCACTGCCACAGAAAGACAAATGTTTCTTTTCGAGTAAATTTTACGATGAAGCGACGGCCGGGTCACTTTGAAATAACGGGCAATGGCTGTTAAGGTCATCGTGAGAAGTGAGACGGTACCGAACACTGTAAACGCAAAGCCTTGAAAATAACAGGCGGCTCTGTTAAAAGGCCAACGTCCTGTTAAAAGCACCGCGATTGTGAAAGGGTACCCTAACACGGAGATCAGAACATCCGACACAGCTAAAAACACTATGAATAAGTTAGACGTCGAGCGCAGTAGGCGAGGGTGCTTGAACATCGTCCAACAGACCAATAAGTTTCCACCGACTGCCGTAAAAATGTTCACGAAAGTCACCATCGATTCCAATGCCACAGACACTTCGTTTCTGCCTGCGAGCTTTTCCTCCAAATCCATCTTTTGCTGTACCTCCATTGTGCAAGTTCAGTCGCTATTAACGCTCTCCCTGTAATGAAAAGGTGATCGCAGAATTCAGGTTATTATTTAAATTTACACCTGCGAAACTTTATTGACGTCTACCTTCCTCTCTTATTGAAATCTTGTGAGGAGCGTCAAGTTGAATAAGCTCCTCGCCTTTCACAGGCAAATCAGATTTGCACACTCCATCGGTTTGGAGCAAACTAGACATAACTCTCCGGATTTCATGATTTTTTTTTTTTCATTTATGTTATATTCGTAAATATTTTTTCATATGTGTCAGACTTGAAATCCTGTCAATGTGTTTAACATGATGCTTAAATAATAAAAAAGAAAGTATCAATTTATATTTGTGATATTGCTTTCTCCTGAAATCAATGCTTAATTAAAATGAAAAGAATTTTAGCCCGTTTAAATGAAAAAGATAAATCACGTGAGATATTATCTAAAATCAGTTGCAAAGAAAGAACTATAATTAGACCGGATAGAGATTTGTAGTATTTCTTGTTTTTCCGCTCGTCGAGAACCTTTCTATAAAAAGTTAAAAATATACAACAATACGCAATTATTCGGAAAGAGTTGAACAAATCGCCATGATGTTTCCGCAGCAAACAATAAGTTGTTTACCTCCGGTCTGATAGACAAAACTAGAATGATATTCTCAGTGGCAATTTCGTCTGCAGAATTCAACCAGGACCGGAGCAGCCGTTTCGGTAAATATCTGTTCGGAAGGCCTGGAATCCCCTTCAGATTTTCTTTGGTGAAATATTACCTCTAACGTTCATGATATGGGAAATATATAACGTCAGCCGCTACGATTTTCGGCAAAAACAGCCCGCCAAATGCACAAAAAATCCCTAGTGAATTGGAGCATACTAAAGTTTCACGAGAATAACCTAACAGATTAAAATTTTATGGCTCAGCCAAAAATTAATCTACGGAGTTTTAAAAGCACTCCAGGTATCATGAGCGTTTTAAAGCGTTTGGAAGAAAACCGTCGTTGGGTGCCCGTTGCAAGAAATTATGTATCGCAGAGGCGAGCGAATGAGCGTGCGAGCGAGGAGGAGAGCCAGTGAGTGAATAAAGCAACGAAGTATAAACTGGTACAGCTGGCAGTTTTCCAGCACGATTAAGTAATAGCCTTTCAAAGCCACGATATAAGAATTATCTAGGGAAGATTGGTCGACACTATTGTAATGTATATTTATGCTCCATGTTATTGTAAAAACTTGAGATTCATTCACTACACAATGCAGTGACTGTGCGCAGTCAAACTGCGTGGAGAGCTCGAGATTTTTGAAAAGAGGACAGTAACCTGGCCTCGACTGCTTAAATATAGGATTCCCTAAAACCCGGATGTACCACTAACCACTTGCTGGCACTAACAAGACACATAAAATCATCTATTTCCCAGGAGGGGTGAATAAGTCTCCTTAATTTTCGACCAGGCTCGGATTACTTGTACTATCTTGTTTAACGGAGGGTGTTTTTGTTGTCGTTGCAAGCCTATTTATACAGCACTGTTGCATTGTGTCTTGCCTCTTACAAAATCATTACAGTCAACTCGGCTCTGATACGAACAAAATCCAGACCCCCGGTTAAAGCTATTGAGATTTGGCCAAAATGACTCCCGCTATATTACGGACTCTTGCGCTCACGGAATTGCGGACACCAACTGAAGAACAATTTTATTGTTCTGACTCTCGATCAAGCGGACACCGTGACTTCTCGACGTATAATATTACGCGAATTGTAATCCCCATACTCTTTAGGAGAAATCAAGCCCTCATCCTCCAATCACAACAACTGCTTAGCAGTTTTACCATTTTTGATAAACTCGTCGTATTTAACGTATGTTACCGGCGCTTTTTTTTCACACACCCCGTCCGCTATGACAAGAGTTGACTCCTTCCCGGTTAAACTGTATAACATTCATACGGTAGTAGCTTTTCCCTCCGTTGTGGGAAAAGCCCTGGGAACAAGGTTGTTAGACCTGTAATTCCTAATTCCTCGATTAACCAGCCACCACTGATTGAGCGCGCCATCTCAATAAACCTCCACCTGTGACTTCCAAAAAAAAAATAGAAATCAATGCATGCAACCCCGCCTTTTTTTATAAAAAGCTAAATGCTTTTATGTTTTAGGAGAGAAAGACATTACTGACGTGTTTCTTTTTACCCAAAATAGATTCATGTATTATATTAGACCAGGCTTTATCGTGGTAATTGGTAAAAGAAAATTTGAAATAATTGTTGATCATCCCGAACGCTAACTCGAGAAAATTCGATGAGTGGATTTATATCGTATAAAACATTCGGTATCTAATATAGTGACACATGTAAAAATCGATCGGCCACTAGAAGTTGATCATAGAGCTCGAGACTGCAGCAGAATCTCGATTTCATTTGTTTAACTCAGACGAAAACTGTAATTTTACCCCAGATTTTTTCGAGCTTCCGATTTCTGAAACTAATTTTCGTTTCTTTTGGAGGTTCGATATGTGTTATTCTATTCACGGCTGGTTTCTGCTGCTTCGAACTTTCTAACAATCTTAAGGGAAAGTGCGTAAGACTTTTGTTGGAAAACGTTATAAAAGTAGCACTGAGAAACCAAATTTTGAGCCTGGAAGCTAGGAGGATAACAATTATTAAACTTCAAATGCACATATGCGATGTACGAACCTTAACTTTTCAGTTACTGTCTTAACTCTTGGCTTGCAAGTGGAAGATTTCAGAAATTTAGACGTTTATTATAAGCGGCAGTTTCGGCGAAACTTTAGAGTAATAACCGCTGGTCCGAAAGCCTGACTATGGGCTCATACCGCAGATGATACACAATTATGGCGCCTATATGGAGGAAAATTTGGTGTAGAAGAGAATCCACTGGACGAAAACACTGGCTGATAAAGAAATAGAGAAAAGATACTTCAAACGTTGGCTTTTGGATCAAAATTGGAGCTGCAACATTTAAAATATGTAAGGTCATAAACTGCGCATTTTGAGAAATTAGAGTATACTGCTGCCTGATGTTTACTAAAAGTCGAATTTCGTTCCTAAATGCGAAAGATGTTCATCAGAACTAATCGAATGGAGCTGCAAGCTTACAAATCGTAAGGTGAGTTTTGTTTCATGTCAGAGCTTGTCAAATCTGTTTGGACGTCATATTTTTCGTTTAAATTTTACTTAATTTTTCCGATAGTCACAGTTTGTAAGCGAAACGTTTGTTTCCACGCCTTGTATTTTAAAAATGTATATGTATATACCTTTCATTTGCTTTCGTACATAATATAGAGTGAGATACTAATCGTGGACTCAGAAGTCTGACAGAAGTCTACATCCGTACATTATGAATTTGCTTCGATAGACGGATTCGGTTAACATGTTTACATCCTTGCTGCCACCCAATTCAAATCTTACGATGATTCCGGCATTTTGGCGGTTACAGTTGTTTTGTTTGTACGTACTTTCATGTACTCAGTTGCGTGTGACAGATTGCACACTGAATTGTAACATCGCGCGGTCTGAATATTGATTTAAACAACAAGGATGTAAGCACGTTAGCCAAATTCATCTATTATTTAGTTGATAACAAAAATAATAAAATTACTGAATTGCATTTCTGTGAGCAATTTTATTCGTTAAGCGCGAAAATACTACGTATACCTCCGATGATTACCCAATTACCTGAACACGCCTGAAATTTTCGCAGTTGAGCACAAAAATTTTCGAGGGTGGCCAAGGATATTTAAATTTTCTTATGATAATCAACAAGTTGGCACATTAAGTCTCACTTAATCTTTTATAATCTCACTATTCGCACTGCATAAATTATCGACATTGCATATAAGTACCACAGATTATGAATAAATTGACATTGTTCAAGTGCAACGGCGAAAGGAATATACCAAGTGCAATAAGTAATGAGCTAGTTGTTTGTAGAATGTTTTTGGGAGTCTGTTGTGGGTATTCATTCCCCTTGAGGATGTTATGGCTGGTACAACCTTACCCACCCACCCACCCATAATGTACAGCTTGCGCTGTGACTCTTGTCGTATCGCCGAATTTTATCCCCAATCTAATCTACACTTAATGCGATGCGATAATTGTTGCATTGCAGAATAGTATACTAATTTTACTCTGGAATCATAAACCAAGAAATTGTATTATTTATACGGTAAATCTAGCAATTTAGCATCTTAAAAGTTGGAGCGTTTTGTGTTTTAATTATCGTAATTTATTTTTTAACTGATGTATTTATTGATGAGATAATTAATTATCTCTTTAGTTAAATGCATTATGAGAAATCACTGAAATTGTGTATTATTTTCAAAACTGCCCAAATGACTTGTGCTAACACTTTTTTTCACCAACTTGACTGGCAACTAAACTACGCCTCTAACCTTTTCAGACATTACGGAGGTTTAGAAAGAGCTTACTCATCCTTTACTATAAAAAAATACGTAATCTAAATCAACAAAACTTGTAAAAATGCACTGTACCCTAAAAGTACATCATAGGTAACGAAACTCTGCTCTACTGGGCGTCTGCGAATCGTTATAATTATACCTAAGCATCAATTAAAAGCAACAGGGAAAACAACAACAAAATGGATATTGAAAAAAAAAGAAAAAAAAAACGTGTAAATATTACAAGAAAAATTTCAAATATTTCATATGGAAACCGGCATAGAAGTGTTAAGGGAACCAGTTTGAGCTCCAAATATGGCTGTCTTTAACTGGTCCTAGGCTTAAAAGTAAACCTCTTTATACCTGGTTCAAATGTCACGCGTTCAGTTTTCAGTTTTCATCTTCTCGCCGCCTGCATGTTTACTTAATGGTAACCTTATGATGTCACTGCGTGAGCGGAGATTAAACCTTGGAGTTGACGGAAAACTTTATCGCGGCAGAACCGCAATACACATTAAAAACGGATATCAGCACGTGAATATCTCTGGAATGACGCAATGCTGCCGCGTGACGAAGCACTGACAGCATAATCTTCCATCAAAAAAAAAACATGGCGGCGGGCGTTAAGTATGGAAGCAAGGAAAAAAGTGAAATAAAACTCCTACTTCAAACCTCTAAAACAGTCTTACGCAAATAGCAACTTTCGAGCAAAATCATTTGTTGATTAACTAAGATTCTACTTAAAATGACATTGTCAATTGCCTAACACCACTTGTAGAACCAGGGGAAAGTGCAAGTTTAAGCGACACGTTCATGCTTGAACTCTTTATCTTCTTCGCTCAGCACGTATGTCTTGTTGTCACATGCGGGATAGTTTATGATTCGTACCGCTCCTCCTTCAGCAATGGCTGTTTTGCTTTTCTTTTTCCACAGAATCAAGATAATCATAGCGATAATCAAGATAGCAACGACGCATGACAAGGCAATGACTGCTGGCTTCAGGTGGGTACTTTGCTCTTTTTTTCCTTCACCTATAAAAGGGTAGCAGGCAAGTCAAAACAGAACTCAAACATAGGCGCTGCAGTAGTTCTATAGTCGAGTTTCAGCAGCAAGCAAATATACCATAACTGCTGCAACTGTTAGCCAAAAAGGAGGTCTACTGTAAATGGAACCGTCACAATTAACCATCGGTTCACAAACACGTCCGAAAAAATTTGCACATTGTCGTTTTATCACAAGCTGTTAAGGTGGTTTCCGACACCAGTTTATCCATCATTTTACCATTAAGCGATTTCTCTATAAGAATTTGCAAGTCCATCAAGTACAGACAATTTTGTTTAACATTTTTATGATCTACAAGTCAACATATTTGACTCTCAGACCAATTTTATAGAGATTTGTCCAGAAATGCACGTTAATGAAATTCATGTTCCTCATAATAGGCATCACAAAGTGTCCTTATTGATGAAATACCACCAAAACACACATTATTATGAAGTATATGAAAATGTCTAAAAGCCCAGTAGAACATGAAGTACTCTGTAAACAATACTTGCGTGCATTTCTGGACATAAGTGATTATATATTGAGGAAATTTAAAAACATAACAGAAACAGAAAAAATATATAATGAAACAGAAGGCAGAAATTACCCTCATCTCCCTTCGCTGAATCGCGATCTGTAGAGCTCTTTTTCTCTTCTCTCAAAGTAATCTCAAATTCGGCATTGCCAGCACTGTTTGTAGCATTGCACGCATGCACCCCATAATCCTTTTTGGCATGGGGAGTGACAATGAGTACGTTGTCATTAATAATGACGTTATCACTGGTCAAAGGCTGTCCATTTTTGGTCCAAGTGTATTGAACAGGCTCGTCACTCGACATGTAACAGAACAAGCTGCATGTGGTTCCCAACTTGCAAGCAACTGTGGGAGTCGAAATATTGCGGAGGATCCGTGGCGCTCCTGGTGAAACCGGAACAAAACCCTAGTGTAAAGGACCAGGCCAAACAGACGCAAGATTTCGATGCAAAATATCTCATCATTGTTGTAACACGAGTTTGGCCACTCTTTTGCAACATGGTGCAAGATGATTTTGGATCAAGTTTGAAAAAGGTCAAATTTTCTCGCATTTTTGGATGTTGTATGATGCTGTACGATGCTGTACTCATTTGCCATGCGCACTTGTTCGATTTGCTTTTTCAAACCACCATCCAACATGCTGCAACATATTGCAACAGGGTGGCTAAATGTGTGTTATATTGCGTTGAAATGTTGCGTGCGTTTGCCCAGCTGCTTCGCAACATCTCACAACATGACCCAACAACAAAGGTCGTGATATGTTGCGTTGTTGCGTCCGTTTGGCCGGGGCTTAAAGGTTCATGGAACAAAATGTTGAGATTTGGTCCCTTTACTCGTCAAAGACCCTCAGTCTCTTAATGTTTGAACTTGCGTGGGAGTATTAGAGAATGCTGTACAAGTGACAATACCAACTGCCGTACAGTTGTATAAATGTGCTTTATTAAAAACTATCAATGGTATATTGCAATTCCTGTGTTTTGATTGGTTAACAGGCAATGGTATATGAGCACATATAGCATTGACCACAAATATCGAAGCCGTCAACGAATACAGCTGGGGAGCTTAAATATTGCAATTCTTTTGGGCGTTTTAATAAAACAATTATTCCACTCGCGCTATGCGCCTCGTTGGCTATCTACCATCTCATGTCCAACGCGCGCTCGTGGAATAATTGTTAAATAAGCACTCGCCTCACCAAGTGGAGAATCTTTCCATTTTTTCGTGTTTGTCCCTTTTCTTTATTTGGTGTTTTTTTTTCCTTTGGAAAGGGAAAAGAGCCGTCCAGTTCTGACGATTTTAATTTATGTGACAGTTTCTAATTACACTGATGACACTTGTAGAAATTTTTCTCATTTTCTTCTCCTTCTTAGGAAAAAAATATTTCTAATTGTTATTAGTTTTGTTTTTTTATCATTTACCTCGAGTAACAAGGGGCCTGCAAACTACTCCTACGTCATTTCCATGGTTGCAAAAACTTTGTCCCCAATCTACACCGTGACGACACTCAACCAGGGAGCTTTCATTTCCTCTACAAATCGCCTGATCCAACCAAATGATTCCATTTCCTGGTCCAAATGGCGCGCAGACTGGTGCACCAAGAGCATCCTTAAATCCTAGCTGACGGCAGACTACGTTAGCGCTCTGTATGTTCCAAGTTGGCTCAATAGCGCCGGAAACGGAATAACTACACACAGTCCCCCGCATACCACGGTGAAGCAACTCCACTCGACCAAGAAACTGTTCGTCAGCACCGACCAGGCGAACTGTTATACAAAAAAGAGAAGCTATTCTTTTACCCTTAAGGTTCGAAGGTTCGTTCCTTGCAAAACCACTTAACAGCAAAGGTAATTTTGGTACCGCCAATTTATCATCGAAGGCAATTAAATAAGCTGCGATTCCTAATGGATTCCCCGTGTTTTTATGAGTAATTAATATGATTTGAATGCCAATCGCTAGGCAAAACTTCGCCCATAACGCAGGTTTATATTTGCGCTCGTGTTTTAGAAAGTCCTTTTACGAATAAGTAATTAAAGTTGCGATTTGTTTAACGAGGGTCGCACGTAGATAAGAATAAATAAAGTATAAATAAGAATAGGGACTTTGTACGAAGACCTTTTTATGCGGAAATCATAAAGAGAAACATTACATAATTATCAGGCATTATTATCAATTAATGCCTTGCCTTCTGGTCCAGTACACACAACTCTTGCTTCTTTTCCGTTAGGACAGCCCTGCTTCTTCAAACCATCATGTGCACAAGACAAGATTGACTCTTCATTGCCAACACACTGCACGTTGTTCAGCCAATAGTCACCATTGCCACTACCGTAATTTGCACCGGTTTTGGAATCACTTGAACCCGTATGGCCCAGTGCTCGACAAACAACGTCCGCACCTTGTTTGTCCCAGTTTTCATCACAGATATACCCCCAGGTTTTGTCGTAGTAAACTTCAACGAGTCCTTCTCTATCAGATGGGCCTCCAGTTAAACCAACTGTGAAACAAAACATGACTGTGCATTAACATTAAACGGAAAAGCATCCCTCGAAAGAAGGAATGGGATTTTTTTTTCTAAAGGTAGATTGTGCAAAGATCAGAAAATAGAAGCCCAGCAGCTCGGAGGGTTAAGGATGTTCGTGCATCTGCGGTGCACTGCTTTATATCAATTTAAGACAAAAGCGTTTCGTACTTGTAATTAACGAGAAGATGAAATTAGATGAAATGCTTAGTTAATTATCGTTATAAGTACGGTTTGTTTAGGCCGACATTTACCACTGCATGTATCACTCTTTAGTGAGGGCTGTTATTGGACTTTAATTTCGAAGTTAACTTAGATAAAAAAGAAAGTGTTTTGAGACAAACGCCAATCGTAGATATGGGAAAACCCAAATTTGGTGACCTAAAATCATACAAAGTACCTTTTCGAAACATGTATGGATCGGGGATAATTTTAATACGTACTGCTGTAGTTAAAAAATGCGGGAGATACCGTGAACTTTTTGTTGCAATCCAAGTTGAGATGTCTTGTATTGGAACACTGTGGGTTCACTGTGTTCATTAAGTTCTTCTCTACTCTCACACAGTGTCTCTCTCACGGCAGGTACAGAGAGAAAACTTGTTGTGAACTAACATTACATTCAGGAGTAGAAGCAAAAATCCTAGTCGTTCCTTACTATATAAGCCGAAGACGCTCGGGGACTAATGAGGTGGTAAATCAAACGATGAATTACCTGGCAGTGCGCATATTGCACTGGCTAGATTCTGATGCCCGCAGCTAGCTCTCCCCCAGCCGCCGTGCGAACATCGATCGATGGAATCGTCATTTCCTTTACATTCCACATCATCAATCCAGATTGCACCTGAACCTTTTCCAAATTGAGATTTACCAGGTGCCGACACCTGACCTGGATATCCTAGCTGATGACATACAACTGAACATAGGCGTTAATTGGGCCCCACGCTCCACTGTAACAAACTGCTCCCCAGACGCCGCTGTACAAGACCTCAATACGACCAGCAGATGCATAGAACCCTCCATCAGCCAACCGCACTGTTTAGGTAAGAAAAATATAGTGAAACCGTTACGTTGTCTCGCTCACGTTACTCCATTCACTGTCAGTGGTGTAACCTTTACTCGTCATAAACTACATGTAGTTAATAAAACATACCCTTATATAACCTGATGGGCCACGAGGCCCGTACGCAGACTATACACTTGTCTTAAACTGCAAAAAACAGTATATCAAAAATTGTTTTGACTCTTTTGAGTGTTGCATTGCGCGTAAATCTCCAATGTTTACATGGAAAAAAAATACAATATATATATTTTCTGAGTTTGCTCTAAGCAAACAAACTTTTCGCGTTTAGAACATTAAAGGTTTTCTAGACACAAAGTTACCGTCAGGTCCAAGGCAAGCTGCGGTTGCTTCCTGGCCGCCTGCACAAGTGTGATTTCTCAGTCCATCGTGAACGCACGAAAATAGTGACTTTTCATTTCCAGCACACTGTACGTTGCTTAACCACAAAGTGTCACTTCCCTTGCCATAGACTTTGCCATTCTTGCCCTCTTGCCCCTCCGTGTAGCCTAGCATTCGGCAAACCACATCTGCGTCCTTTTTATCCCACATTTGGTCGCAAACGGATCCCCAAGTGTCGTTCAAGTAAACTTGCACTATGCCTTCTCTGCGGTAAGATCCTCCGACTAATCTCGCTAGAATTAAAGCAAACATAGACCACCATAACTTTAAAGTTATCGTTAATCAGTCCAGCGAGAAATCATTTCACTCTAGGAAATACAGAGAATAAGTAAGTTGTAGCAAATAGTCATCCGAGGAAATGGAGATGTCGCGTTGAGCAAGTCCTATTCTGTTTTTATGCTCAACACAAACAAGCAATATGACAAATAACATAATTGTACGAAGACAATACTATCATAGCTATAACACGTGCTCTAAGGAAATCATTCGGACTACAAAATCTGTTACCAACTGGGGACTTCTTAGATCTTTTAACAGTGTTTTGGCTGACTGGAATGATCTGTCGCCAACAACAAAAAAAACTATCTTTAAGAGACTAAGCATGTTTTGCGCAAAACATTCATTTAAATAGGAAAAAGCTAGATAGTTGTATTATCCGTAAATGACTAATTGTATTATTAGCTCATGAATGATATATTTTTATTACGAGTTTTAATTTTCAACTTCATATATTTTTAGCTGTATATTTTTTTAGCGTTTCAGAGGTTTTTAATCATTGCTGTTATAATTTTGATTTGATTTAAGTTGATGCCATCATTTTTATTTCAGGACCTCCCTGAAAGACACATTAGTGAGTGGAGCCTCCTACATAAATATTATTGCCCCCGCAGGGTTTTGGCCCAGAGGCCAAAACCCGAGGAGGCATCATTGTAGTCCGCGCGTATATAGAGTATATATATAATATACCAGACAAAATCTCGACTTGGCCAAAGTGGGACCGCAAGTAGTATCGGTAGGTGTGATAAAATGCCCGCAAGTAGTATCGGTAGGTGTGATAAATTTCCTGTACGGTGATTGGTCAATGATGACGCAAGATAAACGATGATTGGGTGATGATGACAAACCAAAGCGTGAGCACGTGCACAAATGACAAGTCAACAAACGACGCTTGCAAACGTTGATTGCAGTTGGGTTGCTGCAGTTTTCTTCGAGCTCTATTGATTTCACAAGGTCTAGAAGCCGAATCTTACGCAATTGATATGATCAAAAACAAGAATAGTACGTATTGGTCCAGAAATTTCCCTTGTTAGCGTGTTGCGAGCAGCTCTCGTTCGCTCGCAGGATTGACAGACTCAATCCGAAATCGAGATTTGTCAGACACAAATCACACTTCACACGAGGGGTTTGAAAGACTCGGGCCGCAACCAAGATATAAAGTTAGCAGCTGTGATAAGTTCAAAAAGAGTTAAAGAAGGAAAGTTTTGAAAGATACCGCGAGCATTGAAACTCGCAGAGAAGTGAGAAAGTTTTCACTTGAGACATGTATAACATGTATAACTAGCCAGCTGTCGATCCAGTGCCTTCGGCTTTTAGGCGGAACATCATAACTTAACAAAAAAACTCGAGTGGTAGAAATAAAAGATAAAAGACCCGATCAGTCTTTAAGTAAAATTCGTAACTGAGACTTGTCAAGAAGGAAAGAGAATTCAAAAGAGTTCTTGAGATAATCAAAACTTACGGCAGGCGTTTACATTGACAGAGGTGAGTTGTCGTTATTATTATTATTATTATTATTATTATTATTATTATTATTATTATTATTATTATTATTATTATTATTATTATTATTATTATTATTATCATCATATGGCGTGTCTCTTTCTCCTTATCTCGCGCGTGTTCCCAGGAATCCCGAGTGAAATCCAAAGTTGTCAATTGTCACATTTGGCGGAGTAGCTTTTCCACGACAGGAGATGAGTAAGCCTTTTTCTCAAGCAAACGATAGATAGAAAAGTTACCCAGAAATGTGGCATTGAAATATTTCAAAATAAATTGCTGTTAGGGCACGAAGAATATTTTTAAACCATTCTTTTGGTACTGAATATCACCAATACCGTAAAATTCCTGTAATAAGCCCCCCGCTTATAAGTTACCCGGTTATAGGCCCATATATAGCTACCTGGAAACAATAAAATACTTGCAGTAATAAGACACCTCCACCCCCCCCCCCCCCCCCGAAAAAAAGCCCCCCTCTACTGGATGACAGTACTGAACAAGGCTAAATATTGCTTTATTATGACTTTTTAACTTAAAACGTATTTCGATCAACACTGCCGTGGCTCGTTTTGAAACGTTTTATTATTATTATTATTCCGCTTATAAGCTCCCCCGGATATAAGCCCCTCCGCTTATAAGCCCACCCAAAACCCCTTCCGAAGTTGTATAAGTCCAGGGCCCATAACCGGAATCTTACGGTATTGCTGATGTAAATGGATCCGTGGGCTGCTTGACACAGTGTTGTCAGTTCCAACGTTGTAATATACAAATAATCAACGGTCTTGGGGTAAGGCCTTTCTTAATTTTATCATTTACAAAGTGTCTTAATTGATCTAATCAAATAAGCCATTTGAGAACAAAATCCTCAGAAAATGTTTTTCTATGTTTTTTTTACCCGAGTACTTTAAATCACCTTTTCCCACTAACCTGGTGCGGAGCATATTACACTGGCATCATCACCATGGTCAGTACAGCCAAAAGTATCTCCCCAGTCGTCATGCGAACAATTTGATATCGAATTTTCATTTCCTTGGCATCGTACCCGACTCAACCAAATGATTCCCTTTCCTTCTCCAAATGTCGCTTCTTCCGGGGCTGCCACAGCAGGGCCATATCCAAGTTGACGGCAAACCACCTTAGCGTCATCTAGGTCCCAAAGGTGGTCGCACACGGTTCCCCAGACTCCCTGGTAAAACACCTCAACACGGCCTTCGAATGGCGAGCTGCCATTAGCCAGTCGCACTATAAGTAAACAAAAGACAGAATGTGATGCAAATCACGTTTTAATTTCCTGTGAATATTTTGTTGGCGAGGTGCTATTTTTACAGCAAAAAGTGACGGTACATGTTCCATTGATTCTATGAATAAGTTAGGAAAAAGGGGAAAAAAATCTTTTAGTGCATATAACCTACGCGCGAATTTCTTTGGTGTGTACCGATATTTGAGCGATCTGACAGGCCAATCAAACAATTCCATCACAAGCTAAGTTCAGTGTATGAAAGCCTCTTACATTACTAAGTAGTACAAAGGCAATGTTACCGTGAGTTCCATCGCAGGACACATTTGCTTTATTTCCATTTGCACATGAATGCATTTTCGATCCATCGTGTTTGCACGAAAATATCGAGTTTTCATTTCCAGCACACTGAACATTATTTAACCATATTGTTCCATTTCCCTGGCCATAGTCTGCATTGTTTTTAGGTTGAGTCGATGCTGTATAACCAAGCATACGGCAGACAATATCTGCATCCTTTGCATCCCACATTTGATCACAGACGAATCCCCAGCTGCTGTTGTGGTAAACTTGAACCAGCCCCTCTTTTGGTGAAGGTCCTCCGATTAACTTAACTGAAAGAAAAGCAAACAGCTACCTCAGTCTTAGTTGTTTACAAATCGGTATTCATGGTATATCCAGCTTTATACCACAAGCAACAAGACGTTTCACCATACGGCGTTGGGATATGATCTGCTCAGGTTTTGAAACAGCAAAACGAACAATATTTCTCTCCACGACTCGGTCGATCAGCATTGAAATATGAAAAAGAGTAAATAATGTAACAATGGTTATTTCAGGATAAATAATTTGAGATGTTTTAGGCAAACTATGATATTTAATTTGTTCTTCAGTTGATAAGTTTATGTTTGAGCTACGAGACGCTTCCATCGATTCACAATTGGAAAAACTGGGTGTGTATATTTTAAAAGGCAGAAAAGGTTCATTACAGTAGTTCAGTTCTATGTAGAATGGCTGTATCCAAATGTATGTATGGAATTAAGGCATACATTTTTACATTCTACGAATAGTTTTGCAGTCTACATGTGGCAGAAAACTATTACAGGTTCGATCCTAGCTTTTTAAGTTGCAGTTGCTGCAGTTCCCATCAGCAGGCATAATAAGCTTGAGGTCCATTGGGCATTTGTAACATATCATTTCGTCTCACCTGGTAGGGCGCATATTACACTGACGTCTTTATGATGATCGCAGCGAGAATCCCCCCATCCGTTATGCGAGCAGTCCCATATTGAATCTGGATTCCCAAAACAGTTCACATTACCCAACCAAATCTTCCCAGTTCCCTCTCCAAAAGCCGCATCTTGCGGTGCTGCTACTGCCTTTTCGTACCCAAGTTGACGGCAAACCACATCAGCCTCAGCCAGGTGCCAAGAGACGCCGCAGACTGTTCCCCACACTCCTTCGTAAAACACCTCAACACGACCTTCAAATGGGGTGCCTCCATTCACCAATCGCACTGCAAGACAAAAGACAAAGACAAAGAACCTTTATTGATTTATACCGCTCAGGGTAGCCCCTTCAGATGCAAAAAGCTGTCTGTTATCAATGGGAGCCCTGAGCTCAACAATGTACTAAAACTATAGCACACATATGCATTACGCTAACATTAATAATAATATAGATAGAGAACTATGTAAATAGAAGCAAATGAATACGAAATACCATCAAGATAGTTCGTTAAAAAGAATGCAACCATAGTAATAGAAGGATCGTTTTGCGATCTCAGTCCTTACAGCAGGCGGATGTAAGAGGTTGCTTTGTCTAGTAGCGCGCGCATGGATTGTATTATTACGTTTAAAATATTCTTTAAAATATTGGGGACATTGCCCTTGCAGGCATTTCTTAACGAGTTTAAAAACAGATTTACGACGGCGCTCCTCCAGCGTGGGCCAAGACAGTAAGACAGTTAAGAAACGGGTTGTACAACTGATGTTTATGCAAGTAACATTTGCAAGAGTGTACGAGGACGACCCCCGCCACCAATCTACACTGACGCAATGAGAATTCCAGGAAAGGCTAACAGAAAGTGTCTCCCATGCACGGGTAATAAGACAATAATAAATCCTAGGATCCTAGTGTGCTTGTGTACTCCATTTGAGCTTCTTCAGATAAACACAAGTTTGATACCATAATTATATTTATAACTGATAACTTTGACTCACCTTGCTGAGCAGCTGCATTTAGTACCAGAATACCTTAAAACAAAATATGTTTACTATTTTAATAGATAGGCATGTACTTATAGGAATGTAATAAGCAATATGTAAGAAATAAAAAAAGCAAGTTCCGTGTTTCAATCGGGTTACAGAAACGCGAGTAAAAATTTGAGAGAACGAGAAATGCTGTGGGCACACGAGCCAATAAGCGAGACAGTGTTTCCACAGCATTTTGAGTTTATTGTGATCATCTAAATGTAAATTCTCTTTGCTAATGCCACCATTAGCGGACTTTCTGCAGGATTTTTTTTCTTTTCAATTTTCCGGATATAAGACTGATAAAGGAAGTTACAAACGTTTTCGGCATCCTTCATCCATGAACTTTTTGGTAAGACAAAATAATTAATGATACCAGTAAGCCAAAAATGGTCAACATAAACTATTTTTGCCACTGCGAATATCATAGATATTGTAAAGAAAGCCAACAAAGATATCAATGAAATGCCGGGGAAACTACTTACGACAACAACGCAAGAGGTCTGACTCTGGAAAACTACTTTCGCGTATGTGCAGGACAAGTTCAGAGAAGCAGTACTAATAGTGTCAGTAGTGAGCCTCGATTTCAGGATCAAGAATTCCTGAAGTTAAATTTTGGATCTTCATCTTGGTTTAAGCTCAAAAAATTAGAGGCGTTTCAAAGAAAAGACTGCATATTTATGCGACCAAAATTCAAAAGAATAAGCCTATGATTCGTATAGTCTGCAGGCTTTAGCCCTGCTGAGGACATTTTTTGCATCATGTTGTAATATTTATTTGTAATAATGTGCTGGGAAATATCTCCCTCTAAACAATAGTACATAAAGTAGAAATTGAAGGAATTATTGATAAGAGAAAAGAAAACAAATAAAAAAGAAATACTAGCACAATTCAAGGGTTTTAAGACATGGCTTGTTTTCTTTCCCCCAATTTCTTGCTAAGAGGGTTTTTCTTGCCAATTCAATTAGCTTTTTTGTATAAGAGTAGTCATTTTAAACCGTGCCTTCATCGAGGTGTGTGGTTAGGACAAAAATCGTGGGCTAAGGTACATTTCCTTGACCGTCTTAAGCCAACTAATAGTCTCGTGTGTTTATATTTGCGTTGCACCTAGGCATCTCTTTAAGTGCTTCTAGCTCGCTAAGAAGCGTTGGCATGGAAATCTATGAAGCTGGGTTAGACGTCAACTGGAAACCGGTAATCGCTCAGCGTTGAGTACAACTGCTACCCAAGGCCGCGAAGAAATTTGACAATAAGTTCAGTATGACTCCAGCCCTTTGTCCAGTGTTTTTTTTAAACGATCTGTGAAGGCCAGAATTTCTCGCCGAAGAACCCAATGAAGTGGACAACACTCTGCTAAGAAACTGTAGGAAGCTTTAGAACATTGTGTACAAGCCAACAGGAGTTGATGGCCTAAAGGCCCAAGGTAAATATCTTTCACTATCACCATTTGCCACATGCAAACGGAATAACGAAAGAAAGCCCTGTTGTCACTGTATTGTGATTAACAGACCGTTTAGTCGAAAAGTGATATTCTGTATATCAGCGAACATCAAATGATTATATCAACAACAACAACAACAACAACAGCACCTTCCGTTATGACCTATCATAAGAAAACTGCAACAGAATCGCTTAATAGTTCATATTTTGCTTGTTTAAACAAAGAGAGATCGTCCGGGCTGGTTATAAAAATTCCCCACGTTGCGACGGTTCGAGATAATATTTCACTGAGGAAAATCTGAGCGGATAGCATGCCTTCCGAACAGCTACAAAAACGCTGAATTATGGCAAGCTCAAGATATCGAGAAATGATTTAAAGCATGATAAGACTGACTAGTAAATAAGATGAAGCGGCAAAACCAGTTCCTGTCTCCGCAAAAACACTGTCGCACGTGCACAGATGCATGAAGCTGCATAAAGCGTTCCGTGGAACAAATCCGACCGGAACAAGATTACTGATAATGGAAAAAGTCGCACGTGCACAGATGCATGAAGCGTTGCGTAAAGCAAATCCGACCGGAACAAGATTTCTGATAATGGAAAAGGTAAATTTTCTAACATTATATATTATGTAGCTTAAGCAATGACGACGGCGACGCCGAGGACAACGCCTGGTGAAAATTGAATTTATATTCATGTTTACGCGAAAATCTCGCCTTTTAGAACTAGCTCAAACTGAATATGTAAAGAGAGCACTCAACTCTAAATAGAAAAATCAATTATTAGCCGTCGTGGTTCACGTTTTCCAGAATACGCAGAATTGTGTCGTTCCACGTTGTCGTTTTACAGTAAACGGCTACGAAATGTACCAAGACTTCAAACGTGCGTGAAGAGTTATTGTTAATCTCCCTATAATCGTGCTGTAGAGTGTTACTACTTGTCTACTTTATCTAGAAGGGAAGGTGTTATTGATTTGGATTCAAGAATTCTAGAAAAAGGCTGTTTCGCACAAACGAATGTTACTGAGGAAAAAATCTTGCTGAACAGGCATCGTAGACACGCTCGACACAAGATATATCCGCCGGAAAATATACATTGCTATGACCGAAAATGAGCATTTTACTGGCATGATTTTCAGGAAATCGGGAAGTTTGCTTTATCAAAATACCTGGGAGATGAATCGGCGAGCGAGAACAGCCACGATGCCATTGCACGAAATAAGATTATTCATAAGCAATCTGTCCATACCCATTAGCCATTAGCCATAAAATCAACAATTCAGTAAAATCTACAGCAGTCACTGATGTATGTATTACATAATTACGATTGTTATAAGTTTCGCTTTGGTTAAGTTTTACGCTTTTGCAATACTGTATGTACTTATAGTCATGCAAATAAAGCTTGTTGTTGTTGTTGTTGTTGACAATGATGCTGCTTATTCTACTTACCTCCTGTCAAAACAATAATCACCAAGAACGCTGTCATACCGAGAGACAAGCGGCCAGCTGGAAAATATGGACTGGACTCTGGACTGGACTCTGGACTGTGTGTGGAAAGTGGACTGGAAAGTGTGTTTTACCGAAATATGGTGAAATCGTTCGGGTTTTTGCAAGAATTTAGAGATTTCGTGACATTTTTGTGAAATTTCAAAATTCACAATATCCATCCTTTGTTATAATTTTTAGTGAATTATTAACTTTTTTGTTAACTATATTAAAAAAGTTCATAGTCCAGTCCAGAGTCCAGTCCAGGGTCCAGTCCAGAGTCCAGTCCAGAGTCCAGTCCTTGTTTTCCAGCTGGCCGAGACAAGCCGTGTAAGCAGTTTAGTTAACTTGTAAATATTGTGAATTCGAGCACTTCCACACATTTTATAGTTAACATGATGTCACCAGAAATACTGTACTTGAAAAAGAAACAATGATTTGAAGTTTGATTGGACAACTTCTTAAATAATTCACGCAGTTTTACGTGTTATATTGATTAAATCATGTCATAAACGGAAGCTGTAACGCAGATTTAGGTATTCAAAATATACATAATTAATTATGAATTAAACACAAAGAAAATTTGTTTTATTAGCTTGATGTTGACTGTTTATTTGCAAATTATAACTCTCGAACAAGTGTCAGAAACTATTGTCAAAAAAACACCCTCAAGGCCCATGCAGGTAACCAATATCATTAGTTTGGAAAACTACAAGAGACATTAATAATTGTCAATGCATGCATGGAAGAACCGTAAAACTTTTTTCGCAGGAACATGAATGAAGTTCAGTGAAGGATAACCAGTTCACTTCTTCTAAATAAAAAAATGCTTTTGAAGGAAATATTTCGAAAAAAAGAAAGTTAAAGTTAAATTATTGAAAGATGTCCTTCTTTTGATATAAATCTGTTTATGAAACAAAAGCAATTTCAAAATTAAAATTAATGTTATTCGACTTCTATTAAGATGATTTTTTTTTGTTAATAGATGCTTTAACAAGCAACTGATCATAAAAAGCGAGAAACATTTTGCATGATATATAAACGATCTTGGGTATTATTGGTTAAATCATACCTGCTGGCTCAAAATAAATTAGTTGAAATCAGAATAGCTTCTTTTGAAAATGCAGTCGAACCCCTGCCACACCCTATTAAGCGGCCAGTTGCTAAAGTCCCGAAACAATTGTCAGTATAATACTGTAAATAAAACCCCTTTTAAGCGGCCACCTCTATTAAGCGGCCGCGGCCACGGGCGCCTTTCTTCCGCGCCGATGAGCGTCCTTTTGTTGTTTTCACCCCTATTTAGCTGTCAGTAAGAATGTAATTTACGATTTTTGATTTACTTTCGACAAGCTCGGACGATGACGGCTGATTAAATCATTCAAACACAGTTTTATTGTCGTCTTTATGTGGTTCCCTTATTCCTGTTTTCCTTTTTGTATTGAAATGACATGACCTTTTTAAACGACCTTATGTTAATTTCTGACGAACCCCTATTAAGCGGCCAACCTCTATTAAAAGTGCGTCCACGAGAAAACCAGGCGGAAACAGGCAGGAGGTGAATGATACAGCTCAAATCGCCAATTAAGCTCAAACTTGACACAAATTTGGGGCATGATGAGTTTTCAATTGTAAATTATGGGACAAAGTGCAAAAATGGCCATTTTTCACTAATTTATGCATATTTAATTACCTGATTTTGATTGACCAGTTCCACGAGATAAAAAGCCTTCTGAAAATAAAATTCACTGGATCATATTCTATGGTTGTTAGACTCAAAGCACAATAATTGATTTAAACCAGCCGATTTGATATCCTCTTCTCACTCAGTCTCTAGTAAGGTACACATTTCGTACTGCTGGCAACAGCCTTTAATTAATGCAAAATATCTACAATGAGCAACAACTTATATACATTATTCTTACATGGGTGATGAAAGCCATCATTAACCTTCACAAAAAAGACAAAAAATGTTTAGGGATACGAAAATATTTTATTCGTAATCAGGTACTTTATATACTTGAATTAGCGATTTCTGGCTATTTCATCAAAATTCACCTAAACACAAAAGCCATTTATTTGTCTTAACACAAAAACGGCACGAAATAGCTGATATAGGCGAAAAAAGGCACCAAAGGCATATTTTGGGAACATTTTCAGGGTTATATCATATGGCAATGTCGTGACATTGATGTCACAGCAGAAGATTTTCGGCTTCACAATTTCTATTAATCCAACTTTTAGGTGCATCAAAGAATGGAAACAAGAAGGAAGTGCTACATACAAGTCACTTAGATGCTTTTTTGTGACGATTATCCTTTGATGCGTTTGCTGCCCTTCTGAGTTGCCCACTTTCATTCCATATGTTCTGTTGCTTAGGGACGTTAAAGCAATCCATTGTCGTTCGTTCTTCGTCAAACATATAGACAGTTCGACAAAGAAAACATTCAAATAGCAATTCAAAATCAACGGAGAGCCACTACTGCCACTAAAACGGTTTGCATACAATCCAACCGACAACAAAAATCCGTCATCTTGGACGATATAACTTTGAGCCTGCCGTCTTGGACAGCGGGGTGAATAAATCTCCTTAATACTCGGCCGGGCTCGGATTACTTGTATCTTTGTTTTTGTTGTCGTTGTTGTTTTTCGGAAACAGCTCGGTCTCCAAAGATCTTCGTTTTTTCCAGAATGCTGTTTTTATTTTCGAAAGGCTTTCAGCGGGGGAAATTGTTAAAACAATCACAATTTCAGGATGAACTATATTTATTATTAACACAAGTAAGCCTATTTATACAGCATTGTTGCATTGTGTCTTGCCTCTTACAACAACAGCAAACAGTCAACTCTGATGCGCATTGCGGACAGTCGCTACTATGGACAAAATCCAGATCACCGGTGAAAGCTATAGAGGTTTGACAGAAATGACTCCCCCTATTACAGACTCTCGCGCTCAGGGAATTGCCAACACCAAAAATAACAATTTTATTGTTCTGACTCTCGATCAAGCGGACACCGTGAACTTCTCGTATAATATTATGACGCGGTATTGTAGTTTGTAGCTCATTATGTGTCAAAACACACTTCAAAAGACTTAATAATAATAATAATAATAATAATAATAATAATAATAATAATAATAATAATAAAAACAATATATAATTATAATAAAAACCTTCCCAAAATCCTTTGCAGCTGAAAAATCGTCAATGCCAAATAACTTGGTCAGTTTGAAGCCAGCAGTAGTACAACTTCGTATAGAAATAACTCCTAACAATAACCACTTCTTGTATAAGACGTAGGGCGATGACGTCATTAGTCACGTGACATTGCTCTCAAGTTCGTTTTTGCTCACAGTGACGAAGATATTTTGTTACTGAAAAAGCAGTCATTGCAGTTTGAAGCACATTGGTGTGAGGCATTTCAGACTGCCCGGGTACCGAACAAAATAATATATACATTTAGGCAGGCCTAAAAGCGGAGCTCCCATGCATTTATCTTTTTTTTGCTCGAGTAAATTACAGTGTTACCAAATAAGAAACCACACTATATTTCTTAGCTTATACGGTGGCCCATATAGGTACAAAAAACCTCTCATGATTTTGTTGACGAAAGCGACGTCAATATATTTCGTGGTTAACCCGTATAAATTTTCCTGCCTTTAGTGACAGGTTCTAAAATTGAAATTGACGAGTGCACTTTATTGGGTTCCTCACGTATGCACGTAGGTGCAAAACAAATCTTAGTCAAACTTTTTACAACGTTTACTGTACACTAATTCGTAATACACCTCTAGGACCTCTATGAGTTATTCAATGTAAAAAGAACCTTGACCTTGTTTTTATTACTACAAAACCATCAGAGCAAGAAAATCAACTCAAGGCAAAAACAGAAAACAAAGTGAACTCGCTGCTTAACACAGTAAACAAAATGAACTCACGGCACGGCAAACTGAGAAAATCACGGCGGCAAAACAAACTCTGCAAATTGATGGTGCCGGTTATGTAAGTCATTTTAAAGCAGTTTTTGTGTAAGAATTGTGGCAGTTTGTGATTTGGAAACTGGTGCACGCTAACTTAGAATAAGCTTACAATGTTGTTTTGACTGTTTTGAACTGTCTTCCTTTTCGTTGCGGTTTGGTTGCATGATTTACTAATTCTGTTTCATCGTACGCGTTGCTATTAAAATGCCTAAGAGAATTTTATGTAGAGAACTGAATGAATTTTCTTCATTTCTGGTAAGTAAATATGCGGTAGGTTAAGTCTGAACCCACTCAGCCTAGCACAGGTAACTCGAAACGAAACCGGCAAATTCAACACACTCACTAATAAGCAGAGATAAGAGAAACAAAACAAATGCAAGCGAGCCGAAATCGTGATTTTGATCTGTGAAGCTAAATAATTTGTTTTCAAAATCCAATAATGAACATCACAGTTAACTCCACTAACTAAAACTGAAAATAATTAGTCTAAACAAAATATTTACTAAACAAAATAAATGTGTAAAATGTACAAACATGAACAGGCTTGATAAATATTTACGTGAAGATCTGAAAACCTACACAACTTCAAATTCATTCATTAATGAAATATATAAATTCTCTCAATATAAAATTAGGCTTATGCTTAGTGCATACATTTACGTTTGTTACCTCATTATTGAAGAAGGCTTATAAATTCTGTAGGGCAAAGCTTTCAAACCAGCCCAATAATATCGGACACCAACACGGCAGTCTCGTTGCAAGCTTAGTCCAACACCAGCGACATATTCATTATATGAATTATCACCGAACAACAATTTCTTCCTTTCCATCGGTGTAGCCTTTAACAGTCTTTTATCCTTCACTTCAGTGAACTTGATCGGCTCTGAATTCACTTTTGTTTGAGCTCAATTCAGTGATATTCAGCCTTGCTCAGCCGCAGGTCGAACCCTGGACATCGCGCTCTTTTTGACTTGTTATCCAGTATATCATGTTCAAATCGGCAATTATTTCGGATCTTCCCGTTAAGAGGTTGTCCTAAATCATTTGGCATAAGTTTCCATGATGTGCATGAGTAAATAAAGCGAGAAATACTCGCGAAAATTGATGTTCGCCAGCAGCTTTCTTCGCATCTTTCATTCAGCTTTAAAGGTGAACAGCGTACCAAAGATTTACCGCCTTTTCGAACAATCGCTTCGTTTAAGTTGAAATGAAATGTCCAGATCATTTATTTAACATGTGAAAAAAACTAAACTAAATACTGTATTTCTGAAATAGATTTAGCTAAGCCTAAAAGCAGAGCTTGCGGGTTATTTACCTTGCCCTTTATTTAAATCTGAATTTACGCGATGATAAAATTATCAGGCTAAGTAAAAACTGAGTACTTGAGCCCGCGATCAATTGGAAAACCATTACCTGGTCAGCGGTCAACTTCCAAAAAAGACGTCCCCTCGATTAGCTCTACGCCTGAGCCCGCGATATGGTCATGTGATACTGGTCAGCGGATACCTTGTTTTGACAGCTGTCAATTGACCATGACATGGAAGTTCAATATCAAAGATTTAACAGTAACCAAAGCGGTAATTGTTCTGTGACTCCCCTCCCCCTCCCCCAGAGTCTGTACGGACGGACGGACGGACGGACGGACGGACGTACGGTCACGTGATTACCAAATTTTCTCGGCTTGGTGGTTTACCAAATTTTCTTACCCATGGTGCTCCGCTGGCGCGCTTCGCGCGCTGGAGCTCCGCTATAAATATTAAGGGAGCTATGTACCATTTTCAAAAAGTGGGAGTCTGGGTACAAGTGCCTATCTGGCGTTTCATTAAATGTGAGGAAACAACAAATTTCATGTTGGTAGATATTTATATGTTAAGTCCATTTTTATCACTTTTACTGTTATGACGTCATCGGTCACGTGGCCAGAGCGGACTGCATTTTTAAATTCGCTTGAAAACTTTACTAGGATCTCCCTCTTAGGATTTTTTAAAGCAAAGTTGTAGCCTTTGAAACAGTGTTTTAAAAAATGGCCATGATTACTTTTTCCAAAAAATGTACGGAAGTAAAAAATACAATTGAAAAGTTTGTTGGCTTTCTACTCAGCGATCATTTGCTGTAGGAATAAAAGAAAATTTTGCCAAAGGCAGGAGTGCATGCTCTTTATGATGGCGTTGTCAGTTTCTTCTCATTTCAATTGCTTTGGGCGAAGATGGATTTAATATCTTTCAGACGATAGGAGTGGGCCTGGGGAGAGGTTAAGTAGCTGCCCCTCCCCTCCCCCCTGCTTGGGGTCTCCGCAGCGGATTCCCCGTGGTTCGTATCGCGGGCTCACGAAAAGAGCATTTTCAAAATGGCGACGAATGGCGACAAGAAAGGGGAATCTAATGGAGTGATTTTGAGTTGTAGAGGACAGTTTTATCGATGTGTTTCCTTCTTGACGCGATCAAAACGAGTCCCCAAACGTAGGATATACCTCCTTCATTTGTATTCCCGATAAAGAAGAATATGGAATGAGTAGAAACGTGCGAAAACGTGGGTAACAGAAACTTACAGGGACCTGAGGTAAGCGTTTCTCATTGTACAATGATTTTTTTTAGACTGGTTGAAGCTCATGTCTTCGACGTTTATCATGTTTATCAACTTAGCTTACTGGAATTATAGCCGAGCTCGGCGTAAAAATAGATAGTGAGAACGAGGAGTCATTTCGTCGAGGCATGTAACCGTTATTTATGTTTGTCATCTGAATTTTAAGCTACTGTACTTCAAATTATTAAGAATCGCATGCTTTCATTGTTTATACGTGAGGGGATGTTCCTCAAAATATTGACCAAGTGGCAATTTCAGGCCGCAAAGAAAAATTATGTCAGAAAAATTTGAAATTACTGCAACACCTTTGATGTGATTTTCAGCTCAGTGTGATCTCTTTTTTTTATTAAAGTTAGACTAGAGACTACTTGCAGTCAACCTAATCTAGACTTCAATCAAACAGTGCTACTCACGTTTTGGAATGCCTCTTTGGGCATGTTTAATAAATGAGACCATTTCTTAACTTAGAATTTGTTCTTCCCATGATGTTTTATTTTATTGGTAAACATAGATTTCCGTTTCTTTTGCATTTTGTGGTCTACAGGTAATTTTTGGGACTAATAGAATGCCAAATGTTTTGACAGGATTTACAGAATTCAGAACTGAGGACATTGTGGAATACTGCTGAGTTAAACGATGGATTATAACAAGTTCAGGTAGTTGTATATCTCTTAGTTTTACACATAGTTATGTGGCAGTCAATTCTAGCAATTCCCTTCCTTCTCTCTACACACATTCATTACTTGAGGCATTTAAGATCTGCTTTTTGACCAGACATTTGTCTACTTTATAAAAAATTTGTTTGATATTTTCTTAAGGCCTGTATTTTCAGTTGTTGGATGACCTTCAGTAGCATTTTAAAGTAGCAATGTAAAATTCATGAGGCCTTAAACTTAAGCAAGCCAGAAAACCCTAATTCCAATATAAAGCTAACTGCAAGCAACATGATGTACCGCTTGGCAACCAAAGTGCTTTTAGGGCTAACCAGAGTACTTAGTAATGTAGACCAACCAGAATCTTATGCAGGCTAACTGGAATTGCTTGCATGGCTTGCATGTTTCATGACACATAAGTGCCACACAAGCCAGAAATACCTAAGTCCAGTCATTAGCATAACCTCAAGCCACCTCAGCTAACTATACTCAGGCTAACTGGAGTACTGCTTTGGCTAACCAGGGAGCTTTTTAGGCTAACCAATGTGCTATTTATATATAGTGGAATGGCTCTCATGACTTGTTGGCTCGCACTTTGTCAAGGCCCAAGTTTTTTTAACTCATATGGGAATTAGCCAAGTAGTAGCTGTAAATTTGATTTAAACAAACTCCAGCTTAGTTTTTGTTGGCAACTTGCTCTACAAGAAAAGCAAACACAGATTTCTGTGACATAATGTTTTGAAATGAACAGATTACAAAAACATTTTTAAACATTTAATTAAAATAATCTGACATTTTTCTGTAATGATTAATGAAAGGAGGGGTACAAAGAACATTGATTTCTTCCTTGCCTGACCCAGGTAGACTGGGCAAGGTGAAACCAATATAAGCTTACCCAAAGTCCCATGTTTCTTTCGAAACAACTACAACAAAAAATAAGAATCCATAAATGTCATTTGGCTATCTAGCAAGTGGAAAAAATTATTGGATCCACTAGCCCAACATAAAAGCAGCCAGGTTTTTTCACACACTGAAAAAGGCCATTTAATTTAATACTGAGTCTGCATGCTGGAAAATAGCAATTTCATCAAAATAAATGGTTTTTGTGTGTTTTGTTTGTTTTTACAGGTGACTTGAAGACTTTGCAAGGGCATTCCTGTTAGTCAAAATGAACTCAAAAATACACATTGTGTCAATGTTATAAATTTGTCACATGATTGATTCCCACATGTTGCCAGTTTAAACCTGAATATACTTGAGTGACATTTATAGCTATTTATATGATATGAACATCCCAGAACCCAATAAGCCTACATGTAAATACTGACACTTAATTACATGTAAGTTTTAAAACCATTCTGGGATTCATGACAAAAAAAAAATGTTTCAATGTTTCCAGGTTAAGTTGATGTGTCAAGTTTTTTTGCAGCACAGGCTTGGGTCCTCAAGGTGTGTTTCCAAAAAATATCCATACCTCTCCCAAGGATGGTTCTTTAGTTTGGACCCTCCCACTCCCTGGGAATTCCAGTTTAGCTTCATACTTTCTTTTAAAAAATTGTGCTATTGAGACCCCCATCCCTCTCGGAATTTCCAATGACCATCCTTGGGGTGGGTAAGGATATTTTCTGGAACTGCACAATGTAGGCATTTGCTTATGAAAGTAAGCTGCAGATTGATCTGATTGATACACACTAATCTATTTTCACATTTACCTGTTTTCTATGGGATATATAACTATATATTGTTTTTACCGGTCAGTGTCAGAGTATTTAGCACTGTTGTACTAATTGTAGACACTGTAAATAAGGAAACAAATATTACAAATAGAACAGAAATTTGTTAAAAATCCCAACTGGTAGGAGGCTGACCAGCTGGCTATTTTCAAAACACGGAGGAGTTGAATTCGGGACCACCGAAGACAAATCCATCTAGTGGCAGGGAGAAAGATTTGAACCCGAGACTTCTGGAATATTTATTTCTACATCAATTCCTTCAGTAGCTGTACAACAGACTTTGCTTTTTCACTTCAGCTTGCGCCTTTTCCTTCCAGACACCTTAGGAGAGACCAAACCCTCATCCTCCAATCACAACAACTGCTTTGCAGTTTTACCACTTTTGATAAGCTCGTCATGGTTTATATTATTTTACTTATGTTAACGGCGCTTTCCGCGCTTTTTTTCTCGCACCCCGTCCGCTATAACAAGAGTTGACTCCTTCCCGGTTAAGCTGTATTTATAAGGTAGAAGCTTTCGCTTCGTTATGGAAAAAGCCCTGGGAACAAGGTTGTTAGACCTGTAATTCCTCGATTAACCAGCTACAGCTGACTGAGCTCGCCATCTCAATGAGTCTCCACCACTTCCAAAAAAAAAATACAAATCAATGCATGCATTCCAACCCCTTTTTATGTTTTAGGAGAGAAAAACATTACTGACATTTTTTACACAGAATAAATTCATGTAAAGTTATTATATTAGATCAGGCTTTATCGTGGTAATTGGTAAAAGAAAATTTGAAATAATTGTTGATCATCCCGGATGCTAACTCGAGAAAATTCAATGAATGAGATTATAACGTATGAAATATTCGGTATATAATACAGTGACACATTGATCGGCCACTAGACTAGAAGTTGATCAGAGATACTGCAGCAGAATCTCGATTTCGTGAACCAAAAGAGTTTCATTTATTAAACTCAGACGAAAAATGTAATTTTACCTCAATTTTACCTGGAACTAATTTTCGTTTCTTTTGGAGGTTCGATATATGTTATTCTATTCACGGCTGTCAAACGCAAAAATCCAAGGCCATCGAACTTTCTAACAGTTTGAAGGGAAAGTGCGTAAGGCTTTTGTCGGAAAACATTATGAAAGTAGCACTGGGAAACCAAATTTCGAGCCAGGAAGGTAGGAGGATAACAAACTCGTTTTCAGAGTCTACGCCGCTTTCAAGATGGAGTAGACCCTGGGAACGAGGTCGGAGGGTAACAACTATATAAAATTTCCATTGCATATGCGACGTACAAAACTTAACTTTACAGTGACTTCTTAACTTTTGGCTGGAAAGTGGACGATTTCAGAAGTTTACACAGTTATAAGCGGCAGTTTGGCGGGAACTGCGCGCGAACCGCTGTGTGGTTATTCTACAGCTGTACCAACTTAAGAGTAATAACCGTTGATCCGAAAGCCTGACTATGGGCTCACACCGCAGATGATACACAATAATGACGCCTATATGGATGAAAATTTGGTGTAGAAGATAATCCACTGGACGAAAACACTGACTGGTAAAGAAGTGGAGAAAAGATATTTCAAACGTTGGCTTTCGGAGCAAACTTGAAGCTGCGACATTTGAAATATCTACGTTTATAGACTGCGAATGTTGAGAAATCAGAGTATACTGTTGCCTGATGTTTACTGGAAGTCGAATTTCGTTCCTAAATGCAAAAGAGATTTATCAGAACTAGTCGAATGGAGCTGCAAGCTTATACAATTCGTAAGGTGAGTTTTGTTTCATGTACAGCTTGTCAAATCTGTTTTGACATCATATATTTCGTTACATTTAACTTAATTTCCCGATAATCACACTTTGTAAGCGAAACGTTTTCATGCCTTGTATTTAAAAAAATATATATGTATAAACCTTTCCTTTGGTTCCGTACACAATATACAGTGGGATATACTACTCGCGGACTCAGAAGTCTGACAGGAGTCTTCATTCGCACATTATGAATTTGCTTCGATAGACGGTTTCGGCTAACATGTTTACATCCTTGCTGTCACCCAATTCAAATCTTACGATGATTCATTTGGGAGGTTACAGTTGTTTTGTTTGTACATACTTTCATGCACTTAGTTGCACTCGCGTGTGACAGATTGCACAATAGGCCATTTTACAGTTGTCCGCTCAGTGACCTGGCCTTTGAATGGTAGTGAGGCTGGAGGTGACCTTGCATTGATACAAACCCCTGCTTTTCTCATGTAAATGCAAACTAGTTAGCACCAGAACAACTTGATTTACGAAACAAAAGCAGTAAGGTCTGTATCAAAACAAGGTCACCTCCAGCCTCGCTACCATTCAAAGGCTAGGACACTGAGCAAACAACTGTAAAATGGTCTATTGTAACATCACCTGGTCTGAATATTGATGTAAACAACAAGGATGTAAACACGTTAGCCGAATTCATCTATTGTTTAGTTGATAACAAAAATAATAAAATTACTGAATTGCATTTCTGTAAGCCTTTTTATTCGTCGAGGGCGAAAATATTACGAAGATTTCCGAAGACCCAAATACCTCCCAAGATTACAAAATTACCTGACCACGCCTGAAATTTTTCACAGTTGAGCACAAAAATTTTCGAGGGCGGCCTAGGTTATTGGAATTTTCTTATCCGGATATCAACAAGTCGGCACATGTAGTCTCACTAAATCTTTTATAATCTCACTAATTTTACTCTGTAATCATAAAACAAGATATTGTATTATTTCTACGGTAAATCTAGCAATTTAGCAACTTAAAAGTTGGAGCGTTTTATGTTTTAATTATCTTACTTTTTTTTTAAAGTGCCTGTTTACATGGAGGTGAGGTAACCCGCCCAGCCGTGGTCGAAAAATAGCTCGCGTCTACATGCAATCTTATCACCCCGGGGCCCCGGGGTTAACTTCCTTTGAAATCCTTTACGTAACGAAAAAGAAGTTCGACTTGATCGACTGTCCAGGTCTTGTTCTTAGCCCAGCGGGGAGGGGGGGGGGGGGGGGGGGTATACTCGAAGTATACATGACAGGGGGTCCGACGTATTTTTTTGGGTTGAAAATTTACACGCTCGGTATTTTTTTGGGTCAAGAGATCTGTCCCTTTTTTTTAGGTCATAAAAAATAAGCGTATTTTTTTTGGGTCTTATCTCCGAGCGAACTTTTCGTTTCAGGTTTTCGTTGCGATCAGTGGATCAGAAAAACATCCATTCGAACTTTTTATTAGCGACGCGAGTTCCGGAAAAACTGTTAATATTAAGAAGACAATACAATGTACATTTGTAATCTTGTTTTTGGGTTGGATATTTTAATGCCAGGTATTTTTGGGGGGTCTAAAATTTCAGGCTCTTGTGTTTTTTTGGGGTTTGCAATATGAAGCTCCGTCGAAACCCCCGTCATGTATACTTCGAGTACCCCCCACCCCTCCCCCCTGGGGTTCTTAGGAGATTTCTTTTTTTTTTTCGCAGCATGATTTTCGTTGGCAGAGACAACGTAGGCTTTTCTCTTGCTTTGTGTTATCGACTGATCTCTAAGTAGAGAAGTAGCGTGTGCTTCAGTCAGGCCTTCACTTAAAGCATCACTTGAAATTTGAATACCTTCAGATTCTTCCTGATTTCCATCTTGATTGCGGCGTTCGACACTAGGCAGATGAACCCGGGGAAAAAGCTCTCCACGCTGATATCCTCGAGACTAAGACATGTTGTTGTGGTTACAATATGGCGGGCGTTTGGTTGTTGGTTCGGATTTGGCGCGTTTTGGTAACATGAACTGACCCCAGGTAGGCGGGTTACCCCACCTTGAAACGTTTACATGGCAAAAAGCGACCCCGGCTAGGAGGGTTACCCTACCCAGCAGACCGGGCAACCCGCCTAGGTGGGTTACCCACCTATCATGTAAACGCAATCGAGAAAAAATAACAGTTTATATGGACAGACGGGTTACCCCACCTAGGCGGGTTACCTCGGCTACCCGGGGTTCCCCACCGCCGTATAAACAGGCCCTAACTGATGTATTTATTGATCAGATAATTAATTATCTCTTTAGTTAAATGCATTATGAGATATCAAACTCCTCCATCAAGCTTTGCGCAAACAAACACGGCGGCGCGTGGTAAGCTTGGAAGCATAAAAAGAGGCGAAATAAAACTCCTAGAATTCAAACCAGAAAACCAATTATCGACCTCAAACCTCTAAAACGCAAATAGCAAGTTTTGATCTGGAGCAAAATCATTTGTTGATTAGCTAAGATTCTTTAGTTTAAAAGTCAAAAACCATTTGCCTAACACAATCCACCACTTGTAGAATCAGGGGAAAGTTTAAGCAACGTGCTTGAACTCTTTATCTTCTTCGCTCGGCATGTATGTCTTGTTGTCATATGCGGGATATTTCGTGATTCGTACCGCTCCTTCTTCAGCAATAGCTGTTTTTCTTTTATTTTTCCACAGAATCAAGATAATCATAGCGATAATCAAGATAGCAACGACACATGACAAGGCAATGACTGCTGGCTTCAGGTGGGTACTTTGCTCTTTGTCTTCTTCACCTGTAAAAGGATAGCAGGCATGTCAAAAGAGAAATCAAACATAGGCGCTGCAGTAGTTTTATAATTTGGTTTCAGCAGCAAGTAAACATACCACTAGGGATAGTTAACACTGCATCTGCCCCCGCTGTTATCCTCTTTTTTCTCACCACATCCGTTACTACAGTCAATTATTTCGCTTGATATTTTCCCTATGCAAACTCGATTTGCATTGGTAATTAATACCCTGGGGATTATGCAAATGATACTATAAATAGGTTACATGTGCTCCACCCTATCACTCTACTCGAGGCCGCGAAAGTGGTGGGTTTGGCTACCCACCCTCCCCCCCTAATCGAGTAAGTCGGGTTGACCCCCTTGGCTGCTATCTTCGCCTGGTCTTGGGCTTGTCCCAGGCCAGAGCGATTCTCCATACCTTATTACCATGTCATTAATAACAATACCCAGGGTAGAATATTACACTATTCTATTTTCTTAATTGATTAAAAATCAGTTTTTTGTTTGAAACAGTCTTGCGATAAATCAGAAGAAAACACTAATTTTTCTCGTGTTTTGCTCACAAAGTATCACTTGTTTCTGGCCTTCTCTTTTTTCAAGATCATGAGACGAGGACGTGCCATTTAAAACAAACTTTCAGTATGAATTGTTGAAGCCCAGTAGATAAGTAAAACAAAGCCAAATTATGCACAAATTCTGAACGATTAATAATCACGTAAATTTAATTACATGAACGCGTCCCCAACTTCCTGAGATCATTTTGCTTTTTGTGTTGTAATGAGTGATTCCAGCGAGAATAAACTTTGGTAATAGCCAAACGTTTTAAAACTACCAATTGAGGTCAACTGAGACAAGCTGTGTCCAGGTTTATTTTGTTTCAGTATATTAGGGCTGGGAGCTCAAGCAACAATGACCAACTTGACAGCTGAGCTCGAAACGGATGCCAAACGATTTCTCACCTCTGTCAATGTAAACGCCTGCCTCGAGTTTTGATTATCTCAAGAACTCTTCTGAATTCTCTTTCTTTCTTGAGAAGTCTCAGTCACAAATTTTACTTAAATGCCTGAAGACTGATCGAGCCTTTTGTCTTAATTTATTTCTACCGCTTGAGTTTACTTATCGCAGCTGCTAACTTAATACCTTGGTTGTGGCCTGAGTCTTTCAAACCCCTCGTTTAAAGTGTGATTTGTGTCTGACAAATCTCGATTTCGGATTGAGTTTGTCAATCCTGCGAGCGAACGAGAGCTGCTCGCAACACGCTAACAAGAGAAATTTCTAGACCAATATGTACGTACTATTCTTGTTTTTGATGATATAAATTGCGTAAGTTTCGGCTTCTCGACCTTGTGAAATCAATAAAGCTCGAAGGAAACTGCAGCAACCCAACTGCAATCAACGTTTGCAAGCGTCGTTTGATGACTTGTTGTCATTTGTGCACGTGCTCACGCTTTGGTTTGTCATCATCACCCAATCATCGTTTATCTTGCGTCAACATTTACCAATCACCGTACAGGGAATTTTATCACACCTCCCGATACCCACTTGCGGGCATTCTGCACAACTCAACGATACTATTTGCGCGCCCACTTTGGTCAAATCGAGATTTTTCCTGTGTATACTGTATAAAATTATATACTGTATATACGCGCGGATTACAATGATGCCTTCTTGGGTTTTGGCCTCTGGGCCAAAACCCTGTGGGGGCAATAACTGCTGCAACTGCTAACCAAAAAGGAGGTCTATTGTAAAAAAAATCACAAGCGGTAAAGGTGGTTTCCGATTACTCTATAAGAGGTTGCGAGTCCGTCAAGTACAGACAATTTTGTTATAGCTTTCTCTCATCTGTTTGTTGTTTTTCTAGAAATTAAAATAATAACTGCAAATCAACATATTTGATTCTCAGACCATTTTATATTGGGGAAATTTAAAAACGTAACAGAAACAAAAAAAAGAGATAAGGAAACACTTGAATTGATAAATGACAGCAGTTTCCCTCACCTCCCTTTGCTGAATCGCGGTCTGTAGAGCTCTTTTTTTCTTCTTTCAAGGTGATCTCATATTCGGCACTGCCAGCACTGTTTGTAGCCTTGCACACATGCACCCCATAATCCTCTTTAGCACGAGGAGTGACAATGACGACGTTGTCATTAATAATGACGTTATCACCGGTCAAAGGCTGTCCACTTTTGGTCCAAGTGTATCGAACAGGCTCGTCACTCGACATGTAACAGAACAAGCTGCATGTGGTTCCCGACTTGCAAACAACTGTCGGAGTCGAAATATTGCGGAGGATCCGTGGCGCTCCTGGTGAACCTGGAATAAAACCCTAGTGTAAAGGCCCGGCCAAACGGACGCAAGGTTTCGACGCAATATATCACTACATTGTTGCGCACAAAATGTTACACTTGTTTGGCCACTCTGTTGCAACATGCTGCAAGATGATGGATGATGTTGGATCAAATGGTCAAATTTTTCTCGCAACATCTTGTAACATTTTTGGATGCTGCATGATGTTGTACTCATTTGGCATGCGCACTAGTTCGATTTGCTATTTCAAAGCGGCATCCAACATGCTGCAACATATTGCAATAGGGTGGGCAAACGTGTTTTATGTTGCGTTGGAATGTTGCGTGCATTTGGCCAGTTGCTTCGCAACATCTCACAACACATCCCAACAAAGTTGCAGTATTTTACGATAAAATACTGCATGCGTTTTGCCAGCCCCTTCTCGATCCTTCATAACATCTCACAACATGACCCAACAATGTTGCGATATGTTGCGTTAAAATATTGTTGCGTCCGTTTGGCCGGAGGTTAAGTGTTTCGTGGAACAAATTGTTGAGTTTTGTTCTCTTTACTCGGCAAAGGCCCTACAGAGAAAATGTCTATGAAACCGAAGTACTCTTCTTAGTCTCCCAACGTTTCACCTTCATGTGAGTATTAGAGAATGCTGTGCAAGTGACAAAATCAACTACCGTACAGTAGTGTAAATGTGGTTTAAGCACTCGCCTCGCCAAGTGAAGAGTTTTTTCCATTTTTGTGTTTGTCCCTTTTCTTTGTTTGGTGTTTGTTTTTCTCCTTTGGGGAGGCAAACGCGCCGTCCAGCGCAGACGATTTAAATTAATATGACAGTTTCTCATTACACTGATGAAACTTGTAGAAATTTTTCGCTTTTTTTCTCCTTCTTAGGAAAAGATCTTCTTTTCAATTGTTATTAGTTTTGTTTTATTTTTATCGTGGGGTTTACCTCGAGTAACAAGGGGCCTACAAACTACTCCTACGTCATTTCCATGGTTGCAAAAACTTTGTCCCCAATCACCGTGACCACACTCAGCCAGGGAGCTTTCATTTCCTTTACAACTCGCCCGATCCAACCAAATGATTCCATTTCCCGGTCCAAATGGTGCACAGCCTGGTGCACCAAGAGCATCCTTGAATCCCAACTGACGGCAGACTACGTTAGCGCTCTGTAGGTTCCAAGTTGACTGAATAAAGCCGGGAGCGGAAAAGCTACATACAGTCCCCCACATACCACGGTAAAGCAACTCCACTCGACCAAGAAACTGTTCGTCAGCACCGACCAGGCGAACTGTTACGTAAAAAGAGAATCTATTATTTACTTATTTACTAACAATTGACGTTGTATAAAAAGATGCCGATGTGGAAGGATCGGTCGCCTATAAAAACTTTTACCCTTAAAGGTCCGAAAGATTGTTCCTTGCAAAGCCAGTTAACAGCAAAGGTAAAAATGGGTACCGTCAAACTGAATTATTGTCGGAAGCTATTAAACAAGCTGCGATTCCTAATGGTTACCCTAGTTTGTACGTGTAGTTTAGATTATTTTTATGCCAATCGCTAGGCAAAACTTAATTCGCCCATAACACAGGTTTATATTTGCGCTCGTGTTTTAGATAGTCCTTTGAAGAAAAAATAATTAAAGTTGGCTTTGTTTAACGAGGGTTGCATGTAACAGGCTTGCAACTGACAAACCTGTGGCTCTCGGATTCCAGATCGAATTGGAATTTAGAAGTGCTGGTTGTGGGGGAAGGAGAAAAACCCTCGGAGCACGCCCGAGAACCAACAACAAACTCTAAATTGAATACGGGCCACATTGGTGGAAAAATAGCGCTATCCCTGCTCGATTTTTCAAGTACAGAAAAGATATTCCTTACTGTTTACTCGGATGATCTAGATCATAGAAACAAAGATAATAAAGTACTTTTCTCGCCCTTATTCACTGGGAACCTTGTGCAAAAACCTCTTTATGCGGAAATCGACAAACATCATTATTATTAAAGAATGCCTTGCCTTCTGGTCCAGCGCACACAACTCTTGCTTCTTTTCCGTTAGGACAGCCCTGCTTCTTCAGACCATCATGTGCACAAGACAAGATTGACTCTTCATTGCCGACACATTGCACGTTGTTCAGCCAATAGACACCATTTCCGCTACCGTAATTTGCACCGCTATTTGAATCACTTGAACTCGTATAGCCCAGTGCTCGACAAACAACGTCCGCACCTTGTTTGTCCCAGTTTTCATCACAGATATGCCCCCAGGTGCTGTCGTAGTAAACTTGAACGAGTCCTTCTCTATCGGATGGACCTCCAGTTAAACGAACTGTGAAATGACGGTACATTAAGATTGAAAAAAACGTCCGTCGAAAGAAGGAATGGGGTGTATTTTTTTCTAATAGTAGAGTGTGCAAAGATCAGAAAATAGAAGCCCTGCAGCTCATAGGATTAAGGCAGTTTGCGCATCTGCGGTGCACTGCTTTATATTAATTAACGACAAAAGTGTTTTGTACTTGTTACCAACGAGTAGATCAAATTAGATGAAATGATTAGTTAATTATCGTCAAGTTAGGTTTGTTTAAACTGACATTAACAACTGTATCACTCTCTAGTTCTTATGAGCGCAATTATCGATATAGAAATTCGAAGCCTAATTAAAGCTGTTTTAAAGGTTTTAATTTCGAAGTTAACTTAATTAAAGAAAGTTTTTTGAGATAAAAGCTAATCGCAGATAACGGAAAACCCGGACAGCTAATCGTTAGCTCGCCTAGAATCATACAAAATGCCTTTTAGAAACATGTACTGATCGGGGTGCTGTAATAATACGGAAGATACCGTGACGTAATGTTGGAATCTGGGTTGAGATGTCTTGGATTGAGACGCTGTCCTCTCACAAAGTGCCTCTTTCATGGCAGGTACTGGAGAAAGCTTGTTGTGGACTAACATCCCATTCAGGAGTAGTAGCAAAAATCCTAGTCGTTCCTTACCACATAAGACGAAGACGCTAAGGGGCTAATGAGGTGCTAAATCAACCGATTATTTACCTGGCAGTGAGCATATTGCACTGGCTACATCCTGATGCCGGCAGTCAGCTTCTCCCCAGCCGCTATGCGAACATCGATTGATGGAATCCTCATTTCCTGTACATTCCACATCATTAATCCAGATTGCACCTGAGCCTTTTCCAAATTGGGAGCTACGAGGTGCCGACACTGCATCCGGGTATCTTAGCTGACGACATACTACGTTGGCGTCATCAATCCCCCACCTTTCGTCGCAAACTGCTCCCCAGACTCCGCTGTACAAGAACTCGACACGACCAGCAGATGCATGGAACCCTCCATCAGCCAACCGCACTGTTTAGGTAAGAAAAAAATAGTGAAACCGTTGTCTCGCTCACATTACTCCATTCACAGTGAATGGAGTAACTTTTACTCGCGATAAACTGCATAGAGTTAACAATACTCAAATCTAACCTGATGGGCTACCAGGCCCGAACGCAGACTTAACCGAAAAACAATATATTAAAACTGTTTTGACTGTTTCATTGCGAGTAGATCTCAATTTTAAATGAAAGAAAAATTTCAAAAAATATACATTTTTTCTGTTCTAAACAAACAAACTTTTCGCGTTTAGAAAATTATAAGCTTTCTATACACAAAGGTACATTGCAAAGTTACCGTCAGGTCCAAGGCAAGACGCGGTTGCTTCCTTGCCGCCTGCACAAGTGTGATTTCTCAATCCATCGTGAACGCACGAAAATAGGGAGTTTTCATTCCCAGCACACTGTAGGTTGCTTAACCACAAAGTGTCACTTCCTTTGCCATAGACTGCGCCGTTCTTCCCCTCAGAGGATCCCGTGTAACCCAGCATTCGACAGGCCACATCTGCATCCTTTTTATCCCACATTTGGTCGCAAACGGATCCCCAAGTGTCGTTGAAGTAAACTTGCACTATGCCTTCTCTTAGGTGAGATCCTCCTACTAACCTCACTAGAATTGAAGCAAACATAGACTGCCATAACTTTGAAGTTATCGTTAATCAGTTCAGCGAGAAATCATTTGACTCTAGGAAATACAGAGAATAAGTCAGTTGTAGCAAGTAGTCTTCCCAGGGAGAGGAGATGTCGCGTTGGGCGAGTCCTATTCTGTTTTTATGTTCAACACAAGAAACAACCAATGTGGCGTTTCTCTTCTTATCTCGCACGTGTTCCTGAATGAAATCCCTAGCGATCAATTGTCACATTTCGTGGAGTAGTTTCTCCACGACAGGAGAGGAGTTAGCCTTTTTCTCAAGCAACAGATAGAAAAGTTACCCAGAAACGTCACCTTGAAATATATCAAAATAACTTGTTGTTAGGACACGAAGAATACTTTAAACTATTCTTTTGCCACTGAATATCACTAATATTGCTGAACTAAATGGATCCATGGGTTGCTTGACACAGTGTTATTAGTTCCAACAATAAGCCATTTGAGAACAAAATGCTAAGAGGGTGTTACCTGAGTGCTTTGAATCGCTTTTTCCAACTAACCTGGTGCGGAGCATATTACACTGGCATCATCACCGTGGTCACAGGCAAAAGTATCTCCCCAGCCATCATGCGAACATTCTGATATCGAATTTTCATTTCCTTGGCATCGTACCCAGCTCAACCAAATGTGTCCCTTTCCTTCTCCAAATGTCGCTTCTTCCGGGCCTGCCACAGCAGGGCCATATCCAAGTTGATGGCAAACCACTTTAGCGTCATCTAGGTCCCAACGGCGGTCGCACACTGTTCCCCACACTCCCTGGTATAGCACTTCAACACGGCCTTCGAATGGCGAGCTGCCATTAGCCAGTCGCACTATAAGTCAACAAACGACAGACTGTGATACAAAGCACGTTACAAATTCAAGTGGACCTTTTGTTGACAAGGTACAATTTCTACATGAAAAAGTGACAGTACATGTTCCATTGATTCTAATAAGTTATGGGAACGGAAAAAAGAACTTACGCGCGAAATGTATTGGTGTGTACCGTTATTTGAACGATCTGACAGGCCAATCAAACAATTCCATCACAAGCTAAGTTCAGTGTATTGAAGCCTGTTACATAAATAAGTAGCAAAAAGGCAATGTTACCGTGGGTTCCATCGCAGGACACATTTGCTTTATTGCCATTTGCACATGAATGCATCTTCAATCCATCACGATTGCACGAAAATATGGAGCTTTCATTTCCAGCACACTGAACATTATTTAACCATACTGTTCCATTTCCTTGGCCATAGTCTGCTTTGTTGTTAGGTTGAGTCGACCCTGTGTAGCCCAGCGTTCGACAGACAACATCTGCATCATTTGCGTCCCACATTTGGTCACAGACGAATCCCCAGATGCTGTTGTAGTAAACCTGAACCAGCCCCTCTTTTGGTGAAGGTCCTCCGATTAACTTAACTAAAAGAAAAGCAAACAGCTCCCTTAGTCATATTTATTTAAAAATAGGTATTCATGGTACATCCTGCTTTATTAAAAACTAGCCTTGGTATATTTCAATTCCTGAGTTTTGATTGGTTTACAGGCCATGGTATATGAGCTCATATACCATGGACCACAAAAATTGTAGGTGTACGCGTCAGTGAGAACAGCTGGGGAGTTCAAATATTGCAATTCTTTGGGAGTTTTTAATAAAACGATTATTCTACTCGCGCTTGTTGGATGTGAGATAGTAAAAGCCAACTCGGCGCTACGCGTCTCGTTATCTATCTACCATCTGATCATATCCAACGCGCGCTTATGGATAAATTGTTAAGGTGATTTCTTAGTATTGCATTGCGCACTCCTACTACGCAGAATTTTACGCGTGATTAGCGCGCCCACATAAACATAATGCCGCTTTTTTTCTATACGGCTTGGCTCGCGAGAGAGATAAATTGCCGTTTTCTCGTTAACAAGCATGGTGACCTGTATTTTTTATTGCATAATTTTAGTGTGAAAATTGTCCTCTTTGAGTTAGACAAATCAAAAAAATTAATCGGAGGGAATAGCTGACTGCGTGCACAAAACCGTTACTCGAGGACGCAAATTATGACCATGAAAACGCAAGGAATGTTTTATTCGTTGCCGTTTGGAATTGTGATTTTTCCATAAGATATATATAACATTGTTCCGTATGATAGCGGCTTTCTACTTGTTGAGGTTTTTCTTAAGTATTACTTCAATAAGCTTTGCTTCCAGCTACCGCAAAATGTAATGGGGCCCGATGAAATAACGCGCGCGATTAGTACCAGAACAGGCATAAATGAGGTAAGAGTGGCCCATCATGCCCATCATGCTCTTGCGAGCATGGTGACCTATCTTTTTTATTGTAATTTTCGAAATAGTGCTTGGTAGGGAACATTCAGGGAAAGTTTAAAAAAAATCGATCGACAAGTTTTATTTCTGAAGAATCCACCTTAAGTATACCAAGAGTGTCAAGACACTTCACTATGCTGTGTTTGGATATTATTCTACTCAGGGTTTTGAAACGGCAAAAAATGAACAACATTTCTCTCCACGGCTCGGTCGATCAGCATATAAACATGAAAAAGAGTAAATAATGTAACTATTTATGGTTATTTCAGGATAATTAATTTGAGATGTTTTAGGCAAACTAAAACACTATAACTCGACGTTCTTCAGTTCATATTTTTTTATGTTTGAGCTACGAGACGCTTCTGTCGCTTCACAATTTTGATACTAGTTCAATACTATACAAAACGCCTTGTTTCTATGTGTATGTATGAAATTATTTGGCCGGCATGATTATACATCACAATAAGCTAAGGCATACATTTACATTCTACGAATGGTTTTGCAGTCTTGTACATGTGGTGGAAAGTTGTTGCAGCTTCGATCCTAACCAGGCATAATAGGACTGCGGTACATTACGCATATTTAACAAATAATTTCGTCTCACCTGGCACGGCGCATATTACGCTGACGTCTTCATCATGATCGCAGTGAACATTCCCCCATCCGTTATGCCTGCAGTCCGATATTGAATCTGGATTTCCAAAACAGTTCACACGACCCAACCAGATCTTCCCAGTTCCCTCTCCAAAAGCCGCATCTCGCGGTGCTGCTATTGCCTTTTCGTATCCAAGCTGACGGCAAACCACATCAGCCTCATCCAGGTCCCAAAAGGGATCGCAGACTGTTCCCCAGACTCCCTGGTAAAATACCTCAACACGACCTTCAAATGAGGTGCCTCCATTCACCAATCGCACTGCAAGAAATCAAGACAGTTAGGAAAGGGATTGCACAAAGTGATATTTGCAAGAGTATACGAGGACGACCCCGCTTATTACCAGCACTGACGCAATTAAAATTATTAGAAAAAGCTTTCAGAAAGTGTAAAGAACATTAAAAAAATCGGTTGCTAATGACTCTTTTCATTTGCGGGAGGATCCTTTGTATGCTTGTACACTCCATTTGAGCTTGTTCAGATAAACACATCAAGTTTTACATACCACAATTCTGTTTATAATATAACCGATAACTTGGCTCACCTTGCTGAGCAGCTGCATTCAGTACCAGAATACCTTAAAACAAAATATATTTATTATTTTGATAAATAGGCATGTAATTATAACAATGCAATAAGCAATATTTAAGAAATAGAAACATGTTCGGTGTTTCTATAGAAACACGAGTGGGTACTTGGGACAGAAATATATGCTGCGCGAACAAGCACGAGCCGCTTTTTCCGCAGCTTTTTCAAGTTCTCCCGAATTTTCACGAGACATTGCGTTCAATTAAAACACAGAAAACATGTTTCTATTTGTTTTACAAAACACCATGAGGAAAAAAAATAATTCACTCGTTTATTTTGATCATCAAAATGTAAATTCTCTTTGCTCTCGACATCATTACGTTAACAGATCGTGCAAGTTCGTTCTTTGTTTCCATCGAGTTATACCCGGGAGTTATTGAAGTACGGCATTTTGCGCGCACTTTCTTACAGAATGTTTTCCTTTAGATTTCTGCGCGAAAAACTATTAAAGGAAGTCACAAAAGTTTCCGGCACCCTTCATCCATGAGTATTTGGTAAGAAGTCACTACACTGAAAACACCCCTTTTGTCCAATGATACAAGAAGGTGAAACATTGTCAAAATAAATTATTTTTGTCATTGCGAATATTATAAATATTGCAAAGACAGCCAACAAAGATATCAATCAAATGAGAAACTACGTGGGACACCAACGCAAGAGGTCTGACTCTGGAAAACTACTTTCGAGCATGTGCAGGACGAGTTCAGAGAAGCAGAACTAATAGTGTCACTAGTGAGCCTTGATTTCAGGATCAAGAATTCCTGAAGTGAAAATTTCGGATCTTGGTTTAAGCTGTAACTATTGTAAAATGTTGTAAAAATAGAGGCGTTTCAAAGAATAGGCTGCATAGCCGTGCGACCAAAATTCAAAAGAATGAGCAAATGATCCATAGTCTGCAGGCGTTAGCGCTGCTGAAGACATTTTTGGCCTCTCGTTATATTTATTTGTAATAATGTTTTGGAAAATATGCCGCAGTTTTTCGTTTTTGTCTCCCTCTTAACGTGGCTCAAGGTTTGCTCAACAGTACATAAAGTAGAAATTGAAGGAATTAATAAGAGAAAAGAAAACAAATGAAGCACAATTCCAAGTGATGTAAGACACGGCTTGTTTTCTTTCCCGAAATTTCTTGCTAGATGGGTCAGGTTTTTCTTGCCATTTCAATTAGTAGTCATTTTAGTAGTCATTTTAAACCGTGTATTCATCGAGGCATGGATGTACATATGTGGTTGGGACAGAAATCGTGGGGTAAGGTACATTTCCTTGACCGTCTTTCAACTAAGTCTTGAGCAACTCTTACGACGCGTTTAAATAGTCTCGTGTGTTTATATTTACGTTGCACCTAATAGGCATCTCTTCAACTGCTTCTAGCTCGCTAGAAGCGTTTGCATGGAAATCTATGAAGCTGGGTTAGACCTCAACTGGAAGCCTATGATCACTCAGCGTTGAGTACAATAATGCCACCCAAGGCCGCGAAGTAATTTGACAATAAGTTATGACTCCAGCCATTTGTCCAATCTTTTTACAGCGATCAGTGAAAAGCACAATTTCTCACCGAAGAACCCAAAGAAGTGGACAACTCTCTGGTAAGAAACTGGGTACCACACCAAATGAATCACATCTATATGAGCATTTACTTGTATTTACACATAATTGAAGATTATTTTAAGAACTCAGGAAAATGATAGGAGGCTTTAGAACATTGTGCCATTGTGCCATAGAAAGCCATGTTGTCACTGTATTGTGATAGTAACAGACCGTCAGCACTGAGACAGTTTAGTCGAAAAGTGATATTCTGCATATCAGCGAACATCAAATGATTTTATCAACTTCCCGCGAACGTTATACCCTATCATATGATAACTGCAACAAAATAACTTGATAGTTCACAGTTTTGCTTGTCTAAAGAAAGAGAGAACGGCCGGGCTGGTTTAATAGCTTACATCGATGGAATGGAATTTAACAAAGGCTGTATCAGGAGTACCGAACGAGGAAATTCAGTCAAAAGTCTTGAAATGTCGTTGTACTGGATTCCCGTCTCGTTTAGGGTCTTTTAAGGTATATTTGGGTAAACTAACGTTTTGCTGATTATTAAGGCAGGAACGTACAGGCAGCAAAATCTCATTACTGGAATTTGCAAGCTGTTGTTACATTTTTGCTAGCTGTTGTTACATTTGAAATAATTCGTAGTTGGCGTTTTCCCGTACGCAAAACAACAATTTTACCTCTTCCAAAACAACAGGTGTTAAATTTCCCACATTACGACGGTTCGAGATAACCTTTCACTAAAGAAAATCTGAGGGGATAGAATACTTTCCGAGCAGCTGCAAAAACGCTGACTTATGGCAAGCTCAAAACATTTTGTAAATGATTTAATTCACAATACGAATGACTGGTGAATACGATGAAGCCGCAAAAGAGTTCCGCTGTCTCCGGAAAAGCACTGACGCACATGCATAGACGCACGAAGGTTCCGTGAAGCAAATTCGACCGGAACAAGAATTCTGATAATGGAAAAGTTGAATTTTCTAACATTGTATATTATCTTGCTGTAGACTGCTACTAATTGTCTACTTTATTTAGAAAGACGTTAATAGACGTCTTAATATAAAGGGAATGTGTTATTTTACCGAACGGGCGTTGTAGACACTCCGGACACGAGATATATCCGCCGGAAAATATACACAGTGCAAATGACCGAAAATGAGCATTATACTGGCATGATTTTCAGGAAATAGGGAAGTTTGCTTTATCAAAATACCTGGGAGATGAATCGACGAGCGAGAACAGCCACGATGCTTTTGCACGAAATAAGCTTATTCATAAGTAATTTGTCCATAAGCATGCATTAGCCATTGGCCGTAGAATTAACAATACAAAATCTACAGCAGTCACTTTCATAATTAAACATCCAGTGATATTATGATTCTACTTACCAACTGTCAAAGCAATAATCACCAAGAACGCCGTCATACTGAGAGCAGCGCTGTTAACATGAAAATAATGTGAATTCGAACACTACCAAAGATTATATCGTAAACATGATGTCAGCAGATATACTGTACTTGAAAAAGAAACAATTATTTGAAGTTTGATTGGATAACTTCTTAAATAATTCACGCAGTTTTACGTGTTATATTCATTAAATCGTGGTGTCCATAGAAACAGCCAATGTCATTTAATAAACGGAAGCTGTAACGCAGACATAGGTACTCAAAATATACATAATTATGAATTAAACACAAAGAAAGCTTGTTTAATTAGCTTGGTGCAGACTGTGTACATGTATTTGCAAATTATAACTCGAGCAAGCGTCAGAAAATACTGTCAAAAAACACCCTCGAGGCCCAAGCAGAGAACCAATATCATTTGTTTGGAAAACTACAAGGGACAAATAATTGTTAACGCATGCATAGAAGATCCGTAAAACTACTTTCGCAGGAACATGAATGAAGTTCAGTGAAGGATAACCAGTTTACTTCTTCTAAATAAAAACAATGCTTTTGAAGGAAATATTCCGAAAACAAAAGTTTAAGTTAAATTATTGGAAGACGTCATTGCCGTGCAAGGTTTGCTAAAACTTTGGGTGTTAAAATCAACCTCGGCGGCAGATGCACGAAAAGCAATAGTTTTATTTATATGGTTTAATATCCTCGCTCATATGCCCAAGCTTTGAAGTGCGTCCGACACTATACGTGCTATTGTCTGGGTCAAAACCTATCAAAAAAAGACTAGTGTATCAGTGGACCACTCGGAAACTGTAGTCGACAAAACAGAAATATCAACAATTTAAATCACCTGTGTATGGTTTATCTGCACCATAAACTACTTGAAGTGCTGGAAGTGAAGGACACTGAAAAACAGTTCTATTGTTACTGTGTGACTTATTGAGGCGAAAACCACAATTGTAATTGCTATGGTGTTGTTCAAGGGAAAAAGGATGATTTCCTTCAAAATGTCTTTCTTTTGATATAAATCTTTTATGAAGCAAGAACAATTTGAAAATTAAAAGTAATGTTATTCGACTTTTATCAAATGATTTTTCTTGTTAATAAATGCTTTAACGAGAAACTGATCATTAACATAGGCGTACGGGCCGAAGGGGCTGGGGGGCTGCAGCCCCCCCCCCCCCCCCCCCCCCCAAATTTTGGGCAACTCAGATTTTTTGGGCAGCAAAAGAAATTTGGGCAAAGCCAGTTTTAAAAGAAGTTTCCATGTTTTTGTTTTTTGAAGAGATAGATATTTTCTATTTTAACCTAAAGTCGGCGTGGTAAAGCCAGTTAAATTCACACGAGACATTGATTGCCCAGCACGTGATGAGTTTCTGGTCATTAATGTAGTACATATCCTTGCAGTGATACCTGCTACACCGTGTTCAGCAGAACGATCATTCAGTGCGTTGCGCAGATTGAAAACTTACCTGCGCAACACCATGGGGCAACAACGTGTCAGTAATGTTCATCGCACTTATTAACATTGAAAGGGCATATGGCAACTCTGTAGTCAGCAATGACATGGATCGTATCATTGATATCTTTGGCCGTCGAAATGGCCGAGACAGCTATTTGTTATAACGTGTTTTATGAGCTCACATGATAGATTCATTTGTAAGAATATTTTCACTTTGTAAGTAGGCCTATGTTAGAGCATCGTATATGACCCTCGTTTCTTTTCGACTTTTTCGTAAAAGTTTGGGCAACTTGCGAGAATTTTTTGGCAAATGGTTCACCGCCCCCCCTGGTAAAAAATTGCCCGTACGCCTATGATCATTAAAATGGAGTAAAATTATGCATGATATATGAACGATCTAGGGCACTTTTTTGATAAATCATACCTGCTGACTTCAAGATGAATTAGCTGAAATCAGAATAGCTTCTTTTAAAAATATCACAAAATTAATTTGATTTATAGCTATGAGCGATTATTTTGTTTGAAACTAATAGTCTTTCATTGTATTCGGCAAATGACCTTAATGGCTAGGTCGCGCAGTTTTAGGCAATTTCAGCACTGACCAAATGGTCATATGGGGATTAACCAAAATATCACAATAACAGTTTAAAACTATAGAAGAACTCAAACAAAACACAGGAAAGCCAAGAAGGGGTGTGGATGGACAAAAATGGAGAGGATTGAAACGGATTGCATTTGGGTAACCTTGAAAAACGTCGGCCCGATTTTTTTTTTTTTTTCAAGTTTATCTCAGTTTATGTCAAAACGTCATTTACACAGCTCGAAAATCATTCTCATTTGCTATGTGGCCGTGATTATTTTGCAAATGAAAAGACTCTTGCTTTGCCAATTGCTTGCTCTGGAACGCATAATTGACAAAATAACCTGAAATAGCGTGACCTATAATCTTTAACAAAAGCCGTTGCTACCCCCATCCCCCTTGCAACGTCGGAGCGCAAAGTGGCCGAACTCCTTGACCATTGCGTTTTAGTTTGTAAGAAAAAATAGCTGCGATCGGAGGCATTAATTTTTACATGCTACACAGCACTGAAAGGGAAGAGAGAGTAGGGGGCGTGGGGGGGGGGGGGGGGGGCGGTATTAAATATTGTGATGTTTCATTTGAAAAAAAAGCAAATGTGTCTAGAAGAGGCAAACTCATCGATGCGTGGTTCCGTTTAATTCTGCTATTTGGAAAGTCTGCAATAGGAACGGCGATTTCGCACTGGAATCGATGTTTTTTAATAGTGTTTGCTTTTAGGTGTGTGTTTTACTGAAATTTTTTTTTTCCGACGGAAAAGACACAAAATTCTTCTTTCGCGCTCCCTCGCAGAATAACAATGAATTATCTACAGGATTGCATTTGCAAAATAAGAAATAAGATTGACCCCTTTTACTTTTTTGCTTAATTACTTCTTGCTTAAGTGGCCTTTGAGGATCGCTACGTATATACTGTAGGAGATTGTAGTTTTTTTTCTTTTTGGAGGGACTTTTATATACTGCTTTCGATTTCAGGGGACACTTCCTAACTGAAGAGCCCTTTGATTCAAAGCACAAAATGTGTTTAAAAGCAATTATAACTAGAGGATCTGTTCAAGATACATTTATTATGGGACAAACATGCCTACTTCAACAATTCTATCTTTTATTACTTAGGTAACAGCATTACCTATTTTTTTTTTTTTTTTTGCATTCTTTTGGTCCCTTTTGTAAGCCAAACTTGCGATAAACATTGATTAAGCTCTATACTCTACCTTCCTTACCTATTAAACGGGACGCTGCAGTCAGTGACAGAAATTTTTTGGACGGACCATATATAACTTTGAAAAACCCGCAGAGATACCGGTATCTTAACAATTTCGCGTCTCTTTTGGAACTACATGTATATGGCTATCTACGTTTTGAAGATTTTATTACTAAAAAATGCAGCTTCTTTTCAAAATAGGGCGGTTATGCAATCAAACGCGATTTGCAGTAGTGTAGCAGCTCTCGTCAAGCTTGTAATTCTGCTGATTCTCTAGTGTAGCAGTTGCTATTGTGTTTGGGGAGTAGGAGCATTGTTCTGTTGTTTGTTCTATTTTTTTCAACCGTTTTTTTAATAGCACTCCTATTAGGCCCTAAATAACGTCACAGGTTGTTTTTGTACCCATCAATTAATGGTGTGGAAGTAACTAACCTCCCCTTTGACTAATTGCTGCAGTTAAACTTAGTTTAAAAATTTAAGCAGATGAAAGCTTATACGAGAGTTGCTGTCGTACAGACTGACGAACCTACTTAACTATTTAATATTTCTTGAAGGCAAATAATGTCTTCTTTATTACCTAGATATTACAATTTATTCCAGCGTTAAATCTAAAAAAAAATGATTACAAGCAAAGTAATGGGAGAGAAAATTAACAGGGAGCAGTTTTTACTGTTTTACGTCATAAAAATGAATACCCATCCACATTGGTATCTGCGTATCCCATTAGTATGGCGACAAAGTGAGAGTTTTAAGTGCTCACGATCTCTACTCCTTCCGTATTTGGCATGTATGTTTTGTTGTCATATGCGGGGTATTTCCTGACGCGTGTTTCCCCGCGTTCTCCTTCAGTTTCATCACCAGTAATTGCTGATGACTTGTTTTTCTTTTTCCACAGATATAAGCCACCAAGAATAGCAAGGAACAACAGTACAACTACGCATGACAAGCTAATGACCGCCGGAACCAGGTTTGCGCTTGATCCATTCTTACCTGGGAAAAAAGGTAAAAGGCATGTAAAAACAATTCAAACATACAAATAAGAAACCGTCCTGAATAATTACCTGGGGGGTGGGCGGGGGGGGGGGGGGCTTGGGAAACCAGATTGGGGGGGGGGGGGCATAGGGGAAATCACAACTAGAGAGATTGGATAGGATAGGATAGGATAGGATAACTTTATTTATACATGGAGGTAAAATTTAATACACACGGGGGGCATTACTTTTTCCACTCTTTTTCACAAACTGGAAAAGTGGTAGAAAAGTTTTTACAGTTGCTTACACTGGAATTAAACTGGGAAAATGTCTACTCCAGGTGTTTTGATCTCTGAACTAGCAGATTAGTTAATAATTTTCCCATCTGCCCTGCAGTAAAAAAGGAACGTCTCTGTTATATATTAAAACAGTGCTACTTTATTGGCACCAGGTTTTAATGAAACAGGAACCCTTAAACATTGTAAAAGTTGCACTATGATGTTGTTCAATGAAAAGGAAAGATGCTAAGTAAGGATTTAGAGTTAATATGGTATTATAATTAAATAGAATGGAAAACCCAAATAGCAATAAATTGAACTATGTAACTTAGATAAACAATTTGATTATTTAGCAAAGTAAGCTTATGAATAAGCCAAAATAAGCTCAATCAGACAGGAACTCCTAGTCACATTTTCAGCTCTGTTCCCAGTACAACGTGGACGAGACTGCGTGTAAAAGTTGTGTAGAGCACCAAGAGCTCTTAGACGTGAAGGCTTAAAAATGAGTAAGAGAAAGGAACACTCTTTCTAACATTTCTTGGAAAAATGAAAAATATGTGGAAGCGCTTACAAACAACCAGCTGAAAAATGTATTTGAAACAACACAGTCTCGAGAAAAGCGGTAGTAAGGCTGATTTAACTAAATGAGTTCTCAGCCACGCACGTGGAAATGCTGCCAAATATGTTCTGGAAGAGTAAGAAGTTTTAAGTAACTCGTGTGAGGATGACACAACTTCAGAAACAGAGTCAAGTGATTCCGATGTAGAGAACACGGAAGTTGTAGAGTTATTTGAAGTACTTTTTGTGCCAGAGGAATACATCCAAAACGTAAATTAGCTTTGGGGGAACCAATGGTGGGGAGGAAGCAGGGGAGGGGGATTGACCTTAATATTTCAGTAGGCGAGGGGGTGGGGGCATAATTAATTTTTGCTTAGTGACAGGGGTGCGACTTAATTTTGAGCCGCATTTTTATTTTATTGCTTAAGCTTTTTGACTACAAAGTTACATAAGAATACTAACACTATCTTTAATTATATTATTGACAAATTAATTGATTATCAACTAACTACAATACGATTAGCTTACACTTCTTACAAAACAATGACTTACACAGATAAGGATACAATTAAACGTTACTTTCCATTTATTTTATGACAGACTTAAAAAGTAACTAGCAGTTTACAGGTGTATCGTGAAAAATTGTGTAATTTAAAATATACCTGTCAGGCCCATAGGAATGAATTTTGAGGTTAATTTTGAGGTTAAAAGTTAGCACCGATTGTGAAGTACCTTATTGTTACTTATTTTCGCGGGACTTAATTTTCGCGATTTTCAAAAAATCGCGAAAAAAGACCCGCGAAAAAAGGTTTTCGCGAAAATTAATCACGCAAAATTTAATACCCTACTAAATAGTTCTTTAAACAACGTTAACGTCAGTTTACTTAAGTTTCGGTGTTCGAGCTCTCTTCTTCTGAATCAATATCATCTTTCTGCAGTTCTTGTAAGATGTCCTTGGTGTAGTCGTCAAACTAGCTCTGCTTTGTTGGAAATGAACATGTCGAACTGTTTTCAGTTTCGTTTTGTTTACATATGGTTCTGTTTAGTGTCATTGGAAACTATTGCTATGGAAACTGACGAACTTTGGCCTCGAAAAAAAAATTGCAAAGGCTAAGAGCTGCTAAGGGTAGATTGAATCTACCCATGGCTTATTATTAACTAAAATAAAAGAACGTATTTCGCAAGATTAGAACTATCTACGTGTTGGCGGTAACACCTTTTCGAACTTATCAAAAATATTTTCCAGACACTTTCTAGCAGTTTATAATATTCACGGCTTCCCTAGAGAGAAAGAAAAAGAGAAACAGATATTAATTGGAGCACAAGATTGATTTTGGTGACTATAACTAGGTCTAACTAGCTAAGAAAAACCACAAACATCGAAGCGTGAGATTAATATTCTACAGCAGTTCAGCAGACAGCTCATAAAACGACTAACGTTAAAAACATAAGTGCAAGGTTAATATTCTGCTCACAGATAACAACAGTTCAATAAAGAACTGATTACCCAGGAAAGACAGAATAATTTAGCGCGGGGTTAATATTCTACTCTCAGATAACAACAGTTCAATAAAGAACTGACTACCCACAGATAACAACAGTTCAATCCAACAGCTAAAGTGTATAACTTCTAAATTTTGTAATATAACTTACCAATGTGGTTTTCGTCTTGCTTCGATCCAGAACATGGCGCAACCTTGTATTTCCCGCCAGAAATAATTAATTCGCGGTGACAATGATCGAAAGACGAAAATGCCGAAACTCTTATATTCATAAGACGAAACGCTTGCATATTCCTGGGTGTCGCTTTTTCACTAGATTTTGGGTTTTCGTATCAGGCGGTTGCACAGGTCTTAAAGCCTGAGTGGTACTCCACTTTTGTTGCGTTATATCTAGTAACTTCGTTGATCTATTTATCTTAGGGGACCGCATTAAACACTCCGGCTTACAGTTCGAGCTGCGCACCCACACGTTTGTACGAGTCGTGAATTTAAATAGGAATTGAGTTCCTTACTGGCCAAACACAAGGAGGATCACTAAGCAAGATTAGAACATTGGCTTTGCTTTTGAATGGTCTCTGTCGTTGGCCCGATGAAAGCAAGTAATGGTTAATTTAATTACTGCAACTGTTTTAAGGTTCACTCACATAAATATGAAATCAGAATTGATCGGTTTAATTCGATCGTTAGACCAACTTATATGTGACAATCATAAACGATAAAGACGGGAACACAAACGTAAAGGAATAAAACAAAACCTTGAGTGAATGATACTAACCACTGTCTCCTTTGGATTCGTCTTTCAAAGTGATCTCGTATTCCATACGCCCAGCACTGTTAATAGCCGTGCATATGTGTACCCCATAATCCTCCTCAGCACGAGGAGTGACCACTAGGACGTTGTCAATTATGGTGACGTCATTGCCAGTCAGTGGCTTACCATTTTTTGTCCAAGTGTATCGAACAGACTCATCACTTGACATGTAACAGAACAGGCTGCATGTGGTATCCTTCTTGCAAAGTACTGTTGGTGTCGAGATATTGCGGGGAATTTGAGGTGCTCCTGGCAATCATGGTAACAAAAAAACGGTGAAGCAATTGCACAGGGAGATATAAAATTGTTCGAAATAATATCAGGAAAATTGTATTGTGTGACTGGGAAAGCTGGGTGCCATGTTCATTAAAATCACTCCCAAATTTTATAAAGTAATGCATGAAAATGGGAAGCAATATGATTGAAAAATAAATTAATAAATAGTTTCCAAAAGAAACTAACATGTAAATAAATAACTATTAAATGATAAACAAATATCGTATGTCTGAAACTTGCACCTCTCATTTCCTAAAAATAAATTAAAGTTGTCTGTTTCCCGGGATTTTTCCGAGGTTAAAATTAGCTTTAAATGGACATTTCGAGCAGTTTCACTGGTCTTCTTCAGGCTTGTTAAAATGTCAATATTTCGGATCGTTGTTCTGAATAAATAAACAAACAAATAAAGGAACGAAGGAACAAAGGAGCGAACGAACGAACGAACGAACGAACGAACGAACGAACGAACGAACGAACGAACGAACGAACGAACGAACGAACGAACGAACGAACGAACGAACGAACGAACGAACGAGCGAGCGAGCGACCGACCGACCGACCGACCGACCGACCGACCGACCGGACGGACGGACGGACGGACGGACGGACGGACGGACGGACGGACGGACGGACGGACGGACGGACGGACGGACGGACGGACGGACGCACGAACGAAAGAACGAACGAACGAACGAACGAACGAACGAACGAACGAACGAACGAACGAACGAACGAACGAACGGACGGACGGACGGACGGACGGACGGACGGACGGACGGACTACTTAAATTCTGATTGAAAATGTTAGGTATGGTCCAATTAATTTCTTGAGAGAGTACTGTATTTTCTCAATTAAACGCCGGACCCCGATTAAACGCCGGCCTCGTATAAACGCCGGGTGAAAACGGTTGTTTTTAAAATAAAAGCCGGGGGCGTTTAATCGAGGCCCCGGCGTTTATTTGCGTTCGAACCAACAACTTGCTTTTCTCATATTAAATATTACTACTGCGACATACTAGTACGCTATGGTATTTTGATAATCTTAAAAACGTTTATGCGCAACTTAAAACTTTGTACTCATACTTGCTCCTATCTTTTAATATTCTTTGCGTTTTCTCTGCCGCATCTCCTGATTTGCAACATTCATGTGCTGTATATAACGCTGTTATTTTTGGTAATAATAATCCCCAAAGACTCAGGGACAGTTTGCCAGGGCGGTATGAAGAGAAAACTCGTTCTGCGTTGAGAAACTGCCCTTGGTGTGGGAGGATGGGTGATAATAAATTTATCTGAAAAAAAATGAAGTTGCACTTCATAAATAAACGCCGGGCCCCGATTTAACGCCGGCTTCAAATAAACGCCGGGTCCACAACGCCAATTTTGAAATAAACGCCGGGGGCGTTTAATTGAGAAAATACGGTACATCATATTACCTTGTGGCCTGCAAACAACTCCGACATCTTCCCTATGATGATCGCATCTACTATATCCCCAACTGCCGTGTCTACATTGTGCTAGGGAACTTTCATTTCCCCTGCAATCGACATTACTTAACCAGATGATTCCTTTCCCTTGTCCAAAGGAAGAGCAAATTGGTGCAGCGAGTGCATCCTTAAATCCAAGCTGACGACAGACTACATCGGCGCTCTGTAGGTTCCACACATTTTTTTGGCACATAGTTCCCCACATACTACGGTGCAGCAACTCAACTCGACCAAGAAACGGGAGACTGGTACCGACTAAACGAACTGTCAGGATAGAAAGTCGAATTATTGCTTAGCGGAGGCTTATGGAGGCAAAGCCGTACAAGCTTGGATAACCTTAGTACGTTTGAAATAAGTAAGTTTCTCGATTCATTAGCTTACATCGCTGAGACATACTTTCGTTAGGGGAAAAAAAACCATGTCGTTGCTCAGCTAACCAATGAACCTATTTGGAAATAGACTGTATTTCGTTTATTCTGTTTTTCTTGTTGCTGTTGTTTTCCCTTTCTCTCGTTATCTATATATAGCATTGTATCCTCCCATTGTGCAATCGAGCGCCTATATAAAATGTATACAATAGTTAACTTTAAAACATTTTATAAACAGAAAAAAACAAATTCTAAAGGGCTTCTTCTCCAAAAATTAAAAACTTATGAACTTTGGCCAAAGTGTAGCAAGTGAAATTATTTTCGTATTTTCACTTGTCACCATACATTTTTTAGCGTGCGCGAGCATGGAAATTTAAAAAAAATGAAAATTTGTAAGTTTCTAACCTTCTTGTCCGACGCACACTGCTTTTGCTTCTTTTCCATTTGCACAGGCCTGCTTCTTCAAACCATCATGTGCACAAGAAAATATCGACTTTTCGTTTCCAGCACATTGTACGTTATTCAGCCAATAGACTCCATTTCCACTGCCATAATCTGTACCGCTTTTGGAATCAGTTGACGAACCAGTATAACCCAGCATTCGACAAAACACGTCTGCATCTTTTTTGTCCCAGTTGTGATCACAGACATATCTCCAGGTGTTGCTGTAGTAAACTTGAACGAGTCCTTCTTTAACAGATTGGCCTCCAGTTAAACGAACTATGGGAAAATTAAAACACAACAAGACAGTTTATTCGTGGCCTAGCTAGATGACTATGTTCCACAAACAAATAGTTCTTAAAACATATTTATTATATGGACGAGAGTGTTTTTACTGGGAACTAAACCACTCGTGGATTCCATACGCCACTCCATCCGGGACCCGAGTGGCGTATTTTCCGTATGACACGCCTACGAGTGTCATATCGCTCATTGACGTCACGATTCGCGCCATTTCTACTTTGTTGAATGAACTTGGTTTCTTGTGTCGTTCAGGTTTGTTGTGAGCAAGTATCGAGAAGCAGGTTTAATTTGTTTAATTAAGCGACGAAAAAGAATGAGTTTTCCATAAAACTCAAGGACGAGAACATGGTAATGGAAACCTTGACGATTTGAAGGCTTTTCAATAGGGAGAATTCTTCGCAAGGAATTTCACAAAGTGCAAGATGTTGTAAAGAAGAAAACAAAAGCAGTTGAAAACTATCGGCCGTCAAGACATTGACGCATCGGATTCAAGTCAAAGTCAGTGATGTTTTCAATTCTTACGTGTTACGATATTTAGTTGACAAATATTTCATGTATTTTGTTTGATTGGAATCTAGTTAGTGTTTTATATCCTGGACACGGGTGCTTAGTATTTTCTGTGAAGACGAACGGTGATTTGTAAACCTTGCTCGATTTTTCGAAAACAATGAAATAAAAATCGGCAATTTCAATTACATCTGGTCTCCATATAATAAAAAGAACATTACACGTTGGCTCAAAGATATGAATTTTATGTTCTCGTGGCAAAAACGACATCTCAAGACATTGACGCATCGGATTCAAGTCAAAGTCAGTGATGTTTTCAATTCTTACGTGTTACGATATTTAGTTGACAAATATTTCATGTATTTTGTTTGATTGGAATCTAGTTAGTGTTTTATATCCTGGACACGGGTGCTTAGTATTTTCTGTGAAGACGAACGGTGATTTGTAAACCTTGCTCGATTTTTCGAAAACAATGAAATAAAAATCGGCAATTTCAATTACATCTGGTCTCCATATAATAAAAAGAACATTACACGGTGGCTCAAAGATATGAATTTTATGTTCTCGTGGCAAAAACGACATCTCACTCGTTCGCTACGCTCACTCGTGAGATATCGTTTCTGCCATTCGGACATAAAATTCATATCTTCTCACCACCGTGTAATATCCTCTATATATGAATAAAACCTTTTTAGGTCCATGTTCAAATAAGGGATTTCAGATCAAGAGAAAAGCATTTGTACTTATTTAAACTTGAAGTTATAACCCATTTACCTTGGTTCTTAGGTCCATAACGGATCCTTTATATCCGACCAGTAAAAAAAATACATATATACAGATATAAAGGCAATGAATCCATCAGCTAAAGCATGCCAACCGGTACGGAGTCGCGATTGCTTTAGCTCCTTAGTTAGTCACAGAAACACCATTGTTTATAGAATTATTAAAGAATACAAAAGAAAACTACTTATTTTCTTCTTTCATCTGTCTACAGATGTTTTTGTTTTATGCTGTGAGTGATTTATTGTACTTGATGCATTCAATTTGTACTTTTATGTGCCTTTAAAGTTACAGTGATTAGAACCGCAGGCGCTCTAATTTAACGAAATCATTCATTTATATCTGTACCTGGCTTGGAGCATATTGCACTGGCCACGTAATTAATCGAACATCCAAATTCTGCCCCTCCACTGTGCGGACACTTCGAAAGAGAATCCTCGCTTCCTGAACACTGCACTTCAGCTATCCAGACTACGCCCGTTCCTTTCCCAAATTGAGTATCGCGTGGCGCTGATATGGCATCCGGGTAACCCAGCTGATGGCAAACTACGGTGCGTCATCGAGGTCCCATTTGTCATCACACACTGCTCCCCAGAGCCCACCATACAACACCTCAACACGGCCAGCGGATGCTGATAATCCTCCATTCACCAATCGTGCTGAAAAATCGTATATCTAATTTATATTTGTTGTAAAGAGTCTTAGCTAGTCTTGAATGTGCCACGAATGTATAAAAAAGTCTGTTGAGCGCAATGGAACCCTTGACGAGAGAAATTCATAAAATAAGAAGCCTTAGCTTGTTTAAGGATAGTGCAATTGCAGTAGTCGGGGGCCGTGACACTGACATTTTTTTTTTCCGATATTACTTTCTATTGCCGTCATCAGTTGAGCCATAAAGCTGCTACACGTGATTAAAAAAAAGCGCACCACGTAAAAAACGCAGGCTGAAAAAAGTTACGTGTGGATTCCATGCACCTTCTTTTCGTTGACGATGCTAATAATAAACTATATAATAAACAATAAATCCATTCTGCACAGTTTCCCAGATAATTGCCTTAATTCAAAAACTACCCTATAGGTGTTTGTTCATGGTCGGATTCCTAACCACCCTCGGAGACCCAGGAACAGTAAGTGGGGGCGAGGGAAAGTCGAAACTGCGGGGAAAGAAATCGGCTAAGAAAAGTTGGAGCGAAAGCAAGAAGCCCCTGGGGAGTCAACCAGGCCAGTTCAAAACAGCTCTCTGAATGCTGCCTCCTGATTGGGCAGAAAAAATCCTTTGTATTACGACATAAGCAAAGGAGGGTGAAGATGCCTGTAAAAATAATCTTTACTGACATCTCTATAAAAATAATTCAAACCAGCTTAGCGAAAATGGATAGGTACGTACTGTGAAAATAAAAAAAAAACAACAACTGAAGAATCGGTCAGTTATTATATGTACTGCGCGCCTTGTTTTCTCTAAAATTCGAAAAACGTATGAATGAATAAAAGCACCCATAAATTCCATTCCGTTCAAGGACAAAACAGTGACAAGCGAGTTTTACTTGTGGTAGAGAGACTGATTGTTGTTTTTCATATTTTTCCAATGTCCTTCAGTGACACAGAGCACCAGTATCACGATGATGATTATGCCAACCAGGAATGCTTTGTTCCACTAGCAAATCCGAATATGCTTAAAAGAGGGGTTAATCATGTAATAAATAAAAAAATTCAATCTAAGCCAAGTCAAACAAAACAATCCTCACACAGTCTTTAAACAAGAAATGGGAAAACATCCATGCCATATTTTGACAAAATAGCTATGTTACATGAACCTCCCTTGATGATTTTTCTAATGCTCTGTCCGCCAGTCCATTTTATTAGTTTTCCGCGTTGAATTATTTACTGATGCCTTTGAATATGTTATTAACGATGCCAACGTCGTTGGTTACCCTTGCATGACCTCAGACATCAGAGCATGTAGCGACTGAACACTGTCAATGTACCCCCCTAGTCCATGTGTAAATTCCTCAAATTCTCATAAAATCTAAAATCTTAAGGCTGGTTTTCACTAGCGCATAAGCATAAGCATAAGAAATTAAGAAGCAAGTGAGAACACCAGGACATAAGCATAAGAGCATACGCAGGCGCAGTAATAACAAAACTCCTTGATACCAGCTTTCCTCAACTACAATCAAGATGGCGGATCATAACCCTTATGCTTATGCTTATTTCACTCGCGTTCGCACTACGACATAAACATAACATAGGCACAAGAAGAACGAACAATGTCCGTTATTCTTGTGCTTATGTTGTGCTTATGTCGTGGGTGTTCTCACTTGCTTATGCGAGTGTTTGTGCTTATGCTTATGCTTGTGCTTATGCGCCGGTGAAAACCAGCCTTAACTATCAGATAAACGTAAATTTGGCGACTTCGCTACATTTTGACGCAAAAGGTGAGTGAATGTTCAAACTTTTTCATCGTTACAAATAGCCGAATATGATTTGGAGCTAATGAAACTGATACATTGAGCCTACTTTTTCTTTGGTTGTTGCGCTTTTAGGTGAAAATTGTAAGCACTGGAGCGTTCCAAGCCTCGAAGTTCGCCTGGAGTCAATATTTTGATGTCGAAATTATACCGGGGTTTCTGTTCCAACGATTTTGCGGAAACTTGAATGTTATTATGAGCTAACTGCAGAAGTTTAAACGAAATCTTCGCGCTCAGTTATATGTAAATAGTAATGCAATTCGGCATACTTGTTTGCCCCGTGCACCAAAAGAATCAGTACATGCAGCACGTGCGCGAAAGTTCCAGTTGGCCGAAGAAAAATAGAAAAAGCTTAAATCGAAGCGTACAGGCTACTGTGCCGTCGACACTTATAACCCGAAATAAAAAATTCAGAAAATTAAAACCTTAAAGATCACATTAATCGCCGATATCAATTATTTTTCCTGTTTTTATTTATTTTTTTCTTCGGTCAACTGGGACTTTCTCGCACCGCCTGCATTTTTTTTTTGAATTGGTGCACGGGACAGACAAGTCCCAATTCATCGCACAGGTAAACAAGCCACTATTTATCTTCTATAATATTTGAAATTCATAGCTTCTGTCGTTGAATGGTTTCGATTTCTGTTCGCCGAATGGGCAGAATAATACAAAGGATTTTTTCTGCCCAATCTGGAGGCAGCATTCAGAGAGTTGTTTGAAACTGGTCTGGTAAGACTCTTTCCCCAGGGGCTCCTCGACTTCGCTCCAACTTTTCTTCGTCGATTTTTTTTTCCCGCAGTTTCGACTTTCCCTCGCCCTACTAACTGCCCCTGGCTTTTCGAGGATGATTCCTAACTAGTTGCTCTGCATTCCCTTTGCCTGTCAATTACATTTTTTTATGTAAAACGGTAAGAAATAATACCCTCAGGTCCAGTGCATGACACATTTGCTTCATTGCCGTTTGTACAAGTGTGATTTCTCAGTCCATCGTGGACGCACGAAAACAGCGAGCTTTCACTACCTTTACACTGCATTTTGTTCAACCATATAGTGCCATTTCCTTTCCCATACTCTACACTGCTCTTAGGGCCAGTTGATCCAATATAGCCCATCATTCGACAGACCACATCTGCATCCTTCTTGTCCCACAGTTGGTCACAGACAGTCCCCCAAGTGTTGTTGTAGTAGACTTGGATCAATCCTTGGTTTCGTGAAGGTCCTCCCACTAACCTAACTTAAAGAAAAAGCAAGCATACAATTAAATTAAGGTAACAATATGATAATTAGCAATACTTGGATGAGGCTAAGTATGATATGAAAAATTATGCAGATCTCGATCTGCATAATTCTTCATATCATACGAACGAGAGCTCGTTTCCAAGAGCTCTAAAAACACAAAATGCATTACAATGGCTACTCTCTTCGGCGTAGAATTATCGCTAACAGTGGCCAATTCCTCCGCTGTCGCTGGTTTTTGGATGTTTCTCTCCTGAAGATAAGCTTTAAAAACCAATCGACTTCCCTTCGAAGCTTTTTTGATGTTTTTGTTATCTTTATCATCTAATATTTTGGCCCCTCTTTCGTTGCAATGTTAAAATTAAATGACCATTTTCTCGCCTTCGGCTGAGCTCTGTACAAAGCAGTTGTTGCGTGGCGTCAATCGTCCAATAATTTTTCTATTATTGGACGATTGACGTCAATCGTCCAATAATTATTACGTCATTCGTCGAATAATAGAAGCGCCTTCCAAGTTTGGTAGGTGCCAGCCGGTTAGCTGGAATTAGCCGGGGATTGAAAGCCAATCAGAAACGAAGAATGAATAAATGAATGAATAATAATCCATGTTATAGTAAAAAAACGTCTTCGTCGGGGCAAAGTGTTCCATCTTGCCGGAGCAAGATTATTTCCTTTTTGACCTACCTGTTAGGCGATAAGCGGGTCAAACATGTAAATGTAGCTCTTCAATTGACGTACGAACATTCTTCGAAATGGATCATTTTTTGAAATTAAAAATAATAATAATAAAAAAATAACAGTACTTGTCACAATTTTGCTAAGACCATAACACACTTTCTTTTACAACCCACCCTTGTTAAAGTAAGGGCGTATTTATTAGCAACATACGACTATAGCCGTCGCATTTGCTCGTTGCAATTTTTTATTGTTTTTTTTTTAGTTCGAACGCAATAAAAAAATTCCAACGGGCAAATGCGACGGCTATTCGCGTATGTTGCTAATACATACGCCCCTAAGGCCTGGTTTAAACGTCGCATTTTACATGCGTCGCATCGAATTGCCAAAATAGAATAGCCGTTCTTTGCGGAAGAACAGCGTGAAATGACCAGATTTTGCGTATTGTGGACAACTTGAACCACGACGGATAATTTTGGGTTTTTATATTTACTTTGAAATTGAACGCTCAGCGATTAAATGCGACGCAAGTGAATGCGACGTCTACTGACAAAATGCCGAACTTTTTAATTCGAGTCGACTCGAATTAGTATTGTATTCGACGCATGTAAAATGCGACGTTTAAACCAGGCCTAAGTTAGCGAGGGCATGAATAAAACAACTATTTTATTCGCGGTAGATGATTACAACCAACTCGACGCAAGGTACACCTCGTGCACATGCGTTCACAAAATAATTGTTAAGGTGTCTCTCTACAGTTTTTTCTGGACCATACCAAACATTTTCATTTGGCCGCTTAGCAAACTTCCCGGACTCGGATCGATGTGAAATTTACACCAGATATTGGAATTAGATTGAAGTTTGATATGATATATTTTTTAGGAAAATCTATATTTCCATGGCAACGACAAACAGAAAAACAAGATATCAGTTAAACTGGAATTCTACGTGAATACGATTTGATGTAAAAAAAACTAACACCAGAATCTGAAACTATGGCGTACTGCAAATCAAATATACAAGAATAAAATCTGTATGTTTGATTTCGGATAAATCGAAATCATATTTCAAACCATGCTTTTTGCATTATAATGATAAACGGACCGAGACGCAGACACTGCTTTGATGAAATTACTTCGAAATAACACCAAAATGTGTATTTAACTTATCTTTCGACGCCGTGAAAGTTTAGTTGATTTTCGTTATCGCGATCCCGAGAATTGAATTTTTTCATACGGTCACACTTTAAAACTTTCGCAACACATGCTTGATAATGCAAAGAATTTAATTCCAAAGTTTTATTAGATAGATAGATAGATAGATAGATAGATAGATAGATAGATAGATAGATAGATAGATAGATAGATAGATAGATAGATAGATAGATAGATAGATAGATAGATAGATAGATAGATAGATAGATAGATAGATAGATAGATAGATAGATAGATAGATAGATAGATAGATAGATAGATAGATAGATAGATAGATAGATAGATAGATAGATAGATAGATAGATAGATAGATAGATAGATAGATAGATAGATAGATAGTTAAAGCTAAAAAAGCTAAAAGCTAAAGCTAAAAAAGCTAAAAGCTTGTGGGGTCGTGTATTTAAATTCTTTGCATTATCAAGCATGTGTTGTGAAAGTTTAAAAAAAATCGTTGGAGCGGTTTTGTAGATTTTCGGAAAAGCGCTAAAAGTAGAAAATTTACCAAGAATTACATTCGTAGTGACCGTATGAAAAAAATCCAATTCTCGGGATCGCGATAACGAAAATCAACTTAACTTTCACGGCGACGAAACATAAGTTAAATACACATTTTGGTGTTATTTCGAAATAATTTAATCAAAGCAGTGTCTTCAAATCGGTCCGTTTGTCATTATAATGCAAAAAGCATGGTTTGAAATATAATTTCGATTTATTCGAAATCAAACATACGGATTTTTTTATTCTTGTGTATTTGATACGTAGTACACCAAAGTTTCAGATACTGGTGTTAGTTTTTCCACGTCAAATCTTATTCGCGTAGAATTCAAGTTTAATTGATATCTAGTTTTTCTGTTTATCGTTACCATGGAAATATCGATTTTCCTAAAAAATATATCATATCAAACTTCATTCCAATTCCAATATCTGGTGTAAATTTCACATCGATTCAGGTCCGGGAAGTTTGCTAAACGGCCAAATGAAAATGTTTGGTATGGTCCAGAAAAAACTGTAGAGAGACACCTTAAATAGACCACGACACTATTATTATCACACAAGTATCTTCATACTTGGTGAGCTGCATATTACACTGGCGCCGTCATTGTAACCGCATCTTTTTGTTTGACCCCATCCACTATGTTGACAGTCCGATATTGAATCCTCATCTCCCTGACATTGGACGAGGCTCAACCGAATTTTCCCAGTTCCTTGTCCAAACAAAGCTCTCTGCGGTGCTGCTAATGCCTTTTCGTATCCAAGTTGACTGCAAACCACCTTAGCGTCATCTAGGTCCCAATCGATGCCGCAGACTCTACCCCAGACTCCTTGGTAAAACACTTCAACACGGCCTTCAAATGGGGAGCTTCCATTTGCTAGTCGCACTACAAGACAAAGAACTATGCCTTGAGAACGCTGGTAAATGTCATGCGTTAGGCCGTTTTAAAAGAATTTAAAACGATTGTTTTACAACATGCTGCTTATAGCTGCTTTGTTGTATAAATGTTAGATAAACATTTTATTGCTGCATCATATACTAACTGAAAAAAAAAACAGTTATATGACAAGAAAGTTGAAGTTCAAATAGATTATAATACATGAAATATAAGTTACTTATGTTGCTTCTATGTATATTTCAAAATGTTTTTCAAAAACATTTTGAAAGTCGGCCGAGCGGACACAATTTGTCTACTTTGATCATTACATGTGAAGCCAATAATTTGAGCTTCCCTTTACAAGTGAGTGACGTGAGTGAGTGACTATTCGCTCGTTGAATGGCTAATTTCGCATTTCCAGTTACACTGGAGTAAGTGATCATTTGCATTCAAACCCCAACATCACTCTTGGATGTACCCTTGCTCCCAGAAAAAAATACCTTCAATACTCTCTACCTCTGTAATACGGACACCACAACAATACGGGAATTCAGCTGTACCCCTTTGGTGTCCGTATATAAAGAAGCTTTACACTGACTTGGCTTTCCCATGCCAATACGTACGTATGCGGGGGTCTCGAAATGGCACTTTACTCGAGAAGCTAAGCCATTTAACTGTAGGAAGCAATGCCACGCCCAAGAAATATTCCTATATATAGTAAATAGAAATCACCCGTCCAAAGAAAAATTACCTTAATTAAATTTTTAGCCCTACAATAATTTATCATAAAATAGAACTGCCATCTCTAAATCTTATAAACCCCGATCCTCCGCGTTGAATTTTATCCTCGCTTATCTTCCCTCTCTCTTCCTCTCTTCGTCTTCGTCTTCTTGCTAAATGGAATTTATTTGGCAATCAAGCACAGCCACTACATGTTTGCTACGCATATCCACTAGTAAAAAACGTCTGAAGTATATTCATTACCATTTTGAGCTATTGTCTTGTTTGACATGGTCTGTTGATTGACAAATTCCCTGGGATTAGAAACCGATTTTATAGCAACCTTTGTGTTCAACTTGAACACCAGTGAGCGATTGTAACATTTGTCAGGTCCTTTGTCCTGTCTAACTACGTTATAAATATATATAATGCTCACCTTGTACAGCCGTAACATGACGCAGCAGAATACCTTAAGGCAAAGTAAGATGTCCATTAGATTCGCTTCTATTTTTAGTGTGCTGTTTTGTTCTTTCCCTTGTTTTGTTTTCTTTCTCGGTTGTGTTCTTTTTCGACACTTTTGCGCTAAGAATCAAACTTCTTCTTATGGACACCTCCCTATTAAGGAGAGTTCACCTTGTCCGAAAGCGACCGAAATTCATGCATTTTAGCTCTTTAAAAAGTTAAGCTAAAGGTAAAGTCAAGGTCAAAAAGAGAGGCCGAAACCGCCGGAGCTTGTCCCTTTTTTTCCGTATTTCCGTATTTCTACCCCCCCCCCCCCCCCCCCCCCACCTCCCTGGATGGAATGCTAGTCCATCGTAGCTCGCTACCAATTACAATTTGATGAAAAATCCATTAAAAACTCGTGCTTCGTTTTTCATCAGGGGTTCCAAACACCTCGAAACAATGTTGAAAAACTCGGACTCGTTTTTGATCTATTACATGAAAGTATGTTTTTAGACATGACACCATGTATGTTCTCAATGCCCCCATGATTATCAACGAATCACGGGTCATGAAAATTATGATATGGTATAAGAGAATAAACCAGTAAGACATTACCTCTCTGGAACCTCTATTTTCATTCGCCCGCTGTAAACACTACCTCTATTGTTATTCAGGGCTAGGGGCATTGTTTTGACCTGTTATGTATTGTGTTCGGAACCAATGAAGTAACTCGTTCCGAGAGGTAGTGAGCGACCCGAATAAACAGGTGAGTTACATCTTGACCTAGAGTAATAGTATCTCACAGGCTTAATAAAATCACTCGTAAAAAACAAATAATCTTTTAATCCACACTAAGCCATCAGCCGCGATATTTATTTATTTATTTATTTATTTATTTATTTATTTATTTATTTATTTATTTATTACGGGCTCAAGAAGAACCCGCAACCCTACTTTGCACGCCAAAATTGTTCTGCCAAAATCGATCGATAAATCCTCGTAAATCAATCGGAATCCATTTCGACACGGACAGACGTTGGCCAGTATACTCTATTTTCAAAGCCAAATTTTCGCATCATTGGAGTGTTAACGTACATTTAAAAGATTGAGAATGGCAAGAAACAGTTTTAAAGAATACTCAATTCTTGTATGAAGTCAAATGAAGTGCAGTTAGCGATAAAAACTTGTTTCGACGAACTTCATTTGACATTCGATGCGAACCGACAGCGGAACTAAAGAAGACAACAAACATCTACCATGTTCTTTTCAGGTGAATACTTGACAAATATTGCAAATATCGGACTTCTTACTTGAATTGTTTCAAAACATTACCTAGAAAGCATATGGTGTCGTTGTTACAAAATGAACGCAGGCTACAGCCTACAGGCAAGCGTTGGTTTTAATAACAAAATGAATGCAATGCAGGAATAAATTATATTGAGCAAAATAATAAATGGGAAGCACTTATTAGCCTTTTTTGGAAGAAAAAGAAAAAAAAAAAGATCGTGCGAGTGCTCGCCCGTGTGTTGAACTCTCGCCCTCCCTGCTTTCCAACTCAGTATACCAACGCACTGAGCAAACTTAACACATAGGTCCGCAAAGCGTACATGTGTCTAGAGCGTTATGCATTATTGTATTGCGAAGTCGGGGCAGTTCTATTGAAAATCCCTCGACTCAAAAGCATTCTAGCCCGCACTTCCTAACCGTTGGTTACTTCTAGTTTATTTACTTGTCCACTGACTCAAAGCTCGTCACGTGGGCTTGTGAGAGAACCTGGGTACAAGGTTGTGTCGTATGAAGAAAAGCTCGACTCCGCCATTTTGTTTGTACTAATGTAACCCGACTCGGCCTGCGTGTTTTTTCACGAGTTAGTTCTTCTAGACCCAGCTTGTGTTATAGGTGCAGGTTGTACAAGATCTTTAACGATCTAAAAAGACAGCAACTCCTTGAATCTTCGGTAAGGTTTCGCGCTTAAAACACTCGTTTGCTGTTATTATGTTAGCGATTGGACTCTAAGCCAATCGTTAGTTTGTTATGTTGAAGAACATTTGAAAACTGGGATTATTTCAACTTTTTTGCTGTGATTATGTTAGCAATTGAACTCTTACTCTAAGCTTATCATTAGTTTGTCTTGTTGAGAAACACTGAAGAACATAATTTTTGGAAACTCAGATTACTTCAACTTTGGTGCTGTTATTATACGTTATTATGTTGCCGATTGAACTCCAAGTCAATCATTAGTTTGTTTTGTTGACGAACACCGAGGAACACAATTTTTGGAAACTTGGCCACTTCTGCTTTGTTATTATGTTAGCGATTAAACTCTAAACCAATCATTTTTTGTTGTTGTCATTCACTGATAGTCTGGCTGAATACTCTCGCAACGACGGTGAGACAAAATTTAATTCCCTGCCCAGAATAACTTACTGGCGTCTATAATGTCCTTTCATACGGAAAGAAAAAATTGAAGGTGCTTCCTTCATCAAAATTTAGACCTTGCAAACCTGCAATTTCATTCGCCGTTCCTCACAGATATGTTTTCTTCCTCAGACCAACGGTCCTTTTTGTCTGTTTGCTTCTCTTAGCATGGAACTAAGGAATGGTCGGCTCTTGAAACGAGAATGTACACAGTAGGCAAAGACAAGCTGATTTGATATGCCTTAGAAAAGCTCAGACAATAAAATTTATATTTTTAAACAAAACAAAACACTTGTTATCCTATGTCCTCTTCAGCATAGGTAATAATGCATCAATCAACATTTGAACCAAGTGACATGTTGTTTTATCTCCTTTGCCTTAGTTTAACTGGTCGGCAAGTAGTAAATTTCAACAAATTGAGTAATAACACATAATTTACTCTAACATTTTCACTTACTTTCGAGGCTGACGTTTTTGCTGGTAACCATTTGTGCAATTGTCAATAGAGGCAATGTACGAGAACTTTAATATGTAAAAGTGTTCGCCTCCCTCTGGAGAGATATTGTCACTCCATAGTTTCCCTCTGAGCGAAATATCCAGACACTTACTTATTACAATGTACAATGTATGTTGTCGTCAATTTCATCCAAATGTTACAATCGACTCGTATCTCTCTTCAGTTATACTTCAATTAAATACTACAAGTAGACTTGTAAGCCACGCATGTACGCATTGCGGACCTTTTTTTCTGTGTACCAGCGTCAGTACCGGTCAGCGGTACTTAGTTTCCAATAGCCAATTGAGCGGCACATCAAGCGATTTCAACTTAAGGTCGCGGAGGACACCTAGTCATGAATAAATCCATAACTAACGACAAAATTTTGCTTGTCCTACATCTTTTAAAACGCTTATCTCGGCTGTTTGGGGTGCGATTAAGCTGAAATTTTCCAGAGACAAAAGAATGATGGACGTTTACGAATGTTGTCTTTGATTTGGTAGATTGCGCTTTACGGCGACGCTAGAGCGCCATTAGTTCCAAATTGAAAAAGCCACGATTTTGTGTCCAAGTTTGCGGATCGAATAGAAAACAGCACTCTGTGATTTTATCAAAAATAGATCAGTCAAAACCTCTAGTGTGTCATGATAGAATTGGCCTTTTTTAATTTAAACTTTGCCAGCGAGTAAAAGCCTTTTAAATGCGCAAATTTGAATTTAACGCCTTCTAACTTTTTTAAAAGAGCTATTTTAGAATTCCGCCTCTGTCATGACACACTACAGTATTCCTAGTTTACCTCTTTGCAGTGCCAGCTCATGAAGTTCTTTGTCTGCGCTGAATTCCTGGACACATAATTGTCGGAAAAGTCCAAACTTTGAACGTCAGTTCCGATTAAAACACGAGTGCCAAGGGAGGTTATTATGAAAACAAAATTCCACGCTTTATTATTGAGATCAGAAAAGAACTATGCGAAACAGAATGCTCTCGGTTTAACAAGAAAAAACACAACCAAAAATTTACTGTAAAATAAACTGATTTCATGAACAAGACAAAATCTTTTACAGCAGATTTTGAAATGCAAACTAATGTATTGTGTCTACGACTTTAATCTTTTCAGCTGTTCTGTTGACTGGGGCCACAGGGTCCGTTTCACTCGTTAACACAAATCACGCGCCATATTTTATTCAGTCATGAATATTCCATACACATGTCGATGTCAGTCGTTGTGCTTCGGGCATATGCTTTGTATAAATGCATAATGATGGCCTAAGGTGTCCTCCGCGACCTTAAACTCTTCGGATGTTTGTTTTTGAGTATGTATTCAGCAGCATTGTAATAGCGTTATTAAAAGGAGTTCCAAAGCATTGATGGTTGTCCCGGAAGACTTTCGTAAAAATAGTGCCATGGAATTCTTATAATATTGCTGTCGACTCTGTGGCGGCAACATAAACAGCAAATTAATTAAATAAGAAATATTTTATCGCTTGTTCCTTATCCACGCTAGGTTTTATTTATTTGTTTATTTATTTATTGTACTGATGGATATTTCACTGAAAAAGAAAAGAACCCAAGGAAACTTCCCAAATATTGCTGGAGACTCCGTTGCGCCCAATGAAACTACAAATTTATTTGGGCGTCTTGCTCTTTTCACTTTATATTCAGAATTAACTCTCGAACAAGTAGAGTTCTATGCTTACATCATCATACATTTCTTAAGTAATCGGTATATGTATAAAGTTCAAACGGTTTTGCTGTTAAAATCAAATCAATTGCGATCAATAGCGGCAACAGAATAAGGACATGCCATTCCGTGGCAACTTGATAGTTTTTTTTTTTCAGTTGAATGAAACTTAACATTGCGAACGAAACAAAATCTTAGTTGAAAAAGGTCTAACGTAGATAAATGCACATACAAATTGTTCTCTTTTTGCTGCAAGCAAATGTTACGAGATATTTTTTTTTAACTTTAGCTATGTCCGGTAACTTGACACTCTTGTTTTGCACGCCCGAGTAGTTTCAATAAGAACACACTTACCGTTGTTCCTGCGATAATAGACAAACAAGCTAAGAAGCTAATTTAGCGACCCTTTCTGACATTTCGGATATTATTTCTAAGTATTTATCCACCAGCATTGTCATATTGTGTCGTAATAGGCACTCCTTAAAAAAGGAATTTCAAAACATTAATACTTGCCGGAGATTTTCTAGAGATTTGTAGTAAAGAAACTCTTCAAATATTGGTTAGGTTAGGTTACTGCAAATTAATAAAATTAGACTTTGAGGCGTCACAGTGGTTCTTTCGCTATGTGGTGCGGCGAGTGACGTATGTATATCACACTAATCAGGTTGGGGTTTGCATCAAAGAGCTAATCAAGTTACCATTACAAAACGGTTGATATCTGCAGTAATTTGGAGTTGTATCTGATTGTTGCAGTATTCAACATTTTTCACGTGATCAATTTAGCTTATAGATTGTAAACACTCTTGTTTTTTTATCATTTCAATTTAACGAGAAGTAAAATGCAAACAGTGGCAACAAACATAACACATGAACTACGCATGGTTTGAAAAAAAATCTAAAATTTGACGTTTCGCATGCTACAGCTGTAGCATGCGAAACGTCGAGTAAATTTTAGATTATTTTTTCAAACCATGCGTAGTTCATGTGTTATGTTTGTTGCCGCTGTTTGCATTTTATTTCTCGTTAAACAAACTCATTAACTGAGAATTAACACTCATAAGCATGCGCTAAATCTCTTTCACTACCTGAAATCCACTATCCAACGTAACAGTGTAACAACGTTTCTCTTTGCCACCAACCCCCAAAAATAACTCTTGCACGCATTGCGTGCCTATGTCTAGTTTTGTCGGCAAACAGGCCAAACTTCCACTCGTCCAAATCTTCAGCGGGACTTCGAATCACGCAACAAGTGATGTTTATTCGCCAATTAAAATAATATATAGATTTAGGCAGGCCTAAAAGCGGAGCTCCCATTTATCTTTTTTTTTTTTTGCTCGAGTAAATTACAGTGTTACCAAATAGGAAACCACACTATATTTCTAAGCTTATACGGTGGCCCATATAGGTACAAAAAACCTCATGATTTTAATTGTTGGCGAAAGCGACGTCAATATATTTCGTGATTGACCCGTCTGAATTTTCCTGCCTTTAGTGACAGGTTCTAAAATTGCACTTTATTGGGTTCCTCACGTACGCACGTAGGCGCAAAACAAATCTTACTAAAACTTTTTACAACGTTTACTGTACACTAATTCATAATACACCTCTAGGACCTCTATGAGTTATTCAATGTAAAAAGAACCTTGACCTTGTTTTGATTACTACAAAACTGTTAGGGCAAGAAAATCAACTCAAGGCAAAAACAAAGTACGTACAGAAAAACAAAGTGAACTCGCTGCTAAACTAAATGAACTCACGCCACGGCAAACTGAGAAAATCACGGCGGCAAAACAAACACTGCAAATTGATGGTGCCCGTTATGTAAGTCATTTTAAAGCAGTGTTTGTGTAAGAATTGTAGCACTTTGTGATTTGCAAAGTGGTGCACGCTAACTTAGAATAAGCTTACAATGATGTTTTGACTGTTTTGAACCGTCTTCTTTTCGTTGCGGTTTGGTTGCATGATTTACTAATTCTGTTTTCAATATCGTACCCGTTTTGCCGTTGCTAAATGAATTTTGTAGAGAACTGAATGAATTTTCTTCATTTCTGGTAAGTAAATATGCTGTAGGTTAAGTCTGAACCCACTCAGCCTAACACAGGTATCTCGTAACGAAACCGGCAAATTCAACACACTCACTAACAAGCAGTGATATTATAAAGAGAAACAAAACAAATGCAAGCGAGCCGAAATCGCGATTTTGATCCGTGACGCTAAATAATTTGTTTTCAAAATCCAATAATGAACATCACAGTTAACTCCAATAACTAAAACTGAAAATAATTAGTCTAAACAAAATATTTACTAAACAAATGTGTAAAATGTACAAACATGAACAGGCTTGATAAATATTTACGTGAAGATCTGAAAACCGACACAACTTCAAATTCATTCATAAATGAAGTATAATTCTCTCAATTAATATAAAATTAGGCTTATGCTTAGTGCATACATTTACGTTTAATACCTCATTATTGAAGAAGGCTTATAAATTCTGCAGGGATAAGCTTTCAAACCAGCCCAATAATATCGGAGACGAACACGGCAAATTCGTTGCAAGCTTAGTCCAACGCAGCCGACATATACATTATATGAATTATCACCAAACATCAATTTCTCTCTTTCCATCGGTGTAGCCTTTAACAGTCTTTTATCCTTTACTTCAGTGAACTTGATCGGCTCTAAATTCACTTTTGTTTGAGCTCAATTCAGTGATATTCAGCCTTGCTCAGCCGTAGTTCGAAACCTGCACATCGCGCTCTTTTTGACTTGTTATCCAGACTTGTTATCCGTTAAGAGGTTGTCCTAAATCATTTGGCATAAGTTTCCATGATGTAGATGAATAAATAAAGCGACAAATATTCACGAAAATCGATGTTTGCCAGCAGCTTTCTTCGCGTCTTTCATTCAGCTTTAAAGGTGAACAGCGTACCAAAGATTTGCCGCCTTTTCGTACAATTGCTTCGTTTAAGTTGAAATGAAATGTCCAGATCATTCATTTAACATTTAACTAATTATTCATTTAACATTTAACTAATTATTTCTAAAATAGATTTAGCCAAGCCTAAAAGCAGAGCTTGTTGGTTATTTACCTTGCCCTTTATTTAAATCTGAATTTACGCGATGATAAAATTATCAGGCTAAGTAAAAAACTGAGTACTTGAGCCCGCGATCAACTGGAAAACCATTACCTGGTCAGCGGTCAACTTCCAAAAAAGACGTCACCTCGATTAGCTCTAAACCTGAGCCCTCGATATGGTCATGTGATACTGGTCAGCGGATACCTTGTTTTGACAGCTGTCAATTGACCATGACATGGAAGTTCAATATCAAAGATTTAACAGTAACCAAGGCGGTAATTGTCCTGTGACTCCCCTCCCCCTCCTCCAGAGTCTGTACGGACGGACGGACGCTCGTACGGTCACGTGATTACCAAATTTTCTTGGCGTCATGGTTTACCAAAATTTCTTACCCATGGTGCTCCGCTGGCGCGCTTTGCGCGCTGGAGCTCCGCTATTAACCTACTGAGAAAAGTTTACGAATATTCTTCTCTTTATTCATTATTCAATATATCGCCTGTTCCTGTTATTGAAGCTTTTGAAACGAAGCGAGTGTTGATTATACAAAAATAGGTTATTAGCGTGGGGGGCGAACAAGAACCTGCAAGAACTTGCACATTGCCTCATTCCTTGCAATGTGGTCGATGTTGCAACTTTTCTTTTGCAACGTATTGAATAAGGTCGTGCTTCTTTTGAATTTTTTTTTCGGCAGGAGCTACGCCATTGATCTAAGTGTAATTTTCCGAGTAGCCTGCGTGCAGACGTCTCCTTTTTCCTTTGCAGGAAATCGGAGACATCTGCACGCAGGCTACTTTCCGAGCAGTTTAGACAGGTAAAGTGAATTCTGTTGCTATTTTAGTAAAACGTGTTCAGAGATCTGAAAACAAATATTTGCTGACATTAGCAAGAAGTTGCAAGGATTACGTCGTTGATAGGGAAATAATCGGACGTATACGTCCGATTATTTCCCTATCAACGACGTAATCCTTGCAATGTCAGCATAGCAGTGAACAACGCGAAGCTTGAATTACGTGACTCGCGTGACTTCCTTGCTTCGGCCTTCACTCGCACCACAAAACCAATTACATTTAATCGTGACTTTTGCATGTCTCAAGCGAAGTTCCAGATTAACACCATTACGTCTTCATAAATTTCACAAGGGCTGTGAGCGATGGTGCAACTTAAGTTCGTGTTGATCAAGTGATGTGGTGTCTGCAGTAATCACTGAATCGTCAAGGACTGCTTTGGAATGTGCACCGCGTTGCGAATGTAGTGCTAACAAAACCAATTAACGTTTTAGCGAGCGAAAACAGTAAAATTTTAAAAGCGCGAATATAAGATCTAAAAGATCTAGCTTTTTTCTCATGTATTCAGTGTGTTGAAATCGCACACGCATAAAGCTGGGGGCACGAATAGATCGTGTTACGCCAAAACATTTCCGTTCCGTTGTGGGTCATTAATTTCCGCATATTGCTTACAAGAAACGAAGTGAATTCATTCTAAATAAAATTATTTAACTAAACTAAAATGGTCCAAAACAAAATAACGTCGTTTATAGCGATCACAGCTTTGCACATAACAAACTGCCGATAAACAAATTTTCATGCACACAAAAGAGAGGCGAATTTTGTTTTAAGTAACTGTTCCTGCAAAAGCAAAAGCGCTAGAATCAAAAGTTTTTACGCCAGGAACCCAACTCTGTTACAAAACCATTTACCAATAAACAGACTGGCGTTAAAGTCGCGCGTGTTCATCCGCATCCATCTCTCTCATTATTCATGCTTTTGGTATCATCGCGTAAATTCAGAATTAAATAAAGGCCATTAAAAACTGAACTAGATGGGGGGCTCTGCTTTCAGGCTTGGCTAAATCTATATATTATCAGCAGCAAACATATGCTGTATATTTCGGTTAATTTAAGCACGACATGCGGGTAAGCAAAAGCTTTCATTCAGTTTCTTGTATTATTGTATATTGTGATTAGACACACTTTTTACGCGTCCTCATCCATTGCTCACTTCGGAACTTCAAAAATATTACCCGCAAATACCACGGTAACCTATACACTTGTGCGGCCTGAAATTACAGTAACATATCCGCAGGGCAGACGTACGCAGTGGTCACTTTCGAAAGGAGTAATACAGGAAGGAAATGGATCACCAAAAGTCACATTTCAAAGAACAACCAGTCCGTGTCAAAACATGGAACCTCACCGGCTGTTAGTAATATGAATATATTTCTCCGTACTTACCTACTATTGAGATAATGATTGTTGAAAACTTCATCGCCAACTTATTCTTCATGAACCTTTGAACGTGCATCTCCAAACGCGCCGTGCACAGCGTTTCTTTGTTTATGCATTTACCTTCCTGTATCCATCAAGTATAATATTTATAGGGGCAGAGTCCAGAGTCCACAGATTATCCTCAATGGAAAACCAATGAAACAGTCAGACCACTTTAAGTACTTAGGAATTTACCTCGATCATTGTCTGACCTGGAGCAAACATGTAACCTATATACAATCTAGCGTTTACCCTAAACTAAAACTGCTGAACAGAATTTCATCTTTTCTTTGTCGCGATATTTTGCTCAGAATCTACAAGCAGACTGTGCTACCTTTATTAGACTATGGTTGTGTTGTATGGGGCGAATGCAGCAAAGAGAACGCCCAACGTTTAGAGCGCCTGCAAAACCAAGCAATGCGAATAATATTGCATGCTGACCGTAAGACATGTACTCAGGAGATGCGCGCTAATTTCCAGCTATTATCACTTCACAGTAGACGCCTTTTCATCAAGCTACAATATGTTTACAAGATAATTAACAACATTAACTGCCCTAAGCAGTTGACAGGTTACTTAATGAAACGATCACAGAGACATTGTCGATCCTTTAGAGATCCAACATTATTAGATCTACCACAAGTTAAGACCAAATGTGGACAGACCTCGTTTAAGTTTTCGGCTGCGAGTGCCTGGAATAAACTGCCAAGAGAGATTCGCGAGCTCACAACACTTGCACAATTTAAAGGCAAAACATTCACTTACCTAATAAACATGGATAGTGCAAATCACACTTGTACAATGTAATTTTAAATTTTTTGTATATAATTTATACTTTTTAGATTTGTAATTTGTAAATTCTATTCCTGTAATTCTTTATTGACTTTTTTTCATGCTTTTTATACTGGTCACCGATTAATACCAGTCAATCTATATCTTGATCGACTGACCGGTTTTTTATTTTTCTGTTTTTTTTTTTTACCAGGATAATTAACAATTATTCTTTGAAATCGAGGTGAATAGTGGCAGAATATTTACCGAGCCGCGTAGCGGCGAGGTAAATATTCTGCCGCTATTCACCGAGATTGAAAAGAATAATTGTTTTAGTATATATACGTGGATTTATGAAAATGGGGTCAAAGAAAAGTCTTCCCGGTCTCTTTGGCAATGTACCTTTGGGGCTTAAGTAGGCTTAAAAGAGGGCCGAGAAACGAAAAAAAAAATGTTAAACAGCGCGAAAGGGTAAATAAATGAGTAGAAAGCCAACAAACTTTTCAATTGTATTTTTTACTGGCGTACATTTTTAGGAAAAAGTAATCATGGCCATGTTTTAAAACACTGTTTCAAAGGCTACAACTTCGCTTAAAAAAATCCTAAGAGGGAGATGCTAGTACAGTTTTCAAGCGAATTTAAAAATGCGGTCCGCTCTGGTCACGTGACCGATGACGTCATAACAGTAAAAGCGATAAAAATGTACTTAACATATAAATATCTACCAACATGTAATTTGTTGTTTCCTCACATTTAATGCAACGCCAGACACTTGTACCCAGACTCCCACTTTTTGAAAATCGTACATAAAATCGTACATAGAATAGGTAATCACAAATTATTAATCGAAACTGGCAGATATATGATCAAATCCCAAGGGATAATAGACTCTGCCATTCGTGTGGATCAAACCAAATTGAAGATGAATTTCATTTACTTTTCCATTGTACTAAATACTGTACTTTTAGAGATGAATTTTACAAAAAAATAGAGAATCAAATACCAAATATAACACAATTACCTCGTATGCAAGCCATTATCATTTAAATACTCAACTGATGAAGTTCATCTTGAGATGCTTATCTTTAAGAAATAATCTTTTATCGAATGAAAGTGATGGAACACACACGTAATTGTTTTTCTCCTATTACATAATTATTATTGTTATAATTTCATTTTACGCTTTTGCAATACTGTATGTACTTATAGTCATGCAAATAAAGCTTGTTGTTGTTGTTGTTGTTGTTGTTGTACATAGCTCCCTTAATATTTATATTTTGTTCGGTACCCGGGCAGTCTGAAATGCCTCACACCAATGTGCTTCAAACTGCAATGACTTCCTTTTCAGTAACAAAATATCTTCGTCACAGTGAGCAAAAACGAACTTGAGACCAATGTCACGTGACTAATGACGTCATTGCCCTACGTCTTATACAAGAAGTGGTTATTGTTAGGAGTTATTTCTATACGAAGTTGTACTTCTGCTGGCTTCAAACTGACCAAGTTATTTGGCATTGACGATTTTTCAGCTGCAAAGGATTTTGGGAAGGTTTTTATTATAATTATATATTGTTTTTATAATTAACAATTATTCGCCGAAGGCGAAGTGATTATTGTTGAATAATCCCCGAGACGAAGTCGAGGGGATTATTCAACAATAATCACTGAGCCTGAGGCAAATAATTGTTTTAGTATAATTTTCACAGGTGAATATCAAAAACTGAAAACTAATAATAGAAAACACGAAAACAACAAACACAAGTGCTCGCTTGCATACGTGTAAACCAGTTTAATTCTTCGATTGAAATCGTAATTTTCACTCAGGTTTTAGCAATAAAACGGAACAAAACAAACACTACGAAAAAGATAGATACATCTGGTACCTTTGTTTAATCGTTGGCGACTTCTGAACAATTGTGTGAATCCTCTCGAAATTACTAGCTCCAGTGAGAAGAGAACTAAATAATGTTTTGCCAGTCGATCTGACTGAGTACACGGCCGCGTGCAATCTCCAAAACCATCATGTTTACGATCAATTCGAATGCCTTGAAAACCATCTCTTGAAAATATTTCCGGTCCAAAAGCCTTGGTAGTTAATTTGAAAAATTCCCAATATTTTAAATATCCAGGACTTGGAGTGATTTCTTTTAAATGAGAGAAATTTTCATTCAGCAAATACCGCCATGTTCACCACAGGTAGCCCAAGCTCGATATATGAGTAGCTTTCATGTTGACCTTTGCATTGTTACGTAATTCGAGCAATTTGCATATTTATAAGGGTTTGTATGGGGAAAGAAATAAAGCCGAAAAGAACGAAAAATTAACCGTTGAATTACAATAAAAACTGCTCACCTGAACTCTTGCGTTACTTTTTTTGTGTGCTGTGTGGTTTCTTAACCGATTTGGTGCGATTTAGTGCAGTTTTAGTTCCAATGGTTGCTCTCTCTATATATCCTTTCCCAAGGTTGGGTACTCCAACGAAGCAGTCGAGCCGATCCGCTGACGGAAAACGGCCGTAAATTCGCTCCAACAGCTCCAGCCGTCTCCAAACTCCGGGTAGATCACGGACGATAGATACTTTTTCCATTCCTTTCCTTTGTTTCCGTTGAATTTTCACACAAACCGAATAAAACATCGCCAATCGCTAAAAACTTTCCCTCTTGAAGCCATCGGCAGAGGCTTGATTCAAACTCCGCGTTACCCAAACGGCCAACAGATAGCTTAGCGACCCGGCCTAAGACTCGAATTACTTCCACTCCGGGTGGGTGAGAGTCCTTTGCTCCCATTGAGCATTGAGCAAAGGACTCTCACCCACCCGGAGTGGAAGTAATTCGAGTCTTAGGCCGGGTCGCTAAGCTATCTGTTGGCCGTTTGGGTAACGCGGAGTTTGAATCAAGCCTCTGCCGATGGCTTCAAGAGGGAAAGTTTTTAGCGATTGGCGATGTTTTATTCGGTTTGTGTGAAAATTCAACGGAAACAAAGGAAAGGAATGGAAAAAGTATCTATCTTCCGTGATCTACCCGGAGTTTGGAGACGGCTGGAGCTGTTGGAGCGAATTTACGGCCGTTTTCCGTCAGCGGATCGGCTCGACTGCTTCGTTGGAGTACCCAACCTTGGGAAAGGATATATAGAGAGAGCAACCATTGGAACTAAAACTGCACTAAATCGCACCAAATCGGTTAAAAAACCACACAGCACACAAAAGAAGTAACGCAAGAGTTCAGGTGAGCAGTTTTTATTGTAATTCAACGGTTAATTTTTCGTTCTTTTCGGCTTTATTTCTTTCCCCATACAAACCCTTATAAATATGCAAATTGCTCGAATTACGTAACAATGCAAAGGTCAACATGAAAGCTACTCATATATCGAGCTTGGGCTACCTGTGTATTCACTGGCCTGGATGGCAAACGTGGCATGGCTTAGTAGCCAAGCCTTGAGATGCTATATTCACCGCCTAGCGCGGTGAATATAGCGTCATAGTGCGAGCTTCTCGACCAATCAGAATTGAATTCACCTGTGGAAATTATACTAATTATTATTATTACAGGGTCCACGGTCAGCGGATGGTCGCCGTTCTAAACTCTGGGGACAACCTAGTTCCGAGGCCCTCACTTCTTTTCCTCCCATGTCGTCGAGGAGAGAAACACTGGATGAGGCTTATCACGTGGCACCCAAAATATAGGTGCGTTTCAATTTCTGTATTAAGGGAGGGGTAGCAGAGTGCTTTAATTGTCGCTGTGACAAATGTTGTTTATTTCAAATCCTCGGGCAAGCAAAGTAAAACTTCCCGGTTTATTGGAGTTCGAAGTCCTATTTGCTGGTCGATGCCGGAAGAATGCTACATTATATTTGGTATCTCCAAAGAATAGAATACTTTTGTTCAAGAAATTCTGCAGACGAATGGAGCACAAACGTTTTAGTGGTTAGTGCATGCAAAACGTCACGTACCGAATCGGACTGAAACCAGTGGATCAGTCTTTAAATCTGCGAATTCGGAGGTAATTTATTTTCTTCTTTTATGCGCTATTTTGGATGTTCACTAAACAATATTACTGTCACTCGGCCGATAAGTCGATAATTCTGACTTGATTTAAGCTTACAGCAATACGGAATAATTTACAGTGTTGTTTACATTACTTATATTCCATCTGCATCAGATTTATGTGAATTTAGACACATGTAACGCGATTTGTTCCCATACATGTAGACAAGAATTGTATTTTACAAAATAGTAAATAAAAAAATTATTCAGCGAACGATGTGTGTAAGGCTCAGGCAACTCGAAACAGCGACAGACACATTTCTGTTTCTTAGTAAAATCAAATCAGAGTGATCTATTTTAATACGCCGGATAAACATATGTTTCGTTTAACCTCTGTGAAGCTTAGAATGAAACTGGAGACTTTCAAAACATTATTGGAATTTATTACGCTTGTGTAAGTTGTTAGTTAGCGAGCGCAGTTTCTTTCAGTTAATATCGACAAAATAATTCGCTGACGCCCTGCCCCGATGGAAACATAATCTCTCCTCGATGACACTTAGTTTGTATGCAAAATTTCACATAAAGAATAGACTGGATAGCACTAAATATTCTATTAGAAACAACGTACATTTTTCTTCAGAGAACAAGAACGTAAATAGCTTAAAATTTGTGCTTATTACCATTTATGTAAGAACCTATTTAGGCTAACTAACTTGAGATGTTCAACTTGCTTGCATCCACTTAAATAAAATGCAGAAAACTACATTTTGAGACCCCCATGGTCCGTTTAACCATTAGAGCTATCTTGAAAGTCGTATTTTACGTCTAGAAGAGGCAAACTCATCGATGTATGGTTCCGTTTAATTTTGCCATTTGGAAAGTCTGCAACAGGAACGGCGACTATCAGTATTTCTACTGCGCACTGGATTCGATGCTAGTCCATCACAGTCCATGATCGAAACATGTTTATTCTGATCATAATTGAAACAACCTCAAGAGGTAGTTTCGATCATGATCAGACGAAACGCGTTCAAAATGGCGGACATGCGGAGAGGCCGCGAGTGCCCATAAGATCCAAAATTTGGCCTATTATTAGATCAAATGTTTTGTTGAATTATGGGACATTTTAGTGATACAACGGCAGTTATTGACGCCGAGTTGAAAGCAGAATATTTGGGAAAACATCGCCACGAAAATTAACCGCAGCGGCTGCAAGCGCAATACAAAACCAAAATTTACAAAAAAATTCTTCTAGCTTGTACCGATGATAGTGCAAATGCTGTCTGCTTGCCAAACGCTGGAAAGTTCTTCTCCTTTGACGGGCTTGAATTGCTGGTTTTCACTGCCACGCCAGAAAAAAGGTATATCCAAAACTATTGAGTGAAAAAAACTCAAGAATATTATAGGTTGTGGAAAATAACCAGATATTCTGTTTGTCCAAGTCTCGGGTTTGTACGGAATTGCGTATTCGAGTTATCCGTCAAAATGTTCCACACAAATTTACAGAGCTCTGTATGGAAACACCATGTTGGTGCCCATGCAGTTGGGCACCAACATGGCGGCCGGAAATCAATGAAAACATCTGGAATTCACTTCTGCTATAAAAGGCAGTTATATCACTCTCATGAACAAGTAAGCATTCACATAAACACTTCTCACAAAACCTCAACTGTTCAGATTGTTAAAAATCGTAGGATAAGGCATTATTTTAAAGCATACGTGACAGCCTTCTGGCGGCCATCTTGATGTCAAGTGGCGTGAAATTCCGAAATTAAAAATGGTCTATCGTAAAGACGGCGGTTGCTATCGAGCTAAAAACCTTCAACAAGATATATATTAAGGATGTCTAATAGCCAGTGAAGGATAAAAACTCAGGGGTCTTGCGATTCTGGATTCTAGAATTTTGATGACGTCACGTGAAAACCAAGAAAATTGACACTAACCTAAGTAGTGAATGCAAATGTTTTTATTTTGTACAATATTTATGCGAGTACCGTAAAACCACATAAATTACACAACCAGGCATGAAACGTGTATGATATCTGATGTGAACAATGCATTAACAAACATGTTCAGATGAAACACGTTTCGTTGAAACATGTTTACTCTAAACATGTTTCGGGTTTAATGTGAACACAGCTTTAGTTTGAAGACTAGTTTGATTGGTAAAATATTTTTTCTAGTATTGTTGATATTCTAGATATAAGTTTGATGTAAGCATTTAAGACGGAATCCGCCAGGACTTCGAGTAGTTGTTGGACAAAATTATGTACCAAAATTATTTACACCTTATTGCAAGCTTTTGTGTTACTGCTTCAAATATCTTATCAAAAGAAATCTTTTCTAACAACACCAAACATCGAAAACCAATCTCGAAGTTCCGCTGAATTCCACTAAATTGCTTAAAAGACGCGAGCTTTTGCCTACAGCTTGTGAACATTAAATTTCATTTTCTCAGGCTCTGATAAGAAATTGTTGTACCAAAATTATTTACACCTTATTGCAAACTTTTGTGTTACTGCCTCAAATATCTTATCAAAAGAAATCTTTTCTAACAACACCAAACACCGAAAACAAATTTTGAAATTTCACTGAATTCCACTGAATCGCTTAAAGACGACTTTACAAAATGGCTGCAAGTGAGAATTTCCCTATAGCTTGTGAACTTTGAAATTCATTTTCTAAGACTCTGATAAGAAATTGTTGTTGGTGTTATCAATGATAATTACTTACATCTTTACCTTTTATTTAGGGTAGAAAATAACGCAATAGGATTTAAATTATTCTGGTACTCGATTTTTGTCCAACGTAAATAAATATTACTCGACTTCCTGGTGGATTCCGTCTTAAAACCACTTTAGACCGCCTAACTCGAAACGCAATTTGTTAGTGCGGGTGACGTGATTTTATCCTTTTTAACAGTGTTTGTTTCTAGGTGTGTGTTTTTCGACAGAAAAAGGCACAAAATTCTTCTTTCGCGCTCCCTCGCAGAATGACAATGAATTATCTACATATAGCTGGGGGATTGCATTTGCAAAATAAGAAATAAGATTGACCCCTTTTATTTTTTTGCTTAATTACTTCTTGCTTAAGTAGCCTTTGAGGATCGCTACGTATATACTGTAGGAGATTGTAGTATTTTTTTCTTTTTTTGAGGGGCATTTATATACTGCTTTCTATTTCAGGGGACACTTCCTAACTGAAGAGCCTTTGATTCAAAGCACAAAATGTTTTCAAGAGCAATCAAAACTAAAGGATCTGTTCAACATACATTTATTATGGAACAAACATGCCTACTTAAACAATTCTATCATTGATTACTTAAACAGCATTACCTATTGTTTTTTGTAAGCCAAACTTGCGATTGATTACGTTCTATACTCTACCTTCTTTAATACACGGGACGCTGCTGTCAGTGACAGAAAATTTTTGGACGGACCATATATAACTTTGAAAAATCCGCAGAGCTATCTTAAAAATTTCGTCTCTTTTGGAACTACATGAACATGACCATCTACGTTTCGAAGATTTAATTACTAAAAAATGCAGCTTCTTTTCACAATAGGGTTATGCAATCAAACGCGGTTTTGAACCGCTTTTTAATAGCACTGCTATTGACAGAGCCCTAAATAACGTCACAAGTTGTTTTTTTACCTATCAATTAATGGTGTTGAAGTAACTAACTTCCCCGTTGACTAATTACTCCAGTTAAGCTTAGTTTAGAACTTTAAGCAGATGGAAGCTTATACGAGAGTTGTCACAGAATAACGAATCTACTTAACTTTTTAATATTCCTTGAAGAAAATAATGTATTCTTTTTCAGCTACATATTACAATTTATTTCAGCTTTAATCTAAAAAGCTTCATTAGCAAAGCAATGTCAGAAAAAAAATTAACAGGGAGCAGTCTTTACCGTTTACGTCATAAAAATGAATACCCATCCACATTGGTATGGCGACAAAGTGAGAGTTTTAAGTGCTCACGATCTCTACTCCTTCCGTATTTGGCATGTATGTTTTGTTGTCATATGCGGGGTATTTCCTGATGCGTGTTTCTCCGTGTTCCCTTTCCATCTCATCTCCAGTAATTGCTGATGATTTCTTTTTCTTTTTCCACAGATATAAACCACCAAGAATAGCAACGAACAACAGAAAAACTACGCATGACAAGCTAATGACTGCCGGAACTAGGTTTGCGCTTGATCCATTCTTATCTAGGAAAAAAAGGTAACAGGAATGTTTACGTAAAAGCAATTAAAACAGACAAATAACAAGGGAGTTTATAAGAGAGCTAAGCGTCAAACATGGAGCGTGTTTTACTGAATCAGTACAAAAAAAGTGATATTTATTTCTAGAAATAAATAATTTTATGTAGCTTATGGGGGAAACCTCCTCGCATCCGGGATATTCTAAGTATCCCAAAATGGTAAGTTTTTGTTTTGTCCCAGCAAGCAGAGCTCAGCCAAAGCAACATACACTGGTATTTTGGATAAGTTGTGATAAATTTAGAAGGAGCTAAACTGTAACTGGCAGCGACAGAGAATGTAAATAACTGCTTATTGGCATGGAACCCAAGTGCGCAGCTATGGCGCTAATTGATTCGTTTTCACAGTTGTAATATGTTCATCTCAGCTCTCAAACTCGCCGTGTTTTTGCCACTGAAAACGTTGGACGCACTTCAATCTGCTTACCCTGCAACTAATGAGTATTTTTATTCTGTAATTTACCTTTAACGCCCGGAGGTTTGTGCATCTGCATTTGGTCGGGAATACTTTCCCATTTTTTCCACTAGATTTTTGTGTTTTCGTATCAAGCGGTTGCAAAGGTCTTAAAGCCTGAGTGGTACTGAGTTGACCTTTGCACACCCACTCATTTGTATGAGCCATGAATTTAAATAGGATTTAAGTTCCTTCCTTAATGGCCAAACACAAGGGGGGCCAGTAAGCAAGATTAAAACATTGGCCTTGCTTTTGAATGGTCTCTCTTGTTGGCCCGATGAAAGCAAGTAATGGTTTTAAATACTGCAACCATTTTAAGGTTCACTCTTACAGAGGGAGAAGAAGAAGTCGTTTATTAAAATCAACACATGAATATATGAAATCAAAATTAGTCGGTTCCGTTCGATTGTCAGAACGTATATGTGACACTCATAAACGATAAAGACGGGAACACACAAAAAGCAAAACCTTGAATGAATGACACTAACCACTGTCTCCTTTGGATTCATCACGATCTGCTGAGCTCTTTGTTTCGTCTTTCAAAGTGATCTTGTATTCCACACGCCCAGCACTGTTAACAGCCGTGCATACGTGCACCCCATAATCCTCCTCAGCAAGAGGAGTGACCAATAGGACGTTGTCAATTATGGTGACGTCATTGCGGCTAGTCAGTAGCTTACCATTTTTTGTCCAAGTGTATCGAACAGGCTCATCACTTGACATGTAACAGAACAAGCTGCATGTGGTATCTTTCTTGCAAAGAACTGTTGGTGTCGAGATATTGCGGGGAATTTGAGGTGCTCCTGGCAATCCTGCAGGAAACAAAAAGAAGTAAAGTAGTTGCACAGGGAGATATAAAATTGTTCGAAACAAAATCTGGAAAATTGTATTGTTGGACTTGGAAAACTCAATGGCAATCACCCGGTTTTTCAGGGGAGTTGAAGTGTCGTGTTCATTAAAATCACTCACAAATTTTGCAAAGTAATGGATGAAAATGGGAAGCAACATTATTGAAATGGTTGTCAAAAAATAGCAAATTAATTAATAGCTATCAAATGGTAAACAAATAGATGAATCCTCAAACAAACAAACAAATAAAAGAACGAACGCATGAACGAACGAACGAACGAACGAACGAATGCTTGCACGCAGGCGTCCGCTGAAATATCAGTGTAAATGCAATAATATATGATCTGATTATAAGGAAAGAGTACTAAAATGTTGATTGAAAATGTTGGTATGGTCCAGAATTAATTGCTTGAAGGAGTACATTATATTACCTTGTGGCCTGCATACGACTCCAACTTCTTCCGTATGACGACATCTACTGTTTCCCCAATCACCGTGTCTACACTGAGCTAGGGAACTTTCACTTCCTCTACAATCGACGCCTCTAAGCCAGATGACTCCTTTTCCCTGTCCAAACGAAGAGCAAATTGGTGCAGCGAGCGCATCCTTAAATCCAAGCTGTCGACAGACTACATTGGCGCTCTGTAGGTTCCACATATTTTGACACACAGTTCCCCACATACCACGGTGCAGTAACTCAACTCGACCAAGAAAAGGGAGACTGGCACCAACTAAGCGAACTGTCGAGATAGAAAGTCACGTTATTGCACAGGGGAGGCTTGTGGTGGCAAAGCAGTACAAGATGGTATAACCTTAGAACGTCTGGAATAAGCAAGTTTCTCGATTTATTACCTTAATATCGCTGAAACAAGCTTTCGTTAGTGGAAAAGAATCTGTTTTGTTGCCTAGCTAACCATGAAAATATTAAGAAATGGATTGTATTTCGTTTTAGTGTTATTATTTTCCCTTTGTCTCGTTATATGTAGCGTCGATTTCTCCTCCCCTTATGCAATTGAACTTCTATTAAGGTGACTATATCAAATATATACAATAAAAACAAAAGAAAATGTTGGGAAGGAAGGATTTGCAGTTAACTCAACTTCAAAAACCTTTATAAGCAGCAAAACAGAATTCTAAATGGCCTGTTGTTGAAAACTTCCAAAAATTTTGAATTTTTAAAGCCAAAATGTAATAGCAAGTGAAATTAATTCATTATAGCCTAATTTCACTTGTCACAATTGGTTACCCATACATATTTACCGCGCTCGAGCATGGGAATTTTACTTTGACATTTAAGAGGAAGTTTCCAGAAAAATCAGACAGAAATGATTTTTTGCGGCAAGGCTAAAAAACAGGGATTTCGCTCATCTTCTGCATGTAGATAGTCCTTAGTAAAACTAAAAACGTTACGTTGTTTTTTCCTTCAAATATTTTTATTTTTCTGAGAAAAACGAAATTTTCGATTTCGCGTCTAGACTCGATTCAGAGGGTCCAAATTGGGCTGAAAATCGACCATTTTCATTCCATTCGCATGCCAAAATGATCAAGCGCAGAAAAAAATAAATACAACCGGTTTATTGCACGACTCTTCCTTGTCCAAAGAAGCATAGTTTCAAGAGTTTTGGTTTAATCTAATTATTTAACGGTAAACAAAACTAGACTATTCTCACGCGCCATGAAAGTCGGTCGGTCAAAAGAATCGTCATTTTCACCATGTGCCATATCTTGGATATCCTTGAGATATAGGTATTTATATTGTAGAAGGATGATACTTTCAAAATATACAAAGTTTGGTTTGGGCCAATGATTAAGCACTTGTCAAAAAATTATTCAAAATCGTACAAAAACGGCACTAAATCAAGCCAGCCTTCGAATGCGTGACCAAAAGTATTACCACCGTATTTGTTCTTTAAATCAATTTAATCGCAATACTAGCTATATTTAGGCATGAATCAAAATAAATATGTTCACCTTTGCTCGATTATGATGTCCTGACCGTTGCAATACGTTTCTTTCCTGTCATTTCTTCAGTGGCTTCACGTTCAGTTCGCATGCCGCTCGGTCGAATCCGTCTTGCGACTGGTGAATTTGAAGCAACCACTGCTCTGCTTTTATCCTAATATATATCGTCATGATTAACGGGCTCTACTTGTGTTGCTTGATTAAGCCATATTTCAGGTTATAGCCGGCAAAGCGTTTTAAATAAGCCACTTAGCAGCGCCCGTTGGAAGCCATTATTATTCGAAGTGAAGTAAAAATTTGCATACTTTCGAGACTAGCGTGACAGTTTTTTTTATACTTAGCGGGGTGGGGTGGGGATATGGTCTTAAATTTTTAGCTGAACCGATGGTTTGAAAGTGTTTGGAGATGAATTATCACAAACTCGTATTTACTACGTGATTTGCTTAACTTATAAGTTCTACTTACGCTCAAAATCAAAGAGAGAAAAACCGTAAAAAAAGGCCTATTAATTACTGGTTGTTCCTACTATTGAAACAAAATTTATATTTATATTTCATCTATGTACTCTGTAATTCTCCAAAGTAAGTAAAATATTTGACCTTGTGTGTGCAAGAATTCACATTGTTTACTTTTGGGAGACGAGACTAATGTAATTTGCTAAACTCGATTATAGATTTTTCAATAATTTCTTTTTTCTCACGAACCATTTGTGAATCACCCGGCACAACGCTGTCCTCGTCAAGACTTCAAGTGCTATCTCTCTCAATTATCTGTTGAACTGTTAGAAAACTCTTCACATGGTCTCGATGCACTTGGTGTACTCATGGAAGGTTCTTGTGCTTTTAAAACGAAAGTTCGCAGTCCTTGTTCTTATGATCGACGGGATTAAAGTAAACTAATAACCGAGGTCCCTTTGCTGTCATGTAACAAGGATATAGAAAATAGTAAGTCCCTCTGGTCTTTTGCTGGTGTTAATGGCGAGCAGGAACTTATTCTCCTGAGAGCGGGTATCTTTAACACGCAACAGGATGTTAGCGCTTTTACTATCTGTCCCTTCCATCGATCCGAGCTTGAAACTGGATGGCGAAAAAGTTACTGTACATGCAAAGTTCCTCACGAGATTGCTTTATATCACAGTAAAACGAAGACTTCTTAAGAAGACGTCAAACTTTCTGTTTCTATCCAAAGGATACAGAACCGGGACCGAATGTGTCATCTGTTGCCTTAGCTGAAAAAGGAAACAGAGCCTTGATCGTTTGTTAAAATAAAAAACCGCAACAAAAACAGGAAAAAAAATGTCTTTTTTTCTCTCTCTCATTTTGAGCGTAAGCAGAACTTATAAGTTAAGCAAATCACGTAGTAAATACGAGTTTGTGATAATTCATCTCCAAACACTTTCAAACCATCGATTCAGCTAAAAATCTAAGACCATATCCCCACCCCACCCCCTTAAGTATAAAAAAATGTCACGTTTGTCTCGGAAGTATGCAAATTTAATACTTCACTTTTCGAATAATAATGGCTTCCAACGGGCGCTGCAAAGTGGCTTATTGAAAACGCTTAACCTGAAATATGGCTTAATCGAGTAACAGAAGTAGCGCCCGTTAATCATGACGATACATACTTGGATAAAAGCCTAGCTGTGGTTGCTTCAAATTCACCAGTCGCAAGACGTGTTCGACCGAGCGGCATGCGAACTAAACGGGAAGCCATTGAAGAAATGACAGGAAAGAAACGTATTGCAACGGTCAGGACATCATAATCGAGCAAAGGTGAACATATTTATTTTGATTTATGCCTAAATATAGCTAGTATTGCGATTAAATTGATTTAAAGAACAAATACGGTGGTAATACTTTTGGTCACGCATTCGAAGGCTGGTTTGATTTAGTGCAGTTTTTGTACGATTTTGAATAATTTTTTGACAAGTGTTCAATCATTGGCCCAAACCAAACTTTGTATATTTTGAAAGTATCATCCTTCTACAATATAAATATCTATATCTCAAGGATATCCAAGATATGGCACATGGTGAAAATGACGATTCTTTTGACCGACCGACTTTCATGGCCTGTGAGAATAGTCTGGTTTTGTTTACCGTTAAATAATTAGATTAAACCAAAACTCTTGAAACTATGCTTCTTTGGACAAGGAAGAGTCGTGCAATAAGCCGGTTGTATTTAATTTTTTCTGCGCTTGATCGTTTTGATATGTGAATGGAATGAAAATGGTCGATTTTCAGCCCAACTTGGACCCTCTGAATCGAGTCTAGACGTGAAATCGAAAATTTCGTTTTTCTCAGAAAAATAAAAATCTTTGAAGACAAAAACAACGTAACGTTTTTAGTTTTACTAAGGGCTGCCTACATGCAGAAGATGAGCGAACTATTTTATTTTAGCCTTGCCGCACCTTGTTGAATTTTTCTGGAAACTTCCTCTTAAGTTTCTAACCTTCATGTCCAACGCACACTACTTTTGCTTCCTTTCCATTTGCACAGGCCTGCTTCTTCAAACCATCATGTGCACAAGAAAATATCGACTTTTCGTTACCAGCACATTGTACGTTATTCAGCCAATAGACTCCATTTCCACTGCCATAATCTGTACCGCTTTTGGAATCAGTTGAAGAACCGGTATAACCCAACATCTGACAAAACACGTCTGCGTCTTTTTTGTCCCAGTTGTGATCACAGACATATCCCCAGGCGTTGCTGTAGTAAACTTGAACGAGTCCTTCTTTATCAGATGGGCCTCCACTTAAACGAACTATGGGAAAAATAAAACACAACAAGACAGTTTATTCGTTTTCCTGGCTAGATGACTCTGTTCCACAAACAAATGGTTCTTAAAACATATATTATATGAATAAAACCTTTTTAGTTCCATATTGAAATAAGGGATTTCAGGTCAAGAGAAAAGCATACGTAATTATTTAAACTTGAAGTTAGGTCAAAAACAGATCCTTTGTATCCGACCAGTCAAAAACAAAAAAAGTACACGATATAAATGCAATGAATCAATCAGCTGAAGCATGCCAACCGGTACGAAGTCGCGATTACTTTAGCTCCTATTTAAGTTACAGAAACACCATTGTTTATAGAATTATCAAAGAATACAAAAGAAAACTCCTTGTTTTCTTCTTCCATCTGTCTACAAATGTTTTTGTTTCATGCTGTGAGCGATTTATTGTGCATGTTGCATTTAATTTGCACTTTTATGTGCTTTACGGTGATTAGAATTTCAGGCACTCTAATTTAACGAGCTCGTTCATTTATATCCGTACCTGGCTTGGAGCATATTGCACTGGCCACATCATTATGCCAACAGTTAGCTTCTCCCCATCCACTGTGCGAACACTTCGATAGAGAATCCTCCCTTCCTGTACATTCCACTTCATTTATCCATACTACGCCCGTTCCTCCCCCAAATTGAGAATCGCGCGGCCCTGACACGGCATCCGGGTAACCCAGCTGATGGCAGACTACTTTGGCGTCATCGAGCTCCCATCTGTTATCACACACTGCTCCCCAGAGCCCCCCGTACAACACCTCAACACGGCCAGCAGATGTTAATTGTCCTCCATTCACCAATCGCACTGAAAAATAATTTGAAATATCTCTAATTTATATTTGTTGTAAAAAATCTTAAGAGAGTCTTCAATGAGCCATGAATGTACAAAAAAGTCCGTTATGTGCAACGTTTGATTGAGTGAAATGGAACCCTGGACGAGAAAAATTCATAAAATATCGTATAAAAAATCTTAGCAAGACTTGCAAGAAGTCTTAGCTTGTTTAAAGATACTATCAAAATCACTAGAGATCACTAGAGTGGTAAAACTGCCGTTAGAAATTTGAACTCGAAGTAGTGATCTGAAATAATTCTCACGTCTTGTCAGCAATGATGTGATGTTTAACAGTCTCTCCATGAGCACGTAAACGTCGTTCTTCCAGAATTTTAAGGATCAATAATGACGCTATCAAGCAAAGTTGAACAGGGTCGGAAAGCTCGTGAGATATATTCAACCTTAAGGAAGGGCAGGTTTGCATGGTTTGATTTTAAAGGGTTCGATGGTGTTTTGCAGCAGAGAGTTTACGAAAACCACGAAGCATTTTGTTGGCTTTCCCGATGAATAGTGTCCACATAATGAAAGTTTTTAATTCAAGTGATCTAAATTGACACTACGCCAGATGAAATTTAGCGAAGGACATTTCACCACTCTAGTAATTTTGATAGTAGTGTAGTTGTAGTCAGTGGATGGCGTAGTTTGTTAGTGGCTGTGATGACGCTGACTATTTTTATTTTTGATGATGTTACTTTCTAGGCCGTCATCAGTTGAACCATAAAGCTGTTTCACGTGATTTAAAAAAGCGCACCATGTAAAAAATGCACGGTGAAAAAAATTACGTGTCCTTCCCCTTTTTTTCGTTGACGATGCTAATTGAATATACGTAACTACGCAGTATCATACACAGTTTCTCAGATAATAAATTATTGTACAAATTGCCTTTATTCAAAAATGCCCTATAGATGTTTGTTCATGAGAGTAAGACACGACTGGTTTGCCAGGTCAGATTCCTAACTGGTTGCTCTACATTGCCCTTGCGTGCAAATTATATTTTTATGTAAAACGGTAGGAAATAATACCGTCAGGTCCAAAGCAAGACACATTTGCTTCATTGCCACTTGTACAGGTGTGATTTCTCAGTCCATCGTGGACGCACGAAAACAGCGAGCTTTCACTACCAGTGCACTGCACATTGTTCAACCATATCGTGCCATTTCCTTTTCCATAATCTGCACCACTCTTAGGGTCAGTTGATCCAATATAACCCATCATACGACAGACCACATCTGCATCCTTCTTATCCCACAGTTGGTCACAGACAGACCCCCAAGTGTTGTTGTAGTAAACCTGGATCAACCCTTCTTTTGGTGAAGGTCCTCCCACAAACTTAACTTAAAGAAAAGCAAGCAGCCAGACGTGTGAATTAGGGTAACAACACGTCAACAATCATGTTATTGTAAGCCATTTAATATGTAAAAAGATTAAGATCAGTCACTATGGGAGGTAACACTCGTACTGAATTTCTCATTTAACACATAATTGTATAAATAAAGTTGTCTTTTTTGACCTAGCTAGTAGGACTCTGTCATATACCCTTTTTTTTTCAATTCCGTGGAAATTTCTCGAGATGAAACAATTATAAATTAACGAATAGCAATCTTTGTACAATTTTCTCTCAATCCACATGCACTTATAGCGTATAAATAAGTAAGCGAGGACACGAATATAACAAATATTCCATTTACGTTAGATGATTACAACCAACTCGGCGCTACACATGGAATAACTGTTCATTAGACCACAACAGTATTATTATCATACATGCATCTTCATACCTGTTGAGCTACATATTGCACTGGCATCTTCATCGTGATCACAGCCCCGAGTTTGGCCCCATCCGCTATGTCGACACTCTGATATTGAATTCTCATTTCCCCGACATTTGACCCAATCTAACCAAATCTTCCCTGTTCCTTGACCAAAAGCCGCACCTCCCTGTGATGCTAATGCCTTTCCGTATCCAAGCTGACGGCAAACCACCTCAGCGTCATCCGGGCCCCAAAAGGTGTCGCAGACTGTTCCCCAGACTCCCTGGTAAAAGACTTCAACGCGACCTTCAAATTGGGAGCTTCCATTTGCCAGTCGCACTACAAGACAAAGAACAATTCATTGAGAACGCTGGTAAATGTCAAAATAAGGCCTTTAACCGTTCAAAACCACTGTTTTACAACATGCTGCTTATAGTTGCTTTGTTGTTGTGATCTGGTCTTGTTGCATATAAATTATCAGAACTATATAGACATACATTTTACTAACGCAACATATACTAACTGAATACTATCCTCTTAAAAACACGCTTTGTATTCACTCCGTCAATGGATTATGAACAGTGAACATTATTATTATTATTTTAATTGTAATCACGTTAAAACGGCTAAATTTCACACTATAACTGAACAAACTGATTTCCGTGACTCCTGCCTTTGACACCATCTAATTTTCACTGCTTTCAGCTCATGGGGTCCAGTGCTTTGCACAATTATTGAATTCCCTTACAAAATACAAATCCATAGTGAACAAAAATCGTGACCATTTTCAAATTTCTTTGTCTGTATCATTTATTAAAATGTAAAGTTGTTTCCACTTTCAATTTAAACTATTAAGTGAGTTGCAATAACGTAGGTTGTTAACTACGTTATAAATCTGTATAATCTAATACTCACCTTGTTCAGCCGTAACATGGAGTGGCAGAATACCTAAGGCAAAGGAAGGCACACATAAGCTTTGCATCAGTTTTTGTGTGGGATACCTGTGGTATCCCACACTAAAAGACCGTTAATGCAAATGAGTTATTTAGATGAGTTCCAACATTGTATCCCACACATGTACAATAGGGTATATACTATATACAAATAAAGATTGTTGCGTACTTATCAACTTTGGCATGAAAGGAAAACAAAAGCTATAATTTTTACATTACTTTGCATATATTGCGTTTGAGACATCTTGCGCTTCCTTACCATCGCTCATTGAGCTATACACTTGTACAGCCTCGGTTTTGATACAGAGAATTACAGTAATATATTCGCAGAAGTAAGCACAGTGCAATTTTTAGAGTAATGAGGAAATGATTTAAAATGGACGAAACATTTCAAAGAACAGAACAAGTCATGAAATAGAACCCGTGAGAGTCTATGACTCTCTCAGTAATATAAAATAAATATATTTCTCCATACTAGCGCCTAAATAACGATTGCTGAAAACAACATTTTCAATCTTAATCTATTCGTGAGTTGAACGTGCCTTTGCTAACGCGCGGGTCACAGTGTCGCTGTGACGAGATCTTATGCATTTACTTCCTGTGTTCAGCACGAAACTTTAAAAACGTCACCCGCACGAGCTTTCAATACGGCAACGGTGACCAATGCACATGTACGATATACGGCCTAGATTTTGGTACAGAGAATCTCAGTAATAATGCGCAGAGATAGACACAGTGAACACTTTTCATTTCAAAGAACAGGACTGGTTAAGAAATGGAAACAATAGTGTAATTACCCCCTTAGTAATATCAGACTTCTTATTTTATAAGCCTTTGACCGTGTATGACTCTAAACGCGCGGTACACAGTGTCACTGCGTGTCGTGATGTTATTTTATGTATTTACTCTCTGTGTCCATCACGTATAGTTATTGTCTGTTTCACAATGTGTGCGTGTTAACTTATTTTATATATTTACTTCCTGTTTCCATAAGTTACAATTACTGTCAGCAGATGTTACTAGTTGCGTATGTTAACCGTAGGTAGTGGTGTTTTCTTTCTCCTCTTTGGTTCGAAATGGTAGTTTCTTTCTTCTCCCCCGAAAGCAGTTGCCTGTGTACTTCCGCTCGCGCCTTTCTTGAGAAGAGTCATTTCATTGCCAAGCCATAACAATTCAAGTGAAATAGATCATCTGTTCTCTTTCATAATTCATGTTACGTGAAATTGCCAGGAGCGACTTCAGTGAGTTTGCTTTACATTTACTCTAATATCAATAAGCTTTTGCCGTCCCGTTCATTATATTTGAGGTTCTGTTCGCCCTTCAGCAAACAATCACTGCCAACCGATATGCAAATTATTTTGCATGACTGCTTCTAGGTCGAACGTACGTAGCCTGAATTTCAGACATCTTCCTCTGGTAGCACGCTCGCGAGAAGAGACGTCTGAATAAAATGGCAACCTCCTTCCCAGACCCTCTCTCCTTCCTCTCCCTTGCGAGACAAGGGAGGAAAAGAGAAAGGGCCTGGGAACGGGGTCATAAAATAGCCGCTAATGCCGTTCGGTGACGTCATGACACTTTCGTGTTAATTCATGCGAAAAAGTTTCCTGAAGTTTTTATGTTGAGGCTATCAGGCTGTGCCCCGTGCTTCTCTGTACACTTCTCTCGTGTTCTTAAAAATCCCACAATGCACTCGGGTGCGTTTTTAATTTCTTTATTAAAATAATTATTGTCAACCGTAATCCGTTCACGAGCCGCTGAAAGTACATGTCCTAGGGCGGGTCACAGTACGTGTCGATATGACAACTATTCCATGTATTTACTTCGGTGTCCATCAAGTATAATTACCGTCTGCATAATTATTATACTACGTAAACACAGGAAGTAAATACATGAGAACGCGTTACGCGTCCAGAGTTCTGTCACAAGTATTTTCTTTCTTGTCTTCGGTTCGAAACGGTAGTTTCTTACAACAGATCAGTTATGTGCCATATGAATTTGCGTTAAAATTGAAGATCGGTATGGTTAGCGACTGTCTCGGCTGCTTTTGTATACGATTGCAAACGGACATAGAATATCCCTAAAGTTCCGAAAGCAACGTTCCTTCTTCCCTCCCCCAAAAGAAGCGTAGCCTGTGTACTGCCGCTCGATCTTTTCTTGAGAGTGGGTGGCTGTACACAGGCAAAAGAGAGCAGCGACCCTCGGAAAGAAGGCGTCAAAAAATATCATGTACGGTTGTTAGCAAATTCCTAAAGAAGCCACCATCCGAAATGTATCGTACGATTCTTCGAAATCTTTACCTCAAACGTTACTAATTGGGCATGCTACTTGCAAATAACACATTCGAAAAGCTGTACCAAGCTAATCTGATGTTTGTATTAGATGACCCTTTATCAAAAGGCAGTATATTACTCTGTTCTGATATAATACAAATTATTTTTCTCTGTATGAAACAAAAAAACATGATTCCTTCCGCGAAATGTTACACAAAACATTTTGACCTTATTAAGATGGATCTGGCCACATTTTTTATCTGTGTTGTCTGTGCTACTTCGATTTGTGCCAAATGGCACACAAGGCATCGATACACGTTTTAGCTACCCGAAAATACTTCATCCTTGTGAAATTTGCGGCCCTTTTAAAGTAGCGATAGAAAAAGGTTGCTAAATCCGAAAGTATACAAAAGACACGATGAATTGAGGTGAGAGAATGAGTTATCCAAATCAGAATATTCCATGCGTACATTGAATGAAGATGTTAAATTCTCCATCAGTTCTGAAATGTTTGGTTCACTATAACGTTTCATAGCAAAATCGATAACTAGGGGAGTCAGCATTTCAAAGAACAGGAAGAGTCGCGAAATCGAAGCTACACCTTCACCAAGTAGGAATCATATACAGTAGTCTAATTACTCTCTTAGCAATATCAATGCATTTCTCCATACTTACCTCCTATTAAAATAATGATTGCCGAAAACTTCATTTTCAACCATGATCTATTCGTAAGCCTCTGGATGTGCATGTCCTAACGCGCGGAGGTACCTATGCACATGTCGACATTACTACGATGTTATGCATTTACTTCCCTTGTCTATCAAGTAAAATTACTCCTCCGTGTTTCTACTATTATTAGGCACTTTTAGATCCACAACAGCGAGGCGCTACTACCGCTACCATGGCCGGAAAGGTCTGGGAGAGAGCAGAAGTTTACCGAATTTGTGTAATGAGCAAAGCAAAATACAAAGAAGCACAGTCTAAGGAATTAAAACTCTCTTTTATTCAGTTAAAATCGCGGTTAAAATGGAAAGAAAACGGGAGAATATAGCTTATCCTTTTCATATCAAAGAATTTTGAGTGACCAGTTGGATAATTTATCCATTCTGAGAGCCATTAAGTAAGTCAGTTGCCTTGGTCATACAGTCGGTCGGTCGGTCGGTCGGTCGGTCAGTCAGTCAGTCAGTCAGTCAGTCAGACAGTCAGTCAGTCTTCCACTGATGAAGGGAAAGTAACCCCGAAACGTCTGGAATTTTTGAAACATTCAGCGCAAAATAACAAAAACAATTATCAAACGAATCTATGTCAGTCAGTCAGTTGGTAGGTGGGTGAGTGGGTAGCTAAGTAAGTAACTTTATTTACGAGTCAAGTTTCTAGGAACCTGATCTAATAAGAATTAACGATGCCTTTGTTTCCGTTAGATCAGAAAAATAAATGACAGGATTTGACAAGCAACAGAAAAATAACCAGATAGGAAGCAGGCAACGCACCATGGACGTAAGGTAGGTTTTTATTGCCATACAGTGCCCATACATGTCAATATTGCGTAAAACGGTACCACACCGATTCTCACACTACGCTTGGGGTGCCAGTGCTAAACCAAGCAAGCGCCTGCTGACCGACCGTGGTGAAAGCTCGGTACGAATTAAGGAGATAAAATCATTTCTGAAATAGAAGTCATGGTAAGTTTTTGCAGCTTCGATCAGCTTATCTCATAATTTTATCTTTTATTGATGTACGATAAACTTTGTTCCTCCAAAGGAGCTGTGCAACTACGGACATTTTGTAGAACGTCTAACGGAAGCCAGCATAATAAGGAGCATTGCACGACACAACAGCAAACATATTTCTGTACCTTAAAATTTATATGGAAGAAGTTTGACAGAAAACTGCGGTATAATGTTGGAAAACGCAACTTTGGATGTTTGAGAACGTTTTTATGTATATTATATGTTTTTGAACTTGTGAATACTTTTTTAACACAAGATCGACAACCGCCTAGGCACTCTGATTTGGCCAACATTGGGGACGCTTTTCAGAGAAATTTGAGTTCGTGACTTGCTTTGTCAAGGAGTGTCAAGTATATAAAAATTCCAATGATTTTGCTGATATTTGGTTATGGTATGGGCTAAGTCAATATAAGCTGTTTCAAGATATTTAGCAAAAAACGCCAGCATTGTTTCAATTGGTACGATTTTGTTAAAAACGATGGGTCCAGTTAAGCTCCAATATCATGAAAACTATTTATATCGTATTATTTCCTCAAAGTTTTATAGCCATTTCATCAAAACCAATAAGTTAATGAGCCACCTTTAATCGTATAATTTGTTATTTGCGGAGTGTTTCACCAGAGTTCAATAGAACATTCTTTGCACCTATCACTCTATCCTCATTTCATTCGTGTCCCAACACGTCACAAGAATCATTAATTGTTTACGACTTTACACGCATGGGTTTCGGGAATGAGATTTCATTAAAGCAGCAGAGCTTGCCAAACCGCTGCATCAAGGCTACATAATTAATGTTATGGGTAATGGACCTGCGCCATCTTACCAGGCAGGCTCTAAAGTTCATTGGTATTTGTGGCTGTTGAATTATCATTCTCGTTATCGCGTTGTATTTGTAGCACGTGCACGGCTGCTGTAACAATTTTAACTGGTACCTGGTACATCTGCCAGATGTGCTACAATCTATGCATGACATTTGACAAAATGTTCCTGCCATTTTTTACTACGGCTCTAAGCAAAACTCAGCAGGAATCTTTGCGGAATCCTCGCTTTTATTATTGAATATAATAATTGCATTATCAAATTACACTTTCTGCAAAATTTCGAAAATATCTACGTTTATTAATGACAGCCCATTTCAAACTTTCAATAACTATCGTTACACCTTGAATTATTCAAATTCTGTTTTCTGAGATCAAGCTAACAGTGATTTCGCTTATAATTACCCTTCAGTGATGTCTGGCCATAACGTGCTAAAAACTTGAACTCCACTACAGTTATATGGTTATATGGTTACAGTTATAAAACCAAAAGCCAAAGTTATCACAGAGGACACAGACAATCCAGTGAACCAATCAAAACTCGAAGCAATGCATGCAGCCGACACGAAGCGCGGGAAAATGTGCGATAGAAAATCACCTTTGGTTTTGATTTAAATTCTGGCTGGTCGAGAAAGTGGCACGAAATTTTTACACCAATCACTAAGCTCACTAAGCTTGGTAAGCAGAACCAAAGCAAATGCGAATGACTTTCGACAATTAGGTGAAAATCGCTTTTTAAGTAGAGGAATTTAAAAAATCTATCACATCAAAGCCATTGATAATTAAACCCAGTGGGGGTGGGGGTGGTGTACTCCCTACAGTGGCCTAAAAGGGGGGGATGCGCCCGACAGGATGAAGGTATAGAAAAGGACAAGGATTTCAAAAGTTGGAGTTGGCCAAAACTGTCATGTAGGTACTTTAAAGGGTCTTTCAAAATATCTCCGTGAACAGACCCACGGAACCATCGATTCGTTGAAGCATTTTTAGTGGTTATAAATGTGACAAATTAAAGTACCGTAAAATTCCGGCTATAGGTCCATCTAACTGGAAACAAAAACATACATCCGGTTATAAGCCCCCCCCCCCCCCCTTCCCCCGGATATAAGCCCCCCTTTGCTGGATGACGGCACTGAACAGGGCTAAATGTTGCTTAATTTTGACTTTTTAACTTAAAAACGTAGTTCAATCAACACTACCGTGGCTCGTTTAGAAACTTTTTTTTTTATTCCGCTTATAAGCCCCCCCCCCCCCCCCCCCCCCGATATAAGCCCTCCGCTTATAAGCCCACCCAAAACCCCTTACGAAGTTGTATAAGCCCAGCTGGGTTTTTAACCGGAATTTTACGGTATCCCTTTTGAAGGTATGTTCAATCACAGGTATACGAAAGGGTTATCGTTTCTGTCAAAAATGGTATATATTAGAGCGGAGCCTACCCATCCCCCCTCCATCAAGGAGCACAATTTCTATGTAGCGAAAAAAACCTACATAATAAACTCTTTTACTTAGATAGTTTTTTTTTTCTTAGCGAGCAGTTATTGCCCTTACATTATATCATGAAAAGGTTTTACTCGCGATCAATAAATTGTATCTTCATCGGCTTATCAGGAACAGCAGCAAATCTCAATTTCATCTCCACAGGGCTCTCGTGGTATTCCAGACGAAATCGTTGCACCAACTGAAAGAATCGAATAGAAGCTAGTTATACGTAACGACTGAAGTGAGGTAAAAAAAGGTTAAGTCTGCATACGAGCCTAGTGGCCCATCAGGCCAGAGCTTATCCCGGTTTCCGTGGCATATAGCGACTAGGAGTAATTCTACTCCCCCATGGATGGGATGCTAGTCCATGGAAGGGTTTCCCCAAGCAGTAAATTCGCCGGTACCCACTTATACCCATAACGACTGAGGTGAGATTATTACATAATTACTATTATCACATGGTAATTGCATGATTACTGTTACAGCAATGACACTGATCTGAATAAAAGGAGCTACGTCGCGGGTTTGCGGATTTTTGGTCTAAACTATTCTAAAATTAGTAGTAGGCAACTTAACTCACTAAAAAACACTATCTTTGAACATCTAAATGAAGATATAACCTTATTTTGCGGAGAGAAATCAAACCGGGGCTATAAATAACAATTTTTGAAAGACGCGTGGAAACAACTTCAAAATTTTAGCCTTAATTTTTCAAGTTTCAATCCATTTCCATCCAAGCCATCCGCAGCCAAAAAGTTTTTTAACAGTTTCAGTGCTCTAATATAGCAATTGTTAATTAAAATGAGCGACAAAAATATTTTTTTCACTGTTCAAAAATGTGTTAAAATCCGTGGCAAAGCCCCTTTAAGTATTTGCGTTAGTTTGACTAAACGTTTGATATACTGTTTGGTGTTGCCACAGTGTATAAAACATATTTATTGGCGTTACATTAGTGGCTCTACAGTTCCAATCTGGCCTAGAATAGTTCTTTTTCCAATAGTTTTGCAACGTGGGTTACGGGGTGAGTCACGGATCAAAACGAAACCCTCAGCAAATTATAAATCGTATTCGCCACAGGCCGGCTGGTTTAATACACTCTATTTAATAAGACCAGCTGATTTTTGACCGAGGCTGAACGTTCTTAATGTTCTCTTAATGTTATTATTTTCTTAAATTTTAACAACAAAGTGATATTGCAGTAATTTCATTCCTAACCGAAATGTTCATGTTCACGTCGCTAATGGGCGGCGACAATGTTGGCTCCAGGTCGGATTTGAATAAAGATTTATTCATTATTTTAGTACATATAGAGCGTTTTCACTCACGTGAGCAGCGGCCATATTGGCTTGCAAAAACAAAAGACGATTTTTTGCATAAAAATAGAGTTTCTTTCCCGGTATGGCTTGGTACACCAATACGACCGCCTTACGCTTCTTTGTTTTCCAACACCAATATGGCTGCCGTTACGTCATACGGAAACGCTCAATTTACTAATACAATACACTCTTACCCAAATTTCACCTTGCCTCCGTACTTAGGATGTTCTTAAACTTTGGCCTTTCTCAGCCTCGACGTTTTATAAAAAAAGTTCAAAGCTTATAAAATGAAAAAAAGATAGTACATTACCTTTGTAGAAAGAAGGTAGATTTCAGCTTCAGCAATACGACGCCCTGCAATGTAATGCACGATTATTAAACAGCAACCATCAAAACAAGCCCAATAATATAATAGGACCGCGCGATTGGTTGAAAATGAAAAAATGAAGTCAGTCTTTGATGGGCAAAAGACAATCAGAATGGCATAAACTTCCTGTTGTAAAAATTTGTAGTGGGATGAAGAGCAACGTGTTGGACAAAGTGACATGTTCACCCTTCACAGACTGAATTATCTGGTGGACCATTGTTTAATATAAGGAGAGACAGATAAGCAAACGACAAATTACCACTTCAAATTTATATAAAAAAAATAGCATTTACAGAACAATGTAGACACAGTCGAGCCTCTTTGAACGGACACGAAAGGGACAAGGAAGAGTGGCCGTATCACAGACCAACGAGTCCGTATAACAGAGATGGAGTTTTATATGGATTCTTTGTCACTTTCGCACCAGACAAACTGTCCGCAATATGGAGACGTGTCCGTTTTATGCAGAAGTCTGTAAGGAGAGGTAGGACCGTACAAAGATTACTCTGAATGTGGACACAGCGTCAAAACGAGAAAGGCACACACGTGATTCATGCGCGAAAGGAACTCGCAACAATGGGGATCGCTTGCGTGGCAGAGGAATGTAAAACGTTTACAGCAGCTTTCACATAATTTGGTACTGAAATTGTTGCTTTTTTAAGTAATTAAAATTACTTTGTATCAAGCAGCATCTCGGATGTTCATTCCGGAAAAAGAGGACTCACCGAGGCACATGCGTGTCCCGACTCCAAACGGGATACTAGCAAAGGGATGGATCTTTCCCAAGTCTTCATTCAGCCAACGTTCAGGTTTAAACTCCAAGGGGAACTGAAAAAACTCCTCTGACCGTCCCGAAAGATAGTTTGCATACATGATAGTAGTCTGAAAATAAATAAGATAGATCGGACAGGTCTTTGCGCGAGTTTACATGGAGGACCCTCCTGGTACGTATTGGACGGAGGGAAGGAGGGAGGGAGGAAGGGAGAGAGGGAGGGATGGATGGATGGATGGATGGATGGATGGATGGATGGATGGATGGATGGATGGATGGATGGATGGATGGATGGATGGATGGATGGATGGATGGATGGATGGATGGATGGATGGATGGATGGATGGATGGATGGATGGATGGATGGATGGAAGACAGGACGACAGAAGGAAGGGAGATAGGAACGAAGATTTTAAATGGTATGGGACGATTCGACAGTCTTACTCACTCCGGAAGGAACTTGGTAACCGGACAGAACCACATCTTGTGACGGAATGCGTGACCAAAAGAAAGCACCAGGGTGCAATCTGAGTATTAAAATTATGAATAATATTAACAATAATGATAAAGACGATAATACAATAACCACAACAATGCGTGAATATGAAAAAATAGACTTTTCTAAGCGATCGACCGTCCAAAGGCTTTTTGCTGAATCCATTCTGCTAAACAATAATGATTATTAATAGTCAATGACAAAAAGTTCAGTTACCGCATGCTCTCCTTCAGACATGCCTTAACGTAAACCAATTTTGCAAAGCTGTCGGAGGAAAAATCTCCATGGGGCCCAATTAGGGAGGTCACTTCTTCATACAACTTCTCCTGCACCTCCGAATTACACGCCAAGTCGTAAAGAAGCCACAACAATGCGTTAGATGTCTGTGAAAATAAAACACAGCCATATATATGTCGTTAGATAAACAGAAAACTTTTACTCGAAGCTGCGAAAAAGCTTTTGAAAAATAGGAAGGAATCAATGGCATTTAGGCGCGATAGAGGTATCAATCAAACCCTTTTTGGTTCCCAATAACGTTCAAGAAACTAGTAGTATTATGTTAAATAACGAAAACAGCAAGTGTGTTTATTTGACACATTTCTAACATTCATGCTTATATAACTCGTGCAGTTAGTTAACAAGCTACAAACGGCTATATCATTATATTTCTCAGTGCACCGAACCCCAGTTTGCATTGTACAAAACAGTTGCAAATAAGGGTGTAGATAACAGCTTATAGTGATCCGTTGTTCTAAGAACTTACCGTGTCTACACCTGCTCTGAACAGCGAATTAGAATTCGTGTTGATCTCCTGGGGTGTGAGTTCGCCTTTCATGATGAGGTACGTCAGCAGAGGAACAACTGTAGTACGATAAGAAACAGTTCAGCCAGAACGTTGTAGAAAAGACAAAATCGAAGTCAAATGTACGGAAAGAGGTGTGTTAATTTCGATTCGCTGGTGTATCACATGTAAATTATTTCACGTCCACAGGTGCAAAACGAAACAAAAATAATTAATAATATGGGGTGCTCTACCCTTCCTTCTCTTTTCTCCATAACGAAATGCCTGTAAGCGGACATATTCCTTGAAAATACAATTTATGTTTCGAAGTGAGTTGTAGACTGTTCACAGTCCCCTATTTTTTCGTGTTTTTCTTCGATTGTTGAACGCGGGGAAACAGCGGCAAGTGAACTAATCTAAGTGAGTTGTTCTTACCTTCATTCTCCTCAAATACGTCACCTTCTTCTGCCATTTTCTTCAATTCCATAACCTTCTTATCCACAATCTCTTGACCAATGCCAAAAACAGTGTCTTGGGCTTCACAAAATTTCCAGAAGGTAGGTGTCTTCCCGAATCTGAACAACAGTCCCTCCAAGCCTCTGGACAACCTTCCAACAAGCCGACCACTTTCTTTAGTCGCTTCAATCATCTTGACTGTGTCCTTGTTAGGTGGGTCATCGTACAATCCAATCCTCACATCTAACGCCATTGTACCAAGAGCTAACACAGAAACAAGGAAAAATTGTGAAACATGCGGCTGTATTTTTGCTTTCAAAAGTAATAAAATAGCTACCACAAGTCTTCCCGTACCACAGTGGTTAGACCATGTGACCGGTGTGTATAGGTTCATAGGTTCGGTATCTGTTGAGATGCAGATCTTTTCTTTGTTCCACTCTTGTAATAGCTTACATCCTTCTCATAAAAAAAAAACATCTTCGAAGAGATAAATGAACTAGTAATGTCCACCTCTGTTGTTAATACAATTGTGCAGTTGATCTGAGTTTAAGCGCGTACTTTTTTCTCTGATCAAGCAAACAAGATAGAAAGAAAAATATACTTCAAAACATAGCGATACGATGCCCTGATGGTTACAGAATCATTTTCAAGTAGCGAGCTGTTACACATATCAGCTATAGTTATACAAATAACACTCCAAATGGTTGGAATTACTTTCATGAGTTAGGTTCGTCTGTCACCCTTGTACTGTCCCACGCTACTTAACTATTTTGGAAACATCGAAACTCGGTGTTGCTATAGTTTTCTGTATATTTACTTATTTGTATTTTTTTTTCGTTATGTCATTTTATTGTATTGAGAAGAGCTTCAAAATGGTTACGATTGAGATGGGGCATAAAAGATAAATTGTGATAAAGATGAAACCTTCATTTGTCACGAGCGTGGGACAAAGAAAAATCTGAGTCCCCGACACGAATCGAATCGATGGTCTCCCAGATAGCGGTTGGTCGCTCTAACCACTGAGCTACGAGAGACTCTTTGTGAGCTAGGTCATTTACTAGGTCCATATGTGTTATCCAAGAAGACGAAGAGTTCTGCCTGGAACCCCAAGACAATTCAAGAATGATTGCCTATTGTTGTGCACACATGATAAGTCTCAATTTCTCATTTTGTTGGTTCTTGTTTGTCTGTTTGTTCGTCTGTCTGTCTGTCTGCTTGTTTGTTTGTTTGTTATGGTTTTTCTGTAGTTTGGAAGTGGAAAAAGAACTTTATTAGGCTTACACTCGGTAGCCCACTTTAAAATTTCCCCCTCGAGATCCGGAATGACATCATCCGCTCCCCGGATTGCCACCATATGCTCTATGGCATCTTTTGTAACAGCAATAAAGTTGTCCAGGTTCTCGCGAATGTCTTTGGGCCGAAGCATTTTTGGCGCTAAGGCTTTGCGTAATCGGCTCCAGTCTTCTCCATCCCTATAATAAAGCATAGTAAACACGTTGCTTACCAAGTGTTACATTCAGGGATGTCGGAGAACTATTCCCAACGAAAACGGATGTCCAACTTTTAAAGCATACACGATGATATATTTCTAATTATCGATTTTCCCCGATTGAAAAAGTACTAAACTACTTCCATTAATTATTTACGTTCCTAAACCACTTTATTACTAGTATGTAGTTTCAACCACACCTTGTATCATTGATAATATACGACTCTTTTTTTGCGAAAAAAAAAAACAGCAACAGCTCAAAACATAATTAACGCAAAAGTACTCAAACGCACTTATAAATTGAAAAAAGGTTTACCCTCTTCCTTTTCGTACTACACTTGATTCTAAAGTGAGAGAATTTCAAATACAAAATTCTTAGCAACATCGTCTTTACAAATAAGAAATTATTTCACTTCGGCCTTTCGCAATCCCCTAACTCTACATTTTGCCATGAAGAACCAGAATCTATCGAGCATTTCGTCTTCCGTCGTAAAGTGTCTTGTGAATTTTGAAAAGACGTCTTATAATTAACGATGATTTATCTTGTATTTAATATCACTGTATCTATTTGTGTATTTTGAGTGTTTTGTAAAATACTTGTTTTCAATAAATACTTATAAAAATAGAAAAAAGTACGAGGAGTTTCAGCAGACCAACTGAACGCTACAAGTTAATGGCAAACTGTTCTCAACAGTATTTTATCAGCCATGTGCTACATGTTTACGAACCCTCTTATAATGAATTCTTCGGTATATCGAATAATATTCTTCAGCCCGGCCACAGTTACTAACAAAAGTATTGTAACAGAACTCCGATAAAACGAACCACCGTCATAGAGAACACAATATTCCAGCCCTTTGCCACTTCGGTTAATCGGGGTTTTATGTATTCGCAGTTCACATAATTTGGTTATGTTTACTTTAGTTTCATTTTAGCTCAAGAAAAGAAATATTTTCACTGGAAAACAGACGTTGGGGTAATTCAGCCATTTATGGTGGACGTCATTAAGAAAAGTCTACACACGTACTCTCCGCGGACCTATTTTTCTTCTTTTGTGAATGGAAGAGGATTGCGTGACTGCTGCTTGCGAAATCGAATAGCCTGATTGAATGTTTACCATCTTTTGTTCTTAGTTGTAATAAATGACAATATTCCAGATCTTTATGTCGCCAGCATTCATGTTCATAATTAAATTCCAAGTCCATATGTTGCTACATGGCGACTACTGGTATTGTAATGGTCAGTGTGGACTTCTGAAACCTCAAAGAGACAACGAATAACAGTGCTAAGATTAGTGAGAGCACGAGATTCAAGTGCAATACCGCATTAATTATTATCTGAACTTACAATGATGGCAAACCTGGTGGGAGATTTCTGATTTCCCTGTACATTGTGCCAGCTTTGAAGATATTAGCAGGTCGTATGGGATATTTGCCTTCAGCTTTAAAGACGATTTCGACATCCCTGGGATCTTGAACGAAAACCATCGTCCTGCCCATAATTGTCCTCTTGAATATCGGCCCGTACTTCTCAAAGGACTTTTTCAGCGCGGCCATCTGTGGTTTGAACTCGGAGATTCTGAGATAATTGATCAGATCGCCGAAATATGGCAATCCTTTTGGACCTGGCATCTCTTCAAACGAGCGAACTCCTTCTGGAAGATTTGCATGCCCACTCTCTCTTCGCAAGAGTATGTTGTGCAGTTTTCCAAAGGGGTTTAACAACCAAACTACGATAGAGATCAGTAGAGCCGAACAAACCAAGTACAGCGCCTCATCCATTTCGTTACGAGAGAATTCGAATACGAATTCACTTCATCCAGGTACAAACATCTGCAGACTCTGTTTGTGTGGAGGATCACGTGATGAGCGCCAAGATAAAAATATATCTGCGTGGGAGGCTTGTACTACGAAGGGCACGAAAGGGCAGGTCGGCTGAATTAATCAGGAGATCTTGTTCAGTACAGCAGTAACTTCTCAACAAGGTTAGCAGAAGCAAGGCCTATTTGACTATTTGCCGTTGGAAGCTGCTTGTTGATGTCAACAACACAATTATCCTCTTAAAATGTTTTAAAACTTTAGCAGTTGCTAAACTGCGCTAAAAAAGAGACTACATATTGCCACTTAGATTCAATGGCTTTATTTGTTGTTGCTGTTTTTTGTTTTTATTTTTATTTTTTTTCGGGGGGTGGGGAGGCATCAATGATTACGTGGACTGTTCACAGTTCCATAATAAATTTTAAGTGTTTACTCGCTTAGAAACCAATAGTTGACCCCCTCGACTTCCTCTGAAGAAGTCAGGCCGTGCCTGACGAAATATTGGAAACACAATTGTTAAATCCAACCGTGCGGTCAGCCTTTCTGTTTTTCAGTTACGTGTACCAAGCGCATGTCAAAACCCAAACCTATTTAAATCAAACCAAAATAGTTTTAATATAATAAATGAGAACTAAAATCAAAAAATGGCGTTTCAGATGAGTGGTGTTAGTATTATTTTTGTGGACTCAAGAAGAGCCCAAAACTAATTTGGACGCCATATCTCGATTTTGGAGCAAAATTGTACGTTCTGCCAAAATCGATCGATAAATCCTCGAAAACCAATCAGAATCCATTTCGACAGGAACAAGAATATCAAGATGGCCGCCGCGTTGGCTGGTGTACTCAATTTTTAAAGCCAAAGTTTCGCATCATTGGAGTGTTAACGTATATTTAAAAGATTGAAAATGGCAAGAAACAGTTTTAAAGAATACTCAATTCTCGCTATGATATCAAACGTATTATGAACAGTTTTTTACTCGCGGTCAATAAATTGTATCTTCATCGGTCTATCGGGAACAGCAGCAAATCTCAACTTCATCTCCACAGGGCTCTCGTGGTATTCCAGACGAAATCGCTGCACCAACTGAAAGAATCGAATAGAAGCTAGTTATACGTAACGACTGAGGTGAGATTATTATATAGTTACTATAATATCACATGATAATTGCACAATTACTGTTACAGCAATGAAGTTGCACTGAATTAAGTATTTGCTTTAGAGTGATTATAGGTTTGGTATAGATCGTTTTCACTGTCACGCAATGAAAATATAAATCGAAAAACCATTGAATGAATGAGGTCAAGAAAATGGGATATAATAGGAAATAGGTAAAGAATTCTTTTCTCCAAGTTTTAGGTCTGTACCCTATACCAAACTTCAGATATTCGTCGAAATGTTTTGCACAAATTTACAGAGCCCAGTATGGATCCGCCATACTGGGGGACATCTGTGGTGCACCAATATGGTGGCCGGAAAATACTGTTAACATTTGGAACTGAACAAAATAGCATTTACATTAACAAATTTCCTGCTACTTTAACTTCTCAAATGGCAAAAAAAAAAAAAAAAGATAAACGTATATTTTTTGACAAAAAAACTTGATCGTAACTGTATGTCACGCAGCGCCAAAACTCTGAAATTCAAAGTACGCTGGTTTCCAAACGAAGGACGCTACTGAGCTAAAAAGTTGCAAACAGATATAATTTTATATCTTTTATGCCTCATTTGGATGCAAACTTTGGTGTTCCTTTATAGTTTTGGATTTTAGTGCCTAATGACGTCACGTAAAAACGATCTATACCGTTTGGTGTTTGCTAAAACAAAAGACGATTTTGCATAAAAACAGGGTTTAATTCCCGGAGAAATGACTTGGTACACCGATACGGAAGCCGTACGTTTCTTTGTTTTCCAACACCAATATGGCTGCCGTGACGTCATACGGAAACGCTCAATTCACTGATACAATTCACTCTTACCCAACTTTTACCTTGGCTCCGTACTTAGGATGTTCTTAAACTTTGGTCTTTCTCAGCCTCGACGTTTTATAAAAAAAGTTCAAAACTTATAAAATGAAAAAAAAAGATAGTACATTACCTTTGTAGAAAGAAGGTAGATTTCAGCTTCAGCAATGCGCCGCCCTGCAATGTAATGCATCATTAAACGGCAACCATCAAAACAAGCCAATACTATAATAGGTCCGCGCGATTGGTTGAATCGTAAATGAAGTCAGTCTTTGATGGACAAAAGACACTCAGAATGGCATAAGAATCGTGTGGTAAAAAGCTGTAGTGGAATGAAGAGCAACTTGTTGGACAACGTGGCATGTTCGCCCTTCACAGACTGAAATCTCTTGGTACATTGTTTAACATAAGGAGAGGGAAATAAGCAAACGACAAATCACCACTTACATAGCAATGCAGCTACAGTCGAGCCTCTTTAATACGGACACGAAAGACAAGGAAGAGAGCCGTACGTGTAGCGTAGAAGAGTCGGTATATTAGAGATGGAGCTTTTTATAAATTCTTTGTCATTTTCGGACCAGGTAACTGTCCGCGATATGGAGATGTGTGCGTTTTATGGAGTAGTCTGTGAGGAGAGGTTCGACTGGAAATAGATTACTCTAAGGCCCCGTTTACACGTGTCCGGACAGATTTTTGCACTGACAAAAACTTGCACGGTTGCAAGTTTGGGACCTGAAAAAAGCAGGTCAACTTTTTGACCGGCACGGTTCCATATTTTGTACGGACTCGTGTAAACACCCGAACCCTGTAACGTTTTTCTCATATACCGCGATTAAGGCCTGGAATCTAGTAATGTTTTACCCGGTTGCTTAGCAAAAATGAAACATTTTGCTACATTTTGCTCCTGTTTTGTTACATTTTGTTAACTGATTTAAGAAAAAAGAAACCTGTTCACTGCCATTTAGAAGTTTATCTTGATCGATTTTAGTTTGTTTGGATTCGGTCTTTGTTGAAGCTTCCTGACGCCCGTTATCAGGGTACTATTCCAGAAGCATTTTAATTGTGTCTTCGTTCTTGCTCCTGACCGTTTCTTAATCAACTCATTCCCCTGCTTTTCTGCTTTGTAGTCTATAACTACATATAGCAACAAATTAATTTCTTCATCAGACCACCATGTTTGATTTGGCGCGTACTGCATCAGCTGCAACGTGCACGGATCCATGTAAACAGGTGGTCCAGGAACAAAATTCATCCGTGCAAAAATTTGTCCAGACCAAAGTAAACGGTGCCTAAATGTGGGCACAGCGCCAAAAAGAGAAAGGCACACACGTTCCCCAAGTCGCTCGTAAAATTGCGATTTTCTCCGCTTTGAGGACCCAATTCTCTCGAACTCATAACTTAGAGCTGCATTCACGGAATACAAATCTACGTCTGCCTTAACAACACAGAGCTAAAAATAGGTGTATCGAGAACCTCTTGGCAACAAAGCAACCGCGTCTCGCAAGCAGAGCGCTCGTGCTCAGTTCACGCGCACTACTATGATTGACAGCCATAAAAAAACGCCGGATGGCGTCACCGGTGGAAAGACCCACCGGTGATGCCACATTTCAGTATTGGATCGCTGCAGATGAGATAAGTCGCTTGTTCCGCGATCAGCTGCCATTTTGCTTTTCAAGCCCGTGCGCGCCCTCTGTATCCGTATCCAGCGGTCTTCTGCGCATAAAACGAGCGACTTGGAGCAAGTCAGTGATTCATGCGCCAAAGGAACTCGGGACTTGACCTAAATAACAAAAATGGCGCATGGGGATCGCTCGCGTGGTAAAGGAATGTAAAACGTTTACAGTAGCTTTCACAGAATTTGGTACTGAAATTGTTGTTTTTAATTACATTGTATCAAGCAGCATCTCGGATGTTCGTTTCGTAAAAAGAGATCGAGGACTTACCGAGGCACATGCGTGTCCCGACTCCAAACGGGATACTAGCAAAGGGATGGATCTTTCCCAAGTCTTCATTCAGCCAACGTGCAGGTTTAAACTCCAAGGGGAACTGAAAAAACTCCTCTGACCGTCCCGAAAGATAGTTGGCATACATGATAGTAGTCTGAAGATAAATAAACAAATAAATAAAAAATTAGATAAGTCCAAGTCTAAGGCAGAGTTTACATGGAGGAGGGGGACCCTCCTAGTAGGGGACGGACGGACGGACGGACGGACGGACGGACGGACGGACGGACGGACGGACCGACCGACCGACCGACCGACCGACCGACCGACCGACCGACCGACGAATGGATGGATTGAAAGACGGATGGTTGGATGGCTGGAAGAAAGGACAGGAGGGGAAAGCAGACAAGAACGAAGATTTTTAATGGATGGGATGATGCGACAGTCTTACTCACTCCAGAAGGAACTTGGTACCCAGACAAAACCACATCTTGTGACGGAATGCGTGGCCACAGGAAAGCACTAGGGTGCAATCTGAAAATTAAAATTATTAATATAGTATTAACTGTATTAAGACGACAGCGATTACGATAATGTAAATAATATAATAACGACAGCAATACGCAAGAATGAAAACAAGACTTTTCTAAGCGATCACCCGTCCAAAGGCTTTTTGCTGAATCCATTCTGCTAAACAATTTATAGGCAATGACAAAAAGTTCAGTTACCGCATGCTCTCCTTCAGGCATGCCTTAACGTAAACCAACTTTGCAAAGCTGTCAGAGGAATAATCTCCATGGGGCCCAATTAGGGAGGTCACTTCTTCATACAACTTCTCCTGCACCTCCGGATTACACGCCAAGTCGTAAAGAAGCCACAACAATGCGTTGGTTGTCTTTGGAAATAACACGAAGAATATCTCGTTAGATAAGCTGCGAAAAAGCCTTTGAATAATAGGAATAAATCAGTGGCATTTACAAGGTAAATCAAACCCTTTCAAATCAATCAAACCCTTTTCGGTTCCCAATAGGTCAAATGATGAAAACAGCAAGTGTGTTTCTTTGACACTTTTCTAACATTCATATTGCTTTGGTCCCTCTTAAATAACTCATGAAGCGTCTGAATTACTTAATAAGACCACAACGGCTATATCATTATATTTCTCAGTGCATCGTACTGATTCGTTTTTCTAAGACCTTACCGTATGTACACCTGCTCTAAACAGCGAATTAGAATTCGTGTTGATCTCCTGTGGTGTGAGTTCGCCTTTCATGATGAGATACGTCAGCAGAGGAACAGCTATGGCAAAATAAGAAATCGTTCAGTCAGAACGTTATATGTAAAAATTAAAAACAAAATAAAATAAAAAAACAAGAAAAACGAAGACGAATGTGCGGAAAGAGGTGTCTTATTTTCGATTCGCTGGTGTATCGCATGCAACAACAGTTAGTAATATGAGGCAGTTTTTTTTTTCTTTTACACTGCCCCACCTACTCTATGTTCTTTTACGAAACGCCTGTAAGCGGAGATATTCCTTAAAAACTAGAACTTTATAAGTGAGTTTTTCTTACCTTCATTCTCCTCAAATACGTCGCCTTCTTCTGCCATTTTCCTCAACTCCATAACCTTCTTATCCACAATCTTTTGACCAATGCCAAAAACAGTGTCTTGGGCTTCACAATATTTCCTGAAGGAAGGTATGCTCACGAAACTAGGTGTGCTCACGAATCTGAACAACAGACCCTCCAAGCCTCTGGACAACTTTCCATGAAGCCTAGCACTTTCATTACTCGCTTTAATCATCTCGACTGTTTCCTTGTTGGGTGGGTCATCGTACAATCCAATCCTCACATCTAACGCCATTGTACCAAGAGCTTAAAAAGAAACAAGAAAAAAACAACACTTGCGAATCACGGCTGGTTTTGCTTTCAAAAACTATAGAGCATGTGACCGGTGTGTATAGGCTCATGGGTTCGGTATCTGTCGAGATGCAGATCGTTTCTTTGTTCCACCCCTTTGACAGCCTACATTCTTTTCATAAATAAATAACATCTTAACGAAGGGGCAAATACGAATAAGCTTATTAATTTATTATCTTATTATCTTATAAACTTATTATCTTTTTATCTTATTATCTTTTGTCTTGGTTGTTTGAATTGTAACGTGTTTTCTTCAGTTGCTCATTCTCTGAAGAAGTCAGGCCGTGCCTGACGAAATATTGGAAATACAATAGTTCAATCCAACCGTACGGTCAGCGTTTCTGTTTTTCATTTATTTGTGCGCTGACTTTTTTCCTGATTAGTGCCAACTGAGAAAATAGAAAGACTCGTGGTGAGCTAGGCCATTTACTAGGTTCATAAGTGTTGTCCACAAAGAGGGAGAGTTCTGTCTGGATCCCTAAGGCAATTGTAAATCTCAATTTCCCATTTTTTGGTTCCTGCGTGTTTGTTTATTCGTGATGGTTTTTCTGTAGTTCGGATTTGGAAAAAACCTTTTTAGTCACAGTCTTAAAACGGATATGGAATGTGCTACAAAAAACACTTACACTCGGTAGCCCACTTCGCAAGCTCCCCCTCGAGGTCTGGAATGACGTCACCCGCTCCCCGGACTGCCACCATATGTTCTATGGCATCCCTTGTGACGACAATAAAGTTGTCCAGGTTCTCGCGGATGTCTTTAGGTCGAAGCATTTTTGGCGCTAAGGCTTTGCGTAATCGGCTCCAGTCTTCTCCATCTCTGTAATAAAATATAGTAAACACAATTTGGCAAGTGTTTCAATCAGGGATATCAGGAAGCTATTCCCAACGAAAACGGATGGCCAATCTTTAGAGCGTACACTATGATATATTTCTAACTAGTAGTAATCAGAGATTAGGGGAGTGCGTTCGATCTAAGATGGATAGTCAGTCAGTGGCAAAGGAGCACGATCGTTGGTTTTTTTTAGGGCTTTTTGTGAAACTGAAGGAGTTCTTGGTATGTTGAAGCAGAATTTTTCTTTTCTTGCAAGCTATGTTATCGTAATTTGGATGTTACAGAAAAAGCCATTCAAATGATGTATCGGTAAATGATTAATGGACCGGTCGGAAACATGATCCATCATCGCACAAGTCGATTGTTCGCCAAAGGTCAAAAAGAACCGGAACGGCCAATTCTCATTGATATCGGAAAAACAAAGTGAAGTCGCTCCTGACACTTCATGGGACATCCACAAAGCAGAAACATACAAAGTCATAAATGCATGGGCGATTAGCGTTCATTTCTCTTACACTGTAATTCAAGTAGAATAATCATGTACATGACAAATAATTATTTATTTCACTTGAAAAGCTATCTTTTGACACTAAACAACTTCTAAAACTCCACGGACTTGAACAAATACTTCACTTCCATTTGAAAATACAGGCATAACACGTCAACTTTTCGTTCATAGTCGATACATTCATTATATTCAATATAATGGTTTCCTTGTCGAAATGCCTAAAATTTCTGCGCATAAGAATATATCCGCACAAATTCAAAGAAGCGATAATTTTACCCACTCTCTTCACGTGAAATGCTATATACCACTTGTAATTGTAGTTAATTTTGTGAAACGTATTGCATGTAGCTAAGAAACGTATTGCATGTAAAGTGTAAACACGCTGGTTTACCTTGCCTATAAAACTAATTTTGTGAAACGTATTGCACGTAAACACGCTGGTTTACCTTGCCTACAAAACTACGAATCGACTTACTCGATTTGCACGATGGAGATTGCACGATGTTCGGTGGCTGACTAGAACTCTTCTTCCCTGGATTATAACTCTGTAGTGCTTTAACTTCGTGCAAACGCTTCAAGCCATAAAATGTTTCCTGCGATCGCATCATACCAGCTTCCCGGCCGAGACAATGCCCCTGAAAAATTTAAGCGGGGGGCACATTTTTGTAACCTTACAGGAATGTGGAATTTTCCTGCCTATAACCGTGCACAGGACACCAGCTATCGAAAACCTCAGGCCAAAATTAGGTTTGCGTTCTCCTTCGTCGAACGCAATTAGTGTAAAAAAACTAGAGTGAATTACCAGGATTCCTCTTGATGAGAAAAATCATGTCTCTACATGCGAGAGATATCCCTCATCTTTCACATGTGAAGAACACACATATAAGGTACTGGTTCTGGCCCACTTTTATGTGTTAACATCTTAAAACAAACAAATTCGGCCCTGAAGGGCCTCATTTTTTGGTGTAAAATTTTAGTACATAAAATTGGAGAGAAAATTAACTCTAACATAGAAGTTATGCGCAGACACAGCAGCAAACAAACCAGCAGAAGCGCAAACACAGCAAAAACAGCGACAAAACAAACTTTTCGAGACATGGTCCTACGGTTCGAAATCGGATGCGACACAAAAAAAATTATTTTCTATTAAAGAAATGTATGCACTGTCTATATACAAAAGTGGTCCAGAATTATTTTCCATTTGAGCAATTATCTGCACTTGTATATACGTCCAGCTGGCAGCCGCGAAATTTTCGTCAGATGTTCTGCAAAATTTTTACAGTCCATTATCAAGGGGGCAAAACAGAAACCTACCTGAACCATTACAACCTTATGGAAGTGTCTTTTTTTTTCGACAACCAATTTTTTGGGTGGGTGCACACGAATCGAAGTGTCTATGTACGGATGTCCGCAAAACCAACTTTCGAGCAAGAAAGCAACAGTAGGATCTGCTGTATTTGCTTTTTTGGAAAAATACCGTTTTGGGTTGGTTGCAAATTTTCGGTTGTCGAAAGTACACCCAATTAGACAAAAGATACAAAAACAAAAAACATGGTTTCGCAACCAGCCTGCCAACGTTGTAGCTCTATTTTTCCAAAGAGCCAAAGACACAACAGCAGACGAAGACGCAACAGCACACGAAGACACAGCAGCAGACGAAGACGCAACAGCACACGAAGACACAACAGACGAAGATACAGCAAAACAAACCTTCGGAAGCGAAGACACAGCAGCAGACGAAGACGCAACAGCACACGAAGACACAGCAGCAGACGAAGCAGCAGCAGCAGACACAGCAGCAGACGAAGACGCAGCAAAACAAACCTGCAGAAGAGCAAACAAAACGACAAAACAAACCTTCGAAGACATGGGCCTCCGGTGCGAAAAAAATGTAGCAACGCACCTTCTTCTGGAAAACGCGTACGAAAGCAACCTATTGTCCGACATTTCCAAAGTAGACTATCTGGCAGGAAACCTTGGTCGCACAAATTTGCGCCCGTTGGAAGGTCTCCCGGCGTTCGTAGACGATATATTCGTATTTGGATACCTTTCTCGAGAGGAGTGTGTCTTCCAGAAAGGGAAACTCTCTTGTACAAGTGGGGAGCAGGGGGCGGCAAAACTGGTGGTTGCAAGTATCGCCAACGCTTTGGAAAGAGCCCTGGGAAAACGAGAATACATGCAGACGGCCATTGTGCACACGGTCGCGACTGGAAACCTGGGAAGTAGCACAATACGCGCAACAATAGCGAAAATCGAGAAAGACACATTCTACAAGGCAAAAAGAAAATGGAAAGAAATCCACCCGCAAACAGAGATTGCCGGGTATTTTGTGGCGAAATGCGATGTATCCGAAGTACCTCTGGAGGAGTTGCACGGTGGACTACATGTTTTCGAAAAATGCGTGGAGGGATATGGATACGGAATCTACAGCATCGACTACACACAGGATTTTTCCGGAGTACTGGACCGCAAAGCGCTTGTGGGCCAACTAGGTTTTCGAAAGGCGGGAGATTTCTGTACGGCAATAGGCAAAAAAGAGCCGACAATTCTGGAAAACACAGACAATGTCGGGGAGCATGTCTGCACCTGGATATCCACCACCGAAGAAGGGCACACAGCACGCACAAAAATATACAACAAAGTCGTATCGAATTTCGAGGCAGGAGAAATCCGCGAACCTGTTGGCGGCCATCTAGCAGAATACGCCGACTGTCCCAACCAGCATCTCCGCAAAACCTTCCAACACCCGGACGTGCAAGCTCGAGGATGTACACGAATCGAAGTGTCTCTGTACGGATGTCCGCAAAACGAACTTTCGAGCAAGAAAGCCACATCGCGAAGACTATCCATATTCTTCCAGCAAACCTTCTTTGCTTCTTCTTGCTGGTATTTTTTTTCGCATACGCGGAATTGTTCGAATCGGAAACGCGGTAGCTGGTCTTTTTTTCGCACAATTGTGCACTTGGTTTGTACAGCAATTCCCCCGATTTTTTCTAAGCATTGTGTAGTATTTGCATAGTATTTGCACAGCATTGCACAGTATTTGCAAAACGGGAGGGGGAATTGCTGTACAAACCCAGTGCACAAACAAGACACAAGACACACCAGTTTTTCCATTTGGAATTCTGCACATATGGTATATTTGCAAACATGCCTCCTGCAAAAAAGCTTTCTACCGAAGAAATTCGAGAAATTGTTGCCATGCGGGGAAAGGAGTCGCCCGCATCGATCCGGGAGCGCTTTGGGATTGGCACAACAAGGCTATACAGAATTTGGAAAGATGCCGCTGCTATCGAGCCGAATAAAGCTGTCGAACCGAAAAAAGCTGTCGAACCGAAACAAGCTGCCGAAACAGGAACAGAGCAAACTAGCGAGCTTTTGTACCAGATCTTGGACAATGTGCACGACTTGCAAAGAAATATGGATCTTTTGTTGGGGGTGCAAGAAAGCCATTTCGAAGATGTGGAAGGCATCGGTGAAGATCTGCATGGGTTGGAAGTGGGAGTGGAAGAAACGAAAGATGGAATCCTGCAGAGCATAGAGAAAAATAGCAACGCTGTGCGCGAAAAAACCGATAGAATTGTTGGTGCAGCCAATGCGACAATATCTGCTGCTGTTGGTGTTGTGGAAGCGGTTGGACTTGTTTTGGGGCTTGGTGGTGTTGCCCTTCTTCTGTGGGCATGTGGATCTTGAAAACTGCAACAGTGGAAGGCTGCACAGAGCGACGCGCCACCCGAAAAGGAGCAGTTGGACACACCACTGTTGGCTGTGTACAAAGGAGTTCGTGCCCTAGAATAGAAAGTGTCGCAAGTATATTTTCTAGCGCAGTTGGAGAAAAGCAACACAAGATATATACAATGGAACTTGTGCGAAAAGAAGGACAGCTTCCACGTTTCCGATTCGAACAATTCCGTGCATGCGAGAAAAAATACCAGCAGCTAGAAGAAAAGGTTTGCTGGAAGGATTGGTCCGCTCTTTGCGAGTTTGTCTCTTCGTTGGAAAACAAATCGGCACACATTGTAGGCCATATCGACTCGGAGACAGCGAAAAAATGGTTGGACTGGGATCTTGGAGAACTCTTTGTTGTCGCTTGCGATGGAGACTTTGTTTTCTGCTACGAAGGTGGAACTATTGTTCCCGTGTAGAAGGCTACAGTAGGGCAACTCTGCGGCACTTTCTCTTGCTCGGTGTTGTCTTCTCCTCGCCAAGCAAGCAATGCAATGGGGTTTTTCTTTTTTCTAGCGCTTCGATGCCACCCATCGCCGCTATCTCTTTTTCCAGAAAGACTCCATGTGTTGGAGTTTCTTCGTCTGTTACCTGTTCCCCATCTTTTCCGAGCGGGAGCAAGAACAGAATGGTCCGCGGGGCATTTCGAAATTTTGTAGTAGCGAAACGTTTGCATATGTACTCCCCTTCCGGCAAGTCTGTTGTTTTTTTCGTCTGTTTGTTTGGAGGTGCGCAAATTCTCTGCATACAGTTTTTTCGCAAATCCGCACAAAGGGTTTCGTACTCCTCGCATTTGGAACCCAGATCCTGCAAGAATGCAAGTCTTCCGTTGTCTGGCGCGGTTTCCACTCGGATGGGGTTCAACACGATGGTTTTTCCTTCCCTGTTTTGGAAACTTTTCGAAGGTTCTATATGCAACTGCAACCCTCCAAGTTTTTCGAAAGCGGAGTCGGACACTAGCCAGAAAAGCTTCCGACCAGCATTGTCTTCCTAGTCCGAACGGAAGTAGTCCAGACACTCTTGCAGGATTTTTTGCAAACCTTTTGTCGCCCAAACAGCAACTTCTGCTTCTTCTCCGTGCCGCAATACAACCCGGACTTTTCCTTCTTTGCCTCGAAAACCGAGGACATCCCATTTTTTGTTTGCCGGCAATTCCGCAACTTTTTGTGTCTCCATTCTAGATAGAGTGCCGACCACTTTTGCACGAATCTCCATGCTTTTTTCTGCTATTTTTTTCTTCGTCTCGGCGTGCTTTCGCAGGTTGGCAATTTCCGCTTCTCTTGCTTTTGCCGTTTCCTCTTCTTTTTTTCGCCGTTTTTCTTCTCTTTGCCATTTCTCTCGTTTCCACTCCTCGACTGTGCTGGCGTGCCGAAGCTCTGCAAGAACTTTTTCTCTGTTTCTTGTCGAAAGTGCGGATATTTTGCGCTGTTCTGCGATTTCTTGTATTTCTTGGAGCTTGTACTTCAAAGAAGCTTTGCCGAGTGTTTGGCATTTTTTGTCCCGCCATTCCCACACAATTTTGTCTGTTGGTGGTAGAAGAGTCGACAGGTCGCCGCCGTTGGGATGGAGCTGTGTTGGTTTTTTGGACGCGGCGAGTATTGTGCGAGCGTTTTCGTCTTTCGTGTAGCAACGGAGCGGGCCTAGCTCCACTCCTTCTTCGTCTGCGGACAGGATGTCTACCCGAAATATCGGACAATCCCGAAAACCGAAGTCTCCCGCTGCCCACAAGATAGCTTTCTCCCACTTTGCGTCGTCTCGCACTTTCTCTGCTGTTGGGTGTACATGTATCCCCGCAATTCTTCCTGTCTTTGTATGGGCGAACCAACCGACAAAAATGTGCCCTTGCGGTCTGTCTGCGAGTACCAGGCATCTATCAACACTTTTGGCGAGGTTTTTCCACTGTTTGCTTGGGGGTTGGACCACGAAGAGGCCGTATTCTTCTTCGTCTTCTTCTTCGATGGAAACTTGCTCCAAGACTTCCTCGATGCAGTCTGTGGCTTTCTTGCTCGAAAGTTCGTTTTGCGGACATCCGTACAGAGACACTTCGATTCGTGTACATCCTCGAGCTTGCACGTCCGGGTGTTGGAAGGTTTTGCGGAGATGCTGGTTGGGACAGTCGGCGTATTCTGCTAGATGGCCGCCAACAGGTTCACGGATTTCTCCTGCCTCGAAATTCGATACGACTTTGTTGTATATTTTTGTGCGTGCTGTGTGCCCTTCTTCGGTGGTGGATATCCAGGTGCAGACATGCTCCCCGACATTGTCTGTGTTTTCCAGAATTGTCGGCTCTTTTTTGCCTATTGCCGTACAGAAATCTCCCGCCTTTCGAAAACCTAGTTGGCCCACAAGCGCTTTGCGGTCCAGTACTCCGGAAAAATCCTGTGTGTAGTCGATGCTGTAGATTCCGTATCCATATCCCTCCAGGCATTTTTCGAAAACATGTAGTCCACCGTGCAACTCCTCCAGAGGTACTTCGGATACATCGCATTTCGCCACAAAATACCCGGCAATCTCTGTTTGCGGGTGGATTTCTTTCCATTTTCTTTTTGCCTTGTAGAATGTGTCTTTCTCGATTTCGCTATTGTTGCGCGTATTGTGCTACTTCCCAGGTTTCCAGTCGCGACCGTGTGCACAATGGCCGTCTGCATGTATTCTCGTTTTCCCAGGGCTCTTTCCAAAGCGTTGGCGATACTTGCAACCACCAGTTTTGCCGCCCCCTGCTCCCCACTTGTACAAGAGAGTTTCCCTTTCTGGAAGACACACTCCTCTCGAGAAAGGTATCCAAATACGAATATATCGTCTACGAACGCCGGGAGACCTTCCAACGGGCGCAAATTTGTGCGACCAAGGTTTCCTGCCAGATAGTCTACTTTGGAAATGTCGGACAATAGGTTGCTTTCGTACGCGTTTTCCAGAAGAAGGTGCGTTGCTACATTTTTTTCGCACCGGAGGCCCATGTCTTCGAAGGTTTGTTTTGTCGTTTTGTTTGCTCTTCTGCAGGTTTGTTTTGCTGCGTCTTCGTCTGCTGCTGTGTCTGCTGCTGCTGCTTCGTCTGCTGCTGTGTCTTCGTGTGCTGTTGCGTCTTCGTCTGCTGCTGTGTCTTCGCTTCCGAAGGTTTGTTTTGCTGTATCTTCGTCTGTTGTGTCTTCGTGTGCTGTTGCGTCTTCGTCTGCTGCTGTGTCTTCGTGTGCTGTTGCGTCTTCGTCTGCTGTTGCGTCTTTGGCTCTTTGGAAAAATAGAGCTACAACGTTGGCAGGCTGGAGAACTATTTCGTTGTCGAAATCCACTAGTTTTTCTTGCGAAACCATGTTTTTTGTTTTTGTATCTTTTGTCTAATTGGGTGTACTTTCGACAACCGAAAATTTGCAACCAACCCAAAACGGTATTTTTCCAAAAAAGCAAATACAGCAGATCCTACTGTTGCTTTCTTGCTCGAAAGTTGGTTTTGCGGACATCCGTACATAAACACTTCGATTCGTGTGCACCCACCCAAAAAATTGGTTGTCGAAAATTTGGTTGTCGAAAAAAAAAAAGACACTCCCATAAAGTGACGAAGTTTCACATTATAGGCTTGTTGCCAAAAAATATAAACGAACTAAAACCATTATCAACTACGCTAGCTTTTCTGCTGGCGGTATTTCTGGTTTTCTATCCGCAGGTGGAGTAGCAGCTGCGTTTACAGGCATTGGGATTCCAGCGGCAATACCAATTGGCTGTGTTGCTTCTTTATTTGGGCTAACAGCTGCTGGGCTAACCGGTTTTTACAAAAAGCTAGAGCCCAAACTTATCAAACACTGCAAAATCATGACGCTGGCTTTGTCAAAATGTGATACTGTCAACCGCATACTGTCAAAATCACTCATTGACGGTAAAATAAGCGATGCTGAGTTTCAAAGCATTCTTGATGAAAAAGAAAGCTATCGTATTCAGAAGGAGATTCTACGGAAAGGCACACTTCCAAAGGAAAAAAATAAACAGCAGCCCTGACATCGAAAAAATACGACAAGAGGCAATGCACGAAGAAAGAATGCGCATGCAAAAAAAGCTTCTTGGCAGCATCGGCGAAGCGCACACTCTTTCACTTTATTAAAGAATGATTGCTTTACAAAATATAAACACGCAAAATGATAATACTATTTCATGCTCTTATGTATGCTATAAATGAACTTTCTACCCTGCTAAATTCCAATTCGATCGGGAACAGTGGACGAAGAGCCACTCTGTGGAAGTGCCACTGCAAATTCCCATTATTATTATTATTATTATTATGAGGTCAGACATATAACATATCAAGTCGTGGAGGCGATGCGAGAGGCAGAAACTGAGTAAAATGTCACGCAACGGCTCCGCACCAACTCGAGTAGAAAGATTTCTTGAAAACTTCATCGTAATCATTTTCATCATAAACTGGATAGCCGAGAAAGTGTTCGACTTCATTTTTGCTGCACATATTACAGAGACCATTTCGCCTGCAATCACGACATTTATGGCAAAATAAGACCTTTACAATTTGTTCATTGTGTTCGCAAAATGGTGCTTTGGTAATGGCATCATTCACTTTGTCCCAGCCAAGATCAGCTAGCTGCCTGAGCTTTATGGTAATATACTCTTTGTAGATTTTTTTACTAAGTTCTGGGGGAAGTTTTTGTATGGCTTCCAACGTTTCCATTGTATACTTATAGAAACAATTATTTAGAATTCGAAAGAAACGTTTAAGCCATTGTGGTGGCTGTTTTATTACCTAGTGGCAACCCTGACATTGATTTATTTCCAAAAGATTATCCATTAATTCTATTTGATTCATTTTTTTCATTTCTCCCCAACCAAAATATTGTCTTTGACAATTACAACTTTGGACTGATTCTCTTGTCCCTTCTGGGAATTTATCAGCAATTTCTTGATCATCAAAAAGAATATCCATTAATTTTTGTGGACTCATTTTTTTCATTTCTGCAAGAAGTTCTTCTGATACAAGTATTGGCAATTCTTTATTTTCTCCTATTGAGTTTGGCTGAAATATTTGCCAATCGGCCTTTTCTTTGTTTTTTCTAACTTTCGGTTTTTTAATGCTTTGATCAACAGGACCATTGTCTCTTCCTCTACCCATCTCGACGTATATACAAGTGCAGATAATTGTTCAAATGGAAAATAATTCTGGACCACTTTTGTATATAGACAGTGCATACATTTCTTCAATAGAAAATAATTTTTTTGTGTCACATCCGATTTCGCACCGTAGGACCATGTCTCGAAAAGTTTGTTTTGTCGCTGTGTTTGCTGTGTTTGCGCTTCTGCAGGTTTGTTTGCTGCTGTGTCTGCGCATAACTTCTATGTTAGAGTTAATTTTCTCTCAAATACCACCACACACATATAAGGTACTGCGTTATGGCCCAATTTTATGTACTAAAATTTTACATAAAAAAATGAGGTCCTTTAGGGCCGAATTTTTTTATTTTAAAATGTTTACACATAAAATTGGGCCAGAACCAGTACCTTATATGTGTGTGAAGATATCGATTTTGTCACGTTTGCTGGCGAGTTTCCCATGTTTCAATGCTGAATGAGCCAAAGTTTATCGATACTAAGTCGAAACATCTTCGGGTCTTCCTTGGCAATCTTTGGCAATCTTCGCGAATATTCGGAAATTTTCGGAAAAGTTCGGAAAAATTTCGGAAACGTTCGCATGGCCATCGGACAACATTTTCAAAATGTTCGGTAAATGGTCGGAAATCTTCGGAAAAATCGCCAAAAACCTCGTTATTAGAAGGTATGTAAAATAAACAAAATAATACATGGTTCCTTGGAGACATGAAATTTAACTTCTTGTGTTTAAATAAATCCCTCACTAGTTCGCTGAGCTCACTCATGACATTTCGAGTTGAACATTCGAAGATAAATTACATATCGGACGGAACAATGTATTTTCCTCTATTTATCGATTTTTCTCCGAAAGCAAGAGTACTAATTAAACAACTTCCAGCAATTGTTTAAGTTTCAAAACCACTTTATGACCAGTATGTAGTGTCAACCATATTTAATAATTGAAAGGGCGGCAACATATCATGAAAATAACTTGAGAAATTAAGCAAAAGGCCACACACCATGCATTAAACTGAACTGCAGCTTTCTCTCTATTTCTGATGTCACGTCAATAGATCGACGGATTTTCCCTTAAAAAGCGCACGGATTGTGGATTTTTGCGATACATTGAGCGGATTCGCGGATTTCGAAAACGCAGCGGATCGCGGATTAGCTGAAAATTTTGACCCGGATTCTGGACCCTTTATGCCAGGAAGTTCGGATCGTAGATACTAAAGCAAAGTTCGGATCACTTTAGTCGGTCTTAGTCGGACCGGAATGTTGGCGTAATTCAGTCATTGAGTTATTTTTTCCAAAAATAACTCTTTAGTCGGCGCGATGGACCGTGTAGTCAGTCAGTGGAGTATGTTTGTATCTCACACCAATCAGGTTTGAGGTACTATCAGAACCAATGAAATCGCAGTTTATAAAGGGGAAGTAATCTGACACAGTTGTATTAAAAGCGAGCGATTTCATTCGAAGATTTTAGATTTGTAGGAGGCGGAATCGGTGAGTTGTGAATTAACCCCGGTTTTGAAACACTTGCCTGCTTACAACGCACACGCCGCCAACAAAAGACCCAACTCTAAATTGTTATTCGACGATCTAGTTTCGCTGACCGTAGTAGAAATTGCATACAGCATTTGCAGAAAGCAGATTTGAAGAATAATGTTCTCATTGTGATGTTAATACTGTGTTTGTAAAGAGTCAAAAAATGGCAAGGAATCTTCTTCAGAGTGTGTTGTGGCCTCTTGTTTTAAGAGTTTGTGACAAGGAAACTTCCTAACTGAACTTCGCCAACTGAAAACCGCAATTAATTTAATTAGTCTCTTTAGCGTCTTGCTCGATTCACTGACTCTCGGACAAGTAGCGTTTATGTTTATACCTTAAACACACCACGTTTAGACATTTAATTAACCGGTATGGGTATTGACTTTAAAATGGTTTTGCTTTTAAAGTTAACTACGATCGATAGCAGCAACAGGCTAGAATAAGAGCATGTCATTCCGTGACAGTTTGATAGCTAAAATTAATTAGTTCTTGTTCCTGTTTGTTGAATGAAAATTTACATTTACGACAGGAAACAAATACTCCAGGTGTACTATGCTTTAAAAGCTTTCCTAAAAATATAGTTTTTGATTTCATTCGTTTATTACGTCGTTTATTACTTTTCGATTACTCAATGGGGACATGGTGTTTTCAAGAAAAACAAACTGAATATCATGTTACAAAAGTGAGATAAACAAAAGTGTCATGTTACATGCGTTAAAAAAAAAAAAAGGTATCGTTTTACAGTGTTTGACAAAAACACAAAAGTACCCCGTAACAAAACAAAAGTATCGCGTTACGGTTGTAAAAAAGCTAGCAACAAAATAAGCGCTAACAGAATAAGCCATTTTGTGACATTTTGACAATTGTTCTTGTTTTTTTGTTAAATAATAAAAATTTACTATTGAACGAAACAGTTTTGACGTAACAAATGGCACGTAAAAATTGTTTTGTCTGCAAGCATTTTTTTTTTTCCAAAAAATGCCTCTTAGTCGTAGTAAGGGGCTATGTAGTTAGTGATGCACCATGCACAAATAGCTCACCCATGAAATAAACCATCCCAACAGGACTAACTTAGCGTGCCTATGTTTTATTCTCCGCGGACCTATTTTTCTTCTTTTTTGAATCGTGGAGGATTGCGTGACTGCTGCTTGCGAAATCTATTGACTGATAGAAATGTTTACCAGTGTTCTTAGTTCTAATAAAGGACAATATTCTAGATATTTATTTCGCCAGCACTCACTTTCATGATGAAATTCCAAGTTCATATAGTGTTACATGGCGACCAGTAGTGTTGGAATGGTCAGTGTGGAATTCTGAAGGGGACGTGGCACATAAAATTAAACCCCCTTATTTCCCTTATTTTTTAACTTGCAAATTTCGACATCATGGAAATCAACATAAAAAATTATTTAATTACTTGACACCTTCCACTGTGAAATCAACGAAGGTATTTGTATACGAAGATTGCATAAAACCTCAAAGACCTCAAAAAGATGACGAAAAAAGATGAGTGACCATGAGGGCCTTGAGTCAGAGAGCACGACATTCGTCAGAGAGCACGACATTCACGTGCAATGCTGCATTAATTATTATCTGTACTTACAATGCCACCAAACCTCGTGGAAGATTTCTGCTTTTCCTGTACATTGCGCCAGCTTTGAAGATATTAGCAGGTCGCTTGGGATATTTGCCTTCAGCTTTAAAGACGATTTCTACATCCCTGGGATCTTGAATGTAAACCATCGTCCTGCCCATAATTGTCCTCTTGAATATCGGCCCGTACTTCTCAAAAGAGCTTTTCAGCGCGGCCATTTGTGGTTTGAACTCGGTGTTTTGGAGATAGTTGATCAGATCGCCAAAATATGGCAATCCCTTTGGACCTGGAATCTCTTCAAACGAGCGAACGCCTTCTGGGAGGTTTGCATGCCCACTCTCTCGAAAGAGATAAAGTATGTAGTGCAGTTTTCCAAAGGGGTTTAACAACCAAACTACGATAGAGATCAGTAGAGCCGAACAAGCCAAGTACAGCGCCTCATCCATTTCGTGAGGAGAGAATTCAATTACGAATTCACTTCATCCAAGTGCAAGCAGCTCGTCCTCTGCAGACTTTGTTTGCGTGGATGATCTCGTGACGGAGCGCCAAGATCATCTGCGTAGGAGGCTTGTCCTACGAAGGGCACGAAAGGGCAGATCACGGGCTGCGCAATCTCACGCTGAGCGGAATTATAATAATTAACACATTAATGGCCCACTTAAATACTCCGTCTTATGAAAGGAATAACAGCGGTGGCATAAAAGCCTTAAACGGCGAAAATAACCATAAAGCGCAACGGACACACAAGAGGAGAGTTTATTCAATTCACCTAGCGTAAAAATATAGTAATTTTGAAGAATTTAGCGTTCTAAATCAACGTTATTTTATTCCCCCTACAACGTCTTATAGGGCGCTCATATTCTCAACGGTTCTCGTGTAACCTAAAACCGTGTCAGCTGAAAGGTCACGTTCCGGCTCACCGTGACGCTTATACGAATGAATGAATGAATGAATGAATGAATAGATAATTAATTATTCCCTTTCTTCAAACGTGAGCTTGGGATGCCTGTGTTTTTATTAGCCAAATCATTCTCGCAAGCAGCAGTCACGCAATCCTGCGAGTAGAGCAGTACCTCTTGTGAACCTCTAATTTCAGTGGCATTCTAAAACAATATTGCTCATTGTCTTCAGGGATAGGGGCATTGTTTGTGCCCTTTGTCCTATTGTTCTTATGGCCAATCATGTGAGATGTTCAATGAGGTGCTGGTCGACTCAATCCTCCACCGTTTAGAAAAGAAACATAGGTCTGCGGAGAGAATTCGAAGGTGTGTGCAGATCGACTGAATTAATCAGCAGATCATGTTTCGTACAGCAGTAACTTCTCAGCAAGGTTAGCAGAAGGCAATAACTATTTGACTATTTGCCGTTGGAAGCTGCTTTTTGATGTCAAGAACAAACACAATTATCCTGTTAAAATGTTTTAAAACTTTAGCAGTTGCTAAAAATTAATATGTTAAAAAAAGACTAAAAATTGCCACTTAGATGCAATGGCTTTATTTGTTTTTTTGTTTTGTCTTTTCTTGTGGGGGGGGGGGGGGGGGGGCATAAATGGTTAGGTGGACTTTTCCGTGAAGTCGAGGACGTCAAGTATTGGTTTCTAAGGCGAGCAAAAACTGGGGAGAGTACAAAATGCCCATGGCTAGGGGGACTGGGAATGAAAGGGGAGGGGGCGGATAAGGGATTTTTTCTGCCTCCCCCCCCCCCCCCCCCCACATCAAACCCCAGCTCCTCTTCCCACGGGGATTTTGTACTCTCCCAGGTTTCGCTAGCCTGCGTGCAGACGTCTCCTAGGAAATAGGAAATGTCTGCACGCAGGCTAAGGTTTCGCTCGCCTTGTGAACCAAGAAGGCAGACCCTCGAACTCAATGATCTTCCTTAACGACTTCACAGAAAAATAGTGGACCATGAGCTATCTAAGGATTACATTACGTACTCCAAGACTGAAGGCCTGGTCACGCTCAGGGATAGCCACAGGGTACTCATTTCAGTATCTGATTGGGGTCTGTACCAAGCGCATGTCAAAACACACCTTTTTAAATCAAACGAAAATATTTTTAATACAGTAAATGAAAATAAAAATCAGAAAATGGCGTTTCAAATCAGTGGTATAAGTATTTTTATTAAACTAAGGACATTTTTATTGACCAAGAGTTTAATATTTCGCTCAGGTACATTCTGTAAGGCGAGTAATATAAAAATGGAGAAAAGCTTTACAAATCAATAGAATAAATTAGCAAGGACTTCAATAATGTTTCCAGAACCCTACATTCCTGAAACGAATGACTTTAAAAGATCTGATCTAAGCATAATCCTAGCTGGGCTGTGGCCCTATTGCAAGTAGAATAAATTAAGTTAACCTGAAATTGGCTTCAAAACCAATATGGAGTTAAAGAGGCAGTCACGAGAAGAAGTCTAAGTTTTTGTGTAAGCTATGCTGGAATTATAAGCGTGCACTCAGTGATCAACAAAATAACCTTTGGACAACAAAAAGGGGCATAAATTCACTCTCTAAGATGTAAGCAAACCATAATCAATTGTTTTTTTAGTGATTTTCCTCCAAGAAACACTGTCAAACTCGAAAACGTCGACCCGACGTTTTCAAGTTTTAGGCCATTTCTTTCCTACCCGTCCGTAGCCCTGCACCATTTAAAAATCACTTTCGTGAACAGTACAGTGCGTTTTAACAAGGCCAGGCAAATAAAAGTGGATTTTCAATTAATACCAACACCTTCATTGGATTTTCAAGTAGCACTAAATCTTGGTGAGACTGCCCCTTTAATCTTTTCACGACTGCTGATCAACCAGAACGTAGTTCAGTAAGGCGAAATATTCATGCAGGCTATTCCTTTACAACTTGATGCTTCTGCTTTGTTATCACGATCAGTCGCTTATTTTGCCCGCCGCTCTCATTCTCAGCTCTTTCAGTTTTCTAATTTGTCTTAATTGTTTATTTTAAGCGTTCCACAATTTGCGTCATTTAAGGTATTGTCAAAATCACATTCGAAATGCTGAATAGCTTTGCGTCTACTTTTTTCGACAAACTCGTGATTACCCTTCAGTGATATCCGGCAACAACGTGATAAAACCTACGAATTATAATGTAGTTATATTATATTGGTAGTTACATCAGGTATTGACTTGTACCTGATTCAAACCAACAAAACATGTTTAGTTAAACCAGGTTTAAGAAAATGAAAATCAGCAACAGACAACTGACAGACTAAATTTCACATAGGGTTCAAGTATGCTCTAACTTGTGCTTTCATTGTGCTGAATTTGAAGTCGATAAACATCAGTCAGCAACTTCCATGAAGAGAACAATTTTAAACCGTGTTTAACTAAACAACATTTAAACATTTAAACATGTAAGCTTTGGTGTGAGTGGGGTATTAAACCTAGTTTCAAATTAGCTAATGACTGACTGAAACATTCTCTTTACTCGAGGTTACTCTCGATCAATGAATTTAATCTTTAACGGCCTATCAGGAATGGCAAGTAATCTGAGCTTCATATCCACAGGAGCCTCGTGGTATTCCAGACGAAATCGCTGCACCAGCTAAAAGGATCGAGTACAACGTATTAAACATCATAACTTAGGTAAGGTAAGGTAGGTAAAGTCTGCATACTAGCCTAGGGGCCATCAGGCCGGAGCTTATCCCGGTTTCCGTACGTAGCATGAAGCGACTAGGAGTATTGCTACTCCCCCCTGGATGGGATGCTAGTCCATCGCAGGGTTATCCCCAGCAGTAAATCCGCCGGTACCCATTTAAACACCTGGGTGGAGAGAGGCACTATGAGAGTAAAGTATCTTGCCCAAGAATACAACGCAGTACCCCGGCCAGGGCTCGATCCGGAGTCCGCCCGATCCGGAGTCCAGCGCACTAACCATTAGGCCACCGCGCCTCCCTTAACTTGGGTAAGAGCATTACACTATTACTAATAATACCACGCAATAGTTTTGCTTTGGTTTGGTTCTAGGTTTGGAACAACGCACTCTTTTCCCGATCTTTCCCTACGTTCTTTTTTAACCAAATTCAACCTCTTTTCCTCTGTGAGCGCTCTCAGTATTAATTATCCTTTGGACGTACAAGAGGTTTTGATGTAATTTTCATAAGGAGATTAAATCTATCGTTCTGGAACTTTTAGTAGCTGTTCAGTAGCCCCTTTGCGAAAATTTTGAAATTTTGTCTATGTTTTTTGACGTTACCATGGCAAAGTCATGCAGGGATGGCCACCGTTTTGAACAATTCGCGTCCTTTTGCATTCCATTTGTAATCTGGCTTGATTTTGTACTAGACAGGATTTATTCGCTTCTTATCTTTTTTTTCCTTTTTTTTTGTCTAACGACGTCATATGACGTCACAATCGACATATCACCCTCAAAGGTATACGGTAACCTTAATATGTTTATTGTCAACTGTGACATCATATCGCGCCATAACGTTGGCCATCTTGAAATTCCACAAAAAGGCTGCAAGATCGGCGAAGATATTGAAATAAACTTTCATAAAAAAATCTAAATTTTGACGAAAGAGCTAAATAATCGACACTGCATTTACCTTTGAAGCTAACAGGTAGATTTCGGCTTCAGCAATACGACGCCCTGTAATAGAATGCACAGTAAAACAGTAATCATTAAACCAAGTCAAGCGCAGTACATGCAGTTGGACCTCTCGTTTTGCATAGTCGGATGACAAAGGCTCAACAAAAGATACAGAATGGTATGTCGAACCAAAGAGAGAACGTTTTAGTGGAATGAGGTGGACCAAAGTGGAGAAAGTTGAGTCTCACTTAATGTACTGCTTCGCTCACCAAGAGATAGTCATCATGAGAGAGCATGCAGGGTGGTTATTCCTCGGGGACGACAGAAAGTACACCTAGCAGCAACTGGGGCAGCAAAGTTTTTAAAAGAATAGCGCAATGGTAACTACCAATGGTTAGTCTCTATTAACGGACTAATTCCAGAACCATTTTAAGTCAAGACCTCTGATATGGTGCAAAATTTGTTACATCGCATTTTTTATGCCCAATCGGCGAGCTGCATCTACTTGCGACACTTTCATGCCTTCTTACATGGAAGTATTTCTGCCATTGGTATCTGAACTTGTACAATCTTGTTCAATGGAGGTTTCAGCCACGAAAGTGCGAAACTCACCTATGCACATGCGAGGACCAACCCCAAATGGGAGGGTAGCAAACGGATGGATCTTTCCCAAGTCTTCATTTAGCCAACGTTCAGGTTTGAACTTCAAAGGGAGCTTGAACAACTCTTCTGAACGTCCCGAAAGATAATTGGAATATATAACGGTAGTCTGGAAATGAAGAAAGGTTAATATATAATTATATAATACTTGTGTGAAAACAATGAGACTGTTTCCTATACATAGTGTAACTTATTGACTACGGGATCTTGACTAACGAAATCGACTCCATATCTTCTGCAGCACGTGTTTCAATTTCTGACACATCTCTTTAGCTCACGCAATTGACCACAAATAACTAAAATCGTTGATGATTTTACGTCTAAACAACTACAACAAAGACCAGAGGTAAGGTTGGATAAATCGATTTACATATGGCCAATTCTTGCAAGAAAAACTATGAAAACACCACACATACCCACTCCATCTTCCCAAATAGCCCTTCAAACCTCCTTTGCCTTTCTTATTCCTACCCATTGATTGTTGTTGAATTAAAGGAAATGGCGGAGGTTTCTTCATTTGAGCCCTGCTTCACATGAACTTTCTTACCGTTTTAAACCAACTGATGCACAGGCAACCATGCAGCTTTCTCAAGTAAGGATAAAATAACAATCAAGGCGATGTTTTTAAGCGTAATTTTTTTTGGCCGCGCTTTATATAACAACGAAAAAAAATGAAAAATACTTGGAGCAAAATGCTCCCCCGTCTCTCGTCTTTTACTTACTCCAGAAGGAACTTGGTAGCCGGATAAGACCACGTCTTGCGTCAAAATGCGTGCCCAACCGGAAGCACCAGGGTGCAATCTGATGTTTAAAAAAGAGACAATGCCAACGATTACATCATTCTAAAAACTCCTAATATCACAAACTAATCGAGAAAAATGAAAGAAAGCAAAATGAAAGCTGGTTATTGGATTCAGTTTGCCGTTAGAAATCAATGTCAAGACGAGCCTTACTTAAATTACTTAATGACTTTGAGAAAGTCTCAGAATTAATACTAAAGGATTGGATCTGTTCAGAGCTCTGAGGATAAACCGTGAAATTAGATGGAAAAAAGTTTCTTTGTCACATATCATGTAAAGCTACTTGTTGAGAAACATTGAAGAAAAATGCAAATTTAATGTATCTTTGGAAGTCGAGAAATCTATTGATTCACGGCAAAGTTAATATCCTTCTCCCAAATGTTTGACTACGAAAGCATGATAAAGGTAGAAAGACTAAGTCGGTTGAAACGAAGAATCGATGTAGAGTGTTCTGGTTTTTGGACCAACCAAGGAGGATTATTCTTCCTTCAATGCAGTACATGATGTAAACGAAATAAACTATGAACCCTGACCATGGTTGTCTGATTGAGAGAAACTGCTGGCTATGACAGAGGTTACAAATATATCTTATGGAATAATAAAGAAATTTTATAACTATTTACAAGGAAAAAAAAATTAAAACGAAGATTTTCGACTTAATCTAAGTCCTCATCAGAATAATTTTTGAAAGACATTTTGATCGACGATAATTTATAGACAAGACAAATACCGAGTCCATTACTGCCATGAAAAAACAAGGTTGAAGAAATTCAAATGGTTTGGTTTGGACTGGTCTAAGACAGTTGAGCTCACTTCAAGGTTAACATCGACATGGAAATTTTTAAAGTTCAAAACTAATACTGAAACCTTTAAGGGTTGTACGCTCTTTTCAATTTTTTTTTAAACTATATCTTTTATCCAAAAAAAGGTTACTAATCAAACCCTAATTGCCCCATTTCTCTTTTTGGAATATGTTGACCGCAAACATATCGGATGGCCTTGGTAGTTACAAATGTCTCTCGTTACGTGACATTATTATAGCAATCCTGAATGAGGGAATGAATTTGGTTAACTATATATTAATTCTAGAAAACAAAAATATCTTTGGACCTGTACGCGACAAGGACTTAAACCCAACTGACTTCGACAACTTTAAAGAATTATGGAACTCAAATACGAAACAGAAAATACATAGCATTTAAATTAAATAGAATCAGTTGGTTTAACAAAAACGGTTTTGACAAAGCTATTTAAAATAAGCAACTAAAATAATATTCTGATAAAAATTAAAAATAAGAAATATTTTTTATGATTTACTTATTAAATATCTGGCTTGTAAAAGATTTCTTTGCGCTATATCTTCTTTGGTTACACTCTTCATCTGCAGTCTAATAAACAATGGATATTTTATGTTTACCGCATGCTCTCCTTCGCACAAGCCTTGACGTAAACCAGCTTTGCAAAGCTGTCTGGGGTAAAGTCTCCATGGGGCCCAATTAGGGAGGTCACTTCTTCGTACAACTTCTCCTGCACTTCCGGATTACGCGCCAAGTCGTAAAGGAGCCACAACAGCCCGGTGGATGTCTGTGAAAAAAGAGGTCGGTGACCATTCCCTTAGAAAGAAGAGAACACTGCCACTTAAAGCTGACCCACATGGAGCAGTAAGGGTTCAAGCGCTAGCTGGGTCACTTTGTAGTGTTCTTGGGCAAGACCAGGACCAAGAGCAAGACACATTACTCTCCCAGTCTCTCTCTAAGGTCACGAGTATAACCAGGAACCGGCGAATAGTTAGGGAAACCTGATAAAATTTCTTATCCCAAATCAAGAAGGAAGTAATAAATGTTATCTCAGGGAGACCGGTTGCATAATAATTAGCGCTCTGGACTCCATATCGGGCAGCCCAGGCTCAAGCCCTGCATGAGGTCATTGCTTTGTGTTCTTGAGCCAGCGCGGTATCCTGCATGGACCAACATTCAGTCCAATGAGGGGTGGCAAAAATCTACACAGCTTCATGGTAAAGAAACCGGGAAAAGATCCGGTAGTATGGCTAGTTTTACGCGAGTTGGGCCTTACCTTTACCTTAAACACCACCCCCATTCCTTCTGCTGTTTAACACCTTACCGTTTCTACTCCTGCTCTAAACATCGAAATGGAATTCCTGTTGATCTCCTGCGGTGTCAGTTCGCCTTTCATGATGAGATAAGTCAAAAGAGGTACAGCTGCATTGTAAAAGATACCGATTAATTCCAGAAAGTTCAATGTTAAAAAAGGAGAAAACGGAGTCAAATAAACGGGAAAACGTCTTGTAGTTCTGATTGGCCGGCTTCTAATGTAGTAGCCTGTTCGAGACGTTCGCTTGGTGGGGAGCAGAGAATTTGGTATTGCGTTACGAACGGCGAGCGGAAAAATGGCGAGGGGACTAAGGCTGCGCTTTCTCCCCACACCCCTCCCCTCCCCTCCCCGCTCGCCGTTTTTCGCTCTGCTCCCCACTAACCGAACGCCTGGAACAGGCTTCTAATGTAGTCTCCTTCGCAGCCGTAGTTTGGGCTCGTCACGCAACGCTCTTTTCTCTCGACGGCCGTTGGTGGGGAAGGGAGCGTTACGTGACGAGCCCAAACAACAGCTGCGAAGGAGACTACTTCTAATGTCGTATCGAATAATTCCGAGTCCATTTCAAATTGGTTATCGCATTACAAGTGCCGGAATTCCTTGCAGTTGACATAATAAAATAAAATAAGATCTAATGAAGGGGCGTTTTCGGAAATGACAAGCAGGAAAAAGGCATGGCTATCGTACTGCAAAGTTGTATAGTGAGTTTTGCTTACCTTCATTTTGAGCAAATGATTCACCTTCCTCTGCCGTTTTCTTCAATTCAATGATCTTCTTATCCACAATATCTTGACTAATTCGAAGCGAAGTGTCTTGGGCTTCACAAAATTTCCAGTAGGTTGGTGTCGTCACAAATCTGAGCAACAGGCTTTCCAACCCTCTAGACAACTTCCCCAAGTAAACAAAACTATCAAAAGTCGTCTTAATCATCTTGACTGTTTCCTTGTTGGGTGGGTCATCGTACAATCCAACCCTTACATCAAACGCCATTGTACCAACAGCTGAAAAAGGAACAAGAAAGGAACACTTAAGAATGCGGCCTTTTTACTTTAGGTGTAGTAAAATAAAATAAAAAATGCATTTTCAAAATGGCCCTCGAGGTAGTACTTAATGTCTATTTCTGTTATACCCTGTTGTAGTTGTTCGGAGTTGGTGCAATGGAATCATGTCGGAAAGCTTTTCTATTAAATAAATTCTAATGCATATGGGCCAGACATGTTATAGTTCCCACCCATACTATTGGAAAAGAGGTTATCTTTTGCAAAAAAAGATTACCCCAGCGCTTAATATCGGAATATTGTTCCCAAAAAGAATAGAATTTACTGCAAAACTTACATTCCGTAGCCCACTTCGCAAGTTCCCCCTCTAGATCTGGGATGACATCATCCGCTCCCCGGACTGCCACCATATACTCTATGGCATCCCTTGTAACGGCATTAAAGTTGTCCAGGTTCTCGCGGATGTCTTTTGGTCGAAGCATTTTTGGCGCTAAGGCTTTGCGTAATCGGCTCCAGTCTTCTCCCTCTCTGAAATAAAACAGAGTAAACACAGTGTTTCACAAATAGTCAAATTTAAGGTGTCTCTCTACAGTTTTTTCTGGACCATAGCAAACATTTTTATTTGGCCGTTTAGCAAACTTCCCGGACTCGGATGGATGTGAAATTTACACCAGATATTGGAATTGGATTGAAATTTGATATGATATCTTTTTTAGAAAAATCGATATTTCCATGGCAACGACAAACAGAAAAACAAGATATCAGTTAAACTTGAATTCTACGCGAATAAGATTTGACGTAAAAAAAACTAACACCAGTATCTGAAACTATGGTGTACTGCACATCAAATATGCAAGAATAGAAAAATTCTGTATGTTTGATTTCGAATAAATCGAAAATATATTTCAAACCATGCTTTTTGCATTATAATGATAAACGGACCGATTTGAAGACACTGCTTTGATGAAATTACTTCGAAATGACACCAAAATGTGTATTTACGTTATCTTTCGTCGCCGTGAAAGCTTTGTTGATTTTCGTTATCGCGATCCCGAGAATTGGATTTTTTCATACGATCACTACCAATGTAATTTTTGGTAAATTTTCTACTTTTAGCGCTTTTCCAAAATCTCCAAAACGGCTCCAACGATTTTTTTAAAACTTGCATATCATTAACAAGGCCATCGCTTGGTCTGCCTGTGGGCAAACGCGATGGAATGTGCGTAACAATAGAATGGAATCATTGGAATGTGATGTGCAACAATAAAGAAATTCAAGTAGATCAGAAAACTGTCTATCTCAATAACTGGATGAAGAAAGGAATTGTTTCTATTAAAGACTTGTTGAAGGGGGATGGTAGAGATCTTTCATTCCAGGAATTTAAAGAAAAATTTTTATGCGACACAAACTTCCTCCAATACTTTCAAATTATCAGTGCCATACCTGACCGGTTACGGTTGAAAGCAAGACAAATAGAGTCAGCTAACAAACAGTTCTTCACAAGTAACGACCATCTTTTTATCTTTAACAGAAATTTAACATTCAACCTTGATTAAGTCAAATCAAGAGACTTCTACAATCTTTTCATTGATAAAACTCACATTGGAGGCCAGGACGGTCCTAAAAGATGGAGCGAAATACTTTCTTTAAATGATAAGCATTGGACAAAGATATTTAAGTCAATACAAGAACTTTACAAAGAAACAAAACTGAAAGAATTTCAATTTAAGTGCATTCATAGAATCGTGGTGACAAAGAGAGAACTATTTAAATATTGTATTAAAACTGACGATGAGTGCTGCTTTTGTTTTGTTTTGTTTTTTTTTATTCACTGCCCCTTTACAAAGATATTTGTTCAAAAAGTCATCCTGTAGTTTAAAACAACGTACAACTCACAGTTCTCTCCAACTATGGACGAACTTTTATTCGGAATGACCTGCAACTTAAATGAGAAAAATACCACCAAAAAATTCAAGGAGTTTTGTTGCTACACTGCAGCATTCACTTGATCCCCCATAAAGTATATAGCATTTTAATGATCCCCCTTATTGGTGGTGGAAGCTTTCATGACCACCCCACCTTCCCCTATGGAAAGCCATAACTGCCTTATGTGATCGTTAATCATTACGTTTTGACGTTTCGTCATTATGTGATGTGGTCCTGTCATGTTGTATCTTCCATATTCCGTCACGTGGTGCAGTTTTGGCATTATGTTTTGAAGGTTCTTCATTATGATTTCCGCTTTTGTCATTATGTGATGAGGTTTGATCATTATGTGATGTGGTTCTTCGTTATGTGTTGTGGTTTTATCATTATGTGTTGAAGTTATTTCATTGCGTGCAGGGGCCTTTCTATTATGTTGTGTCGTTGTTTCTTTATGTGTTGCAGTTCCTTCATTATGTGAAGCAGTTCCTTCATTATGTGGTGCGGTTCCTTCGTTATGTGGTTTCACCATTATGTGTTGTGGTTTTACCATTATGTAATGTTATTCTATTTTTGGCAATTCGAGTTTACTTCCGGTGTCAATCATTATTTCCCAGGTCCCTCTCGTCTTTAAGAACCCGCTTAACCGGTTTGCTCTACAAGATACTTTGTGTAGCATACTTTACGTATGTTTTGCCTTTTTGCCTTTCGGAAAAAAAATCATGGAGGACATTTTGAAGGAGTTGCATTTGGAATCTCTTATTCCCCATTTTTTTAGCTGAACGAATCGAGCCTGCGAACGTGGCGGCATTATCGGACGAAGAACTTTGTGTAGGCGTAACAACGATTGGAGATCGCCTTCGTTTCCGTGATCTTCTAAGTCGAGCTTGATTTTCTTCACACCAAGGCCTGCCTGAAAAAGAACTTCTTTCTCTGTAGAGGTGGGAATTTTGCTTTGGTGGCGATCAGCAACACAAACGAAACTAATTGTCCAACTCCTTTTCGCAACTGCCGTTTTTTGCGATCAGCCCTTCTACTATTACGACCATTAAACAGAGCCATGCGTTCCTGGAGAACATTTGACGCCACTGACTCGCGCGTACGATCTTTTTCGGCGATGGCACAAAGATCACGGAGACGAAGGCGATCTCCAATCTTTGTTACGCCTACACGACACAGTTCTTCGTCCGATAATGCCGCCACGTTCACAGGCTCGATTTGTTCAGCTAAAAAATGCAATTTCCTAAAACATCACCTACTTCTTAAACTTTATCTACATAGAAAATTGAAAAGCACATCTAATCGCGGCGTGTTTTGGGATGTCACGCAACGCTCACCAGTCTCACCCAGGGCTAAATGATCTTATTTTTAATCTCCATTTTCATATTTATTTCGAATCATCCAGAATTATCCAGATTTGATGCCCCAACCTAATATCTGTTGTAGACACTTGTTATTATTGCATAAAACTTCGAAGTCGCAACGAAGACGTACTGATCGAATACAGCTCCCCAAAGCAGCCGGGGCGACGAGCAGCTTAATTTAATGAATTACGTTTTAGAATTTGGTTTATTTTATTTGTACTTACAGTGTGACCAAACCTTTTGGAAGGTTTCTGCTTTTCGAGTACATTTCGGATGCTTTGAGAACTTCCCCAGGTCGCACCGGATGCTTGCCATCGGCTTTAAAGACGATTTCAACATCCCTGGGATCTTGAACGAGAACGATCGTCCTGCCCATAATTGTCCTCTTGAATATCGGCCCGTACTTCTCAAAAGAGCTTTTTAGCGCGGCCATCCGTGGTTTGAACTCGGTGTTTAGGAGATAGTTGATCAGATCGCCGAAATATGGCAATCCCTTTGGACCTGGAATCTCTTCAAACGAGCGAACTCCTTCTGGAAGATTTGCATGTCCACTGTCTGCTCGCAAGAGATAACTCAGAATGTTGTGTAGTTTTCCAAAGGGGTTTAACAACCAAACGACGATCGAGATCAGTAGACCCGAACAAACCAAGTACAGTGTCTCGTCCATTTCGTGAGGACAGAGTTCTAAATTCTGTCAAATTCACAACACCCAGGTTCAAACCGTCGTGGCACGAAAGGGCAGATCAGATGAATTCATTAGCAGATCATGTTTCGCATAGCATTCGATTGCATTAGTGTCAGCTTTTTGTTTTACTAAACGTCAGTAAAAGCAGTAAATATTTGGCTTTTTGTGGTTGCACGTTGACTTGTTGATGCCAAGACACAACTTACTGTTCTAAAACCTTTCGAGACAATTTTCAGATAGAAGTGCGCCGCAAAGGACCCTATTTAAGGATAAAGGACACGAAAACATGATACCCTTTTAAGGATCGATTGACACCTTATTAATTATATTCAATTGGAGGAGAAGCGTTGCGTGACGATCCAAAACACAAATCTTTATGAAATCACTTTACTAAAGCTGATAGAATTTAGGTACCCTATCTAACGATCACACCAGCCGGAAACACAATGCAAAAGGAGCTAAAATGTACCCTTTGACATAGCCCATATATGGGAGTACCTCTCACTCCCCGTTTCCACCCCCCCACCCCACCCCCCACCCACCCCTCTTCGATGGTGTCGCGACTTAAAAACCACGAAGTGGCCACTTGGGAAATGTGGGGTGATGTTTTCAACATTTTCGACAGTTTTAGTGGAAAATGTGCGATCTTACGAGCTGTCACACTACGTACTGATCTTTGCACTAGTCACGCGTTCCTCCCCCACGCGCGAACTAGAGTAACGCGTTACGAATTCATAAGTTGTCTTCTTTCGATGGCGTTCGATGAAAGGGTTGGACTGTACGATGACCCACCCAACCAGGAAATAGTGAAGATGATCAAAGCGACATTTGATGGTTTTAAGTACATGGGGATATTGAATAGGGGATTGGAAGGTCTTCTTTACAGATTCGTGAATACACCGTCCTATAAAAAATTCTGTGAATCGCAAGACACCTTGTTTTCCATCAGTCAAAAATTTGTTGACAGGAAGATAATTGAGTTGAACAAAATGGCGGACGATGGTGGAGAGTTTTTTGCGAATCAAGGTACGTAATCACATGTATGCTAACTTAAACCCAGTTAATATTTTATTTTGTCTTCGTCTCGAAAACCCTTCGAAAGTTTTCCGTCCACACTATCGTTTTCAAATCAGTGATAAATATACTTAATTGACCACTCCCACAGGGCCCGCGCAGCAAGATTTTGAGTGGGGGGGGCGGGGGGGGGGGGGGGGGGGCTCAAACGTGAGCGAGTGTTTTTTTGGGGGGGGTGGGAGCGGAGGCATGCTACCCTGGGAAAATTAGGGTTTTAGTTACACTCAGATATCGGAATGTGGATTTAAAAATAACAAACAGTGTATTAAAGCGCAATATTTTTACAACGGGTCCGCAAACAAAAATGGTGCTAACGTACCAGGATCTACAAGAGAGTATTGCAATTTATTGTGGTGGCCTTCGAGCTGGCATTATTTAGATTTGCTACGCCGCATTGATGAATCCCAAAAAGGACGGAATGGCTGTCCGCGATCATGTAATCCCACTTTATCGTTCTGGTCGTGTTGGTGTACAAGCATACTAAACATTTAGAACCAGACCTATAGAATTACTATCAAATCCTGCTTGAAACAATATATTATAATTTACTCAAAATCAGTACTACTGCATTAGTGTTTCAAACCAGGAATCTGACGATTTTTGCTATACTTCAGCTTAAAGCCCCGGCCAAACGCTCGCATTCTTTCAACGCAACATATGGTAACATTGTTGGGTCATGTTGTAAGATGTTGTGAAGGAGCTGGCCAAACGCACGCAACATTTCAACGCAACATATCGCAACATTGTTGGGCACAACATGACCCAACATGTTGCATACGTTTGGCCACCCTGTTGCAACATGTTGGACAGCGCAAACCGAACTAGTGCGCGTGTTCCGGCGCAACAATGTTGCACGAACGTGGCCAAACGAGTACAACATCGTGCAACATTCAAAATGTTGCGAGAAAAATTTGACCATTTTCAAACTTGACCCAACAAAACGCAACATGTTGCAACATGTTGCAACAGGGTGGCCAAAGGTGCGCAACATGTTGTGCCCAACGATGTTACAATATGTTGCGTTAAAATATTGCGAGCATTTGGCCGGGGCTTAACGTTGTAAACGGTATTTCTCTTTCTTTTATTGCTATACAATCTGCAAATTCGTTAGTGTTGTCAAAAACCATTCTTCGCGACTGTTTATCATTTTCAAGTTACTAAATCTGTCTTACGTAATTGTTGGGCAAAATGTTTATTCTTCGGGGAGTGGAAACTGAATGATCATTCATTAGATGCACTCGATACATGATTAACCAATATGGAACTCAAAAACAAAATTTATCACCAGCTTCTGGAAAGGGTTCAAATGAAATACTTTTAGTAATTGTTCGTTCAATATTAATAATATTTTTCCCTTTATTTCTTTCTTTACTTGCTTATTTACTTAAGTTGTAAAAAAGTGGGGGGGGCTAAAGCCCCCCCAGCCCCTCCCTCTGCGCGGGCCCTGTCCCAGAATGGGGCTTTTCAGGGCCAATGCGAAACATATGTTGTAAACGAACATAATATGGTTAAAAATCCCAACTGGCAGGAGGCAGACCAGTTGGCTATTTACAAACGTAGTGAGGAGTTGGACTCGGGACAACCGCGAACAAGTCCAGCTAGTGGTCGAACGGGACTTGAACCCGTGACCTCCGGATTTCAAATCAAACGTGATATTTTAAAAATCAAGTTTTTTCTTTCAGTTTGCCATGGTAATGTGTTGTGTATGTGAAAAATTTTTCAATTACTTCAGCGCTGATAAATAGACGTTCACAGTCCTTTTTTCCGTGAAGTCGTCGAGGTCGATGGTTAAGTCCGAGGGGGCGCCATCTTGGTCTCTTTATGCGAGCGAAAACTGGGAGTAGTGTAAAATGCTCGTGGGTAGGGGCACTGGGGGGTTAATAGCGTGGGGGTGGAGAAGCCAGCAACCCTCGGCACCCCTACCCACGAGTATTTTGTATTCCTCCAATTTTCGCTCCCATTAAGAAACAAATATGGCGGCCCTGAAACTCAATAATCCACTGTACCTCTTTGACTTCACGCAAAAATAGGGGACTGTGAACAGTATATCAAAGTAGCTGGCAGATTAAATGAAATTGTTTTGCAGCGGCAGAGATGTACATCTTTTTAGACCGCCGTGCAAACATTTAATAATTTCAATCATCTATTTCCCCAAGGAAAAGAACCCACAAAAATGACCTGGTCCCAATGTGTGGCCTCAATGCTCACGCTGAAGTCACAGGTTCGAATCCTGTTGAAGCCCTGAATTTTTCAGGCTTGTTTTCCCCAATTGGTGGGCTCGCAGGTCATGTCATTGGTTGCTTTCAAAGTAGCTGCTGGGACAGTGTTATAAAAAGTTCCCGCAAACGCAAAACGAAAGCAACTGCGATAAATTGAAGCAAGATACTTTGAACTGACTCGAGGTAAAGCTTTAAAAAAGCTTCATTACTTAAAAGTGACTGCGATAGTTCTCCATTTTCTTTCAATTCTAGCTCCCTGTTTGTGTTATGAACTTTAACTACTGTTTATATTTTCTCAATTTGTAGCTATGCCCCTGTTGACCTACCTTATCACCAAAGGTGAACTCACACCCAAGGAAATTAACGTCAATTGTATTTTGATGTTTAGAGCCGGAGTAGAAACGGTAAATATCATGGAACATTTGTACTTGTTGCTACGCATTTCTACTCCACTAAAACTTCGAGCAGAATGTCTTAACTCTTTACTCTCCCCTCTTGCTTTATGGATGTAGTCTCTACAAAAATCGCTTCTTCACTCACTAGAGCATGCGCCGGCAACCATTATTCTATCACTTCGCATGGATCGTCTATCTAGTAAACCTCCATGTTTTCGAAGGAAACAGGCTTTCTATCGCATTTTATTTTCTTCTTTTTGATGCGCAGCAAAGATGATAATCTTCGTGGACAGCACATCTTATCCCTTCTAAGCCACGAACTAGTGCTCAGGGTGGTCATTTTGAAGACCAGCAACCCCCTCCTTATAATGGTCCTTTTCTAGGGACCTTCATTCATTGTGTTTTGTCAAACTACAGTTTAAAAAAAACTTTTGTTTTAAAAGACATCCACTGGATTGCTATGGCTCCTTTACGATCTGGCACGTAATCCACGGGCGCAGGAGAAAGTGTATGAAGAAGTAATTTCCCTAGTTGGTCTCCATGGAGATTTTACCCCGGAGAGCTTTGCAAAGCTGGACTATCTGGAGGCATGTGTCAAAGAGAGTATGAGGTCATTATTGTACGTCCTTGTACGAGCAACTCTCAGTGCTTATTTAATCAAAATTAAAACTCAAGGTACAGTTGTCGCTAAAAAGGGGGTTTGACTCAGATCCTCAACTACAAAACTTATCGCAAGCTCGCAAGCTCGGGTACCTTAAATTTCCGAAAATTTAAGGTGGCTCTGAAACTGCTCAGGAGAAATTTTTTTAACTTTGCAGAAAGTTGTGTCTTAACATGCTGATCATTATTCAATAATAAAAAATGGGGGTCACCGGACTCGTTTTTGAGTTATAAGCACTTAAAGGAAAAATTAAGGGTGTTTTTAACACGTTGAACTGTTGCTATGGTAAAAATGACGTCATGAAAATGACCACCATTTGTTCAGCAAGGATTGGAGATTTGTTTGGTATCATTATTGTAGCTGCAACTGATAAAGATTTGTAGTACTGACCCATCAAAGTTTAAGCCCTGAAAAGTGCTGGAAACCGTTGTGAGACTCCTTAAATCACAACTATGATCCCTCAGCGGCATGAATCGAAACCTTTGACAAAATCTGCTTTTTTAAGCATGCGTAGAGTGGTATTTTTCGATTTTCAACCAATCAGATTTGAGCAAATATTCGTTCGTGAATTACATACAGTCACTCTCGTTGTAGCAGATAAGCTCGGGACGTCGTTTAGCGTCCGTAATAGCGACATATAGGCTATGACCGTATGACGAGCTCATTAACGGTGGCGACACTGCAAAGTAGTTGTGGGGGATGGAGGATGAAAGTTTCATCTCTCGTAAAGAGTCTGCTGGGAATGAAAAGGCGCAAACTGAAATGAAAATTCAAAGTCTGTTCTACAGCTACTGAAAGAATGCCCGATTCCCTCTATGGTGCGTGCCTGCAGGGATTCACGGTAGTTGTATTCATCGTTGCTAAGTCTTTTTCCAGAAGTCTTTGACGTGTGTTTTGACAAATATTGAGCAACCGACTGTCGCCGTAATTCCGTAAAAGCGAGAGTCCGCAATAGCGGCAGTCATTTCCAGTCACACCTCTATGACTTTCGCCGGCGATCCGGATTTTGTCCGTAATAGCGAGTGTCCGTAATAGCGGGGTGTCCCCCAAGGCGAGAGTTGACTGTACTGTCAAATTTGAACTGGTCGATCAGTTGGTCGCTCACGCCAATCCTCCGCAAGCTTCACTGGCTGCCCGTGCGCAAGCGTTTCATTTTTAAGATTTTACTTTTTACTTACAAAGTTTTAAACGGTTTTAGCACCCTGTTACTTGGCGGAACTTATTAATCTTAGTCAACCGATAAGGTGTCTTCGTTCCAGCAATATTAATGTTCACCTGCGACTGCACAGACCAGTGTTTAGGACCCAGATCTACGGGGGACGCGCTTTTTCATCTTGAGCGCCAGCACTGTGGAACAGCCTCCCACTTGATATGAGAAGTGCCCCATCGGTTGATACTTTTAAAATAACGCTTAATTAAAAATGCTTTTATTTAATAATGATCTTTAGTATTTTTATAATGAATTTTAGTGTTTTAATAAATTCTAGTATTTTATCATCCATTGTAATTTAATATATTTTATTTATTTTCCTTATACTGTTTTCGTTATCGTTTTTCATATTTTTATTTTACTTGTAAATTTCTATTCTGTAAGAACATTGAGATTTCTTCTAATGTATTATTATTATTATTATTATTATTATTATTATTATTATTATTATTATTAAATTTCTTTTGTTTCTGTTTAGTTTTGTTTTTGTTTTTGTTTGTTTTAATCAGATTGCATCCGGCCGCCCCTTGGGAACGCTGTCTGACACAAGATGTGGTTCTGTCCGGTTACAAGGTTCCCCTTGGGGTGAGTGCTTTCAGCAAATGGTGCCTTGAACTGAATTAAGAATGATTTGACAAAACTGCACGTGCGCCTTTGGTTCTCGAATGATCAAGTCGCTCACCGGTGTGATACCAGGAGCCATATAGGGAGCTTAAGCAAACTACGACGGCAACGGCAACGAGAACGTCACCAAACAAAAGGCTTAATGAGCAGAACAATAGCTCTGCACGTGCGTTTGAAATCTTGATACATTTCCTAGCCGTTCTGTGCAAAACAACAACGTGAAATGACCCAATTCTGCGTATTCTGGACAACGTGAACAACGACGGCAAATTTTTGATTTTTCTATTTGGACAGATTTGGAGTAGAACGCTCTCTTTACACATTTAGCTTGAGCCAGTTCTTAAACCGATAGATACACTGAATACATCTGAATAATCGCGAGATTCTAGAGTAAAATATAAATTCATTTTTCACCAGGTGTTGTCCTCGGCGTCGCCGTCGTCATTGCTTAAGCTCCCTTATTATATAATCGGGGAGGAGACCGTAAGCGCGAGTTCTGGCTTTGTCCCTATGATATAGGACAAAATTTCTATTTTTAGAACACATCGTGTCATCCAGCGTGGCAAGCGCGCGTACTGCCGCGAGAATTTTCGCGAGGACGTCGCGCGGAGAAATATGAACAAAATGGCGTCCAAACTTACCTTTGCAAGTGAAGTAAACACTGGCTTTCTTTCATCAGTTCCTATTCCTAATTTATGTCAAGGTCTCCTTGAGCACTTCTTTGAATGTAGCCATGAAAGTGAGGATGATTCAAGTGATTCGGATGTCTGCAGTAGTATTTTTTCGGACAAATCCAGTCGTGAAGACCCGTTACACATGTCGTACGAGGAATCCCACAGTGCTAAAGACAATTTACGAAACGTTTCACAGCGCAGTGATATGGGTATACAAAGAATAAAGAATGAAAGCAAAAAAAAGGAGAAACCATATTTTCGCCGAAATACGATTGTATACGCCATTTCGACCTTTCTTTGATGCTTTGTTGTAAGTTACATGTGACTTTCATATCATGTAAGTTTACATATATACTGCATAATGAAAATATTTTCATTGAAGTCACTTATCCGACTAATGCTGCTCCAAATCATTTCTTTTAGTATCCTGTATTATAATTTTCAGTGCAGCTTTTTTTTCTGCAAAAGCTACCATTCATATATTTAACGATACAGCCATTTAACCATAGTAGAATCCAAATATAAACGAGGCATCGTGAATTTCATCTCAGAAAACTTCTCTAGATTAGTCTTGTGCTTATGACTATGATTATGATCGTTATGTCGCTAGTGGGAACTGGGCTTAACTGACAAAAAATCCAGGAGATGAATTTAGCACGATACGGAAGCTGCACAGCCTACTGTTTATATAGCGGCCATACAAAATTTGTGGTTCACAGAACGACTGATTTCTTTTTCGTTCTCAACTTTTAGCACAGAGTCTTTTGGGGCAGATCTACTCACGACTCACATGGCACTAATCACGCAATTCCGGCAACATCGACGCGAGAACTCACGCAATTCCCGTGTATCCGCGCGTGTTTATGACGTAAAGGATGGCACTACCTGTTCTAAAAATATAATTCAAAAACTCAGTAATAATTCATAAAGAAAATACAAAAGAAATTAATGTTTAATGAGTGCCTTTATATCTGATAAAGACACGGCTAAACTTAAAGTCCAATTTTCTAGGCCAAACAAGTAACCCCAATGCTAAATATTAGTGCAAGAATGAGTTGATCTACATCAGAAGATTTTGAAGCCGTTCAATAAATTCGCAGTTCGTGTTTTATCAAGTCTAAAACACTCGGCTGCTCATTTATTAAACATTACAAATTGTCTCGGTGCGTGGATCTCGCGCTTACGGTCTCCTCCTCGATTATGGCTCCTGTCTGCATTTAGCAAGTTTCTTGTCTGGTTTTGTTTCGTTTGTTGCATTTCAACTTTCAAGTCTTTCATCCTAAAAAGCTAAAACTAATTCATGATGTTAGTTTTTTAATAGCGTTGAGGCCTCAAATGTAATAAATGCCCCTAAATGTAATAAAGGTCCTAAGTGTAATAAATTTTGGTCCTAAATGTAATAAAGGTCCTAAGCGTAATAACTTTCGGTCCTAAATGTAATAAAGGTCCTAAGTGTAATAACTTTTGGTCCTAAATGTAATAAAGGTCCTAAGTGTAATAACTTTTGGTCCTAAATGTAATAAAGGTCCTAAGTGTAATAACTTTTGGTCCTAAATGTAATAAAGGTCCTAAGTGTAATAACTTTTGACCCTAATTAAATGTAACAAAATAACAACCAAAAGGGCAAATCTACATCTTAAATTCATTAGCTTATGCAAAAATTAGTCCTTTTTTAAATGAATTTTTGAGGAAAGAAAAACGGGATTCGATGACAGAAAGTTCGGGGCGCGGGAATCGCGTGAAAAAGAAACGGGAATGCGGGATCAGTGAAATTATGACACTTGCTAGAAGCCTTCCATTTTATTGGATTATCTTATATATTTATCATTATGACTTCGTGTTGAGCCGAAGCTAATTGCAATTATTATACTCGAGACCTTTGTTTCATTTAGAGTCGAAAGTTATTACACTTAGGACCTTTATTACATTTAGGACCAAAATTTATTACACTTAGGACCTTTATTACATTTAGGGACATTTATTACATTTGAGGCCTCAACAATAGGCGTGTGGAAGAAATTTAAAGGTGAACAATAAAGACAATAGTGATTCTGTCCCGGAACTACCGGTCTGAAAGTTGACCCTTGGAAACTTGATGTTCTTAAAAATAGCATATTAGCCCTCGACGCTTCGCTTCTCGGGTTAATATAAGTGTTAAGAATATCAAATTTCCGCGGGGCAACTACCTGCCGATAGTTCCACAACAGAAACGCTTTATTGTTTAAATAGAAATCTTGACCTCGCCGTCTACTTGTTAATTACACCGCCTTTGCGTAGCCAATCAGATTGTGAGTTTGCCTTATAGTCGGTCACTTTTTACGTTATGCTACTAAAAAACAATTAAAAAACAACTATTGATCGGCCCCAATTAACAGCTTATCTAATTAATCTGTCTTTAATTTCAGACGGAGGTTCGGTATTCCAATTACCTATCAGGGCGCTCAGAGGAGTTGTTTAAGTTCCCTTTGGAGTTCAGGCCTGAACGTTGGCTCAATGAAGACTTGGGTAAAATCCATCCTTTTGCTAGTCTCCCATTTGGACTTGGGGCACGCATGTGTATTGGTGAGCTTTTTCCCTGTGTAGATGAGAAACAGGTTAAATTATATGTAAAAACACGTACAGACTTACCTAAGCTGACTTTTACTGACACTACATTTTTACGTCACATAATTATATAAAAATGGACATCTCTGTAAGTGGACACTATTTCTTTTCTTTTTTTCTTCTCAGGGTGTCCGCTTAGGGACCGGCCATAATTTAGAGGGAGCTCCTGACTCTCCCCCTTTTATAAAGCACATTTTCGGCTAACCCTAGCTCCCCCACTCTTACCCATTGATCCCCATAAACCTCCCTAATGTTCATTCATAAATTCATTTGTCCCCCCCCCCCCCCTTTCCTTGCATAAAAATCATTGACCCTCCTCCTATTTGCACCAGCCCTCCCCACCCTCAAAATAATGACCGCTCCCTTATGGGAGGTTCGAAAAAGCATTGATCTTCAGTAGGTATTTCGAAGACTTTGCATATAGCATCGTATCTGCAATCTTACATAAAAACCCCCGGGTGATGGGTGGGGTGGGAGGGGGTTATAGTGCTAAGAGTCCTTACTAGGGATTTGTAAACTTGGTAGCAAGGGGACTGCTTGGAGGTGGTTTAATAAATGAAATACAATACAGCAAAAAGAGTTTTTTCTTCCTAGGGAAATGTATCTTTCAGTACCTTCCCTTCAACAAGCAAGATCAGTTTTCAAAAAGTCTCTTGCAACGACTCGGAATACTAAATGCTCAAATTTTATTGAAATTGAATTTTGTGTTCCTTTTCTTCTCAGGTCGCCGCATAGCTGAAACAGAAATATACCTTTTAACGGCCAAGGTAATTCTTGGATAAAGTTTGTTACTTACGCATGATCATGATTCGTTGAAGACGAAAGCGGTTCTCGCCTTTTCTCTATTTTACTTTGCGCACGTAAAGCCAGTTTAATTCACGCCCGTCAATTCATCTTTTGAGCGTTTCTCTGTCATGACCAGCGGCCATATTGGTTTACGAAAGCAATAGATGATTTTTGCATAAAAATAGATTTTAACTCCCGAAGGAATGGCTTGGTACACCAATATGGCCGCCATTTCTTTGTTTTGGAACACCAATATGGCTGCCGTGACGTCCGTTATGAAAACGCTCGATTCAAGAACATGGGATTGGCTTTCAAGTTGCCTACAAATCGGTAAAATCACTATTTTTTTTTTTAGTCGAACCAAAAAAAGTCAAAGTCAAAGCAAGAAAAGTAAGAAGAAGATCGAGTAATTAACTTTTTTCCTCTCCCATAAGAATTAGTGCGTCCGTTACACTAACCCTAACCCAAACCTAGCCCTAACCCTTAAGCCGTCCGTAACGCGTCTGTTACACTAACTCTAACCCTAACCCTAACCTTAACCCTAACCCTAAAGCCGTCCGTTATGCGTCCGTTAAACTAACCCTACCCCAAACTAGTGGGAGGGGGGGGGGGGGGTGGAGAGCAGAGACGGGGGAGCATTTTGCTCAAAGTATTCATTTTTTTCGTTGTTATATAAACATGTTAAAAGGCGCGTTTTAACTTGTATTCACATCTAATTAATTTATCTGGCACTGTAAATTGGATGGAAATGTCGAAAAAGCTATGAAATTGTCCGCCTTTAAGCGTTAGTTACGCTAACCCTAATCCTAACCTAACCCTGACCGTAAAGCCATCCGTTACGCTTCTGTTACACTAAAAACACACTGTATTTTCATTTCCGTGGTACTAGCCTTGCAAATTAATTTGTTTCTTCTACACTTTGAGTGGCCTCTAGTACACGCATCCGTTTCTTCAGGAAATCCGGAAAGAAAGTTAACCAAAGCTACCACGAAATTTATCAAAGCGTTGAGTGGTCCTCTGCATTTTAAAATTGTAGACTACGAGCAGCCCCTATTTTTTCGGAGTCCTTCGAGCTGAAGCAAAAAAAAAAATGACCGCGCGAAAATTGGGGACGAGGCGAGAGGAGGCGAGTCGTCCCCAATTTTCGCGCGGTCAATTGTTTTTTTCGCTTCAGTTCGACGGACTGCGAAAAAATAGGGGCTGCTCGTAGTCTATAAAATTGTGGCATTACCATTATTTCTCTGCTTATTGCAGTTGGTTAAGCGATTCATTCTGGAGTATCACGAAGAACCAGTCGATGTGAAGCTCAGATTTCTTCTTATACCTGACAGACCGGTGAAGATAACATTTATCGATCGCGAGTAATTCAAAAGAATGAGGACAGCAGACAAGAGAAATAGACGAAGAGGATACAGTACACTGATTTGTCCTAACATAGAGAAAGGGGGGTGGGGTGGGGGGGGGCCCTTGGGGGTGGTAGCCAACCTGGATAAGGGATAAACAGCACTTGTCAAAATAACTTAGTCCCTTAGATAATGGTTACGCCCAATCCGTACGCTTTGCTTTGCGTAGTGCTAAACCAATGAAATTCCGCGCAAGTTTGCCTCCGTTAGCCAGCAATCAAATTGCTTCGTTCTGTCAACAATACAATACAATATGTTTATTAGTATACCGTGAACTTTTGGCTATAAGCCCCCCGGTTATAGGCCCATCTCCCTGGAAACAAAAAAAATACATCCGGTCTGCTGGATGACAGTACTGAACAGGGCTAAATGTTGATTTATTATGACTTTTTAACTTAAAACGTATTTCGATCAACACTGCTGTGGCTCGTTTCGAAACGTTTTCTTTATTCCGCTTATAAGTCCCCGGATGTATGCCTCTCCGTTAATAAGCCCACCTAAAACCCCTTACGAATTAGAAGTTGTATAAGCCCAGGTCTTATAACCGGAATTTTACGGTATTTCAACAGGGGTTTTCAATACAAATTTACAAATTAAATTACTAATCATTTGAAGGTAATATGACAATCGTTTTTAAGGTAACTTTGTACAAAACTTGAATTTCTATTAATATTAAGAAAGCATGTTATTTTAGAGAATAATAGTTGTTGTGACATCTGACAGTCATGATTTTTGATCACATTTAAACATCTCGCATTGCAAATTAATTCTTTCTTATTTGTTTAGTCTAGTCTTTATTTAGTTTAGCGTCCCCGATAACCTTGTCTGTCTGTACATCTAAATACATTTGGCACTTATTAAAAAAAATGTTTTAAAATTATACATGTTCTTCTTTAATATAGCTCAGGCTTAGTTTAAATTTATCGCCGCACTAAATAATAGCAAGCTTTTTTACATCTGTGCATTGGCTCGTAGTTGTTGTTCTCCAAAGTCTTTTAACGTAGTTCTACTTGTTTGTAGCGAGCCTCTGCTGTCTGCCATGCGCTGTAATTGGAATACTCTGTTCTCGACACAGATCCCCGCGGGTAGATTGTTCGTTTTTTCGATAGTCATGGTGCGCAGCCTTCTACTTGTGTCCATAGAGCTGTAGAAAAATAAAAACGATTCAGATCCGATGTTAAGAAAATCAACCGAATTTTTCCACAGTCCACAATCTCATATAGGATGCACAGTTGCCTAGTGTCTAGTGTGCTGGACTCCGAACCAAGCTGCCCTGGTAAGGGTCACTGTGTTGTGTTCTTAGGCAAGACACTTTACTCCCATAGTAGACATAGTACCTAGAGCTCTCCATCCAGATGAATAAATGGGTATCAGCGAATTTAATGCTGGGGGGAGAGCCCTTTGATGGACTAGCATCCCATCCTAGGAGGAATAGAAATACTCCTGGTCGCTTACTGCTACGAAAACCTGGGAAAAAACCAGGCCTGATGGGCCATGAGTTACTTGGTTCGAGCGAAGACTTCACCCACCTATCTGAGGTTCACACCGCGATCACAAAACCAAAAGGGGCAAAATGGATACCCTTGGAAAGGACTAAAACCTCAAAAACCATACCCTACCCCAGGGCGTCCTATCGAGAGGGTACGTTAAAACACTCCAAGTCGCTTCATGCTGCAGGCTGCTCCAAAACCATGCGTTCACCACCAGCGTGACTTTTGACTGAACCCCTACGGTGTGGAGTCCGAAAGGGCTTTCTTGTCATCACCCGACCCTCCCCCCCCCCCCCCCTCTTCCTCTACAGACCCTATGAAAGAATCGGCCATTATCCCTTCACCCAGCAGACTGAAAGGGTTTTAAACAACAGTACGGCAGGAAAATTTATAGTTTTAATCTTCCTTTTACTCGCCTTGCCCTCGGTTTTCTGGATTTTGTTCCTTTGACAAAGAAGATGACTACAAGTACTGCTGTTAAGATGGAGATAACTGCAATTGTTACCACGACGACCATGACGATCTGGACTTGAATATCTGTTGAAGGAAACAAAGGTACAGATGGTTCACAGCAGGAAATGAGCAGTCATTTAAACAAGAGAAAACGAATTGAAAGTTCTTTTAACTGAGGGAAAAGTGAGTAAGGTCGACTGACCGATACAACACACAAATCTTTGGAAACTAGCGAGTGAGCGAATAACACTGTTTGGTCTTTACGAACGAACGAACGAACGAACGAACGAACGAACGAACGAACGAACGAACGAACGAACGAACGAACGAACGAACGAACGAACGAACGAACGAACGAACGAACGAACATTTTCAGGCACTTGAAATTCTCACCTCGACAAGGCTTATCGTTACAGGTCTGTGTTTGTAGCGTTGTGTTACACGATTCACAAGTTCTGTTTCTCACTCGAATTCCTTCATCGCATGTTGCGGAACACGCACTCCAATTTGACCATTCACCTGCAACATGAACAGAATTTGCTCAGACAAGAAGAGATAAACAACAGACTTTCGAAATCTATCTGTAGACTGTAGACCAACAAGCGGCCTTCGAAGACCTAGGAATGATTTCGGAAAACTCCAAAGTTTTCCGAGTACAAGAAGACATGTATACACTAGACAGCCTGCTCGCAGGCTATGTATACACCTTAGAAATGTTGTCGATATTTTACAGATAACATTTTTTAAATATTTTTTCAATGTTGTCGGTTGTAAATTTATATCGATTTTGCAGTCACGGTCACGGGTTCGAATCCCGTTGAAGCCCTGATTTTTTTTTTCAGGCTTCTTTATTCCAATTGCTTAAATTGGAAATTCACTGCGAAGATCACATATCACCTTCATATATATCCGCAGTTCATATATGAATCATTTCATATACATTACATCATTTTGCAGTCAGTTTACAAAATTTATGTTACAAGCTCTTACAATTATCACGCATAAGGTCACGCTATCGTACGGTATTTGGGAAAATTTCCAGGCCGATAACAAGACTTTCACTACATAATCATATATGCATTGAACAGTTTGGCCAGATATAATTAAAGATCACAGACATGGTAAACTGCGAGTACCTTTAATTGTTATTGTTACGACGAGATATTGCAAATATCTGTTAGCAGTGAATGACTCTTACAAAGATCAGATAAATGGAATGAATCAATTACCGTATACCAATATTTGCTGCAGCAAATTGATTAATAGATCAAACATCGATATTTATCGTTTCCCGTTTCCAGTTAAATTTTGATCAAGTTTTTCCTTGACCTTCCGGAAGCTTGTTAACTGTCTCGAGCATTATCCAGCAATTTGGTTACGGGAAAGAAAGCAGAGAACCAACATTACTCAACGTGATGAACTTTGACGACATATTCTATCTGAAAATAAACCACTGCCTTTTTTGTTTTTAACACTACCACCATTCGAAATTAATACGACTTACTCGAGCGCAAAGTCGCTGTTTATAATTATAGACTAGTATTCAGCGAAGTAAGTGCAGACATGTCAAAATTTTCGTACCTGGATGAGATGCGGTCACCAACAAAATACTCGAAGCGAGGAACATAAGCAACTCTCTGAGCTTAACCATCTCTTTGATTGAGTTTAAAACGTCAGTTGAACAGAGCAGCAAGACTCATTAGTAAATGATCACAAAACCGACTCGACTTCAGCGGAAACTTCGATCGAACTGTCGAGAAAAGACCAAGATCACGCCGGCTGGCACGCTCAGAAACTTTCACCCCAGTTTGACGCTATTGACAATACTGCGGTTTGTTTGTGCTCCTTTTCCATCTTTCGAACCCACGCGTTGAGAAATATAGTTTCGGTTCTCTTGACCACCAATCGATATCAATTCAAAGCGAAGAGTTCATTATGCTAATTTTAGAGTTTGGAGGTGTCGGAAACATAATTATGCAAATAATTTGACCTGAAAGAAATGCCACAGCACGCGCAGAATACATTAAAACATAGAATCACGCGATACGAGATGCTATGCAAAAAAGACATCAAAGTTTATATGTACAGTAAATTCTTTTTTAAAGCGGGCATCGTTCTGGTCGTCTTATCGGGTACTGTTTAGTTACCTTACGTTCTCGATTAAACGCCGCGGCGTTTATAAAATTTTTTTAAAACGTTTCCAATGGGTTAGCCTGCGAATACAGCCGCCTCTCATTCGCTCCCGCTACTACCTGCGAAACGCGAAGAGAGACGTCTGCGATTCACGGCCAAAAATTCCATACTGATGACGTAAATCTGTCCGGAATCCGGACAGGAGCGCTGATTGGTCAACTAGGTAATTTGCATAATGTATGTGAAATATAACGCCGGGTCAACGCCGGGTGTTATTGTGGACCAAAAGTACACCGGATGCGGCAGGATTATGAAGATACACCGGAGCAATAACTTGCAACTTACATTTCTCTGATTTCTCACTTCATACCTTATTGGAAGACTAAGGCAAGAGTGCTTCATGAACGATCTCAAAGACGTTCAGGAAGGATGCGCCACTGCAGCCAGTTTCAAAACATTTAGATAAATTTTGACACCCGTGGGTTTTATTGGTGACACATTTAGTGATTTCACAGCTTCGTTTTTCAAATCATAGCTAATGTGCAACTTGTATAGGGATGTTCGTGACCAAGTTGTCCGCTGTTTATAATTATGCGTCCTTGACTGCCTTGAAAGTGTTTGTGTTCAATCATGCCGATCAATAATTGTTCAATGAATCTATTCTTCGAGCAGTGAGCTAGCAATGGGCAACTGAAAATGAAGACATTAATTATGCGAGACCAACTGCGTGTACTGTGTTGTTGTTATATTCCGGAAATCTAATTAGAGGTCAACGTCATCAGTATGGAATTTTTGGCCGTGAATCGCAGACGTCTCTCTTCGCGTTTCGCACGTAGTAGCGGGAGCGAATGAGAGGCGGCTGTATTCGCAGGCTACCAATGGGTAGCCTCCGTGCAGACGTCGCAGGCTACCAATGGGGCGTTTATTTCAAAATCAAATTTCTTAAATCACTGACAACAATTACGATAAATCATTTGTAAATATCATGTAAAACAGAAACATGTTTCAAAGTTCCAATGTCTCGCTTTTTGCTGAGATAGAATCGTAAAACTCTCTCCGGCTTTTGATATGCTAGGCGCCATTACCAGTCGCTGTTCGGGGAATGAGCCCGCGCTCCTCTCGAGAAAATTCTTGCGAATCGAACCCAGTGATATGTACAACATTCAGAGGATGTCAACGTCGCTGTCCCCTTTGTGGGGTGAGTCCAAGAACTGTCATTGATGATACGCCGTCTCGACATCAGAAGGCGTACCGTTGCCATTACCGAGTTCACGGTGTTCGAATAAAGGCCGCACTCTTCTGATTGGGTGCGACGTTCATTCGAGGTCTTCCAGGGCAGCGTTTTATGGTAATTTTGTTTCTTCTGTGGCGTTTAATCATGTAAAGGCAGAGTGAAATGACTGAAAAACGGCTGGGACGGGACTAATACCTCGTGGCCGTCTTTGTTTGGAGAGAGTGTAGGATAACGATCGGTTCGATTCGATTATAAATCCAAGACAGTTAATCTTTACTCTGCGTGTAGACTTTCTCGAAGTCGTTCGCTTCGCGTTTCCGGTTTGCTTGCTCGCGCTTCGCGCTCAGTCTGCGATCGTGAGCTCGACTTGTAGGCAAGCCTTGTCCGGCTAATAAAAGTCTCGCGAGTTTGGCTTTTGAGGAACCGAGTTACGAGCCAACAGGAGGGATCCTGCAACTGGCCAACCTCGTACGAAAAAGGGAAAAGCCCTGGGGACGAGGTTGGCAACTGGCTTTCCTGTCCAAACAAAAGAGTCTGGTCGCAAACTAGCGCTGTACGCCTTCACTGAGCCTTTGACCAGCGCACGGTCGATGCATAAGCAGAGGGAAAACTGGGCCGTACGCTAGGGCGCTTACACTGACGTCAACGAAATCTTAACCTCAAACCACGTAATCTACTAAAACAAAGCCTGTTGTACAAAATACCAACATAGCAATAAAACATTTCATTCTTTGAAGGGAAGATAAAGCACATGCACGGTGTTGTATTTCAAAATAGCCGCCATTTCTCATATACAATGACAAAAATCATTTTTGCTAGCGTGATAGTACTAGTAGTGACAAAGCTTTTAGATCAGTGGCGGATCCAGGGAGGGACCCGAGCCCTGCCATTTTTGGTGAAAAACATTTTAGGTGTACACACTCCACAAATAGCCCACCCCTCCCTTTGTTCAAGTAATAACTGGATGGCCCACGAGAAGGGTTCCCACCGCACAGCATCTTGGGATAAAATCTTTTCTATGTCAAAACAAACATGATTTCATCTTAAACGGCGCTGCCAAGTTTTTCGAGCTATCAATAGTCGACACACGATTTGCAAAAACTTTTGCCGTTGCCATGTATCTTTTTACATATATCTGCAAAACAGAAGTAGGCAGTGTTGGGCACGAGTTGACTTGCGGGCAAAAGTATTCAAGCAACGAGTGATAAAACTTTGCGTTAAAATGTTTTGACGGTCTAGATCTAACCAGATTTGGAGTTTTCCCGATATAATTTCGCCTTTTTGTGAATGCGTTTCTTTTAGTGCCTCAGCTCTCTTTAGCATATCTATTCATTAATTCGTTTCTTTAAAGCTACTGAATTTTCGGTGATTTTCGGACATCACTGGCAAAAAACCATAAAATCCAAGATGGCAGATTTTGGAATTCGTTACCGTGATCTAAAGAGGGACACTTTTCTTACTTGAGGAGCATTTTTAGTACTCAACGAAAAAGATGGAAATTTTGGCCTAAAGTTGAGTAAGTGACGTGCACAAATCTTATTTATTCAAATCTTTAATTTTTTACCCACATACTCTTTATTAAATCTAATGGTATTTGTACAACAACAGTACAAAATATGAACTTGAAATACTTTACTTTTCACCGAGTAATCTTTAAAAAGTATTTTATGTCTTACTACTAATATTTTATCGGTTTTTGCCTGTTTTATTTATACTCTTAGCATGCATGTACTACAAAAATAGTCGATCTTGTTTTCTTTCTTTTTTTTTTCAAAGCACTTACTGAAAATTACTGTTTAGCGTGACTCAATCGAGTATTGATACGATAACACATTTACTTACTTCCAAAATAGTAGCTTCGATCACTAGCAGAATAAATTGTTGCAAAAATGATTATTGAGCAGTAGCGTGAAACTAGAAAGGAATACAGTCAACTCTCTCTAAAACGGACACTGTCGGGACCGGCTCGAACTGTCCGTCTTAGAGAGGTGTCCGTCTTATAGTCACGCAATCTTTCCTAGAAAGTAAAACATTTATGACAATTCATTTGGTAACTACAGCTTCACATCTGGCGTTCTAGGTTTCATTACAACAGCATAAATTGGGGGTGGCTTCTCCGTGACCTCGAGGTTGTCTTTATCGATGGCTTGGGTCTCGGTCACGGACACAACCTTAAGGGACATCCTTTTTTCCTCAGCAGAGGGCGCTTGTGCTTGTGGTTGATACTCCTCGTCTGCGCCAAACGAGCAGCTCACTTCTCTGATGCTCTCATCCAAGCTTTCGGTTTCGAAGGCAAAGCTGTCTAGTCCCAGCTCCTCGGGTTCTTTAAGAGGTTCCGGAAAACTGTCTACTGAAGGAAAATGTCGCATCGATTGGCTGCGAGTGCTTATAGAATCGTCATACATTCGCTCGATTGCGTGTGACATGTCCCTGTAATGAGAAAGAAAACAAATTTACGGCTAGCACTACGTTGTCAATAAGAAATAACAGTAAAAAATTTAACAATTAATGCAGCATGCCCGTGTTTTATATGAGCAAATAATCTTGTTGCCATGCAGATCTCTTATATGTCTTGTATCGACTCTTGTAGATGAAGCCGAAGAGATTTGGGAACGAGAAATGCGCAAATACTCAACGAAGCGCGGCCACATTTATTTACCATGGCCCATAAATTAAAACAAGGACGAGTAGTGTAATTATTTTACTTGACACTTCGGAGAATTATAGCAGTGTAAAACCTGCAATTTTGGTTATTTCAGTTTAAAAACCAAAACCAAAGTAGTATATTCCTTTTTAAGGCAACGCGCAAGTTATGTGACTCAGCGAACCAATCAAACACATTGAACCAATCATATTCGCAGATTTGCAATAGAGTTGAACGAGAGCCTACTAATCCTCAATTGAAGAGAGATGTTTAAAGACTGCGGGCAGTCCCTGTTATTTCTTCGCATTTTGCTATAGCGCTATGAAAGGTACTCAAAAGTGAAGGGTCGGAAAAATCTAACAAAAATTCCCATATATGACAACTAGCTTTGGATTCTAATATTTCGAAAGACACGGCCTTGGTTTTAGGGTCTTACAAAGAATGACTCTCAATGTAATACAAAATAAAAATAAAAAATCGGACCCGCTTCTTTTTCGTTCTACCACTGATTTTCAGATGCTCAATAGACCATATTCGTATTCTCGGTATTGGACTGGAACTAGCTTCCAATTGAGGCTAATGCGGGGAATCTTTTCAAATGCAAATCACATGAAGCTCTTTTTAATTATATTCCCCCGCATTAGCCTCCATTGCAAGCTAGTTCCAGTCCAATACCGAGAATACGAATATGGCCTATTAATTTCTCTCACCTTGAAAGAAAATTTATTCAATTATTTTGTGCATGTACAGTGCACGTGATCAGCAAATGGATTCCACGTATCGCCCATGTATCGCATGATTGATTTCAGCCAATGATGCGACAGACAACTCGCGTGGAATATGGCGTTTCGTGGGATGGTTCCACCTCTAATAAGGGCGATTTACACGGTACGACCTTCTCGCATGCGACAAGCTTACTGTTTACACGCGCGCGCGTTTGTCGTAAGGATGTTGTAGGTTGATTAATATTTACACGACGCCATTCGTGTTGTAATCATGGCGTAAGCTTGTCGATCGCATGCGAGAAAGTCGTACCGTGTAAATCGCTCTTAAAGAGCGTTGCTTATGACTTACCGGTTGGTCAGAATGTAACACTCATCGTGTAAATACAAACTTTAAACTTTACAAAGGGCCAACGGACAAAAGAAAGGAACCGAATCCTGTTGGATCTGATCAGCAAAATGTAGGGATACAAGCAACTGAAAAAAAGAAAGGCTGACCGTACAGTTGGATTGAACTATTCATATTTCATAGTTCAATATAACCGTACGGTCAGCCTTTCTGTTTTTCAGTTACTCATCATGTGCACTCACTTGGTTGCATGTTTCCTCTTAATTCTTTCTTTCCTTATAATGCACAGAAGTACGATAATCACGATGATGACTATAAGAATCGCAGCTCCAATCACCGCCAAGGCAACAATCATTCCTGAAGCTGGGTGAAACCAAATGCGTGAAGTATTAGTCACACGGCAGATGTTACTGCGACTCAGAGCCGAGAAAAATAGAGGGCTGTGAAAAACTATTATCGAATTGAATTCCCATTATCCCATCGAAATCAGCTGATCTACCACAATTATTAATTTTGCAAAGCATAGTTAGTAACTGCCAAAGTAAGTATTCTACCAGTCGCTGACCAATAAATGTAGAGATTTAATGCAATGAAAGGGTCAACAAAAAAATAACGTAACGGATTTAAATATTTCCTCCATTAATTCTCAAATTATCGTAAGAAACGGTTCGACTGCACGTCTATTTTATTACAAAGGACAAGTTTGTTTGTGTGACGATTGCAAAGTGCGACAGAACACTGTTTCCACAATAATTTAAGTTTTTCCATCGAGTGGTTCGCAGACTTTCTACAATGTTTGGGATTTTTCGCCTAAAGCAATGGAAAGGATGATAGGATAGCGGGAATTGGGAAAATTTTACAGTGAAAGACACAGTACAAGTGGTACTTACTTAAACACCAGTCTGTGCTGCATTCTCTTTTGTCTTCCAATGCCCCACACGCGGATGTTGACGACGTACACTCACGTCTTCTAGTTTGTTCACCGTCACAACTCTTCGAGCATTCTCCCCATGCACCCCAGTTACCAACAGTTTGTGCAGCTGTTTGAAAACACATCATTCTGTTAGAAGCAAATCGTTTCTTTTTTATTTTCAGTTGGTAGCCAATAGTCTACAAGATCTGATTGCATGGTTCACGCAGCACATTTCCAACAGGCATGCTGCAAGTTGAGAAAAATTTGACAACCGCTTTGCAAGACTTGCAATGCAAGTTGCAAGAAACATTACCTCGTGTAACATGCAGGGCTGAGATTTGTGGAGCTTATTTTCAAGAGGGAAAGGGAGTCTACACGCGTGAGTGGCGAAGCAGTGCTAGCGAGCAAAATGAGCCGGCGAGACACACCGCAGACCTCTCCTCCCCAAGTGCTTCGCTCGCCGATTCTTTCTCGCGGCTTCTCGACTCGCGCGCGTGTATAGAGGAGAAGGAGGACAATTGCCAGAATCAAGAGAAAATAATTCACGAAATTTTATTTTCGTATGTACGTGAAGAGCTTTCTGTATCAAGCGCCCGATCAACATTCGAGAATTTTCTTCATTGTCACGAAAACAAAGCAATAACGTTTACCAAGCGATAAATGTTATGCCTCAGTCGCTCTAATTAACTCATACTAGTAATTAATATGCATCGCCCAAACGTTGCAATGAACGATATAAATTTAACTGAAAATCAATAACTAATTTATGTTGATATTGTCTCCGTATTTTGCTTATACCATGCTTTAATGTTGCTATGCCCAACCCCTCTAGTGAACACCTATACTCTTCTAAAAGACACATTGCGTTGGATGGCAGCCTTCGAGTCATGCAGCCAGTGTAGAGTTAGCGCGCAATTAAGTTGATATCTCTTGAATTTGGGCAAAAAGCAATAGAAACAATACAAGTCTTAACTAGCGCTGAAATTCCATAACTAATTTAACAGCCACCCGATCGATAATCCCTTCGCTTTTTCCCTGTGCAACATCGTGGTAAATTTAGTTAACTGTCGCTCACCAAACCAAAAGGGAAAATCAATAAACATGACAACAATGGGAATGTGAATTCACTCACCAGCCGTTTGAAAAAGGAATATGAACTGAAGACAAACCATAAAAGACATCTTGGTCCAACTCGACTCCATGTTGCCGTGAAGCGAAACGACTCCTTCAAAGACTTCACCAAGACTTGTTCGCAAAATTTTAAAACTGACGTGAGTCAAAATCGCTTTGGTTAATTCGCAATGTACGTTAGCTAAACTAATAAATAATTAAAGCTGAAAAGCTGGCTAAGAGATTTATATGTTCGCCGGCTCTTTCTAACGTGGCATACTTTAGCTTAGAGTGGCGACTTTCGAAACTTGACGAAAGTTTTGGTTCGCACAAACTGGTACACGGCGTGTCGGTTCACGTTGAGAAGCAACAAATGAGCGCTTTTATTCTGCATTATTTTTGGTAGACTGCTTTCGTCATAGCATCACGGCTGGAAACGAAAAAAAAACAATGAATGAATTTTGCCTGAGGCATGCTGCTTTCCAGAAATAAAAACAGCTCTTTCAAGGATGACTGGCCCCATTATTTTGCAGTATGACCTTGAGAATCCTTGTTTTCTGGCGTTTTCTAAGCCTTTTCTACACAAATATAGTCATGGAAATAAAAAAAAATTAATTCGCGATTAGTTAAACAACGAGGAAGTTCAAAGTGCACTTTAGTATTAACTTGTGGTACTGTAACCATAGAAACCGAAATGGCGGGATAATTTCCAGACTCGTTCTCAGTTTCTTTTGACTTTTGATAAGTTCACAAAGTCGGATGGAATCTTGGGATTGATCCAGCCTTCACTTGATCCCACGTGACCTAACTAAATTTTTCCCATAATTTAAGAGCGGAAGTGACCAAACTTCGTTAGGGCCGATTACACGGTACGCATGCGACAAGCTTGGCTACGACATTACTTAGGAACATTTACACAGGATTGGAAACTAAAATTTCGGGACGCTTGCCATTTGGGCGAGTGATCTTGAAGCTGCACTCGCCCAGGTAATTTTTCACTAGCCCAGTCTCCTAGCTCCACACAAACACAGAAACCATTAACCCACTCCTCCCCCCCCCCCCCCCATTCACGAACATAAAATATCCAACTTTAATTTTAATCACGTTTGACACAGTTCCTTAGTTTAGGGAACTTTGCAAGGTTTCCTTTGATTTTCCCAGTTCATTTTCAAGGTATTTCAGCACATATTATTCTGACATCTCAGGCTCTGACTCATAATCCATGGCCATATCATCCCCACATCATCTGTGTCTGGCTTCTTTTTTTTTTCATTTCCGTAAGTGAGTTCAAATATACAATGTCTCTTCATCATCTAACGATTACCAAGCGAAGCTATTTTTATATGTTTGCGACAAAGCGCCAGGTTTTCGAAATGGTAAACATTAAAAGCTATTAGCCGTGAAAAGTGTAGATTATATTAAGTGGAAAGCATTACGTTACGCTTATTTTGAATAATATATTCTGGAGCTGAAAGTCGTACTCGCCAAACCGGGCGAGTGATCGGTGATTTGTACTCGCCCGACAGTTTTGACACTCGCCTGGGCAAGTGGGCGAGCGCTAATGTCCAACCCTGTTTACACACGCGCGCGCCTGTCGTGAGGATGTGGTAGGTTGATTTACACGACGCGATTCGTGTTGTAGTCATGGCGTTGGCTTGTCGTATGCCATAACCGCAGGCAAAATCGTACCGTCCAATTCGCCCCTTAGAAGGGAAAGCCATGTTCTCATTACTTGTAATTTTAAAAGGAAAAGGTTCACAAATTACTCTGCCAGTGAATGATTGGATTACGATGATTACCCAAAAAGCTCTTTAAGCACCCTCCCCTCCCTCCTCCTCCCCTGCCTCCCCCTCCCTCACTCTTTTAAGCCCCCTTCTCTAATAAGCCGAGTAGTTCTATCTTTCGTGTGGTTGTGTAAATACCGTGACGTCGCCTGCAATGGACTTCCACGTCTCACAAAAAACAGCTGAGACGCTGATATTGGCGGCCCAATCGTGTACCCGCAGGTCCCAGGGCCCCAAGGAACAAAATTCTCCGCCAAAAGGACGGCAGCTCGTGGCTGTGCTTGGAAACTAAAAAAGAAATTGGCTTCTATTCAGTGACTTATTGATTGTGAAGGTCAAATGTACCACGGGCATTTTTAAATGCGTATTTCAAATTTCTGGCATAGAGGTCGAGTTGGATGATCGTGCGCTAGTAGTATAAAATAAAAGTGGGTCCGCAATGCGTACATATGTGGACTTTCATTTGCTTTTGATAACAAATGAGTAGATGAGCCAATGTTAGACCTTTTTAAAGACGTTTGCTTCTCGTTTCCGGTTTGGCAATAGACCCCGGCGCTCTAGCGCTTCGCGCTCTGTGAGCTCGACTTCTAGGCAGGTCTAAGTATCAGTCAAATATGAGTTGACAGTCACTTGAAACTCGAGATGATAAAAAACTTATCAATCAACTTTTCTTATGATCACGAAAGAAAAACTACTTTCGTTTTGAGAACACACCTTGCAATTTACCCTGAAGATCGCCTTAAACGTTGAAATGCAGTCCAATTTAAATTGTGCCAGAGAAGCGGAAAACCTGGGACAAGACCCGACAGTATCTCTATATGATTATATGAAAAGGACGGGGATGTTCGTCGGAGAATTTGATCTACTGATTCTACTCCTGTAAAGGATAACATTACAAACAATACAGCAAGGTTGATACTAGGTAAAAAAGTAGACTTTGTCTCTCGAAAGCCCCGGAGATCTTTTGGGACCGCAAAGCCACTTTTAGTTATCTGTATTTTAAAAACAGAGAAGTGTATAGGCCTGAAACTTTGTTTGAAGAGAACTTCTGTTCATATTAAAAAATATCATAGATTAGACACCTCTGTAATCATAAGGTTTAAGATTTTGCTATGGCTTTCCGGGTGCGAAAACCTTTCAGGACCTCCGAGAAACGGACCCCAGAATTGATATAGCACAGCTGCAACCGTGGACAGCTGTCGTGTTGGTGTCTCTCAAAGTCTACTTTTTCACGAAGTATTAGTCTACTGTATTATTTGTAATGTTATTTTATTTTTTCGGCTGATAGAATCTTTTGTATATCCCACGTTAGCAGCATTATCGCTGGCGGCCCTTTGCTGTTTTGAGGTTTACTTTTCCCGTAAAGTATGGCAATCTGGGCGTGGCTCAACTTTTTTTTAGCCCCCAAGCTAGAGATACCATTTAAAAACACAGACAATTCAAATAAGTAAACGAAGAAAAGCAAGGCTGATTGAACAGTTGGGAACTATATATATTTCCAATATTTCGGAAGGCACGGCCTTCCTTCTTCAGGGTGTTATAAGACCTACAGTCACTTTAAATGGATAAAAACATTGGCAACATGTCCTTAAAACTAAAAGAAGATGTCTGTTGGGACCATTCATATGACAGTCTCTTGCGGGGATACTAATTTCAGTCCATTCATAAATAAATATTTCGCGGAGTATGTAGACTGTCTTTGTTTGCGTGACATTTCATCTGAACGCTTGTGTAAACAACAGCTGCACTCATTAATTAACTCATTTTCTTTGAATGCGTTGTTTTTATATATAAATTTTCCGTAATGGCTTTTATCGCCTTTCAACAAGATTTCACTAATAATTTCTTGATGCAAGAAGGCAGATGAATACTTTTTTAACCTAAAATTATCATCGTTCCGGAATTACTTTTCGAGTGGAGTCGGCGAGTTGCGAACGACACGTTTTATACACCGAATGCAAATAATTTAGTTTACCGCACTGTTTCAATACATACATTTTTCGGTTTAAAATAAGTTTTATGCGATTCACACTTACTTTTTACCGACAGGTTTGAATTCGACATCAGTCAGATTGCGTTATTCAAACTAAACTTGGGAGAAATCCAAGACAATAATGAATGCGGGAAAGCCCCGGGAAAACAACTTGATTAGTGAACTTGTTTTGTTTTGACTCGTTGTGTATCCATTCTACCGTTCTAAAGATTCTGTGTGGCAAAGCTGAAACAAAACAACAAATATCCAGATATTTGCTAAATAATGCTAATCAACTATTTTCAATTGTATGCGAATCATCCAGTCGAACACAAATACCGCGCGAAAAGTGTGAAAAGTAGCGTTACCTTTGCCCGCAGTTCAGTCGAACGCCATGCAAATATAAAGATTAATGAAAGTCAAGTATTTAGCATGCGTGATGCTTTCTTTGTGGCGTCTCGTGGGCAGTTCATTTCCCGGGTTCACGTCCAACTCACATTAACTCCCTCCAAAACTTCGGATTTTCCGAACACCCTCGAAAGCTTCCGAAAGCGCTGACACGAGTTATCACGGAAATTGACGTCCCAATCGGGAAAACTGCACGATCGCAATATGTGGATTTTCACACTTCGTGTGAAAGTCCACATAAAAACTATACATGTATATTGGTAGTTTTTACTTTCACGCCACAAAAATGTCAATCCAAAACTATCAAGTCCAAAAAGTCAAGAATATTACAGGTTGTAAAAAATTATTAGATATTCTGCTTGTCCAAGTCTCGTGTTTGTGCGGTATTCCGCACTCGAGTTTAATATCCGCCAAAATGTTCCACTCAAATTTACAGAGCATAGTATGGAAACGCCATGTTGGTGCAGAGGGGCGGCCGGAAGTCAATGAAAACATCTGGAATTCACTTCTGCCATAAAAAGTAGTCCGTTCGCCCTCATGAACAAGTAAACATTCTCATAAACACTTCTGGCAGAACCTGAACTATTCAGACTGTCAAACATCGCCGGATGAGGCATTTTTTCAAGAAATTCAAAATGATATATCTTAAAGATGGCGGTTGCTATTGAGCTAAAAGCCTTCGACAATATATATAGCCAGTGAAGGATAAAAACTTATATATGGAATTTTTGCATTCCGGATTTTAGAATTTTGATAACATCACGTGAAAACCAAGAATTACTAACGAGCAATAAAGTGCAAACAGCGGCAACAAACATAACACATGAACTACGCAAGGTTTGAAAAATAAGTAAATATTAGATTATTTTTCAAACCATGCGTAGTTCATGTGTTATTTTTCTTGCCGCTGTTTGCATTTTATTCCTCGTTAAATTGAAATGGCCAAAGAACAAGAGTGTTCAAGAATTACTAGCTCTAAAAATTTTCAAGAATAGATAATGATGCAAATATTTATGTTATTGTATTTCTTCTAGACTCACTTGGTAGATAATAATTGGTTTATAAATACAAAAAAATTGAAAATTGCCAAAGTTTTCCCTGTACTCAAGAACATACGCGCACGAAGGCCGCGTGCGTGTTGCGCGCGTGTGTTTACCCACAATGCCAAGGCAAAAGAAGGCAAAAAGATGTCCAATCGAGGCTACCCCGTCCCAGACCTCCAGCCCTCCAGCAAAGCAGGCATGAGCTTTGATATTTTCGAGCAGTTCTTATCAAAGTTCTCTCATAATTTTACGATTTACTACACTTTGGGGCCTCGCTAGGCCCAGAAAGGAATGAATGCTGCCAACAACGAAGGATGCTGACCTATCTCACGGGTCGAACGTGCACGAAAGAGAAACAAACGTGGCGGAAAACGGCGGACCAAGGAAAAAACGACGACTGAGCAACAACGTCAAGAACGGAACGTGTAAAACATCCACCGATCCTTTGCAGAGTGAGTTGAATTTTCATCCTCACAAGAAACAAAAGACAGTGCTTGCTGTGGAAGGCGTCGAAAACGCGGGTTCCTCGATGGCTGAGCCGCAAAGAAAAGCGAATTTCTCTGCTTACGGAAATCACTTTCACGAACGATCTCCACTGGCAAACAATTCTGCCAAACCAGGCCAGGCTAAGAAGCTTGTTATTAAAAACTTTAAAGGTAAGAGTTTAGTTTTTTTGCTATTATAGAGAGTAGACGCCATAAAGATCTTCGCACTGTGTTACTTCGTAAAAGAAATGTGAAAGTAATGAAATTGTTTATTTCCTTCAACGTGCGGCATGCAGCGAATCACTCGCTTCGTTTTGTGACTAAAATAACAACAGTGCTTCAAATAAAGCGGTTGTTTCTCGCTTTCTTGCAAATTCAATCACTCCGATTCTTCAGGCACTTGTTGTTACCTTTCTCCGTGATAAATCTGTTGAACAGTACGAATTTCCAGAAGTCCAATTTATGCCCAGCATTGAACTGAAAGATGAATCGAATCCAATTTAGGCCGGCAGTTCACGAGTGTTTATTAGACATTTGACGAAAACAGGTCATCAGTGTGTCAATTTCCACGCGATTCCTGTTTTACTGGCTTAATCAAACAGAACTGTGATTGCAATTTTGCTTAAATCAGGCCAACTGTAGAATTCTCTTGGGGTGTTCTGTACAAGTTTCATCCGACATAATAAAAGGCATTGTGTACACCACAGACTTCGATTCATTGTAAAGACTAAACGTAAACAAGATCTGTCTGAATTAATTGTTATTTCTTGATCTGACAATCATAAAAATGATTGCATCACCTTGACCAGTTTCAATTCTTATTTGAATATGATGGTTGGTAATGCAAGAGAATGTACATTTTGGTCACTTTGTACTTTATCATAGCTTTGATGTTGGTCAGTTTAGTTACAATAGTACACTGTTATTCTACTTGTCAACATGTTAAGGTAAAAAAAACCTGGATTAGCTGATCTCTTTTTTGAAGCACAAATCTTTAATGTTTCATATTTAATTTAGAATCCCCAAAGCAGCAGAGAGGAAAAACATTCTCACAAAAAGATGCTGTCAAGTTGAAACAGTTATTCCAGAAAATTCCACCCCCCCCCCCCTTCCACACCCCTGGCAGATGACAAGATTTTTTTACCCTCCCCCCCCCCCCCCCCACCTTCACATGCCCTTTTCACCCAGTTTTTGAAGGTGGAAGACCCCCCATTCAAATTCTGGAAACCATAAATTTGATTTACAGTTAGAAGAAAAGATTCAAACATGTTCTTTTGTCATTTTCAAATGTATCTTCATACAAAATGTGCTTGAATAATTTTTATTTAGCTCTCACAACCCAGGTTTCCACGGTGAAAGACCCCCCTCTCACCTAGAACATTCAATTTTTGGAAATCATAAATTTGATTTACAGTCATAAGAAAAGATTCAGAAGATATTAATTTTTTTTTGGGTGGGGGGGGGGGGGGGCTTTTTCGAATGTAACTTCATATCAAATGTGCTTGAATAATTTTAATTTAATTTATGTTCTTATAGCTAAGCCACATCTGCCAGAGAACTTCAAAGAGGCAACATGGCAAAAATTGAAAGAAGCAGTCCAGGCAATTCACAACAAGACATTTGTCATTTATAGCTCTGAAGAACTTTATAAAGCTGTTGAAAACATGTGCTCACATAAAATGGCTGCTACGTTGTATGACTTGTTGAAGGCAGAGTGCGAATCTCATGTGAAGTCCAATCTTCAGCAATTCGTTTGATATCCTTTTCAGTTTATACTTATACCTCATTCATGGTAGAGTTGTTGTGTTCTTGTATCCACCAAGAACCACCCCCCCCCCCAACTCCGCATATGCCCAGGGGGGGACTCCCATATGGGGATGGGGATGCTCATCGTCTCGCTTAGGGGTGTAAATTTTGGATTTTGGTCTCGCTTAGGGTAGGGCTGCAACAATACACCGGTGCACCGGTGAATCGTGATATTTTTTGTCACGATACGAATATCGATATTTGAATGGGATATCGCTGTATCGCGAAACAACGAAATATTTCTCATCAAAAATGAAAAATTACTTTACCAACATTCAGAAATTACTGTTTTAATCAGTTTTATGACTCCTTACCCAAGTACAAGCCTTTTTTTAGCCACAGGGCTTCGTCGTTGCTTAGTATTGCTTCGCATGCTTCCAGTCACTTATATTTCAAGATGGCGGCACGAAAGCATGCGTAGTTTCAATAAGTTGTCAGCTGACACAGTCTTATGCGCCCGCAACAAAAACATGCGGTTCGTTCATCACGTTGGTTCTTTCGTCAAAATGTCTTCCTCTGCAGTTGAGTTACAACTGGCACCGTCCTCTTGTAAGTCAAAGGTATGGAAAGACTTTGGATTCAAAGATGGCCAAGGAGTAAGACACTTCTCGTTATATTCTTGTGTTATTTGTTACCATTTGTTAGCAGGTCCACATCAATGGCGCCTTTGCGAATCCAGCAATACACATCTATAGTTGTTACTTGGCCCACAAAGATTTGGTATGGATTTCCTCCGAAATTTCTTTCAGCATAGGAATATCTTCTCACCTCGAGGATATGTTTACAGTCCGACGATCAGACAATAATGAGTACAATCGAAAATTTCTTCCGGCATGCTTTGCGAGTCGTGTCCAACACCGCCTGGTGTATGTATGTATGTAATTGTTGTCAATGGAAATTAAAGATTCCAAAGCAGTTTAGTTACATTACGTCACTTGTCAGTTGTATGTTATGATGTATCGTATCGTGTATCGTATCGTGGCACTCGTACCGAGATATGTATCGGTTGCTAAGAAAATGTATCGTTGCAGCCCTAGCTTAGGGTGTTCTGGGCAAAATGTCATTATTTTTAGCCGCCAAGGTCGCGGTTAGGGTTGCACGCAAAGAAATAACAAAAAAGAATGAATTTTGATTTGTTTTATTTACTCGATTCAAGTCTCTTTTAGGGGTCTGCATAGGCTTTTAGGGGTTACATTTAAAAAATTTCCAACGAGCATCCCCATCCCTTCTATATGGGAGCCCCCCACCCCCCCCACCCCCCGGGTGCGCATGCCCCACTTTTTAGCTCTCCTGGAAAATAAACCCACTTGAAAGGGGCATATTGCATAAATGTAAGCCCAGGGCTTATTTTCCAGTAAAACATTAGTGATGACTAAAAATAAACTGCCTTTATAACTAAAATACAATGTATGTAAGTTAGTGTGAGTTTAAAATGAGTTTCAGGTCAAAGTGATTTTTAAAACTTGTTTGAGTGGTATTTTCCTTTGTTTCAGATTTATTGCTGCTACCGTATTTACCCGAGTGTAAGTCAATCCCGTGTATAAGTCGACCCCCTATTTTTGAGGCTATAAACTAACATTTTTTCGTTTCTGGGTAAGAATTTTCCTGGAAAACTAACCCTGTGTTTCTTAGAATTTCCTTTCATGTAGAGGTACTTAATGAAAAAGTCACAGCAAGTTTCAATGTGAAGTTTATCAGAATACCCGGCCACAATTACGTGACATTAATGTTCTGCTCCCGCAGTCCTGTAGTCAATAAATATTTGCATATGGAAACAAAAGAGAAACACATGAATATTCCTCGTTCTATAATCCATGAGCCGAAAACAAGCGACTGCGGGAGTGCGGGACTGCGGGACTGCAGGAGCACTAGTTGTATACCCATGTAATATTTCTTTTTTTTTTCTACTGTGGGACTGCGGGACTGCGGGAGCACTAGTTCTATGCCCATTCCATCAAATTGATTTATTTTAAAATGTTTTTTGTCCCATTTCTTTTTTTAATATAATGATTAACATCGTGACTGCGGGACTATGGGAGCAGGAGATTAATGTCACGCAATCATGGTGGGGTATTCTGAAGTCGCTCCTTATCGTGCTTACGTGAGCGTTTTTGCAACAAATGTTTATCAGGCATTTTGTCCATAATTTTTAAAACAGGCTTAAAAAATCAAACACACTAATCAGAAACGAACCTTTGTAATTGTGGAGAGATAGTAGCAGCTTTAGAAGACAAGCAAAACACCAAGTTACACCAAAAACCTTTGAAAACGACTCGATAAACAATGTGCCAAGCTTGCTCGGGGTACTTGGTAACCAAGCTACAAAATTGGTGAGGTACTGGTAACTAATAACTACTCGTGCTTGCATCATGCCAGGTTACTAAGTAGCGAAGTTCGAAGCGAGAAAGATCATGCAGAAAGATGTTTTTCTCTAGTGGATTTTACAGCTTTATGAGTGGAAACTGTCAGCCCTTTATTCAAACCTTGTGCCAGTGAGTCTCTACAGCATTCAGGTTTATATTAAGCGGACAAATCGTAAGGAATTCCAACTTGAACTGCCAATTTAACGATACAGCAAAGCGAAAGGACATTGTAACCTGTACTGTTGTTTACACAATGTTTGATAACATATAAAAATAATTGTTATGCTAATTGTGCAGAATATATTTAACTGGTGCTTGGGTTGAAAACTTTGACCCATGTATAAGTCGAGGACAATTTTTTGGACCGATTTTGAGGTAAAAAAGGTCGACTTATACACGGGTAAATACGGTAATAATCCTCAAGCAAAGGGAAATTTTAAAATGATTTGACCCAAAACTCATTTTCAGCCATGAGGTTTTCTTATATGAATCTCGCTGGGTGATTCCTGATAATATCCATACCCACCCCACGCACCCCAAGGATGGTCACTGGAAATTGGAGAAGGAGAACGGGTTTGGGAGGGGGGGGGGGGGCAAGAGTCAAAAATTCAAAAAGAAGGTATGAAGCGAAGCTGGAATTTTCAGAGGATTGGGGGTTTATACCAATTACAACTTCTCTGTGAGACGAATGTGTATTTACTGGAAGAGCCCAGTCCAAAAATCAGGAGGGAACTGGTTCTGTGTACAAAAACAGTACAGTAGTTTTGCTTTAAAGTAGCTTTAGCCTTTAACTTGTGATAGAGTTGGAGTCAGAAGTGCAGAGCGTCATGATCTACACTGTAGTGAAAGACAAACCATAGTACACAGTTCCTGATTCCACTAAACGAATTTAGGTCTTTGCTTGAATTCTGAACAGTTTCTGAATTAAGAGACCTCTGCTTGAATTCTCTGAACATAAAACAATTTAAAGCGATATAAAATATATTATGTTATTTTTAGGCTGTATAGTGTAAACTAAACAAACATTTACTACCAAAATCCTTGACTGATGTTTACTGATGCCATGGACAGTGAGTTATACCTGGGAAAACTTAACCACTGTTGGGAAGATCATTGCAGAGATATGGTAAGTACAACTAACTGAACAATTATTATTTTTCCCTTCACTGAAATCCCCCTAACCCTAACCCTAACCCTAACCCCCCCCCCCCCCTTTCCTCTCCTTTAAAAAAGACAAAAAACTCTGGAATGCACCCTCAAAGCTTTAGTACACTCGTTTCAGATCTATGTGTAAGTACACTCATTTCAGTTTAAAGTTAATAAGACTGTACTTGTAGAGCAACCACAAAAGTACGTAACTTAAATCTTGAAACTTGAATCGAGTATGAATAATTAAGTTCAGTTCAGTTTAAATGTATCAAGTATCGAGTTGCGTTTTGGTTACATTGATCAAGACTTAAATTCTTGGTTACTCGATACTCTATTCTTGCAAAAATTGAGTAAAATAATCAGTGATCACGAACTAGGTTCACAATATAACAGTAAAGCAAAATCATTTGAAGCCATTCTGGACTACTTCAGACCCATAGCTGAAAAGCACTCTTAGGTTTACAAAATAATGTCATTTGATGAGTTACTCTTACCATATTAGGGGTTACAATAAAATGTGAAGTTGGCAGGTGGTTTGAGTACACTAACCGGCTTACTGTACATACATGTACATGTACGAGAACATTAAGTTATATGTACTCCACCATTCTCTGTTTTCCAATTGTCCATAATACAATTTGTTTGCCCCACCCCCCCCCCCCAAAAAAAATTTTGCATAAACTATTGTTTTGAAAATATGCAGTCCTCCCAAGAGAATTTGACAACAATAGTTTATGCAAAATTTGGGGGGCAAACAAAGTGTATTATGGACAATTGGCCATGTTCTAAACGAGCAGGGAACTGAGTACGAACATATTTTTTCTTAGTGCGAACATTCAATATGGATTGAATTGAAAATGGGGCACGTCATATGAAAGAGCATCCAGAAATTAGTAAATTCACCAAATTTGATGGTTATTGGTTTAAACGCAAAGGCATGGTACTCTTTTAAAATAAGAGAGCTTAGTATGGATTGGAGGACGCCTGTCCCTCCAATCCATACTAGGTGTTCAGATGAAGTGCCCCATTTTTCAATTCAATCGATATTGAATGTTTGTACCGAAGAGAAAATATGCTCTTACCCAGTCCCCTGCTCGTTTAGAACATGGCTAATTGGAAAATAGAGAATGTGAACACCTCATTGTACTGAATAACCCTTTAGTTATTAGTTTATACCACACAAGTGAATAGTGCTTTCTGTGCATGCTGATTGGTTAACTTGGGGTGATTAGCAAGGTACTATTTACCTCTGAGCAGCCAAAAAGAAAGAAAATGGCTTTTTGTGTCGCTTTGGGTGCCGAAATTAATGTTGTGGTCCGCTAGTTATTCAGCGTGTGGTATAATTATACTAAAACAATTATTCACCTCAGTGTCGGTGAAAGTGGTGGATATTTACCTCGCCGCTTTGTGGCTCAGTAAATATCCACCACTTTGGTGAATAATTGTTCACTAGCCAATGGAAGCAACTCAGCATTATTACATGTAATGTAGACTTCTCAATTTACGTAATTTTTCTCTTCTACAGATTATGATAAGAAGCATTTTTCTGTATCTTGATAGAACGTATGTTCTTCAGAACTCTACAATATTGTCCCTATGGTAAGCGAGAACTGTTAATTGAAGACACCTACCTACATACTGTATACTTGGGCTTAGTCAAAGTGGCTTAAGTTATGCAGTTACCTGTATCTGTGGCAACATCACAAGACTTGTGCAGCACCAACAGGCCGTATTCGTATTGGACTAGAACTGGCATGCAGCGGAGTCCAATGTGGTGGAAAATCATTTTCAAGGGTTTCCTGCGATTTGCATTTGAAAAGATTCACTGCATTAGCCTCAATTGCATGCTAGTCCTGCATTGGATCGAACTGATCTGAGCGCAAACTGTCGAATTCTTTTGTTTTGAACGTGTTGCAACACGTGCAGCCATGTCATCTGCTAATGTTTACAATGCTAATTCGTCCGTAATTTGAGAGTTTGTAACGAATTCCAAATCAGCATTTGATTGCTTTCCATTGGCCCCATTTTAAATTTAATTAAAAATGAGGTCAATAGCGGCTCAGAAAAGTAATTGATCGAGAAATGATCTGTATAGAGAAGCTTCCCAGGGCTTCCCCTTTTCCTTCCCCTTCCCTCTCCTCCCCCCTCCTTTTTTTCCCACTCCCAGTCCCTCCCTTCCCTTACCGTCCCCTTTGAGGCCCTGGGTTTCCGAGGATGGTCATGGAGGTTTAAAGGGCCAGAAACAACCAAAGTCACTTTCAGGTTACCGCCCTTTTCCCAAATACATCTGTGCTTAAGGGGGCTATTAACGTGAGTTCCACTGATGGCATTTCATGATAAAAGAAGTGAGTCATTTTCATTTTTCCTGACTGTAGGGATATGAGCCTGCATTTGTTCCGTAGACACATTATGAGTAATCCAACAGTTCAAGGCAGAACAGTGGATGGTTTATTGCAGCTGATAGAAAATGAAAGGTGACAAGGATATTTTTATATTTTGGTGTTTTTTTTTCTTTTTTCAATTTACTTCTACTTTATTTTAAGCATTACCACTCAGGTTTGAGTTTGGACTAGAACAGGATGTTCAAGTTGATACACGTACACATGTAGTCTACAAATCCTGAGTTGATCAAACATTCAACATCATAAATTGCACATAATTTTTCATTGCTTTTCCTGCTGTTTGGCAGAGAAGCTAACTGCATGTGGATGATTGATTTAAAGTGGCTTAGAAGGGATATAAAAATATATTTATCTCAGGAGGGAGCTTTTATCGCATTTAACAACACAAGGAATTTTTTAATGAATGAATGAATTTAATGAATTGTTACTACATCTTGTGCAATCATTGCATTTTTTTGTAAGTGTTTCACATGATGTAAAAAATAGAATTTTCTTGAGTTTAGCAGGGCTGAATCCTGTTTTGTTATTCTAGACATGGCGAGGCGGTAGACAGAACGTTACTCAAGAGTTTGCTAAGAATGTTAGCCGACTTGCAGGTAATTAAAATCATACAGCAGAGTGTATGGTGTACATCTGTCTAGAAGTTTAGTATAATAATGAAGAGTAATAATGGATAAAGGTGATTAATCCAAGTAGTTGCATCTTGTGCCTATTAATATATGACACAATACAAATAAATGTTCTCGAGTAATATTTCTGTGTTATTCCATACCATCTTCACATTGAATAAGACGCATAATGGGTGATGAGTTTTAAAAATAATAACTATGTTTGATATTTATAATGCATGTAACAATAGGCAATAACAGTCATACCTGGAGATAGTCCAGGAAAAGTGGTCTTCCAAACAATAATCTTTGTGCCATCTCTAAGTCGTGGGAGGTGCGCTGGACTCTGGATCGGGCGGTCCGAGTTTGAGCCCTGGCCGGGGCACTGCGTTGCGTTCTTGGGCAAGATACTTTACTCTCATAGTACCTCTCTTCACCCAGGTGTATAAATGGGTACCGGCGAATTTACTGCTGGGGGTAACCCTGTGATGGACTAGCATCCCATCCAAGGGGGAGTAGAAATACTCCTAGTCGCTTCATGCTACGGAAACCGGGATAAGCTCTGGCCTGATGGGCCCCTAGGCTTGTATACAGACTTTACCTTACCCATCTCTAAGTCAATGATTTTCTATTCTATAATGTACTTTGAAAGCACAGTGGGAAATAAAACACTACTTACGTGTTATTAATTTTTATTATTCTTCAACTAGATGTACGAGGATGCCTTTGAAACAAAGTTCTTGAAAGCAACAGAAGCTCTTTATCATGAAGAAGGGAACAGATACATGCAGGAAACAGATGTAAGTTATGATTTTTGATGCATTACTTTGGGCATGGGGAGTATTTATAATGGCATTGAGAAATCAAACATGTGTATGTAATGCTTGTTACATCTTGGGGTAGACACTGACCAGAATCAAGTACCTACCCTTTATCATCATGATGCTGATGAGACGCTAACACAGCCTGGATGGAAGTTATCATTTTATTAACCTTGTGGCCAATGCTTGCCATGGTGTTCTTAACTGAACAAGAGAATATTAATTAATTTTTGCTTTTATTTTTGTCTCCCTTATCAGGTACCCAAATACCTTGCACATGTCGACAGAAGACTAAAAGAAGAAAATGACAGACTGCTTCACTATTTAGATCAGTCTACAAGGTTGGAATGCTTTTGAAGTTTTTATATATCAAAAAAGTTGAAATTGCTGTGTACAGCATGTTATTTCATTGTGTGGTTCCAGAAAATATCCATACTCCCCCAACAGAAGGGATTGGAAATTCCAGGGAGGAGGAGGGGTCTTGAAGAGCCAAAAATTTAAAGCAATATATGTAGCTAAATTAGCCATGTTCTAAACGAGCAGGGGACTGGGTACGAGCATATTTTCTCTTCGGTACAAACATTCAATATCGATCGAATTGAAAAATGGGGCACGTCATCTGAAAGAGCATCCAAAAGTTAGTAAATTCACCAAATTTGACGGTTATTGGTTTAGACCCAAAGGCATAGTACACTTAGTATGGATTGGAGGGACAGGCGTCCTCCAATCCATACTAAGCTCTCTTATTTTAAAAGTGTACCGTGCCTTTGCGTTTAAACCAATAACCATCAAATTTGGTGAATTTACTAATTTTTGGATGCTCTTTCAGATGACGTGCTTCATTTTCAATTCAATCGATATTGAATGCTCGCACACAGAAAAAATATTTTCGTACCCAGTCCCCTGCTCGTTTAGAACATGGCCAATTGGAAATATCCGGAGGGGTGGGGTGGGGTGGGGTGTCATAGGGCAAATCCCTTCCGTGGGGGGGGGGGGAGGTATGGATATTTTCTGAAACCACACATTGCTTGACTGACCAACCAACTGACTGACTGGCAATCAATCCAACTGATTGACCAATGATTGATTCAATTTCTCTTTTGATTTAGAAAACCTCTTATTCCTTGTGTTGAGAAGCAGTTGTTAGGACAGCACTTAAGCAGCATTCTTCAAAAAGGTACATTGAATGTCAGGGAATAGATAGTGCGTTAGTGGTGCAGTGCTCTTCTTTGATGGTTTGAATGTTTGATCTTCAAAAGTTTTTTATAGTGTGGAGAGAGATTGTTACTTTGTAGTTGTTGTGGTTTAAATTAATTTTTTGTTTAAAAATTTTCAATCCAGTTTCATTTTTTAACCGCGCGGCCATGGGCCGAGCGCGGTTCTTGATTTACACGGGATTTATTTTTTTTATTTTTTTTTTTTTTGTCGGTGACCAGACGCAAACCTCCACTCGGCCAAATCGTGATTGGGGCTTTGAAATCACGCAACCTATGATGTTTATTCGCCAAAAGCTGTTGAAACATTAATGTACCGAAAATGTTGCGGATGTTGTTTTCTTTATTGTGTATAAAGTATATTTTCTTTTGGTTTTATCGAAGCGTTAGATTCAAAGCGAATGTTGAATACACTGAAAAAAGGTATTACGTCAGCCATGGAATGCGCTGATGTTGCAGGTTTTACTTTCGTTACGTGACAAATAACATTGTGTTTTATTTGCATGTTTATGTCGGCAGAAGCGACGGTCATTAATTTAATTTGTTTCCTCTTCTGCGAGTATTTCTTGTGGGTTTAGGCAATCGAAGTGAATTCTTTGGCTATTTCCTTGAAGTGAGTTCAAATATTTGAAAGGAAATGAATTATTTGCTTAGGTAAACAATTGAGCGTGCCCGAACGTGCAGGGGCTACGTCATTAGAAGGGAAAAACCCCTAAGCTAAAGATAGCCGGGCACAACGTAAACGTGTGACTAACGTGACTACTTTGCTAGTCCTTTACTCATAATGCAAACAGATTAAATTTAACCGTGACTTTTGAGAAAGAAAGCTCTAAATTAGGCAAAAATATAAGCACGGTTTTAAGTTGCTATAGCAACTTCTTGTTGTTACTTTGTTTCAAATTATGATAATGATTACGGTACAACACAAAAGAAAATGAAAGTCATACTGGTTTGAAAATTTTTAAATTAAAGACAAACTTAAACCACAACACAGATGTTAACTTAGTAACTTTTGAAACTGGATATTTAAAAGTTGTTCAAACAACTCCCTGCATCCTGTTATAAGTGATTATTTTAATGTTGGTTTTGTTTGTTCCTTCAGGTTTCGACAGCTTAATGATAAGTTACAGACTTAGCGACTTGGCGCTCCTCTATCAGTTGTTCAGCAGAGTCAAGAGAGGCCAAGATGAACTGTGTTGCGCTTTCAATGAATATATCAAGGTAATTCAGGAAATACATGAAAAATAAAAGGACTGTACTTTTAATAACAAATTGTTATATATTTCTTCTTAACACGTCTGTTCTCTTACTGATCATAAATTACATCAAAATAAAGTCAAAGTGACTGTGTTGAGAATGTTATTGCAAAATTCATGATCAATTTAAAAGAGAACCCCCTTCTAAAAACATGACTCAATTTGTTTTCTATAACAACACAACAAATATCTAAGACAACAAAGTTCAGAGTGCAGACTTAGACAAGACAAAACACTAAATATGAGTCAGGGTTTTCAATAAAATGTGATGTTGGCAGCTGGTTAGGGTAGAGTAATAAACTGTTTGAAAGAATCTTTCTTTAATTCTTCAATTATTTATGGGGAAAGTAACCAACCTGTCTAATTGAATTAGAGGCAATCAGTCAACCGTTTTCACCAGCCAAAGTTGAACTATTTAATTGTAGTGCACTTGGTCAATTCCTTGAATGTTTTGTTAACGTAATCTGCTTTCCTTTTACTTCAGAAACAAGGTACAAGCATTGTGTTGGATCCTGAAAAAGACAAAAGCATGGTACAGGATCTGCTGGACTTCAAAGAACAACTTGACAGCATCATAGAAGATGCATTCATGAAAAGTGAAAAATTTGTGAATTCAATGAAGGTACTTTACATGTACACATCTGAAGTCTAGCAGTTTTCTGTGTAATATATATGCAGTGTTTGAACTTACATGTATTAGTTTCTAAAGAGGCTGTCGAGTTGCGACGTTTTAAGGGATAGCACTTTGTTTGCTCCAATGAAGAGCTGATGCTCTAAAAGTAATGTCAGGTTTTCAAAAATTATTTGCCATGGTGGTTTCTTCACCTTAATCAATTTTCAGTTGATAATAAATTAAGTGCCCAGTATTTGTTTCTCCATTCTTTCTTATCAAACCATGAAACTATACTGTCAGTTGCAAACTATCGACAAATATAGTAATATTTAATTTAGTTTTACTTACATGTCAGAAACTCATTTTCATATAAAAGACCTCACAAAAGGTCTCCATCGTTTTAGAACAAAGGTACAACTGAAGGTCAATTTGCAAAGAGCAAGTCAGAAACAGTCTATTTACATTCTTACTGGTACATTCTTGTTAAATTTGGTTTTAATTTGTCAATGTTGTGCTTTCCTTGTAGGATGCTTTTGAAGCATTCATCAACAAAAGACCAAACAAACCAGCTGAATTGATAGGTAATAACTTGACATGTTAATAGTTATTATTTTACCTTTTCACAAGGGTATGGTAAACACATGTACATGTGCCTTAATATTTAATTTTCAGTTGGAATTGTAATATTAGTGTTGTAAAACCTAAACCAAAGTAATCAACCTCAGAGTGGCCAGTCATGAACCACAGACAATCCTCTAAACCAAACAAAACTCAAAAGTATATACACATAGAAGGCGCCTCGGAATTTACTGCTGGGGTCAACCCTTAGATGGACTAGCATCCCATCCACTAGGGGGGAGTAGAAATACTCCAAGTTGCTTCATGCTGCTGAAACCGGGATAAGCTCTGGCCTGATGGGCCATCAAGCTAAAGCACAGACTTGACAGATTCAGGAGAGTTTGGGAATCATTCTTAGTCATTAAAGTGCTACTATGATGAAATTCACATGTTTTCTTTCGCAAACGTTTTAAAATATTAACAAGTACTCTATATGAGAAGCAAAATGCCGTTTACTGTTTTCCAATATCTCTTTTCGTTCCAGAGATATTCAAGTTTTTAAAATATGCAAATTAGCAAAATAGTGACATCATACACTCAACCAAATTGGCCATGTTCTAAACGAGCAGGGGACTGGGTACGAAAATATTTTTTCTGTGTGCGAGAATTCAATATCGATTGAATTGAAAATGGAGCACGTCATCTGAAAGAGCATCCAAAAATTAGTAAATTCACCAAATTTGACTAATTTTTGGATGCTCTTTCAGATGACGTGCCCCATTTTTCAATTCAATCGATATTGAATGTTTGTACCGAAGAGAAAATATGCTCGTACCCAGTCCCCTGCTGGTTTAGAACATGGCTAATTCTGATTAAATACTAAGAAAGTGATATCTCAGCCAATTTGTATTGAAAGTCTCTGATTCTTTGCAGTAACACTCTGCTAGTTGTGTTTCACAATATGAACTTGACAACTTGGTTACCATGGCAACATACTGGGTTCCAGATCCCCCAAATGCTTAACGCCTTTCTCGCCAATTCTGGCATTCTCCGTTAATATTTGTAAATAATGCTTTACATGCGAGATCTAGCAAGCATATCAATGGTTTGGCAGACGTCTTGCCTGGGTTTAATTTTTCCAAACTGAAAAATTCTGAAATATTAAAATAATATTGATGGGGACTGGAAAATAGTGAGTTGCCATGGTAGCATAATTTTATTACAGCTGTAGGTGTGTCACCTGAGGAACTATTAGTCTGCCAAGTTTCATTGGTCTCTGCAGAAAAATGATTTTTGTACTTGACAAAAAATTGGGTTGAGTAGATGACGTCATCAGTTCCCTAATTTGCATATTTTACGATTTTTTTAAGCTTAAATATCTCTGGAACTAAAAGAGATATTTGAAAACGGTAAATGGCATTTTTAATCTTTCATTTAATACTCTTTGAAACACCTAAAATTGCAAGGGGTGAAAATTTGATCATACAGTACCACTTTAAAGGAAACAGGAGGTTTCTTTCATGTGTGGTTAAGTAATGTCTGATGTTAATTTTTTTCCTTCTTTATATTTCACAGCAAAATTTGTTGATTCCAAGCTAAGAGCAGGAAACAAGGTAAACCAGTTTAATAATTTTATTATTATTATTATTGTCAGTATTATTTGATATTTCTACCATTGTGTAGAGTGATGCAACAATGCAAAAAGCTCATTCGTGAACAATTTTGTCAATTTTTTTAGGAAGCAACTGAAGAGGAACTTGAAAAGCTGTTAGACAGAATAATGGTGCTGTTCAGATTCATACACGGTATGGACTGTATTAATCAACATGTGAATTGAAGTCTGTGTCAACTAAATTTTGCAATTTAGGGAGCAGAGGTTGAACAAAAATGCATCTTGCCCTTCACACGAACAGCTCTCAAAGTTTGCTTGCCTCAAGTGGTTGCCTGTTTGCCTTTTAGTGGGAAGTTTGTTGGTTGGGCCCTTGCATAAAAAATTACTTGGCAAGCAGAAAATCTACTTTTATTAGACTGATGGCCAAGCCCTGTGGAATTGCAGTTACCTTATGGCTGGTGCACTGAACTGCTGATCAAGCGTTTCGCTAGATTTTTTAGGCAAAGTGCTCAAAGAGCCTTTCTCCACTGAAGTGTATAAAAAAAATCAGAGGGAGAGATAAAAAAAAAGTTGTCACTTCATTCTCTGAGGGTATGGGAAACCAAGGCCTGTTGCAGTTTCTATAATTATTATAGTGACTGTCTACGCATTGCAGACCTATTATAAGTAACAGTTTCTGTATGTCGTGTTCGTAGGTAAGGATGTGTTTGAGGCATTTTATAAGAAGGATCTGGCCAAGAGACTGTTGGTCGGCAAAAGTGCTTCAGTCGATGCAGAGAAGTCGATGCTGTCCAAACTAAAACAAGAGTGTGGTGCAGCTTTTACTAGCAAGCTTGAAGGAATGTTCAAAGACATGGAGCTGTCCAAGGACGTGCTAGTTCACTTCAAACAGGTATGGGAAGTAAAATAACATGTAACTTAAAATATTGTCCAAATTAGCAAACTTACAAACCCATAATGGCAGATTTTACTACTGTAGCCTGCTTGGCAGAAAAAGTACAACTACAACTACAACAAGTTATAAACATAAGTGCTAGCCACTGGGCTTGAACACAGCTATTATACGTAGGGAGGATTTGTGTTGACATCAGCACTATTTTGTGTTGCAGTATCTTCAGCACCAAGATCTTCCAGGCAGTGTAGACATGGTGGTCAGCATCTTGACAATGGGCTACTGGCCTACCTACACTCCAGTGGAGGTGCATCTACCCTCGGAGGTAATAAATTGTCTGCTTTATTATGGGAGGTGTGGTGACCTAATGGTTAGTGTGCTGGACTCTGGATAGGGCGGTCCGGGTTCGAGCCCTGGTGGGGGCACTGCGTTTTGTTCTTGGGCAAGACACTTTACTCTCATAGCGCCTCTCTCCACCAAGGTGTATAAATGGTTACCGGCGAATTTACTGCTGAGGGCAATCCTGTGACGGACTAGCATCCCATTCAGGGGGGGGGGGGGGGGGGGGGGGGGGGTCTCTTCATGCTACAGAAACGGGGATAAGCTCCAGCCTGATGGGCCACTAGGCTCGTATGCAGACTTCACCTCTATGAGAAAGATTTTAAGACCTGTTTTTGTGCTCTCACAGCTTGTGCTTCTAATCTTGAAAAGATTTTGTGTAAATTTTCCAGTCAATCATTCATAATGGTAGTTTTATTTAGCATTTACAAAAATCCTGAAGTTTCCTTTAGCAATTTGCTTTCTGAAAAGTGTATCCTATTTGAAGTTTCCCGGAAGCAACCGCCATTTCGGTTAAACTGCGAAATTTGGCATAACCCTTAAAGCCAAAAGGCATGGAACTAGTGTGGAACGATACATTGTAAATGCAAAAGTCTCCATTTGGTCTTTTTTTTGGAATGTCCCAGTTGGAAAACGGGAATAGCTTTTCAGAAGTTTCTTTTCTCCCGGAAATGTTCCAGTGGAATAAACCAAAAACTCCCGTTCCATTTACAACTCAACTGGAATTTTTTTGTCAATTGTAAACAGCGACAACCATCCTTCCATTTTGATTCGGTTGGTTATCACCTCTTTGGCTTTTCTCTACGTATTATTTTTGAGGTTTGGTGACTCTCTCAAGTTCTAATGTGTTCGCCCATAGACCAGGTAGCACGACTTTTAAATGGCTTGTTATGGCCTGTTTATGAAAAAAATTTCCCCTGGAGAAAAGTCGCCCACCATACCAATCTGCGTATAACATATTGCTGGGGATTCACAGAGACAATAGCCTCCTACGTAGACGTTCTTTTGGCTCGTCACGCAATCTTTTGAGGAGAAAAGATTGCGTGACGAGCCAAAAGAACATCTGCGTAGGAGGCTACAGAGACAACGACGAGATTAAGTAACGCAAACTTTGTAACTTAACTGCAAACGAGAAAGTGATAACTGACAAGACCCGTAAAAAGACCATTTGGGTTCCATCTCTGTTCACATAACCTTGTTTAGTGGTGCCATGATTCCACTACAAAGCTAGGCAAGGCAGATCGAGAGCCCCTTCAAAGGAACTTGTGGTGGTAACAGCTCTGTTTGTAATTCCAGATGGTTCAGTATCAAGAGTCATTCAAGACATTCTACATCGGAAAACATGGCGGTAGAAAACTTCAGTGGCAGAACACGCTGGGGCACTGTGTAGTCAAGGCTGACTTCGGTCCCACAGCAGATGTGAGTTCTTTTTAAAAATAACAAGGTTTGATGTGATATGTGGCGCCTGCATTTCACTGATCCTTCACACGAGAAAACGAGTGACCCTTAAAAAGTTCTGAACGAAGTCCAAATGTATCGGACTTACCTGCCATAAATGGCTCAACGAACTCTTTGCAAATATGTCCAGGATTGACCACAAATGTTATTTACGCTCTTTATGATAAGCATCACAAAGTGTCCTCATTGATGAAAATTCACCAAAACACACTTAATTCTGTCAAACATGAATTAATATGAAAATAGCAAATAACCCCGTCAAATATGTAGTACGTCTTGAACAATCCTTTCATTCAATCCTGGACATATTAAGTGACTCCTTGGCATTTTACTTCCGGTCATTTTTATTGTTTTTATAACCAATCAAAATCGATCCTCTTGAAAGTTGTTAGGAGCGAAGACTCGAGGCACGAAATTGTAGCAGTCTGTGTAAACATATTTCTTTTCTTTTCTTTTTTCTTTTTTGCTTTTTTAATATAAAAAAAAAATCGATAAATACTAAAGGTTATTGTGATGTGCGATTTTTTTTAGACCACTCATATCTTTCAGCTATTTCCAGTAGTGCTAAAGAATTATCTTTTGTATTCTATGTTAGGAGAAAAAGGAACTCCAAGTATCACTGTTTCAGACCTTGGTGCTGTTGATGTTCAATGAAGGAGAGAGATTTGTCTTTGACGAGATAAAACAAGCCACAGGAATAGGTGAGACATTCAAGCTTGCACTACAGTGCAGAAAAATGGATGCAAAATGAATTTGAAAGAGCTGTTTAAAAAACAGAACTTCTTCCTAAATTTTGGTATCAAATGATTTGATTTTTCCCTTCTCGTCCTGAGAAGACATGGTTCTTTTGTTCAGCTCCAAAAAGGGACCTCTGGCCAATCTCGATTTTTCCGAGTACACTGCACAATCTAAAAAATCGTGATTCTCGGTGCGAACCAAAAGTTTGCTGCAATTCCGAAGTTTTTTTACTTGAATCACGTCGAGCCACCACCTTCAATTTTATGTTAAGCGAACTGTTCGTCCCATGTGACCCTTGGTTGCTTTTGTCCTCTTCCCATTTTCACTGACCAAGATTTTTAAGATAGTGGCCACATATACAAGGTAGGGGGATCATAGACTGGCATGCAAGTAACAATTTTTTGCTGTTTTGCAGAGGACGGCGAACTTAGACGGACACTGCAATCCCTGGCTTGTGGTAAAGCGCGAGTTCTTGTCAAGAAACCCAAGGTATGCAAGAACCACTATTCTTTGCGCACCCAGGCTTGAGCCGTGTGCCCGCAGTGACCTGCAAGACGGGCTTCAGCGGTACTCGTAGACCGGCTTTTCTACAGCAGAAAACTAACTGTTCAGTTTATATCCATCACCTCACTTAACAAACTCTGTGCAATGTTGTAAGTCTTAATCTTTCTCCTAATCGTGTTTCGTTTTTCTTTCTTTTTAGGGCCGTGATGTCGATGAAGGCGACATGTTCTTCTTCAATAGCGAGTTTAAGCACAAACTTTGTCGAATCAAAATAAACCAAATACAGATGAAAGAAACGGTGAGACTCAAGACTAGACAGTGTAAAATGTTGTAAAGCAAATAAAGTTGACTTGGCATGCTATGTAAAATTAACCGCCGTTCCTGCGACTAACTGTCTGTTGATGGATCACCATTTGGGAACTTTTCGAGAAATTTAGATAAGTTTTGAAAACAGCATTGTGGGAGATGCGGTGGCCTAATTGTTAATGCGCTGGATTCCAGATCGGGCGGTCCGTGTTCGAGCCTTGGCCGGGGCACTGTGTTGTGTTTTTGGGCAAAATACTTTTCTCTCATAGTGCCTCTCTCCATCCAGGTGTATAAATGGGTACCGGCGAATTTACTGCTGGGGGTAACCCTGCGATGGACTAGCATCCCATCCAGGGGGGAGTAGCAATACTCCTAGTCGCTTCATGCTACGGAAACCGGGATAAGCTCCGGCCTGATGGGCCACTAGGCTCGTATGCAGACTTTACTCTTGAACTGACCTACCTTTGAAAACAACATCAGCGCTACTTTTTCTTAAATTTAACTTATTTATTTTTCCTTTCTTAGCAAGAGGAAAACGTTAACACAACAGAAAGAGTGTTCCAGGATCGACAGTACCAGGTTAGATGAACATCTTGTCCTTCTATTCTTCTCTGTCGAACGCACTGTTATTCAGGAGTTCACGTGTTGGTATCGTTAGATTTTGCCGTATGCCTGTATCATACTCCAAAGAAGTCGGCTCAAGTTTGCGTGACCAAAAACGAGTCACGGAAGATAGAGGTGTCTGCGATTTACCAAAACAGCAATAACTTCACCAGAGAAATGTGTCCTGTCATCCCTGGCTAAAACGTTTTATCTTTTTTAATGTTGTTTTCTCGAAATGTTAAGAATAAATACATCAATTATATATTTAAGGCTACATAATTTATGATAGCCATGAAATTTTGTTTGAAAGATTATTTTAGCCTGGAGGCTTAATGAACCATTAGGTTTTCGAGTTCCTCCAGCCTTGGAAGTCAGAAAGAAAGGAAGAATTTACAAATTAATTTCAATTGAATTGATGACTTTTTTATGCAATACGTTCTTTAAAATTAATCAAAGTATTGATTGTTCGTACCGGGTATTCTCTAGTTGATGGTTTTCTGTATTTTCACGACTTGATGCTGTAGAGAGAAACTCGATGTCAGTCTAGACTGTTCACAGTCCCCTATTTTTCCGTGAAGTCTTAGAGGTCGATCGTTGAGTTCCAGGGGTCGCCATCTTAGTTTGTTAATGCGAGCAAAAACTTGGGAGAGTTCAAAATGTTCTTGGGAACGGGCACTGGGGGCTCCAGTTTTTTCCCAAGGTGGCGGCCCCTCGAACTGAACGATCGACCTCTACAACTTCACGAAAAAATAGAGAATAAAAGAGTTGTGTGACACCCCCAGTCATGCATTCCCACCAAGTGTCAATACTGTGCTTTGTTCCAGATTGACGCAGCCATTGTTCGTATCATGAAAACTCGTAAGACGCTTAGTCACACCCTTCTGGTAACTGAACTGTTCAACCAGCTCAAGTTTCCTGTTAAGGTAGGAATCCAACATGTAAAATACATAACTCCATAACTGAAGGTGCGGTCAAACTGCCACTAATGCCTTGCTCACATATGCAATCCGAACACAAATGCAAGCGCAACAGCAAGTGACGTTCACACGTAGAACACAAACACAAAGAAGATAAGACATGCAAACGCAGTTGAAGCCTTTTCACGACTGTTTGCGTATGCACAACAGGAGTTTAGGTATGTATGGGGAGTTTGTGGTGGTCGGTCGGTTGGTCCTTCCTTCGCTCAGATGTAAACAAAAGGTGTTGACAGATATAACGCGACTCTTGAGTCTCGTAGCTTGTTTCTGGTATTTTTGGCGTGACATTTGCTGACTGGAAGGAGGCTAACCAGTTGGTGGCTATTTGCAAGGAGGAGTTGAACTTGGGTTTTAGTGTGGAACAACTCCAGGCGCCGTAACCACTAAGCCACCCTTTTTGAGACGTCAAGGAATTAAGTATTGTTGTGAAAGTCACGGGAAAGCCTGGGCGAATGTGTGATCATTTTAATTTAAAGCGTTAAATGGCCGCTTTTGACTTGCTCGTCTTAACAGTGATATTTTCAACATTGCAGCCTACAGATCTAAAGAAACGTATCGAAAGCTTGATAGAACGTGACTACATGGAACGGGATAAGGAATTCCCCAACCAGTACCACTACGTAGCGTGACACCGGAAACCAGCCATCGGGTGCATTGCGGTACTTCAGGCACCCCTGTCAATGTCCATATACGGTTAGATGCTGATACTTGTCACACAACAGCACTTCCGGTTGTTCTTGGATTGGCGCGTTTACTCGTTAACTGCAAAACAGTTGCGTTTTACTCTCCAAAAGGTGTTACTCCAGAGCCTACATCTCTTTCAGTGTCAATATCAAAATGCTAACTCTCCCAAGCACTTGCCATACATTCTTTGACTACTGGTTCTGAGAACTTGGTTGTACATCAACACTATCTCCTTAAAATGTAATCTTTTGTGCGTTGCATTGATGTTTGTAACAAGAAATAACATGCCAGGAAGTAAACAAGAACGGGAACCCTCGTGCGAGGAGCGAGAGAAGAGAACCCACGCGTGTTTTACGCGCGTGGTAAAGCTTCGTGTCTGTCGCAAATTGCTATTTGTTTTGCATTCTAGTGTCACGCCATGTCGCGCAGCACGTGTAAGTAACGATTGAATCACGTGCAGAGCCAGTGTCAAGCATGTGACGGCTTAACCTCACTGCTTGCAGAGGACGAATAAGGAAGTGTTGAAATGACCTTGAAAGGCATGGCTTGTTTCGTATAACACAGACTTCTTTAGTTTCTATATGAACTATTTTGTAAATTTATTTGTCTTGCTTACAGAAGGAGTGCCTTCTTTCTCTAAGTTTCTGACCAAATACTATAAGATGACTTTACTTACTCGGACTGCAGTAAACAAAACCAACTGTTAAATGAGCCGTTTATTTTGCCCTATCTAGGCGGAGGCGCGCATGTGTCCGTTTGAGCAATACGTGACAGCAAAACTGTTGCAAAAAAGGCAGTAACGCAAGCCATGTGGTGACGACCAAGTTGTGTATAGTTTCGTGACACCTGACCCTTTTCGGGTTGTATTGTGTAGTCCTATAGGTAACAAAAGGTGGTCATAACAAGAGTCTTTAGAGTCATGTGCTTGGTAACTACCTCTCGGAAAGTTGACGTTATGTTGGTTAGCAACGCTTCACGACAATTGCGGGCTCAGTGGGCCGCCGAAAACGAGGTTCCGTCAACTTGTTCCCAGGGCGTACTCTCCTTCAAGAAGACATGCACTCGAAGTCCTCGTTTGCGTGTCTTTTTAAACGTCTTACCGCTGTTGTTTAGTGCTGTCAGTCTTGCCAAAGGACAGCCCTTTTTTTGTACAAAGATATATTAAGGTGGTATTACTCCTCGACTAAAATAATTTGATGTATTTTATGTTCTTATAGCTTTGTGTATATTTTGACCCCATTTTGCTTTTCCTGATCGGAGTTATGAATTAAATAGCTTGTTAATAAAATACATAACAGTTTTAACTACTTTTGGCAATTTGTTTGTTTGTTTTTTTGGTTGGTTGGTTGTTTCTTTAATATTATTGAAAATTGAGTGTTACCAGAAGAAAGCAATATGCGTTGGAAAAAATTATTGCACGCCATTTTGGATCTCATGACGTCACATGGTCGAATGTAGCCAGTGAACAGGTTCTCCGGTAGAGGATGGATGCTGTCATAGGGTGCAAGAAATGGCTAGTGTAGTAGCTAAACAATTTATTTATGTTACACAAAATGTTTTACGTTGTTTTTAACACATTTTAAATCAGTACATATTTCCACCAATTGTCCCTTTGCAGAAAAAATCCTGTCACGTGACGTTGTCGATATGAAGATGAAATGCATGTGGTCAAAAAGCAAAGCTAGATTACCAATAAAGCGCATTCACATGACGTCACGATTGGTGTTCCAAAACAAAGAAACTGCGGCTATATTGGTGTACCAAGCTCGGCCCCTTGACCAGCGGTCGGGAAGCGCAATGGCTCTGGTCGAATCCAAAACCGGAACCAGAAAATCCTGGTTCCGGTTTGATTCTGCGCGTGCGTCGGAGATTGTGGTTGAAATGAACAAGTTTCAACAGCCAATGAGATTTGGCCGTCTTTTTGACGGGCTTTCAGTTTAGCCCAGAGGTCTCGATTCCTGGCGCAGACCAGAAGGATCGCGGCCTCTGGGGACGAGATTGCATCCCGGAAGGAATAAAAATGTATTTTTTTATTCAAAAATCGTCTTTTGTGTAGGTTAAAGGGACAGTTTCACGGTTCGGCGCATGTCCATAAATCAAAATACTTTTTTCGCTTTTTATCAATGTTATCGCTTAGTAAACCCCACTCACATGTAGTTCAGTAATCACATACTATGATTAGACGTACCAAAATGACGGATGGCCAAAATTGTGAGAAGATTTTAGTGGATTTTACAAGCTTAGTGGACCGTTGAATTTAGTTTTGGCCCGTAGGATTTATTCCGCGGTTGATGATTTCATGGCTATTTGCATGCGAAATTAGGCAACTCGCTTCCGACTGGTTCATAAACAATGAAAAAGCGGGCCTTGCAATAAAGCGTGCACAGGCGAATATATAATATGGACATGCGCCGAACCGTGAAACTGTCCCTTTAACCAATATGGCTGCTGGTCACGTGAATGAATACGCTCTATTTGGAAGATTTTAAAGTTAAAGGTGATCCGGGTTACACGTGAGGATTTATAATGCAACAATGTTGCGTTATTAACCAGTATGGTATAAAATGGCGCGTGGACCGTTTTTAACGGGTTGTTTTGTCGCATGTTTTTGAACTGCTTTCAACAGTTCAACATAGTTTTTAACGCGACCTTAAAACGTCGCGTTAAAATCGTGTCGTGTTGACATTCCGTTGCGTCAACAGTGGCGTGTTAAAAATACTTTGCTTGTTGGCAAAGTTTGCTGGAGAGCAAAGAATTTCTTGATAAACCCGATTCCTTTAGCGGAATAGGATTAGACCACCCCGCCGGAGGCAATATAATCGCCATTAAATCGCTTGCGTTAATTCACGATCAGCCCGGATTACTTTAAGCGGTCGAAATCAACCCAGGTGGTCATGAATTGCAATCGTCGAGATTGCTTGACCTATTTTGAAACAACTTGAGCTACTGTCTTGTCCTAGTTTGGTATGGTCCGCATGTCGCTGTCGAAATTCGGCGAAGACGTGACTTTCTTAGGTACAAGGAGCAGGAGTTTCGCAGTTTTTATTTAAACCGTTTTAACTTCTCGACCGATTAAAGACCACGGAACTCTGAACAGTAAAGCAGCACGAGTTTCTCGTACATTTTGAATACTTTGAATGAGCCTTTGAAACGTATCGTGACGCGTACGTCGTGCGACCTCAAACACGGCGAATTGTCTGCCTGTGTTGAAACTAATTTAATTTAACTGTTGAAACATGTTTAATTAACGAACGAAACACAAGGACAAGAGTTTCTCGTGCACTTTGAAACCCGGAAAGCGCTATTAAAACTTGACAGATTAACAAACGATGTGACTAGCTCGAGTACATCAGAGCAGGAGTTTCTCGGGCATTTCATTAAGGAAGTTTAAACTGTTTTAATACTTGACGGATGAAATTATTTTTCAGAGAAAATTAGTTCTCAACTGGTCAAAAAATTCCGAATCGCTAAAAATATTCCTCCACCGTTTGGAAATCTTAACTGATCGAAATTTCTCGAGATAGTTATACTAAAGTTGCCCGCTGTTTCAAGCATTCATCGTCACTTCAGAGGTGGGTTTAATTTGCATTGCATCTCGCTCAGCTACATCAAATGACATCTGGGTTTTTCTATGATATCAGAATTATTACGTTAGTGCGACCCTCCCGGCCAGGAGTTCCAGGGAATGGGAAATGGGAACAAACGGAAAATAAAACTGGGAACTGGACATGGGAACAGAAGCATGTCTTAGGGAACAGGGAAATCTAAGAAATGTTTTTAGGGAACATGGTAGCCTTCTATGCAGACGTTCTTTAGGCTCGTCACGCATTCTTCCCCTAAAAGAACGTGTGCGTAGGAGGCTAGGAACATGGGAACACAAGGATAATGTTGTTGGGAAAAACGTAACATGGAGTCCACCCCCGCCAGGGAAGAGCTCGTTAGTTGGTTCAGCTATATTCCGCGTTCCTTACATACGCATAACACTGTGTCAATTCATGTAAGTCGTGTTTTTGGACTGAAGTTTAATCAGGGCCGTAACGAGATTTTTGACATTATGAGACAAATGTGGGAGGGGATCTGGGGGGCATGCCCCCTCCCAAAATCTCTTTTTATTCTTCCCAAATCCGAAAATCTGCCCAACCTACTAAATATTAATCATGTTAATCCTTTGAAAAACCGGAAAATCTTACCTCTCTAATTACCGAAAAATTGTTCCAAGGATTTTCTCATTTCGTCTGTCCTGTGCGGACGCCAGCGCCATTCTTTCCGGTCCCTGAGTGAGTGAGACTACGAGCATCCCCCATCAACGGAAATTGCACGTGTTCTTAACAACTTCCGGCGGCGTCAGCGTTTGTTATGTTAGGTTAAAACAATGTAAAAATAAATATGACCTGAAATTTTTCAAGCTTGTTTTTTAGAAAAAAAAAACCTCTAGCGATAGATCTCTTTAGCATGTCACGTTAAGTACAAAGCTCATATACCTTGGGCGCTATTTACGCGCTTGAATTTGATGATCTCAACGTTTCAGTGACTGACATAGGATTCTTTAACAACTGATAAAGAACAGAAATGCCGCCGTGAATTTTGCGGTAGACGCCTTCAAAAATATTAGCGCCTTGTAAATTTGTTGTGAAAGTCAACAATGATTTGGTGTCAAATACCAAGTTTCTAATTTCACTCAACGCCAAAGCGTCATTCGGCACCAGGCTGAAAATAATCAGCTTACATACCTAGAGTCAGTAGAACTGTGACAGTTGCTAGTCTGCGACCCCCTTTCTTTTCGTTGCAGCATGTTTCGAGTCGCTCTTGTCTTGATTGCCTTGACGCAAATCGTCCCGGCTCAAGCGAACGACCAAGCAGAAGATTTTCTAGCGGAATTCAACCGCCGCGCGCCGTTGGAAGCGAATGCGAACGAGATCGCCAACTGGAAATATTCAACCAATGTTTCGTCTGCCGAAGCCGTGGCAGGCAAGAAATCCGCGAATTCGGCCTTCGAAACGTTTCTGAAAGAAGCTAGGAAGAATGCGTCACAGCTGAGCAACGTGAAGGATCTTTCTGAGGACTTTCAGCGACAAATCAAGTTAATTCGCAGGTCAGCAACTTTGAAGGATGAACAGAAACGGAAGAAACTAGCTGACATAAAGATCCAAATGGGAACCATTTATAGTGCATCCAAAGTTTACGACCAAACAACAGGGAAGAACTTGTCTCTTTCACCCGATTTGACAAACATCATGGCTTCGTCACAGAATTTCAACAAGTTGAAATTCGCGTGGCAAGGATGGCGTGACGCGGTGGGTTCGAAAATTCGCCCTCTCTACGAAGAATATGTGAAGCTGTCGAATGAAGGTGCTAGTGATAATGGTTTTGCGGACTACGGCGCGTATTGGCGATCATTGTACGAGGTTGATAACCTACCAGAGCTCGTAGAAAACCTCTGGAGAGATCTGGAGCCGTTTTATAAAGAATTACACGCCTACGTTCGGGACAAACTTGCGAAGCAATATCCCCAAGTGAAAGAAAAAGATGCCATCCCAGCCCATTTGCTCGGCAATATGTGGTCGCAATCCTGGGTGAGTATTTACCCCTTAGTCGAGCCGTACAAAGGCAAACCAAGCCTTGATGTGAGCAAGACCATGCAAGACAAGAATTACACTGTCGAGGACATGTTCGATATTACAGAATCGTTTTTTCTCTCCCTCGGGATGGAGAAACTGCCAAAGAAATTTACAGAGAGATCTATGATCAGAAAACCTGAAGGACGAGAAGTGGAGTGCCATGCGTCTGCCTGGGACATGTATGTGAAGACTAAAGATGGAGAAAAGGACGTGAGGTAAGCAAATAAAATCGCAAATAACTTCTTCGCTTATAATTGCGTGACGGTCACGACATAACGGGTCTGCAGGCGGTGGCAAACGAGGACACAATGTTGCGGACACATTGTTGCGGACACAAATATTTCCCCGTTTGCCCGCGCGCGCAACATTCCTTGCGGACACAAAATTTGTGTCCGAGACACAAAAATGTTTCTGATTTTTTTCAGAAACATTTTGTGTCCGCAACAAATGTTTCCCGGTTTTCGCAGCATAGAAACAATCATGAGCAACAATGTGTCCGCAACATTGTGTCCTCGTTTGCCACCACCTTACCGCGCGGTCATGCCAGTTCTCGATTTCCAGATGTTTTCTGTTGCCAATTCAACAACTGCATACCGGAAATAATATAAACAATTATTTTGAGAACAAAATGCCGGTAGTCGATTGTTTGTATTATAACAGCAACAAAGGATCGTTTTTGTACACTGTATTAAAGTATAGTGACAGAAACCTTTTGTAATAGATTGGTGTGAAAAAGTGTTGTTTCCTGTCAAGATAAGCGCTTTTTCGGGCAGTTTCCAAGCTAGACTTGCTTTTGGCCGCGAATCGTTTTCTTTTGATAACGTCAGTACATGTAGCATGATTTCATGAAATGATTTCATACTGTTGCTCGTGAAGTTTATAATTATTTTCCTTCTAGAACTTTCAATCGATCGGTCATCGCGGATGAATTCGAGGTTGAAGTTTCGCGATTTCCTGTGTTCAATCACAAACATCATTGTTACTTTTTCATACACTGCTTGAATTACCCAGGATTGGGAAGCTGAGATAGCAATGTCTGTTGTTTATCATCAAATTATCATTTGTCGGATCTACTAAGCACGATCGATCTGCGGAGGTTATAGGCGAATCACAAGCATGCATGTAATGAAAAGCTACTTCCTTGAATATCGAATCGAAACATTGGAAAAATTCTCGACCTAATTTTTGCCGGGAAATTATATCCTTAGCGGGACTAGGTTTGCTTCTCGAGTGATTGAGCTATTTCTTACGCGTTCTATTTAAAGATCGACATCAGATACAATCTTCTAAAGATAACATTCTTTGGGGGTTTGCAGCGCTGCATTTTTGACGTGTGTTATCTCCCAAGGTGAGGGTGACATTCCGAGCATGCTTTTGATTTTTGTTGCGTTTATTTATTGGTTGTTAATGATGCGTGGAACGCGGAACGGCGGAACGAGAAACAGCGGAACGATATATCTCACAAACTCGGATTACTAACAACCTATTAATTTTTATCTTCTTTTCACAAGGAGATTATTACTTCCAAAGCTCGATTCTTGAGTCCAGTCATTGTTCCTCCCTGTGAGTGAAGAAAGGAGTGCGGGCTCATTTCCCGAACTGCGGCTAGCAATTTAATTTCCTCGCGTTTAGCGCCTCTCACAAACTAAGGCCGAGCCATTAACATTACTAACATTGTTTGAAATATGCCCCCGCAATAAGCCACCTCCCATTCTCGTCCCCGGAGTCCACGATCCGTCTGGTCATCTTCTGGCCAGGGATTGTCTTAGCTTCTGGCCCCGGTTGTTCAAAGGTTGGATAACGCTATCCATCGGATAAGTCACTACCCAGCAGATAATGTAGCTTGTTCTATCAACACGTATCCACTGGAAAGCGATTTAACCGGTGGATAACATTATCCACTCTTTTAACAACAGGGCCCTAGTGATTTTTTTGGCCTTCAGCAATCTCGTTTCCAGAGTCCACGTTCCCCTAGACCAGCGGTCGCTTCCCGTTCCGCCGAACAAGGGTAACGCGGGCTCTGGGAACGAGCTTGGGCCTTCTGGCCAGGGATCGAGACCTCTAGCCGGCTCCGTTTTGTACGCATGCGCAGGGTACTTGTTCTGTATTTTTCAGCCAATCAGATTTGACAATGAATCCGTGAAATTGCGGACTTCCTAGCCTGTGTACACAGGCTACGGACTTCCAGACTTCCAGAGTTTGAGCCGACCAGAGGTCTCGATCACTGGCGCAGACCAGAACGATCGTGGACTCTGGGCGATCTTTAAAACGGCTGAGCGTAGCAAAAACACTCTTTTAAGAGTTATTTTGTATTCCGCCTTTATCTTCCTCAGACGTAATCATTCTTGTTTATTTTATTAGCACTTCTTTGGTGTATTTTTGCCTTACTAAAATCTACTTTTTAAAGTTAATTCCTTCATCAGAAAAAAATATTTTCCATTTCCAGGATTAAACAGTGCACGGAGGTCACGCAATCTTGGCTTGTCACGACGCATCACGAAATGGGTCACATCTACTACTTCTTGTTATTCTGGGACCTGCCGTACATGTTTCGTGACAGCGCTAACCCTGGATTTCATGAAGCTGTGGGCGATACCATGTCACTGTCTGTCTCTACACCTCAACACCTTGTTAGAATCGGTCTGCTGAAAGACTATGTTCAGGACAAAGGTGAGCTTAATCGAGCAAAAAAATAGCCTGTGTAGTAGTGGGGAAGGGAGATAGGATGGCGAGACCTCGGGAGCAATGGGACGGGAAGCGGGATTCCCGAGGTGACGGGAAGCGGAAGATTTCGCAACAATTCGTTATATTTTGAGACAAAGAGGCGGAAACCACTTTGGAAAGGGGCGGGAACCGGAAGTAAATGGTGCGGGAAGCGGGATGTACTACTAGCCATGGATAATTCCTGAGTTTTGATTGGTTTACAGGCCATGGTATCTGAGCTCATATACCATGGACCATAATTATTGTAGGTGTATGCGTCAGCGAGAGCAGCCGGGGAGCTCAAATATTGCAATTCTGTGGGGGACTTTTTTAAACATTTTCCTCCATACGCGCTTGTTGGATACGAAATAATTACTACGCGCCTCGTTAAAGTGCACCTAACCCCAGTTTCTTTTTTTCTCTAAAACGAATCTACTTGTTGTTCGAACTAGTTTGGCGAAAAAAAAATGGATTTCGTTGAATCCTCGATTTTCCACGTCCCGCTGAAAACATGAAAATGGCCCGAAAGACGATGCCATTTTGTTTCACGGCCGAGAGAGCCGAGGAATTTAGTTCAAAGAAATGAGTGAGGCGCTATTGCGTTTGGTTCCTGGGTAGACGTCATCAGCTCTCTCGACCCAGGCTCCCTAGAATACGGTCGTTCAACATCTCAATCGCGACTTTGGCAGGCTATAAAAAAATCGAGGATTCAACCAAATCGAAAACATGTTTTCGCTGAAATACTTCGAGTAACAATTAGATTTCTTTCAGCGAAAAAAGTTTTTGCGGGTTAGGTGCACTTTAATAGACTATGTACCATCTCATATCTAACGCGTGCTCGTAGAATGATTGTTAAATATTCTGTACAACTAATTTGTTTTCCGCAGAAGCTGACATAAACTCTCTGATGAAGATGGCGCTAAGTAACATTGCCTTTCTCCCGTTTGGATATTTAATTGACCAATGGCGGTGGAGCGTGTTTGAAGGCAAAATCAAACCGGACGAGTACAACACTGAATGGTGGAGACTGAGAACCAAATACCAAGGAATCAAACCGCCTGTCGAGAGGTCCAAGAATGATTTCGATCCCGGAGCCAAATATCACGTACCAAACAATGTGCCGTACATAAGGTATGTAGTTGTTTATCACACTACCGCTGATCATATACGCTCATCACGTGGGCTCATTCTGTGAGCCCGCAGTTCATACGTAGCAAAAGATGTCCTGTAGAAGTTGGGTCCTGCTTATTCTAGATTTAGAAAGAGAGGTGTTTGCGGATGGTTGTTTTTTTTTTTAAATTTTGATCCCCCTTTATGACGTCAAGAGGGACGACGTTCATTACATTTTCTAAAAGAAATAGGCGTTCACTTCTCGTTCACATTCGAGAAGTTTTGAAAAATGCAAAAGTGACTTCTGAATTATTTTAGTTGCCTTCCACCCTCTTCAATCGTTGAGAATTAAAGGGCCGTTGTCACGATAATACGCATGTGCGGTCTTGATTAACACTAAAAGTTTTTTTAACCAACAGAAATCCGAACACTCAGGGCTAATATGAATGTCTGCAGCTATATGAAGTTTCGGAGTCGTCTGTCCATCTTTACACCCGAGCTGCTTCGTGTTCCTCTCCTCGAGGACAACGTTCGACGATGTTCGCATAAAAACACAAAATATGCCGTTCAAATCCTCCACAAATGACCATCCAGTTCTTCAATACCGTTATAACTTTTACAAGCTTCACAAGGTTGATGGAAAGGGATGTTCTTTACAGAAACAACTTTGTACGTAAATCCGTCGGATTAGAAATCAAACTGCCGACATGCGAAGAAGTGTGTCAAAGGCCCTTTAAATTTTAAAACATAACAGACATATGCATCTCTGATCCTTCTGGTTAGACGCACAAAAAGCGTAACAGTTAATTCTCTCAATAACGGTTGCTTTAAAACCAGCCTCTGATCTAAGCTTCTTAGTTCACGTAAAACAGTCACCGCAACAGCGACTATGCAAATCCAAAATAAAATATACCGTAATCTCTATTTATCCTCCCTTTCTTTTTAAAAGCTGCATTGCTAGTAAACTTCCCAGTCCATTTCTTTTTAAAATAACACCCCAACCCCCCTCCTCCCGTGCGCGCTTCTCTATTAAGTCCTACTTCCTGCCTAAATGGAAGATCATGAAATTTTATGAATAATAAATAAGTAACTTTATGTTATGAATTTCTTCATTCAACCATACTTTCTTTTTTGTTCTAACCACATTGTGAAAATGTGCTACTAAATAACACTGAAATATTAAAAGTTCATTTTTTATTTCTTTTGAATGTACCCTAACGGACATAGCATTTGAAATTAGGCCAACCTCTGTAATAAGCCCCCACCTCTCTGTTTAATTTGGCCCTACCTCCTTCCCCCAAAGGTCTCCCAAACAAATGAGCCGTACTAACAATTGTTTGGCCCCTTTTCATGCAGGTACTTTATCAGTAGCGTGCTGCAGTTTCAGTTCCACAAGGCGGCCTGTAAGTTAGCGGACTTCAAGGGCCCTCTTCACCAGTGCTCTATCTACGAGTCGGCCGAAGCTGGCACAAAAATCAAGTAAGGAGTGGGACTGAATAGAATGATTCTCTAATGTCGTTTATTTTCAGGCGGTTTAGAATTCACTAAAAAGTATGCAAAATTGGCTAGTGCGCACTCGAATCTCATTGCCTCCGCAGGGTTTGGCCCAGAGGCCAAAACCCGAGGAGGCATCATTGTAATCCGCGCGTAAAAAGAAGAAGTACTTCTACACTGATTTAACAAAAGATGCCTTATGAAAAATAAGCAAATGTATGAAATTTCACTTATTTTATTTTATTCATTTTTTTTCGGGGGGGGGGGGGGGGGGGAATTGATGATTATTTCGCTAACTTCGCAAGAGATATTAGCCTAAATGCTGTAGTGATGTCAAATTTTACTATTTGTGGTGTTTCTAGCACCCCCCACCTCCCTGTTTACCCCAGTCTCTCTAGCGTTCACCAAACCCGTTTCTTTTTTAAATTCTAGTTGCGCGCGCTAGGTCGTAGAAGACGGAGTCTAATCTAGCTTTCTTTGCTGTCTAAAGGACGTTTGCTGGAGGACATCATTAAGTCCAATGAAGGTGGAAGTATTCCGATTTTCAAGTTATGGGTCGGCTATTATCGTACCTTAAACAAAGCTTTAGCGGGTTGGAATGAACTCGGTACGTTGTGCGAGGTACAGATAATGGATTGCTTGCTTTGGACAGCAAAGATCTTTAGCCACATTAATTAGGACTCGGAGCTAGACTTTAGGGCTGATTTGAAGACGTTCATAACGATATTTGGCTGGAACTTTACTGTGGCTAGAGACTTCAAAAAATCCTGTGATAATGTTCGGAAGCGGTCTTTCCATTTTAAAATTTTTTTGTTACATCCGGGATATTGCTTAAGACGAGAGCAAGATGGTCGAGGAAGCTGCTTTGAGTGACTTCAAGCCTTTATGTGAGTAGAACTTGTTCGTTTAACGATTTTTTTGCCGTTCGGTTTAGCTAGCGATCAGAGCTTGCTGTGATTTGTTAGTGAGAAGCAATTTGATTTGCGTGGTTTTCCAGTCGCGAATTGACACGAACCATATGCTACAAGTGTCACTTATAAGTCATTTATTATTTCTTCCTTTTAGTTTAAAATTCCTTCCAAATGAAGCGATCGTCGATGTAACACGCTTTCTCTCAGTGCATTTGAGCCCATACATAGATTTTGAAGGCCTCGGATCACCGCTCGCGCTGGTTCTTTGTATGTTTATTTTCGTAGGTCCCATTTCAAGTTGTAAACACGGTTAATTAAATTGGTATAATTCATGATTTTACGAGTCTGTTGCAGATACAGTCTTGTTTCTCCAAAAAGACATAGATTAGAGTAATTTTCGTTCAATTGAGCTAAGATTCGCCCTCCTTTAAAGTTCCCTATCAAAACATTGTATCAGAACTGAAGTGCTATGTCAAATTCCTTTAGCCACCTTCTTATAACTCAATGTAGACTTACAGTATGAATATGTAGTCGATATTACAGGATGAAATCTCGCTTTGCCCAAAGTGGGCGCGCAAATAGTATCAGGAGTTGTGCAGAATGCCCGCAAGTGAGTATCGGGAAGTGTGATAAAATTCCTGTGCGGTGATTGGTCAACTGATGACGTAAGATGAAGGAATCTAAGCATGGTGATCGGGTGATGATGACAGCCCATCAGCGTAAGCAAGTATGCACGCGACAACGTCAAAAAGAAAATTTTCTGTCTCTTTTTCGCAAGGTCTCGAAGACGAAAGATACAGAGTTTATTTGACCAAGAACCATTACGGATATTCTACAAATTTGTCCACGATTAACGATAAACAAGACTCAGTCCAAAACCGCGACTTGCCAAATACAAACTACTTGACCGGTCTTCCGGCATTTAACTGAAATTTGTAACTGAGACTTGTCAAGAAGGAAAGAGAGTTAAAAAGATTTCTTGAGATAATCAAAACTCACGGCAGTCGTTTACATTGACAGAGGTGAGAAATCTTTTGACATCCGTTTCGAGCTCAGCCGTCAAGTTGGTCTTTGTTGCTTGAGTTCCTAGTCCTAATATATTGAAACAAAAAATCTGTAAACAGTTGGTCTCAATTGGTAGTTTTAAAACGTTTGGCTATTACTTAAGTTTATCCTCACTGAGATCACTCATTACAGCAAAAAAGGCAAAATGATTTCAGGAAGTTGGGGACGCGTTCGTGTAATTAAATTTACGTGGTCATTAATCTTTTAGAATTTTTTTTGCATAATTTGACTTTGTTCTGCTTATCAAAATTCATTCTGAAAGTTTGTTTTAAATGGCACGTCCTCGTCCCTAGTCTCCTTCGCAGCCGTTGTTTGGGCTCGTCACGCAACGTTCCCGGGGAGAGAGCGTCACGTGACGAGCCCAAACAACGGCTGCGAAGGAGACTACCTCGTCCCATGATCTTGAAAAAGAGAAAGCTGAAAACCACGTGATACTTTGTGAGCACAACACGAGAAAAATGAGTGTTTTCTTCTGAATTATCGCCGACTGTTCCAGACAAAAAACTGATTTTCAATCAATTTAGAAAATAGAATAGCCAAAATATCAAGCGAAAGAATTGACTGCAGTAACGGTGCGCTGAGAAAAAAAAAAGAATAACAGCGGAGGCAACTGTAGTGTTAACTATTCCTAGTTTTACTTATAACCGAACTGTTTTCCGCTTAATCAACGTCAGAAAATAAACAGGTTATAGGGCAGGCGGAAAGAAATGTGTTGTCCAAATTAGAGCTTTTCAGTGTTTTTCATTATCGAGGTATTGTGAGAGAGACAGTTTCAGGAAAATTACAGTGATTAATTTTAGAATACTACCGCGTTTTTGACTGTTTCTTACTAATATGGCGGCCACAAAATTGAACACGAAATATATTAGGTTCTAACATCAATACCATTCGCTTTCCCTTTTTTCTTTTTTTTTTTCTGTCAGGTTTGAAAATTTAAAAATGGCATGAAAATCAATTCAGAAACACGTTCATCCGGGACATAGAAAAATTTTAAAAATGCTTTATTTCCTAAACGAAGTTAGCACTGGATCGATGCCAAAATCTGCAAAGAGATTGATGTGTTTATGGGCAGAAGGGGTGAAAAGAATCGCTAGCCTTGCAAGATTAACAGTGTAGATTTTAGAATTTGATGAGGTCAGATGAATTAAAACCACCAATATGCTTGTTTTAACGGCATTATCTCATGTTCTCGTGTATTTATTCATCAAGGGAGATGCTACAGCTAGGGAAGAGCAAACCTTGGCCCGAGGCCCTAGAAAAGCTTACAAAACAGAGGACCATGGATGTGGGCCCCATGAAAGAGTACTTCTGGCCCCTGTACCTGTGGCTAAGAGCCCAAAGATGCGCCTCGAACTACACAATAGGGTGGCTCGAAAATCCTGGCCCTGCTTACGACCCATGCGTGATACCAACGACTTTGCCAGACAAGAACACACAGACGTCGCCTGTAGGCACGCAACCAAGCTCGAAAGGAAGAGCGCATGCGTGGTCTTTGAACACTGCTGGCATTTTGATAGTGACAGTTGTTTCGGTCTTTGCCGCCAACTTTTAAAATCGTGAACAGCGCAATGGCGGCTTCCAGATAAGGCATGATATTAAGATGTACATATATGTTTATTCCTAATTCGATTCTCTTATAGACCACGTTTTTGTTTAATCCATATTCGTTCTGCTGTTTGCTCAATGGAAAAGACACAAAAAGCCTAATCCAGGATAACTGAAGTTTTCGTAAGAGCGAATCTTAATCTTTCCTATTTTTTGTGAGTGGTAAATACATGTACCAAATGAATCAATCTTCAAATCCAGCCTGGAACCAATATTGTCATCATCCATATTAGCGGCGTGAACATGTGCATATCGGTTAGGAATGAATTTACTGCAATACACTTTGTTTTTAACATTTAAAAAGATAGGGACGTTTTAGGCTCAAATTTTCGAAACGGAAAATAAACAACGTTCGCCCGAAAATTAGTTCGGACGAAAATGAGTCGTTCTTATATACAAAAAAGTACATCGGGATCTATAAAATTTGACGAAAAATCCGCTCGACTACAGGGACAAACCCATGAATGCTTGCTTACGATTGTGACATACGACGCGAGATGCTGTAAGATTTTAGAAACATGTTTTTAAACGCTACGTCAATCGTAGCGTTAGACAATGTTATATGATTAAAGTTTGTTGTGTAATGTTTTCGCAAGACGCAAACAGCGCACGCAGCAAAAGTTACATTCAACAAAGCTGTACCCCCGGGGGGGACTCCCATATGGAAAGGACGGGGATGCTCGTCGGAAATTTTGAAATTAACCCCTAAAAGAGACCAATTTGGGCGTGGCTGAAGCTAATGCAGACCCCTAAAAGAGACTTTGTTTATATGAATCGAGTAAATATAACGAATCAACATTCTTTCTTTTTTGTTATTTCTTCGCGTGCAACCCTAAACGAGACCTTGGCGGCTAAAAATAATGAGATTTTGCCCAGAACACCCTAAGCGAGACCAAAATCCGAAATTTACACCCCTAAGCGAGACGACGAGCATCCCCGTCCATTTCATATGGGAGTCCCCCCGCTGCCCCCGCTTCGAGCTGTATAATATATGGAAACGCAGTAATCTAGAACAACCTGTGTTCTGAATGTATTTGTGTATTTGTTGTAATGTTTAATAAATGAGCATCAGTGTTTTCTCAAGTTTAAAACACGAGGCGCAGCCCAGTGTTTTAGACTTGATAAAACACGAACTGCGAATTTATTGAACGGCTTCAAAATCTTGTGATGTAGATCAACTCATTCCTGCACTAATATTTAGATTTGGGGTCATGCTACCTAGAAAATTGGACGTTAAGTTAAAGACACTCATTAAACATAATTTTCTTTCGTATTTTCCTTATGAATTATTAATGAGTTTTTGAATGCATATGAAAAACGATTGCTGGACGACAAAATAGGTAAACTTTATTCAGCTGGCGTTGGGAAAGGGAGGAATGGATGCTACCCCTTTCCGACTTTTTCTTTTTTCAAGTTTTCTTAAATAAAATTGCTGGATTGGTACATTGATACATTCCTCTAGTGTTATTGCTTCATTTTGTATCAAGATGCGCCATTTTCATACTTTCTTACTCATTTAAACTCTAACTCTCCTTACTCATTTTCTAGCCAGAAGCCTATTTTGGTTTCTGATTTTGTTTATTTCTGGATCCGGCAAAGAGCAGCCCGTCAACAGAGATCTATGACTTTATTTTTTCCCTCTTTCGCTAGTTTCTATCTGTATTCAATCAGCGCCTTGTTGAACTTTTTAGATTTACGCACCGTTTTGCCACAAGCGCGTGCTGTAGAGCAGTTTTTATCGAATGTCGCCAAACCAAAACCAAAGATATCACTCTAGCCAATCACAAAGAACGCAAACAATCTAGTGATCCAATCAAAACCCGAGGCAAATACATGTAGCCGCCACGAAGCGCGGGAAAATGGCGCAGCAAGCGAGTCGCGATTGGTTTTGGTTTCACTTCTGATTGGATAAATAAGTGGCGCGTTTTTTTAACCAATCACCAATCGTAGTAAGGGAGGGAGGGGGGGGGGTATGAAAAATATTGAAATAAATTGTTTACAGAGCCTAAAAAGACAAAATAAATGTGTTATTCGGCTAGTGTGAAATTTTTCTTCGAATTAATGAAGAAGAGGAAATGTGGCCGCACGAAAACTAAGGCGAGATGCTCGCCTCGTTACACGATACGAATCTCGCAGACGACAAGCCAACGCCATGAAAAACACGAATCGCGTCATGTAAATCAACCTACCACATCCTCACGACAGACGCGCGCGCGTGATCAATGGTACTAATAAGTCATGTCGTCGGCCTGTCGTAAGCTTGTCGCATGCGAAAAAGTCGTACCGTGTAATCGCCCTTATTGTCACTAAACGCAAGCTTCTATTGGGTCACTTAAAAAAACTGGAAAAGCGAAATGACACACTATATTTTATTTTCTTCAAACCAAAATAACACCGTTTCTTTTCTTAATAAAAAAATTCCAGTCTTGGATTAGCGGTTTCTAAGCAATCGCTGAACTAGAGCAGCACGCGCTCTCTGCAGCGGCTTAAGCAATCTTTGACAGAGTGACAGGTGCTTTGAAAAACAAATTCATCGAATATTGAGTGATGTTTTGATGTAACGCTGAATTCTCAAAACCTACATATAAAGAAATTTATGGAAATAAGTAATGGGAATTGGCAGTCTTATCAGTAACCAGGTAGTGAGAATCGAATCACACCCCGCGAACCCTTTCGTATGCACTTGATAAATTTATTTCTTTCACTCATTTCGGTTGCGTATTTGTGAAATAACGTTTTGTGTTGGGTCAGCAGGGAAGGTAAGTTCAACCTACTCTTTGACTGTAAGTGAAAACAGCAATTTTTACAGGAATTAGACTAGCCTTTTTTATTAAATATAAACTTCTCAGCAAAGAATAATTTACTAAGTATTCGTGAATGGCAAGGAGATAGAAAGCGGAAAGTGCTGCCAGGTAAAAGTATATATGTATATTTGAAAAAATAAGTCATATATAAAAATTTTCCTCGCTAAACAGGCGATTATTTGAATATTCCTTGTCTGGGTCCTTGGCTTTGAGGATGGTGTGATATGAGGTGATGAAATAATTATATAAAATAAAATAATATTTATGGCGTCTAGACGAACTTGAGCAAGATGTTTATAAATGCTTTTTAGTGGCCTGACGACGCAATGGCTCTTTCCTGTCGGTAGAGGAAAGACGAATTAGTGTAGCACCAGAGAAGATTAAAATTGACATCAAAAGCCTCACGCATTGAGTATGAGACCTGCGCGAGAGAGTGAAATCTCAGTGGACGAAGAAATTGAAATTGCCACCAATGTGCCTACAATGGCCGTATTGCCAGCCAGAATCGAGTAAAACACGCCTACGACTTTTACAATTCCTCGGAATTTTCTGGGGACATAAACCCTCTGTTTCTAAAACATGTTTTATAAAACCGTGAGAGCTCTGCAAACATTAGGAGAATTCAATGTATAGGCTTTGCGTACATAAACCTTTGAATCCCCTCTCAGTCGAAATGTCTCTTTTGTATGTGTCATCATGAGTACTGTAAACGCGCGACAAATTGTATTATTTTGTATTCTGCGCTTTAGTTAAACTTGATGAAGACTGCATCTAACATGTATGAAATACATTTTCTTGTATTTAAACTTGGATGACTTGTCGCGATCTCTTTAGCATTTTGGAATAAAATAATACAATGCATGTTGTTGATTCATCTGTTTCAATATTGAATATTTTTAGGCCTTCTTAAAATAAGAACACTCAGATGTAGCAATATTTTGTCTAACCGAAAATAAAAGAACTACCTGAAAAGGCAGTCGTTATATTTATTCAACTGCCAAGCCGTTTTGATTGTTTTGTACTGTGTATTGAGTGATTTCGCTTTACTGTTTTCTTTGGAAGAACTCGTCCAAAAAGTTTGAAGAAAGGCGGTGGCAAACGAGGACACGTTGTTGCTCATGACTTTTCGTGGGCAAGCAAACGAGATGTTACGGACGCAAAATGTTTCTTACCGCAGTATAAAATATTTGAGTTAGATCACAGTCGCTTGGAGCTTCGGCAAGTTTTGTGGCGGGTTGCTCATTGTCGGAAGAATCCGGACGAGACGAAATCGGCACGACAAAAATTTTGATCTTGGTCTCGCGCCGATCAGGCCGTGACATTAATTTTTCCTCGCTCTCATTTTCTCGTTAGTCTTATTAAATAACATAAAGAGAATGTATAAAAGCGAGAACAGTTCGCCTAAAACCAGGTTACCTTCGAGGGAAGCAATTACGCCGGCCACGCCGAGGACAAAAAAGGATATTTTGGCGATTAGTTAGATCAATTTCGTATTTCTGTCGGTGTCAGCTATCCTCAGCTGAATTTAAAGTGGCACTGTGGCCCTCATTTTTTATTATTGAATAACATACTCTCTTGTGAATAATGATTGGCATGTTAAGATGCAATTTTTTGCAAAGTTAAAAAAAATTCTCTGGAGCGATTTCAGAGCGACTTTAAAGTTTCGGAAATTTAAGGTGGCTCTGAAACCGCTCTAGGGAAATTTTTCTTAACTTTGCAAAAAGTTGCATCTTAACATGCCAATCATTATTCAATAATAAAAAATGTGGGTCATCGGTCTCGTTTTTGAGCTATAATCACGTAAGAAAATAAAGGGTGTTTTGAACAGGTTAAATTGTTGCTACAGTAACCAGTGACGTCATGAAAATTAATTCTGCAATATGATTGGACATTTGCACTAATTAACTGATGAAGAACGATTAAAAAGCAGTCATCAATAGCAAAATATTTACTGCTTTCCCCGCAGATTATAATGTAAATACTGCGGGTGCTTTTGAGCCACCGGTCAAATGTTTTGCTGTTTAAAAGGTGTTTTCAGTTAAAATGTTCTCGTTATGCAATATAATTTGTTGTTGCTTTTAGTTACAAAACTGCAGGATTTTGGAATCGGATATCTGTCGTTGGCTATCTGAAGGTAAGGGCCAAGATAAGAACACCATTATTCGGGGGTGGGGTGGGGTTGCATTTTAGCAGTTCGACGACCATCGATGTCACTTTCATAGCCCAGAACATCCTCGGAAAGAGCCCAGAAATGAATTTGAAAACAGACGAGTTTGCATCTTGTTCAACTAGAATTTAAAGCGGGACACCTTTACTTTGAGACGCTAACTGAAGCTTGATTTTAAGGAGAAAATTCCCACAGAAACGATTTCGGAGAAAATATATCACTTCTGTTAATTTTAAACTTATAGGAGCACCAGTTAGTGCAATTGCGTGTCTTGTAATATAAACATGTCGATCTGGCCTGCCTTTGACCCCTCTCGATATTTCAACTTCCTGACTGCGTCGTAGGAAATTAAAAAAGTGTTTTCGGAAAGTGAAAAACTAGGACCCGAGAGAGGGGCGCGGCGACAATCGCTTGCGGAAATGTCACTCGTCTCCAGTCCTCGGGCTTAAAGGCTACAGCCATTGGCGGGGGACTGGAAAGAGGAAGGAATAAATCGTCAGAAAGTTAGAGAACATTGAGAGCGCTTTCCATCTGTGTGGAAACACCGGCAGTTTCGGTGGGGAATCAAATGGAACGGGCCGTTCCACTGGAAATTTTTCGGAAAAAAGGAACACCTTCAGAGGTATTCCTCTTTTCCCATTTCTCCCGGAATGACCGGTAAATTTCCGTTTCATTTGCAACAACCAGTCTGAAATGTACCCGTTGAATAGATTCAAATTAATCCAAAATTCCTGTCGAGCGTAGATAGAGAGGACGTTCCTCCACAAGCAGCGAGAGAAATCAAAGGAGATAATTTCGAAAATCAAAACATCAACAAAATAATCAAAAGTGATAGATTTTCTGGTGATACTCCTCGAACACCGTATAAAACAGTCTAGGTCGTCTAGTTTTAACATCGTTAATGTAATTCCTGCTCGGCTTGTGTACTTGAGTACTTGAGTTAGTCACATCGTATTTTAATCTGTCAAAAAATTAAATTAGTTCAAGGCTTTCCAAAATGTACGAGAAACTCCTGCTCGCTTGGTTCAGAGTATCGTTTTTACCCCTGGGAAACTCCTGCACTATTAGCACCAAGTTAGTCACGTCGTTTTTATAATTAATTGGTCGAGAAAGTAAAAAATATATATATATATATATTAACTGCCTTAGCTTTTTAAAATAAAACTCCTGTTCTACCCTAAACTAGGGCCCCTTATTTGGTTTTCTAGTTCTTAGTTAAAATGAACAATTGTTCTAATTCTTTTATTTTGCTTTTATGTTATTTTCTACTTTATGTTATTTTCTATTTTACTAGTTATCTATTACAGTGCGGACACTCGAACCATGAACACTATGGCTTTTTTTTTTCACTTTATTTGTACTTTTGTTCACGGTTACTTTGTAGTTATTTTTTACATTTTCCCAGAACTAACCAATCACATCTGTGAAACAAAGCAATCACACAGACATTTTTTCTCCTGTTTTCCGTGTTTTTATTGTCCCACGCAACGTTCGCCACGCTTTTCGGAGGAAAAAAGGCGGAAAAATGTCTCGGCCGTTGCATCGCCTCGCGGCTGTGATTGGCTAGTTCTAAAAAAAGTAATAAAATAAGTGATAAAAAAGTACAAATAAAGTGAAAATAAAGCCTTGGCGTTCATGGTTCGAGTGCCCGCACTGTAATAAGTAATTAAATTTAAGTAGCTTTTGCAATACTACTAATCCTATGTAGCCTGCGTTGCAGACGAAACTAAACCCCGGTATAGGACTATACCGGGGTTTAGTTTTGTCTGCAACGCAGGCTATCCTATGTAGTCATGCAAATAAAGCTTGTTGTTGTTGTTGTTGTTGTTGTTGTTATCATCCGTGGTTTGGGAATTTGTTTGATCTTAGTTCGAAATGTAACTACATTTGGGTTGTCAGTTCGCTGTTCTTTTTTTCAAACGCCGTTTAGGTTCGGTGGTACAGTTCTACTGATATTTTATCTTGTTTAGCTGTCTGTTTCTTATCGTGGTCTATAACAACTCATGATACGAGCGGTGCGTAGTTCACGCTGTTGTTTATCAGGTGAGATGGCTGCGAGTTGTTTCGCGATACCAAAACTTAAGTCGAAACAGACAAAACTGCAAAACAACCTATTCAAACTTGGGAAGACTGATAGGGGCATAGAATGGTCCTTGATCATAGGTCTCTGCAAATTTTAGGCGGGTCTCGAAATCTCGGCGTCGCAAGCTCGAGTCTCGGAATCTCGAGCTCGTAAAAAATGAAGCTGGTATCCGGTATGAACCGTCACAAATTAACGGTAACAACAACAGCAAAACGGAGTGCTACAGAGCTTAGACTAGCGTTGTAATAGTCTCGCGGTTGGATTTCTAGATCACTGCGTCTCGCGCTCGGATTTTTGAATCGCGGTGTCCCGGGCTCGGATTTAAAAAAAAAGAAACTAGTTAAGTCTCGGTCTCGGATTTTAAGTGAGGGTCTCAGCGGCGTCTCAGCTCGTCTCGGATTTTCCCATTCTACACCCCTATTGATCAGCTAAAGCCCAAAAAGTCAAAACAAGCTAATCACAGGCAAGAGAGTATGACTTCATAGTCTCTTGTCACAGGTTATCTGAAATCTCGCTTCAAAACCTTCTAATGTAAGTCAGCTTTTGTGATTTTTTGGTTTTTCACCTCTCGACACCTTGTGAGGATATAGAGTATTGCGTGACAAGTAATACAACTGCAGTCAACTCTCGCCTTGCGGACACTCCGCTATTACGGACACTCGCTATTACGGACAAAATTCAGATCCCTATCTATAATGGTTTGACTGGAAATGACTCCCGCTATTACGAACTCTCGCTAATACGGACACTAAACGAAGTCCCAAGCGTGTCTGCTATAACGAGAGTTGACTGTAGAAGGATCTACACAATATTAAAATCTCCGTCACTTGATCTTACTTTGGGGTGTGTCGCAGATCGCTTCGCTCGCAGACTCGCTCTTCGCATCATTTGTGCGTGTGACCCAAAGGTGAGCCTGCTAGCAGGCTACAATCTCGGACAATTCAAATGAAAAATTAGGACCACCCCTCCCCCTTTCCCCCCATTTCAATGATGGGAAACTGGGCACGTTTTGGTTTTTGCGGTGATTCATCATTGATTCGGGGGGAGGGGGGGGGGGGGTCTAATTAATTTCTCTTTTTATTCTGTCCAAGATTGTAGGTGTGTCGAGCTGAGGCTCCGGTGTCGAGGAAATGTTCTCTGGCGTTATAATTACTATTCGTGTTGCGAGTGCGTTTTGAAAAGACACCGTAGTCGTTTTTGAGAGAATTCCCACGACTGGTGCAAACTAAAACGAATCTTGATTCATTCTTTTCTCAACCTTTCCCTTCCGCTATTGTTCATGTGACAGATGATACTTTGACATACTAATTGTTCTTCAATCTTTAATTGACAGAAGATTACACAATTTGATGAATGTAATTGCAAACAGACCTGTGCGCGACATCTCCGTTCGCTGGGTTGGTTGTACACGCAGGAACGCCCACCAATTTGTCACAACCGGGTTTAGTTGCGTACGTTCGCAAGAGCAGCGCGATGGAGCTCAAAATTCCGCTTTTCCTTGCTCTGGTTGCGGTATTTGGACCGTTTGTTCTCGAGGCTGCCTTTGATCAAGCGGAGGAAAACAAGGCGTTGGCATTTCTTGCCAAATACAACAACATTACCCCGCAGGAAGACTACAAGTCGACCGTCGCTTCATGGAACCACGCTACGAACCTCACCAAGTATAACAAAGAGTTGAAGACAGATGCAAGCTTAGCGTTCTCAGCTTTTTACAAGAAAATGCGCAACAACGCGTCTGAGTTCGATATCACTAAGCTTTCGTACGACACCGCGCGACAAATCAAGAGAATCACCGCATCAGCGACACCCAAGGATGAGGCGACTCTGAGGAAAGTTACTGAACTCGAGTCGGAAATGGAAGGAATTTATAGCACGGGCAAAGTCAATGATAAGGGGAAAATGCTAGAACTGGATCCCGATCTGTACGGCATCTTATCGAAATCGCGGGATTACGAGAGGTTGCTGTTCGCTTGGAAAGGCTGGCGGGATGCCGTTGGTCCGAAGATACGACCGCTCTACACGCAATTTGTGAAGTTGAAGAACCAGGGTGCGAAGGATAACAAATGGGACGACATCGGCCAGTTTTGGCGGTCTTGGTACGAGGTGGACGACCTAGAAGGCATGGTGGAGGGCTTCTGGAACAAATTGAAACCTCTTTACCAAGAGTTACACGCTTATGTTCGCTACAAGTTGAGTAAGAAATACTCAGAGATGTCTCCAAAAGGCCCCATACCTGCTCATCTCCTTGGCAACATGTGGGCACAGTCTTGGGTGAACATCTACGATTTGGTGGAGCCCTACAAGAACCAGCCAAGTTTGGACGTGACAGTAAATATGGTGAATCAAAACTACACCGCACGAAGGATGGTGGAATTGGCTGATTCGTTTTTCAAGTCGATTGGACTCGAACCACTTCCTCCGCCGTTCTATAACAAATCTATGATCACCAAACCAAAAGACCGAGATGTCATTTGTCACGCGTCCGCATGGGATTTCGGCATAAACAAAGACGTAAGGTAAGACACAATTTCTCATTACCCACGTCGGACCCAGATAAGGCCAAGTTCACATTACGATGTCTTATATTTCTTTTGAATTTAGTTCGAAGAATTTGGTTGTACATCAAACAAATGATGATTTTTCTTTTCTCGTCGGTCATTTAATGCGCAGAGTGTATAACATGTTATTGTACTCACTAATTCCAGCTGGGGGGGGGGGGGGGATTTTTTAATTTTTTTTCTATATTATTTGTCAATTAAAATGTGTTCCATTTCCCGAACCTCTTGCACCAGACATTCACTGTATCGCTCTTTTTAAAACAATAGTTCGCTAGGGGAAGTGACTTCCAGAAACAACTTGTCTTAACTGTAATAAGACAAAATTAATCCCAAAATTGATTTGACAGTTAATGGATTATCTGATCTGTTGAAGAATGAATCTTTGGTGTGCTGTGCGTCAGCAAGACGATATGTTGTTAACACCCTTTAGTTAAAGGCTTAATTTTTTCATTAATCTTTTACAAACAAGGCCTTTGTTTTGACTAATAAAAAAGCACAAGTAATTTGAATGGATCTTTTTGACTTCGTTGACATAACCCTCGATCTACGATTCAATATTTGTTTTGGCTGATGTAAAATCTTGAGGTTCTAACGACCCGCATAAAAAACAATTCAACGAAGGCATGACCTTTCAAAAAACATTTAATTAATTGTTTTATTTGGTAGTTTTTCTACAAAATTAGTTTTCGTTCCGGCCGGGTATCTTTGGAGATCACTGATTGCGAAAATGCGATTATCTAGAGAAGTTCTTCCGGCGGAAATGCCAGTTAGGGACGGACCATTAGAAAAGTGATGGGGGGGGGGGGGGGTGGGGAATTTTTGGCTTGCAAGAATTTTTTTTTGGCCTATTGCCTGTGCAAGAATTTTTTTTTTGAAAGCAGCGCTGTGCACGAATTTTTTTTTGATAAAATCTGCTTCATGCACAATTTGCTATTGAATTTATTAAAAACAGCGCTTCTTTGATTTATTAAATACATAGCTTGTACTTTAACGTCACTTTCCATTTATTTTATGACAAATTCAAAAAGTAACTGGCAGTTTACAGGTGTATAGTGAAAAATTGTGTAATTAATATACCTTTCAGGCCCGTAGGAATGAATTTTGAGGTGAGGGGGCCCAAAAGTTAGCACTGATTGTGATGTACCTTATTGTTACTTATTTTCGCGGGACTTAATTTTCGCGATTTTCAAAAATCGCGACCCGCAAAAAACGGTTTTCGCGAAATTTAATACTTAAGTTTCGGCGTTCGAGCTCTCTTCTTCTGAATCAATATCATCTTTCTGCAGTACTTGGTGCAGTCGTCAAACTAGCTTAGCCTGTGTACAGCCGTCCCGCTCCCCTGATTTTTTTGAGGGGAGCGGGACGGCTGTACGCAGGCTAAACTAGCTCTGCTTTGTTGGAAAGGAAAATGTCGAACTGTTTTCAGTTTCATTTTGTTATACGGTTCTGTTCAGTGTCATTGGAAACTATTGCTATGGAAACTGACGAACTTTGCCATCGAAAAAAAAAATGCAAATTAGGCTAAGGGTAGATTGAATCTACCCATGGCTTATTATTACTGTAATAAAAGAACGTATTTCGCAAAATAAGCACCATCTACTGACATGTTGGCAGTAACACCTTTTCGAACTTGATCAAAAATATTTTCCAGACTCTTTCTAGCAGTTTATAATATTCACGGCTTCCCTAGAGAGAACGAAAAAGAGAAACAGATGAAGATGTCACTGGATACATTTATACGACCACATGAGACCTTTTTCAAAACCGCGAATGCAGAGGCTGCGTGACAAAAGGAACAGATCTGCGGTCCTGTTTCATGTCGCATTTCCTGGCAACCTCCTGGGCATAATGTTTTGAGGCCAAAGCTCGTCATGCAAAATCAGTTGTGCCAATTCTGAGACTAACTGTTTGTTTATGCAGTTCAGTATTTTGACAATTTTCTCGAAATATTAAGTCACAATAAGGTATTAAAATCGGCAGGCGAAATTTGCCGAACGCGAGACAAAATCGCCGAAACAAGCAAAACCATTACCATTATCGAGAGCTAACCATAAACACGCTAACCTGGGCCTTTTTTTAGGCCAACCTGAGCGATATCCAAACTAACCGGAACGCTTTTTAGGCTAACCTAAGTGCAAGCACTCCGGTTGAGTTTTGCTTGCTTCGGTGATTTTGTTTCGCGTTCGGCCTTCTGCGCTCCGCAAATTAGCCCTGCCGTGTTAAGATGGGCGGGAGGCCCATTTCCGTAGGGGAGTCCGGGGGCATCCTCCCCCGGAAAAATTTTGAAAATCTGGACACGCTCTAATGCCATTTGGTGCATTTTGAAGCACTTTTCGAGAAGAATTACAATTCTGGTTTAGTGTCAAAATAAGGCCCATCTTTTGCATGAATTTTTTTTCTTTGGGTTTTTCCTTGCATGAATTTTTTTTTCGGACATTTTGCCTTGCATGAATTTTTTTTTGGTTTTTTCCCCATCCCCCCCATCACTTTTCTAATGGTCCGTCCCTTATATTCGGCGGTAGCTTCCCAGCGGCCGTAGCCTGTTCCAGGCTTTCGGTTTGTGGAGGAAGAGCAAAAACGCGGGGCGAGCGAGCGGGGAAGAAGGCGAGAAAGGTTTGTGGGGGAAGAGCGTAAAAAGCGGGGCGAGCGCGGAAAAAGACGAGCGGGGAAGAAGGCGAGCCCCGCTCGCTCGCCCCGCGTTTTCGCTCTTCCCCAAAAAACCGAGAGCCTGGAACAGGCTACAGCGGCCGAGAATTTAAGGCACCGTAACTTGCGGCTTCGCTGGTCGAGCGCTAGCCTGTGTACAGCCGTCCCGCTCCCCTTAAAAAAAATCGGAGAAGGGACTTTTGAGGGGAGCGTCACGGCTGCACACAGGCTACTCGAGCGCTTGCCTCCAAAGAGAGTCTGCTCGCAGGCTAGTTGTCCACCTCGTGGAAAAAAATCGTCTGTTATGCAGAATACTTAAAATTTGTTTTCACTTATTTTTGTTTCTTTCCCAGGATCAAACAATGTACCAACATTAACCACAACGACTTGGTAACCACTCACCACGAACTTGGCCATATTCAGTATTACTTGCAGTACTGGGACCAACCTTACGAGTACCGCACTGGCGCTAACCCAGGATTCCATGAGGCCGTGGGCGATACCATGTCGCTGTCAGTAGATACACCGCAACACTTGAAGAAGATTGGTCTGTTGAAAGATATCAGCAATAACACGGGTAAGAAGATATGATATAAAATAAATTGACAGGCTCTCGCCATTAGCCTACGCCGCAGACGAAACTAAACCCCCGTCACTAGCCGGGGGGGAGGGGGGCTTAGATTACGTCTGCGACGCACGCTATGGCGCCACAGAATCTTGGTTTGCGAGGTGGGGGGGGGGGGGGGTGGTACAGGGAGCAATTGAGCCCACCGTGGTAGTTCCTCTTGCGGTAAAGATGATATTAATGTTGTCACGAGCGTTGAACAAAGAAATTATCGAGTCCCAGACCGGACGGGAAACCCATACCTTGAAAGAATGACCCCTCGAAGGAGACTGCATTTTTTGCCGCAGACTTTTTCTTGCAGTGTTACAGAAAAAAATAACTCCATCTCGACAAGCTTGGAAATTCGAATCACAAAATTCTTCTTCCTAATTGAATGTCGTTTTGACTTTCTCAGAATCCGACATAAACGCCCTGATGAAAATGGCGCTGCGTAAAATCGCTTTTCTGCCATTCGGGTTTTTGATCGATCAGTGGCGATGGAAGGTGTTCAGTGGCGACATCACTGAAAAGAACTACAACGCCGAGTGGTGGAAAATGAGGACTAAGTACCAGGGAATAAAACCCCCTGTGGAACGGACAGAGGACGACTTTGATCCTGGGTGCAAGTACCACATTCCTGCCAACACACCGTACATCAGGTTTGAATTTCAATCTCTGTCACTCCCAAGTCAGAGCTGTCTACAAGATGCTCCAAATTCTAAAGCAAATTCTTAATGTGGTTTTTCATATTTCCCCAACGAAAGAACCAATGTACACTGTTCCTTGATTCCTGGGCTTGTAATAACTGCCCGAGTAAAGTCAGCAAACTTCCATTATGCACATGCAGACAGTGCGGTCCTGCTCGTGAAATTTGACAAGGTCTTTGCTTGTGCATACTAATTAACACTGAGCTGGATGTGGGTTCCTCGCAGGGTTACCCCAGCATTTATAAGCCTGGACAGGGGAAGAAAGATCAGGCCTGAGAAGAACACAATGATCTGGACAGGGTTTAAACACGGATCGCTCAAATCAGAGTCCAGTGTACTAACGATTAGACCAGCGCGCCTCTAATCCTAACGTTAGCTCACAAAATACACTGACTTGCTAAAATAGACAGCTACTACATTCGGGGCGTGCCATGCAGGGGCACGTGCTTTCGGGCGCGCGCTACTGGCGTAGCAGGCTGGAGTAACATATTTTCTTTTTTTGTATTTAGATATTTTATGAGTTACGTGCTACAGTTCCAGTTCCACAAGGCCGCATGTCAGGCAGCTGGTCATACAGGACCTTTGCACACGTGTTCCATCTATCAATCAAAGGCGGCAGGGAAGAAGATCGGGTAAATATATAAATAGCACGAGCGAACAATTTACTACGTGTCTTAAGCAGCTTTTCTTCACTTTGGTCTGGCAATTACTGAGATCTTTACTGACAATAATTGTTAGCTAAGTAATGCCACACTACACGCGGGAGTTTTTTCAACCAATTATCGAAATCTCAGATAGTTACGTCTCCCCTCCCAGTATGTAATACATTAATTTAGAAAATCAAATAAGTGGTATTCTGTAGTAATTTTTGTGGAATACTTAACTTAGCCTCGGACCGGAATCACGTGTCAGCCGCACCGCTGTTTGACGTTTCGCACGCTCCGCTAGATCACGTGCATATGCATTTTTGGATTATGTCATACAAACACACAGCCTTCACTGAATCACGTGTCACGCACAGCCTCCAATTAATCACGTGTTACACACTCACGCATTTAAAAAGCACTCACTTGTCACATCGCATCATACGTAAGCTCCAAAGCTCAAGCACACGGGGAAAGACAGAGAGTTGTGCTGTATGTAGAACCCAGTTAATTTCTTCTCCTGAAGCTTGAAAAGCGAATATATTGGAGAAGAAATGCGAAATTTATAACTACCCGTATATTGTTTTGTTTATATTCCAACAACGGTTATCTCATGCCTCAAATTGTGCTTTGAACACTTAAGGCAAAATATTGATCAATCATACCATTGCCCTTCTAGCGATATGTTGAAGATGGGTAAGAGCAAACCTTGGCCGCAAGCCCTCAAGAAGCTGACCGGAAGTGAAACGCTGGATGTTGGAGCACTGACTGAATATTTCGCGCCACTTCGTACATGGCTGGTGAAGCAGCGAGAAGAACTAGGATACGCCGCACCCGGGTGGGATGACATGTCTAATACGACGGACACCTCTCCTACGGCGGACATCTCTCCAACGGCTGGAGTCTCGAGTCTTGTTCCAGTCCTGTTTAACACGATTGCAAGCTTGTTCGCGTTAGTTTTGTTCTTTCATTAAGGCTGTTCGTTAGCTGAGGTTTCCAGTAGTTCAGTATGCAAACTGTAACATTCAGATTTTTGCCGGTTTCTTTTGAGGTGATTTTGTTTCAGACTGCTTTTAGGTGGCTTTCGAAATTAGTATGCAATCGTGTGATTTTTTGTTTTCGTCTACACTGGTTGTAGAAGCTGCCGAAGGTATTTCCATTTAAAACGAAATAAAAACCATTCTTTTACATTTTGAATCCTGCTTGTGCCTTCAAGCTCGTCTTGATAACCTCTGCTAATCCCCTCTCCGTAACTCGGGGAATTCTCCACAACTGCAGCAGCTACAAAATTGAATTCTTACCGGCAGGCGTGCATGGTCGTGCATTTAGAACCTGGTTGTCCGAAGTTAAAACTAAACAGGTCATATTTTCGTTTATCGTTTTCCTTACCTGCAAATCACTACGGTGAAGCGAGTTTCTCTAAATGATGCGAACAGGGCGCCCCATTTTGGCGAAAGATTGTGCTCCATGGGTCGAAAATTTAACTTTCCCCTGCCCCTCTTTTAATAAAGTAAAGGCCTGCTTGGTTAGCTGATTAGCTTTCTTTTGCCTCCTCAGAGAAACTTATTTTCTTTCTCTGCCCTGAGAGAGAAACGATTCGTTTTCCAAACCTTCAGATTGTTGCGAGTAAAAGAGATGGAAAATAGAAATTTATTACTACCCAGTTGTTTAGTAAATTATTCAATGGCCGTAAAAAACTTCCGTCATTTAGAAAAAGGAGCTTCACTTCATAGTGTCTTTTCGATTTCCGATCAGCTCGGTATGAACTTGCACGTGTTTGTTAATCATGATCGGTGCACTTGAAATCTGATTGGCTGCGCTGTCTTCTTCTGTCGATTGCGATTTTTCGTGCATTGTGACCGAAAGTACTTAACACAAAATATATTCCACTCAGTTTGTTTGTGTATTTGTTTGCTTTTTTTAATCTTATTTCTTATCCCTGCGATGGGGACCAGCTTACCTTTTTTCACATTTTCTGCTCAGTTGTGAGCTAAATTAGCTCCAGTCCACCCAAAACGGCATTTGCAACATGAAGGCATGCCTTCTTTCCGTTAGCATCATTATGGAATGCTAGATCGGGAATTCGCAAAAGTCAAAGTTTTTTTGGAACAGAAATTTTCGCGTTAGTTTTTGTGAGCGTTAATTTCCACGCCCTTAATTTAGTGGCGCGTTAATTTCCGCGGCATTAATTAAGTGAAGCTTTAATTTGGATTTTTTTAGCATTGTTTTATCAGGGTGGAGATCCACCGGTATCGTTGGCGCTGAAAAGAACGCTCGAAGTAGCGAGATTCGTTTGGGTTTTGGATTTTGTTAACTTGTTAACAGTGTGTTGCAATAAATTTGTTCCTGTTGTCTCTGCAAGTTCCGTTTCTTTGTGTGATCGTGTTAATTTCCTTTATTGGAAAGTAATTTTTCCTTCACCTCGCGTTAATTTCCAATACCTTAATTACATGTAAAGTCTGTATACGAGCCTAGGGGCCCATCAGGCCGGAGCTTATCCCGGTTTCCGTAGCGTGCTACTCCCCCCTGGATGGGACGCTAGTGCATCGCAGGGTTACCCCCAGCAGTAAATTTGCCGGTACCCATTTATACACCTGGGTGGAGAGAGGCACTATGAGAGTAAAGTATCTTGCCCAAGAACACAACGAAGTGTCCCGGCCAGGGCTCAAACCCAGACCGCCCGATCCGGAGTCCAGCGCACTAACCATTAGGTCACCGCGCCTCCCACAAACGAGATCGTTAATTTGCTATAATAAGGTATTCAGCTGAATATGTTACGTAGAAAGCCGCCGACGAAAACCACACAGAAATATGCATGGAAACATACCTTTTTGAAAATGCGCGTTAATTCTATAACACTTAAATTTTGTTTGTGTTGTTACATGTAAAATGCTTCGTTATTTTCTCGTGATAAGGTATGCGATTGAACGTTCAGGTCGTTCAGGTGAATCTGTTGCCTGGTTTATGGGGCTCTTGCTTGGGTTTCCTGTGCTGACGACTTCTGTTCGGCTCCTCGGGGAGGACTAAGCTCCAGAGTTTGCATCAATGGCGGCAGGGAAGGTGTGCCGGAAGTTACTAGCGTCTTCAACTTCTTTTTATTCCCAAAGGAAGGATCTTCACTGTTAGGTAATTAGTGTTTTACTTTTATTAGGCTACGGTTTTTAATCTCTTTTATTTTTGCGAGGTTATAATGGTTGACAACGCCAGTAGTTCGATCAGACAGTGTTAGCGGAAACTGAACAGTCGACGATTTCTCTTTGCAAAAACATTTCAGATCTTTTTCTAGTGAGGAATTTGCATAGGCTGAAAAATGATGTGATATTTTCTTTCTGTTAAGTTTTGTCCTTTCGGGATAAGCAGAAATCTACAGCATGGCAGCATATTATGCATAGTCTGTTTCACTGTTATTGTAAGCACACCCACACATAAGCTTATCAACTTACCTTCTTGAGTCATGCAAAGAACAAGATTGTCAAGAAATCATGTACAATTAATTAAGTGTTCAAGTAGTTTACGCTAGGATTCTGTGGAAATGTCTTGTCAATTAAAAATTGTATGTGCATTAAACTTGATCGAATTTCTGGCTACCGATTAGCCACATCTTTGAGATGTGGAGCTGTAGAAATTAAGTTACCTAATTCAGTCATGCAGAGAGCACTGTCAAGAAATTATGCATAATTAAGCTATAATCATTTTGGTCGCCATGCATGTTGTTCTCGATTTAAATTTCACATAAATTATCATACTGGGTATCCGCATGTGAGGTGAGAATTGAGTCGTGGTGAACGTAACACAACGAACAAGGGAGGTTGAAACTAATCATTGATCTCAAGAGACAAAACGCTCGATCAAATCAATGCAAGTAGCATAACCTTTACAACAGAGAATGTCTCTGTAAAATCAGCTTTTAGCTTTCTCAAAGTAAAGCTACAACATTCTCTGGCGAGGCTGTACAAAGATAAATACATCATCCATGATAGATCCATACATCTTGCAACAGTAATAATTTCAAAGCCAAGCCCAGCATCGCAAATATAAATGCAAGTAATCAACATTTTCACAGAAATTTCAGAGTTTGTCCTTCCAGATCTAGAGTGAACACTTAACAATTATTCTTTGAAATCGAGGTGAATAGTGGCAGAATATTTACCGAGCCGCGTAGTTTGAGGGGAGCGGGACGGCTGTACACAGGCTAGCATGGCGAGTGAAAACAAAATTTGGTGAGAACATTTTCCACACAGGTCGCCAATTTTGCAACTAGTGATTGAAGTGCAAAGGGCTAGCTAGCCACTTCCTTTTGGCATTTTGTTTTTTGTTGCTACACTGAAATTTGACTGCAAAATTTTCCTCTACAATCATCTTCAATCACCCATCTTGCTTATCTGTTTGCATTTAATAGATCATGACTTAGACTGTCTGAGCTGTTTGATGTGTTGTTTGAATTCCTCAATCATGGAGCCGCCATCAATTTTCAAAACCACATTTACCTTTCTACCGTTTTACCCTACTGTTCAACAATTCACTGTCTTGTTTTGCATGTTTATTATCCTTACATCATTTATTAAACATTTCTGCACAATAATTTATAGAACAGTTCAGCAAAAAGCTTTTGAATGCAAACAAAAATAACTATGTACCTCAGAACATTCTTTGAGCGATTTCAATTCGGCTCATCATGGTCTGCAGTTTTACTTCATGTAAAGTGAAACAAGGGGTGTGTTCCATTCAATCAAAAATTCAGATGTCAATCTCAGAAATTTTTGCACGTTGAAAGGAACAATATTTCCACCTGACTGAATTGTTCCATACCAGTCCTCCCAGTTTTGAAGCATTGCCTTAGAATTAACTTCAGCTGAAAGTGATGTTGATGCTGCTTCTTGGTCCTCCAGTACAGTACCTATGAAACAGCAGGGTTAATGTCATATTCAGTCCGCGCAAATGGCAGGAATAATTTCACAAGGTCATTTACATATGTACATGCAGGGGTCACCTCAGTTGGCGTTGTTTTTTACTTATCTATCAATCCAACGGGAGGAGCAATTTTTCCTGAGCTGTTGACACAAACATCTCAAAGAAAAAACTAGAAATTGTCTCTCGTGAAGAAACGCACAGAATATTTTCATCTTTTCTGCTTACACTGATACATGTACTTCATCATGCAAAATAGTTGTAGCCTCAAAGAGGCCTTTGATTTCAAGATGCATCGTCTGTGATGTAGCTCATCCTTTAACGCAAAGAAATTTTGCTCAAGTAAGTCTGTCGCTTAATGCTACATGTAAATCTACAGAGAAGGCCCTTTTGTCTCAGCTTGCCAGAACAACATGGTACAATGAGAGAGATTTACATCAGGTTGTGTGTTCGCTTATGGTGCACGCAGGATCCTAGCTCTCATTATGCATGTATTAATTTAAAGAGGAATCTGCAACAACTAGGGCAAACTTACATTAGCTTTATGTCCTGACTGGGCTGGAACAATAGCAAATTATCATTGATAATGAGATTCACAGCTTTGAATAGCACATGCTCTTGTCTTTGAAAGTCGTAAAACCTGCATTTTCATGGCCAAGTTTTCTCCATCGATCAATGCAGAATTTTAGGTGTTGGTTCACAATGAACATAAATTTTGGTGACATGACAGAGGAGATTCCCTTGTCTTTTTTTTTTTTGGCTGATTCTTATAAGGGAAAGTTAAAGGAAAATTGTGCCTTTTCTTAGACAGTGGTCTAAACTATTTTTACAAGTGGCTCTTCCTACCTACAACTATATTATTTTCATTATTTAGATGTAGTGAATTTATATTACCAGTAGAAAAATCAAAATAACTGCAATCCTTAAGGAATCATGGCAGAAAGTTGAGAAATTTGGTTTCCTGATCACCAGTGAATAATTTTTGCAATCTGATGGTTTTATGCTAGCATTATTAATAACTCTTATTAAGGACACTCTTATTTTGGTCCTTTCCAGATACACGTACAATGGATATCAGTTTGTTTTTAAAAATTGGCCCTCAGTTCACAGATCATTTGCGGAGGCATTCAATTCCTTTTGTTCTTCTTCTCCTTGGGTGCAGTCATTGGTGTTCTACAACACTATCATGCCAATGATAGACTGACATTCAACTGTGATCCCAAGCCCAGTGATTTTATCAAACAGCGCTGTTATGACAACTACACCTCTGACATGAGCCCCTGGTTAATACCTCGGAATGTTGCTGCTATTACTTATGGTGTTTTATGTGTTTGCTGGATTTGCTTCATGCTTTACAGTGCTGTCACATTACGGCAGATCAAAAGAAAGAGAGCTGAACAAAACCAACTACAGCGTCGGTTGGGAAGGCTTTTCTGGATGTACATTATCCATGTGTGCTTTCGACTTGTGTTCCTCAGTGTCATGATGGGCCTGTTTTGCAGTTTCCAGACCCTTGATCTGCCTTCAGTGTTTAAATGCAGCACATTTTCTCCTCAGACAAACACAACAACAATTCCAGTCAACCAGACGAAAACTGTGACACAATGCAATGACCTGCATTACAAGGAGAAATCAAATCTTAACATTGCCATTATCGTCATCAAAGCTTCTATTATGATGCTCGCTATATTGGAGCTCATTCACTTGTCAGTAACCAGAAAGAAATTTCATGAAAAGTTGCTTGGAGATGTCTTTGAGGTGGGAGACAACCTTGACATGGAAAACTTGTTAGCAAATAATGATGCTAAAGAAAAAGATTTGCAAGGTAAGACTGAGCGTTGGAAATTACCATTCATTTGATTCCTAACCAGTTAAGCCACATCGGCCAGAGTAAATTTTATGTGACAACTTTTCTGTGACCATTTTTTATCTGCTCGTGTTCAAGAGAATAAGTTTCTGCCAAATTTTATGTAACAAATTCATTTGCTGAAAAACTGGCATGCCAATTTTTATGTGGCAAATAAAAATTGCCACATGTGAAACTTTGCTTGTGTGTATGATTCATCATAGGCATATACATTCAGAAGCTGGCAGTGACCTTGCCTTGTTGTCATGCATGTCTCCGCTGTTCAGAGTCATTTCTGGCGCATATGGAAACAAGTTTTTAACATAATTTGCACGCTGTATGTACACATGCATATATATTGGTCACAGGAAAATATTGTCACATAAAATTTTTAAATGTGGAATTGTGTAGCCTGTTAGCACCGTCTCCCCTGGGAAGGAATGAAAGAAGGTAGAACGGGAATAAGTATATTAAGTGGAAATAGCAATGTCTGTTTGGACTTTGATATACCAACCTTTTTGATTTTTGACACAACCCTTTTCCCTCAGTATCAGTTTTTGTGTCTAGTGCGAAACACAGACACTATGAGAAAACGCTAAAATCCTCTGGTAAGTGCTTCATATAATTATGGTAAATTATTACGTCATACGAATAAAGTTTCACTGAGGTTTCTCTTACGTGACACATTACATGAAGCATTCTTTACTGGGTACCAGGAGGGTAATATCATCAATAATCACTCGTAATCTCTTTGTGACCCGAAATAAACAACCAATGACAATCGGAGCCAATCGAATGTGTATTAGTAAAGACGACAATATTTGCGCCATCACCATGTGCTTTCCACGACAACTCCCGACAACTGCAAGAAAAGTGATTGCGACGATTTGCTTTCGTTGCAAAAAGTGGAGCTAGTCCGACAGGTTAAAGAGAGAGTTGTGATACGTGTGTGATACGAGTTGTCCTATCGATCGAAGCAAAAGGTCTTATATACTCAAGCAGACATAGAATCTACACTGTTTGCTTCGCCACCCATCTGTATAACTTATAATCGACGAAGCAAAGTAGTTGAAAATGTAAGTCAGTAGACTGCCATGTTATTATTGATATAAGTTCCTCGTTTTGTTGTTGTTACTTCACAAGTTGGATGAAAGCTACTAAAATTTACACAAACTGTCCCTATATCTTATATATTACATGTACATTGTAGAATGACAAGACAAGAATGACAACAGAATGTCAGTCGGTAAACAGCCACGCTATTATAGTAATTAATTCCTCTTTTTATTGTTGTTGTAATAAACAAGTTGGATGAAAGCTATTTGTTAGCATTACAAAAACTGTTACTTACAAGCAAGCTGACAAAGCAAGAATGATGTCACCATGAATCTTACTTTAAGATTCACCTAGTTGCCTTGAAATAAAGTTGTGTTCAATTCATTTCATTGTTGCCACTGTGATGTTAAAAATAACAAATTCATAATACGTAGTTAGCACTACTTCCAGAAAAATGTGTGCAATAATTTCAACCACACCCCCAAAGCAACCAACCTCTACTCCTCCTTACTTTTCAATATCACCATCAACACGTTTGTTAGTTCAGGCCATTTTTCTTTGCTTTACTGTTGGAGCTTCACATTATACCCCAGCCTCCACTCCTGTACTCTATGGCAGATAAATCCTAATTGCATTCACAAGGTCTAACGCAATCCTACATAATCATATACACATATTTACTCTATTATGCTGCACTAGACACATGTACGCATTGCGGACCTATTTTTTTCCATGTATGTAATTTCAAATGACTTTAGAATTTCAGCCAATTGTGACCCAGAATGTGCTATGTGCATAAATTGGAACTTTGCCATGTAATTTTCTGGATTTTTTATTGCTTTATAATTTGTTGTGTGCTGAGAATTTTAGGCCAGCTTTTTTTCTGGAATGGAAAATCCTGAGGAGTGGAGGGGGGGGGGGGGGGGGGGGTGCCAATTAAAAAACCATCCATGGGGGGACATGGATATATTCTGGAACCACACATTTTTTTAGTGTCAAAATTCTTTTCCTGAATTTACATTTTGGTGCGAAAAAAATATACTTAACCAAGATCATTTTTCAAGCGTGGTTCAAACGAGCGACTGTAAACAACAGTGGCGGCAAAGAGAGACATCACACGAGCCACAGGAATTTCTGGAATTTGTGAAATGGAAGTGGGCGAGGTTGCAAGGCGAAAATTCATCCCTATTCCACATTTTAGTGATTTTCGTAGTAGCTATTTTTTACAACAATCAAGCAAATTACAAATTACGGGTGGAACAGCAGGGTTGAAACCGAATTTATTCATTCATTTTACCCACAAAACCCCAACCCCCCCCCCCCCTCCCCCCCGCCTCTTGACCTTAGTGGCTGCCACTGTTTGGTGCTTTTTCTATTGTAAAATATTGTGCAGCATTGTAAATTTTCTTCCCTTTACAAATAGGGGAAAATAATGGGAATCGCAACCCTTCCCCCCACCCCCCCTGAGTGGGTGATTTACATCTAAATTCTACCTACAATATCAATTCAATTTCAAGCAGACTGGTGATGACAATAAAAAGCAACAACTAACTTATACTGTAGGATACAGTCTTGATGGAACACCAAATTCTCACAACCAACAGCAAAAGAAATGTAAGAATAACAGTATTAAGAATTGATGTTTCAATCATGGGCCTGCAGGAGTTCATTCTCATGATTTGCAGACAGACTACACGTGTAGAGAAAAAATTAATTATAATCTGCTAATAGATATAGCACATTCATTGAAAAACAATTGACAATTGCAGCCCAAACGAAAAGAAATTATTTAGAAAATTTTAAAAATAAGTTTCCCTGAGGGCTTTTATTAGCACTTAAAAATGACTTCAAATAATTTTGCTGTATTTATTACATTTTTTGCCAGTCGTATTCTTAACATTTTTTAGCTGAAAAAGGTCAGTTATGTGCGACGCTACATTTTATAAATCTTCCCCTGTGCTGTAAATAATAAAAATAGTCTAACTCTACCACAATGTCCAGAAACATTTTGCACTTGATTTTATACAGGAAGAAAACTGTGATTCAATTTAAAATTTTCAATACCTTTTGAAGAAGTCTACAGTTTGAATCTTATGATAATTTTGTAATCTACCAATTTTTCTTTTTCTTTTCTCTCAGCTGTGAGTTCCTACACAACAGCTTTGAAAGCATCTGTTAGAAACCAAACAGAGTTCCAGCCCAAGCTGATGGCCTCCCCAACCATTTCTAACCCGAGAACAGATGATATATACACTAATCTTCTGATACAGCACGGTAGAAAGTCTCTCCATAAGAAAGATATGACATCAACAAGACGGAAGGAATTGCTGGCTTATTATGGGCAAGTCAGTGGCACCCGGGTCAAAAGCTGTGAAGAGATATTTGTTTGCAGAACCAATGGTGAGCTTGACCCCAAGTCGATTCTTCTCACTGGGAAAGCAGGGATTGGAAAGACTCTGTTTTGTCAAAAGCTTCTTCGGGATTGGGCTGATGACAAACTATTCCAGTTGCAAGCAAATTTGCAGACCCCAAATATCAAGTTTGCGTACTTGTTGACATTCCGTCAACTGAATTTGCTTGGAAATGACCAGTTTTCTTTGCGAGAAATCTTAAACTGTTCCTCAGGGTTGGATGAGAAATCAAATATTGATGACTTGTTGTTTGAATACCTTATCAATCACCCTGAAGAGGTTTTAATTATCTTGGACGGGTATGACGAGTATTCACAACAAGAGCATATCCCTGATAACTCAGAAGAACGATATCCGAATGATGCTAGGGACTTAATGCCAGTAGCCGCACTTTGTGCCAAACTCATCAAAGGCAAGATGTTGAGAGATGCTGTTGTCATGATAACGTCAAGACCCGATGAATCTGATAAGATTGGAGGAATTCGCTTTGACCAATACGTAGAGATTACGGGGTTTTCTCCAAAGCAGGTGAGAGAATACATTGAAAAGTATTTCAAAGAAAACGAAACCATGAAGAACACTGTACTTGAACATGTCATGACCAATGAGAATCTTGTTAGCTTTGCTCATATTCCAGTCCTTTGTTTTCTGATGTGTTTCTATTTGGAATACACTCTTCAAGTATCCAAGAGTACTGGTGATCTCCCTGTGTCAGCAACTGACATTTATTCAGAAGTTGTCAACATTTTTGAACTAAAACACAATGCCGAGTCAGAATATAAGTCGAAAGAAATTCCTGCAGAACACAAGGCTTCAGACGTTGTTGAAAGCACACTGGATAAATTATCAGAGTTAGCAGCTCAACTGCTTTTGCAGCAAAGGCCAATTTTTGACGAAAGAGACATGAAAGAAAAGTTTAAATCGGAAGAAATCGAAAAACTGAAAGGAAGCGGTCTTCTTCATTGTGGTCCTTTCAGGAAATCTGCTTTTGAAATCACAAAACAGTTAAGTTTTACTCACCTGACTATTCAGGAATTCTTGGCTGCTCGTTGGTTTGTAATGAGAAATGAAATTCCAAAAGAAAATGTGTCCGAAATGGTTCTGCAGTTTATTGCCGGTATTTTATCAAAGAAAAGAGATGACAAACTAATGGAAAAATTACTAGAAAGTATTTCATCTTCACTGGAAAACGGGCAACCTCTTCTCCTAAGAGCAAAGTGTCTCAGCGAATATCAAGACAAGGAATGTGCTAAAAACGACATAAAGAATCATCCCCATCACTACTTTCATCAGGATGGCCGAATGTATTTTCATTCTGTAAATGATGTGGACTGTATTGCAATTTCATTTTTGTTAGATGTAATTAGTAAACTGAATGAAGAGGAAGCTACTACAGCACAACATGAACGGTCTGAACACTCCTTCAATGTAAATAGTTTGGATATCAGTTATTCACCTCTAACACTGTCTGGAATAAAACGTATCTGTGAATCACTGGAGAAAGAACACTGTGCCATTACCGAACTGGTACTACTTGGGCTCCATCAGATGGATGATACCAGTGTTGCTAGGTTATGTGAAGCATTACAGCATCCAAGCTGTAAAGTAACCACACTAGATCTGAGTGGTAATCAGATCACCGATACCAGTGTTGCCATGTTGTGTGAAGCATTACAGCATCCAAGCTGTAAAGTGACCACACTAAATCTGAGGGATAATCAGATCACCGATACCGGTGCTTCCAGTCTATGTGAAGCACTTAAGCATTCAAATTGTAAACTGACCTTATTATACCTGGGAGGAAATTATGGTATCAGTGAGAAAAGAAAGGAATCTCTGAGAACTCTAGTTCAACAGCACAGACCAGGTTTTAAACTCTTTATCTAAGTAGTTATAAATATGAATAGAAATAGATGTAAGTAATGAATATTTCATGAGTTATAAAGAAAACGTTTTATGGCACATTTTTTGTGTATGTTAAGCTGATAAGGAATTGTAAATATATGAAGTAAGATAATGAAGTTTTGTATGTAAAAAAACTTTAATGCAGGGCTTGTTGTAATTTCGTAGGTGTTCACTTCAACAAGAAAAGGGCAACAGCTTTTTTACGTGTTGTAAATAAAAGATTTGATATTAATAAACACTGGTCTTGTTTGCTTTGCCATTTTTTGGGGGAGGGGTGGGGGAGAGGGTGGAAGTAGGCTTGGATAAAAAAAAAGTAAGTTATCTGTCCATTGGGCGATTCTGAAAGACGCTTAGAATGAAACATGACGGCCTAAAAGTAGCTAGAAATTTCGATTTTCCAAATATTTGATTGGACTTACAGAGGTTCAAAATTGGTGAAAATGATATACCTTTACTGCAACTTTAGCCATGCCTGCCGTCCTCATGAAAGATCTCACCGGAAACCGAGGAAATGTCGGTCTATTTGGACCACAGCTGAATGGAAGGTTACCTCCGCTAGTTTTATCTCATGACTCCGATGTGATCGCCTTTTTACCGAAGGACGATCAATTCAAGCTCGACTTTAGGGGCTGTGGGTTGTCTTACATATCGATGTATAGTTTCAATTTTTGTTCGTTTCAAAATTCTGTTCCTCATTGTGCAAGCTTGACAAAACCATTTCCAGCCGACAACAGACGTCGAAAAAAAAAAACGTTAGCAAACGGAGCGAGCCGAGCGCCTTCTTGCAAGATCTTCCTTCCAATACCGCCCCGGTCCATGGACAAGCCTTAATGGCAACTCCAAATAGAAATTTTGTAAGTTGATATCGTGTTGTACCATTATGATTATTGAGAGCTAACCGTGAAGAGGCTGGAGCGCTGTTCAGGCTAACCGGAACTCGTGCTCTTTCGGATAGCACTCGGGTTAAATTGAATGCACTCCGGTTAACCTGTTTACGGTTAGCTCTCAATAGTGGTAATAGCCACAAGATATGTAAAAGAAAACCGGATTTGAAGAGTATTTTTTTTATTTTGTGGCAGTCCATTTGGATAGTTCATTACTTGTTTTCTGTGTTTTGCCCCAGGGGTTGGGGTACCCCCTGTACGGGGCTATCATTATCGGCGGGGATGCCCCGTCTGAAAGGAGTACCTTTTAAAATTTTGCCTGTAGGCACAACCGAAAAAGGTAGGCAAGTTAAATTCTGGAGTATATGAAAGGGAAGGGAAAACTCTCATTCAGTAATAATCAAAAGGACTTAAACTGGTCCGCCAAGCCGTTGATTCACTTAACTGAGTATTTCAAGTTAAAAATCAAGACCTACAAGAGATGCACTAGACATGTGAAACGGATGTAATTTTCTAATGGAAGGTTTGAGAAAAGTTAACCTTTTCTGTCAAAATTAAATGGTTTCTGAAAGGGCAAGGGTTTCGCCTCTGGGCGGAATCTCATAGTTTGTACACAGGTTCCATGTTGGATGGGAGGCTGTCTCACCCCTGAATATGAGTGGGACAGCCGGATTGCGGGCTTGCGGGTGTTTTTCTCTCGCGTGGACCCGCGCAGACTCGTGCGTGTAGGAGGACAAATCTTTCTTGCCAATTTGATATCATAAGTTTTTATTTCATCAAGCAGGAAGAACTGCAAGATTACGCCAGCTTCGCATTGATGCAGTGCAGGAAAGGAACAAGGCCTTTCTTTTGACTAAACAACGCATTAGAAATCCAAGCAAACTAGTGATGTGAATAGATCTTTTTGACTTCATTGACATAACCCTTGATCTACGATTCAATTTTTTGTTTTGGCTGATGCAAAATCTTGATGTTCTAACGACCCGCATAAAAACAATTCAACGAACGCATGACCTTTCAAAAAACATTTAATTAATTGTTTTATTTGGTAGTTTTTTACAAAATTAATTTTAGTTGTGGCCGGGTATCTATGGAGATCACTAATTGCGAAAATGCGATTATCTAGAGAAGTTTCTCCGGCGGAAATGCCAGTTATATTCGGCGGTAGCTTCCCAGCGGCCGAGAGTTAAGTCACCGCAACGTGCGGCTTCGCTGCTCGAGCGCTAGCATGTGTACAGCCGTCCCGCTCCCCTTAAAAAAAATCGGAAAAGGGACTTTTTGAGGGGAGCGTCACGGCTGCACACAGGCTACTCGAGCGCTTGCCTCCAAAGAGAGCCTGCTCGCAGGCTAGTTGTCCACCTCGCCCGTTTTTTCTTTTTTTCCGCTGGAAAAAATCGTCTGCTATGCAGAATACTTAAATTTTGTTTTCACTTATTTTTGTTTCTTTCCCAGGATAAAACAATGTACCAACATTAACCACAACGACTTGGTAACCACTCACCACGAACTTGGCCATATTCAGTATTACTTGCAGTACTGAGACCAACCTTACGAGTACCGCACTGGCGCTAACCCAGGATTCCATGAGGCCGTGGGCGATACCATGTCGCTGTCAGTAGATACACCGCAACACTTGAAGAAGATTGGTCTGTTGAAAGATATCAGCAATAACACGGGTAAGAAGATATGATATAAAATAAATTGACAGGCTCTCGCCATTAGCCTACGCCGCAGACGAAACTAAACCCCCGTCACTAGCCGGGGGGGAGGGGGGCTTAGATTACGTCTGCGACGCACGCTATGGCGCCACAGAATCTTGGTTTGCGAGGTGGGGGGGGGGGGGGGTGGTACAGGGAGCAATTGAGCCCACCGTGGTAGTTCCTCTTGCGGTAAAGATGATATTAATGTTGTCACGAGCGTTGAACAAAGAAATTATCGAGTCCCAGACCGGACGGGAAACCCATACCTTGAAAGAATGACCCCTCGAAGGAGACTGCATTTTTTGCCGCAGACTTTTTCTTGCAGTGTTACAGAAAAAAATAACTCCATCTCGACAAGCTTGGAAAATTCGAATCACAAAATTCTTCTTCCTAATTGAATGTCGTTTTGACTTTCTCAGAATCCGACATAAACGCCCTGATGAAAATGGCGCTGCGTAAAATCGCTTTTCTGCCATTCGGGTTTTTGATCGATCAGTGGCGATGGAAGGTGTTCAGTGGCGACATCACTGAAAAGAACTACAACGCCGAGTGGTGGAAAATGAGGACTAAGTACCAGGGAATAAAACCCCCTGTGGAACGGACAGAGGACGACTTTGATCCTGGGTGCAAGTACCACATTCCTGCCAACACACCGTACATCAGGTTTGAATTTCAATCTCTGTCACTCCCAAGTCAGAGCTGTCTACAAGATGCTCCAAATTCTAAAGCAAATTCTTAATGCGGTTTTTCATATTTCCCCAACGAAAGAACCAATGTACACTGTTCCTTGATTCCTGGGCTTGTAATAACTGCCCGAGTAAAGTCAGCAAACTTCCATTATGCACATGCAGACAGTGCGGTCCTGCTCGTGAAATTTGACAAGGTCTTTGCTTGTGCATACTAATTAACACTGAGCTGGATGTGGGTTCCTCGCAGGGTTACCCCAGCATTTATAAGCCTGGACAGGGGAAGAAAGATCAGGCCTGAGAAGAACACAATGATCTGGACAGGGTTTAAACACGGATCGCTCAAATCAGAGTCCAGTGTACTAACGATTAGACCAGCGCGCCTCTAATCCTAACGTTAGCTCACAAAATACACTGACTTGCTAAAATAGACAGCTACTACATTCGGGGCGTGCCATGCAGGGGCACGTGCTTTCGGGCGCGCGCTACTGGCGTAGCAGGCTGGAGTAACATATTTTCTTTTTTTGTATTTAGATATTTTATGAGTTACGTGCTACAGTTCCAGTTCCACAAGGCCGCATGTCAGGCAGCTGGTCATACAGGACCTTTGCACACGTGTTCCATCTATCAATCAAAGGCGGCAGGGAAGAAGATCGGGTAAATATATAAATAGCACGAGCGAACAATTTACTACGTGTCTTAAGCAGCTTTTCTTCACTTTGGTCTGGCAATTACTGAGATCTTTACTGACAATAATTGTTAGCTAAGTAATGCCACACTACACGCGGGAGTTTTTTCAACCAATTATCGAAATCTCAGATAGTTACGTCTCCCCTCCCAGTATGTAATACATTAATTTAGAAAATCAAATAAGTGGTATTCTGTAGTAATTTTTGTGGAATACTTAACTTAGCCTCGGACCGGAATCACGTGTCAGCCGCACCGCTGTTTGACGTTTCGCACGCTCCGCTAGATCACGTGCATATGCATTATTGGATTATGTCATACAAACACACAGCCTTCACTGAATCACGTGTCACGCACAGCCTCCAATTAATCACGTGTTACACACTCACGCATTTAAAAAGCACTCACTTGTCACATCGCATCATACGTAAGCTCCAAAGCTCAAGCACACGGGGAAAGACAGAGAGTTGTGCTGTATGTAGAACCCAGTTAATTTCTTCTCCTGAAGCTTGAAAAGCGAATATATTGGAGAAGAAATGCGAAATTTATAACTACCCGTATATTGTTTTGTTTATATTCCAACAACGGTTATCTCATGCCTCAAATTGTGCTTTGAACATTTAAGGCAAAATATTGATCAATCATACCATTGCCCTTCTAGCGATATGTTGAAGATGGGTAAGAGCAAACCTTGGCCGCAAGCCCTCAAGAAGCTGACCGGAAGTGAAACGCTGGATGTTGGAGCACTGACTGAATATTTCGCGCCACTTCGTACATGGCTGGTGAAGCAGCGAGAAGAACTAGGATACGCCGCACCCGGGTGGGATGACATGTCTAATACGACGGACACCTCTCCTACGGCGGACATCTCTCCAACGGCTGGAGTCTCGAGTCTTGTTCCAGTCCTTTTTAACACGATTGCAAGCTTGTTCGCGTTAGTTTTGTTCTTTCATTAAGGCTGTTCGTTAGCTGAGGTTTCCAGTAGTTCAGTATGCAAACTGTAACATTCAGATTTTTGCCGGTTTCTTTTGAGGTGATTTTGTTTCAGACTGCTTTTAGGTGGCTTTCGAAATTAGTATGCAATCGTGTGATTTTTTGTTTTCGTCTACACTGGTTGTAGAAGCTGCCGAAGGTATTTCCATTTAAAACGAAATAAAAACCATTCTTTTACATTTTGAATCCTGCTTGTGCCTTCAAGCTCGTCTTGATAACCTCTGCTAATCCCCTCTCCGTAACTCGGGGAATTCTCCACAACTGCAGCAGCTACAAAATTGAATTCTTACCGGCAGGCGTGCATGGTCGTGCATTTAGAACCTGGTTGTCCGAAGTTAAAACTAAACAGGTCATATTTTCGTTTATCGTTTTCCTTACCTGCAAATCACTACGGTGAAGCGAGTTTCTCTAAATGATGCGAACAGGGCGCCCCATTTTGGCGAAAGATTGTGCTCCATGGGTCGAAAATTTAACTTTCCCCTGCCCCTCTTTTAATAAAGTAAAGGCCTGCTTGGTTAGCTGATTAGCTTTCTTTTGCCTCCTCAGAGAAACTTATTTTCTTTCTCTGCCCTGAGAGAGAAACGATTCGTTTTCCAAACCTTCAGATTGTTGCGAGTAAAAGAGATGGAAAATAGAAATTTATTACTACCCAGTTGTTTAGTAAATTATTCAATGGCCGTAAAAAACTTCCGTCATTTAGAAAAAGGAGCTTCACTTCATAGTGTCTTTTCGATTTCCGATCAGCTCGGTATGAACTTGCACGTGTTTGTTAATCATGATCGGTGCACTTGAAATCTGATTGGCTGCGCTGTCTTCTTCTGTCGATTGCGATTTTTCGTGCATTGTGACCGAAAGTACTTAACACAAATTTATTCCACTCAGTTTGTTTGTGTATTTGTTTGCTTTTTTTAATCTTATTTCTTATCCCTGCCATGGGGACCAGCTTACCCTTTTTCACATTTTCTGCTCATTTGTGAACTAAATTAGTTCCAGTCCACTCAAAACGGCATTTGCAACATGAAGGCATGCCTTCTTTCCGTTAGCATCATTATGGCATGCTAGATCGGGAATTCGCAAAAGTCAAAGTTTTTTTGGATCAGACATTTTCGCGTTAGTCTTTGTGAGCGTTAATTTCCGCGCCCTTAATTTAGTGGCGCGTTAATTTCCGCGGCATTGATTAAGTGAAGCTTTAAATTGGATTTTTTTTAGCATTGTTTTATCAGGGTGGAGGTCCACCGGTGAAAAGAACGCTCGAAGTAGCGAGATTCGTTTGGGTTTTGGATTTTGTTAGCTTGTTAACAGTGTGTTACAATAAATTTGTTCCTGTTGTCTCTACAAGTTCCGTTTCTTTGTGTGATCATGTTGATTTCCTTTATTGGAAAGTAATTTTTCCTTCACCTCGCGTTAATTTCCAATACCTTAATTAACAAGATCGTTAATTTCCTATAATAAGGTATTCAGCTGAATATGTTACGTAGAAAGCCACCGACGAATAACACACAGAAATATGCATGGAAACATACCTTTTCGAAAGTTCACGTTAATTTTATAACACTTAAATTTTGTTTGTGTTGTTACATGAAAAATGCTTCGTTATTAAATTCTCGTGATAAGATATGCGATTGAACGTTCATGTCGTTCAGGTGAATCTGTTGCCTGGGTTATGGGGCTCTTGGGTGTCCTGTGCTCACGACTTCAGTTCGGCTCCTCGAGGAGGACTAAGCTCCAGAGTACATCAATGGCGGCAGCGAAGGTGTGCCGGAAGTTATTAGCGTCTTCAACTTCGTTTTGTTCCCAAAGGAAGGATCTTCACTGTTAGGTAATTAGTGTTTAACTTTTGTTAGGTTACGGTTTTTAATCTCTTTTATTTTTGAGAGGTTATAATGGTTGACAACGCCAGTAGTTCGATCAGACAGTGTTAGCGGAAACTGAACAGTCGACGATTTCTCTTTGCAAAAACATTTCAGATCTTTTCCTAGTGAGGAATTTGCATAGGCTGAAAAATGATGTGATATTTTCTTTCTGTTTAGTTTCGTCCTTTCGGGATAAGCAGAAATCTACAGCATGGCAGCATATTATGCATAGTTTGTTTCACTGTAAGCACACCCACACATAAGCTTATCAACTTACCTTCTTGAGACATGCAAAGAACAAGATTGTCAAGAAATCATGTACAATTAAGTGTTCAAGTAGTTTATGCATCAGTCAATTCCAGCAGTGCCCATCCCCCCCCCCCCCCCCCCCCCCTCTGGGGCAACCCCGGGGCATTTCCTAATGTTGCCCGTCCCGGGGGTGGGGCATTTGCGTACCTCGGGTTGACCCCCGGGCATTTGACACGTGGTTTCGAAACCGTGGAGTGAGTCGCGTATTCGTGATGGAGGCGTTTATAGGCGAAGACGTGGACTACGTTGCAGATTAGCTAGTCCATGAAGGACTAGAGAAGCTCGTGGATGTTCATGGATGTTTTTAAAGGTATATTTTCTGAATTTTAGATATTTCTTCATTGTCAAGAAGCAACAACTTGTATTATATTCTTATATCACCTATCGAGAGATTGAAAACAATCAACCCGGGAGCGGGGCATTTGCCCGGTTCCCTCATCCCCACCCCGGGGAATTTACCAAAGAAATGCTAATGCCCGGGGGTAAGCCCGGGGGGGGGGGGGGGGGGGAGGGATGGGCACTGCTGGAATTGACTGATGCATTACTTTAGGATTCTGTGGAAATGTCTTGTCAATTAAAAATTGTATGTGCATTAAACTTGATCAAATTTCTGGCTACCGATTAGCCACATCTTTGAGATGTGAAGCTGGACAAATTAAGTTACCTAATTCAGTCATGCAGAGAGCACTGTCAAGAAATTATGCATAATTAAGCTATAATCATTTTGGTCGCCATGCATGTTGTTCTCGATTTAAATTTCACATAAGTTATCATACCGGGTATCCGTGTGTGAGGCGAGAATTGAATCGTGGTGAACGTAACACAACGAACAAGGGAGGTTGAAACTAATCATCGATCTCAAGAGACAAAACGCTCGATCAAATCAATGCAAGTAGCATAACCTTTACGACAGAGAATGTCTCTGTAAAATCAGCTTTTAGCTTTCTCAAAGTAAAGCTACAACAGTCTCTGGTGAGGCCGGACAAAGATAAATATGTCATCTGTGATAGATCATTACATCTTGCAACAGTATTAATTTCAAAGCTGGGCCCGGCATCGCAAATATAAATGCAAGTAATCAACATTTTCACGGAAATTTCGGAGTTTGTCCTTCCAGAGTGAACACTTTGAGATATTATAGATTATCTTGCAAATAGAAATGAGCCAAAATAACCGCATTAGTGAAACGTGTGGCAAATTACAGAGCTTGAGGTGTCAAATTTTAAAAACAGGAAACTGTGCAGACCTATCTAACCTCTAGACATTTGCTAGACTACAGTCTTACGGCTCTACTCTACTTATACTGCCTCCAAATGATACAATATATAGTGCCCTTCAGAAACAAGTGAGAAACTAAAAGGTCGAAAGACCGAATTTCAGACAATTAACGGCAAATACAAATATTATGAACGTAAGAGTTGTGCAGGCCTTTCAATCCCCATCACACCGTATCTTCAGCAAGGTGAGACAATTTCTGTAAATTGAATGTGGGCAGAGTTTATCTCTACTTTGATGTCCAACGATAATATTTCTTGCCTTGCGTTGAATGCCTTACTCTTGCGAGCGTCTAGCAAATTTTTGTCACTCTTATTGACTAAACAATTTTGGCAGAGCACACAAATAATCAGTCATAGCATGTTGACTCGCGCGCTCGCTGGAATGATTTGGAATTACTCCAGGTATTACATAACACCCGCAAAATTTTTAGCTAATCAAATCACGGTTTTGGTGTTATTCAGAATAAATAATAAAAATAATTTTTTATAAGTGAAAGCCAATCAGATCATTTCACAAACATTCCGGGGAAACAACCCGCCGTGGAACACGATTAACGCCGCCATAACACAGACGTTCCCTCCCCGATTTTTTTGAGGGGAGCGGGACGGCTGTACACAGGCTAGCATGGCGAGTGAAAACAAAATTTGGTGACAACATTTTCCACACAGGTCACCAATTTTGCAACCGATGAAGTGCAAAGGGCTAGCTAGCCACTACCTTTTGGCATTTTGTTTTTGCAGTATATAATTACCAATTGCTACACTGAAATTTGACTGCAAAATTTTCCACTACAATCATCTTCAATCACCCATCTTGCTTATCTGTTTGCATTTAATAGATCATGACTTAGACTGTCTGAACTGTTTGATGTGTTGTTTGAATTCCTCAATCATGGAGCCACCATCAGTTTGAAAACCATATTTACCTTTCTACTGTTTTACCCCACTGTTCAACAAATATTCACTTGTTTTGCATGTTAATAAATCTTTACATCATTTATTAAACATTTCTGCACAATAATTTATAGAACAGTTCAGCAAAAAGCTTTTGAATGCAAACAAAAATAACTATGTACCTCAGAACATTCTTTGAGTGATTTCAATTCAGCTCATCATGGTCAGCAGTTTTACTTCATGTAAAGTGAAACAAGGGGTGTGTTCCATTCAATCAAAAATTCAGGTGTCAATCTCAGAAATTTTTGCATGTCGAAAGGAACAATATTTCCACCTGACTGAACCGTTCCATACCAGTCCTCCCAGTTTTGTAGCATTGCCTTAGAATTAACTTCAGCTGAAAGTGATGTTGATGCTGCTTCTTGGTCCTCCAGTGCAGTACCTATGAAACAGCAGGGTTAATGTCATATTCAGTTCGCACAAATGGCAGGAATAATTTCACAAGGTCATTTACATATGTACATACAGGGGTCACCTCAGCTGGGTTTGTTTTTGACTTACCTATCGATGCAACGGGAGGAGCAATATTTCCTGAGCTGTCGACACAAACATGTCAAAGAAAAAACTAGAAATCGTCTCACGTGTAGAAACACAGAATATTTTCATCTCTTCTGCGTACACTGATACATGTTCTTCATCATGCAAAATAATCGTAGCCTCAAAGAGGCCTTTGATTTCAAGATGCATTGTCTGTGATGTAGCTCATCCTTTAAAGCAAAGTAATTTTGCTCAAGTAATGTCTGTTGCTTAATGCTAAATCTACAGAGAAGGCCCTTTTGTATCAGCTTGCCAGAACAACATGGTACAATGAGAGAGATTTAAATCAGGTTGTGTTTTCACTTATGGTCAGGCAGGATCCTAGCAAATAGCAAATTATCATTATTGATAATAAGATTCATAGCTTTGAATAGCACATACTCTTGTCTTTGAAAGTCGCAAAACCTGCATTTTCACGGCCAAGTTTTCTCCAATGATCAATTCAGAATTTTAGGTGTTGATTCACAAAGAACATAAATGTTGGTGACATGACAGATCTAGAGGGGATTCCCTTGCGTTTATTTTGCTGATTCTTATAAGGATTTTTGCAAGCGGCTGTTCCTACCTACAACTATATATTATTTAATTCATAAATATAGATGCATGAAATTTAATTACCAGAGAAATCAAAATAACTGCGATCCTTAAGGAAATTATCATGACAAAAAGTTGAGAAATTTGGTTCTAAAAAGTTGAATATTTTCCTGATCACCTGAATAATTTTTGCAATCTGATTGTTTTATGCTTGCATTATTAATGACACTCTTATTTTTATCCTTTCCAGATACAATGGATAGTTTGTTTAAACTAGCCCTCAGTTCACAGACCATTTGTGGAGGCATTCAATTCCTTTTGTTTTCTATCTCCTTGGGTGCAGTAATCGGTGCTCTACAACACTATCATGCCAATGATAGACTGACATTCAACTGTTCTCCCAAGCCAAATGATTTTATCAAACAGCTCTGCTATGACAACTACACCTCTACCATCAGCCCCTGGTTAATACCTCGGAATGTCGCTGCTATCACTTATGGTGTTTTATGTGGTTGCTGGATTTGCTTCATGCTTTACGGTGCTGTGACATTGCGACAGATCAAAAGACAGCAAGCTGAACAAAACCAAAGAGGACGTCAGTGGAGAAGGTTTCTCTGGATGTACATTATCCATGTGTGCTTTCGACTTGTGTTCCTCAGTGTCATGATGGGCCTGTTTTGCAGTTTCCAGACCCTTCATCTGCCTTCAGTGTTTAAATGCAGCACATTTGCTCCTCAGACAAACACAACAACAATTCCAGTCAACCAGACAGAAACTGTGGCACAATGCAATGATCTTCATTACAAGGAGAAGTCAAATCTAAACATTGCCATTATTGTCATCAAAGCCTCCATTATGATGCTCGCTATATTGGAGCTCATTCACTTGTCAATCACCAGCGACACATTTCATGAAAAGTTACTTGGAGATGTCTTTGAGGTGGGAGAAAACCTTGACATGGAAAACTTGTTAGTAGGTAAGGATGCTACAGAAAACAATATTCAAGGTAATCTTGACTGTGCATTGGAAATTACCATTTATTCCTAACCTGAGTTAAGCCACATCCACATGAGCAAGTTTTATGTGACAATGCCAATTGTTATGTGCAAATAAATATTGCCACATGTGAAACTTAAATTGCTTGTGTGTATGACACATCACAGGGCATTCAGAAGCTGGCAGTGACCTCACCCTGTTGTCATGCATGTCTCCGCTTTTCAAATTAATTTCTAGCGTGTATGGAAACAAGTTATATATATTTGTCACAAAAAAATGTTGTCACAAAAAATTTGCTTACGTGAATTGGCTTTAATTAGAATGAGCAGCATAGCCTGTGAGCACCGTTTCCACCACAATGAAAAAAGTAGAACCGGAGTGTATAAGTATAAATAGAAATAGAAATGTCTTTTGCACTTTGATATACTAGCCTGCGTTGCAGATGAACTAAACCCTGGACTATAAACCGGGTATTAGTTTGTCTGCAACGCAGGCTATGATATACCAACCTTTTCGATTCTTGACACAACAATAACCCTCAGTTTTCCCTCAGTATACTTTCATCCAATTGTGCACAATTCCAAATGATTTTAGAATGACCCGAGCGTGCTTGTGGATAAGTTTGAACTTTGTCATGTAATATTCTGGATTTTTTATCTTTTTATAAATTTTCTGTGCTGAGAATTTTGGACCATCTTTTTGCTGTTAAGAAGCTTTCGCCATTATTGTGAATGTTATTTGCGGTTGGTTCCAGGTTTGTTGTTTTGGAGTTTGAGTTAACAACTCACTGAGACACAGTTTCTTACAACATCCTGAGTGCTCTTATCTCCTATAGCTGTGTTTTACAACAATCAAGTAAATTGCAACTCACAGGTGGAGCAGCAGGTTTAAAACTTGTTTTATATACGTTTTACCCACAACCCCAACCCCCTCCCCCCCCCCACCCCCTCCCCTCCTTGGCCTTAGTGGCCACCACTGCTTGGTGCTTATTCTATTGCAAAATATTATGCAGCTCTGCAAACTTTTTCCATTTCTTATCTCCGTATTTCTTGGAAATAGGGAAAAATAGTGGAAATCGCACTTCCTTCTCACCTCTTTACTCACACCTCCCATAAAATTTCCTGTCCCTTTTACTCTTTGGTTGAATATGCAGTTTGATTGTCTGCATATCTTGTAAGTAAGCTCTGCAACTCCGCTCTGTTACAGTCAACTCTCGCCTTGCGGACACCTGCCTATTACAGACACTCGCTATTACGGACAAAATTCAGATCCCCGGCTACAGAGGTTTGACTGGAAATGACTCCCGCTATTACAGACTCTCGCTAATACGGACACTAAACCAAGTCCTAAGCGTGTCCGCTATAATGAGAGTTGACTGTACATGGAACTCAACATCACATGGTCGGAGTTCAATTCATCTACAGAAATAAGTAAGAACACAGCGAGATTATTTTTGCAGTACTCTGATAGCTTTATTCATGAACGTGAGTGATTAACATCTAACTTCTCCCTACAATACCAATGAAATTTCAAGCAGATTGGTGATGAGAAAAACCAACTATATCCTCTTTCACCTGCTATAGAGTTCCTTTCCTCTTTACTCTTAGCCCCTCTGCCCCCTTCTTCCCTCTCCTTTCACTGAATATGCAGTCTGATTGTCTGCATATCTTGTAAGTGTGCTCTGCAACTCAGCTCAGTTACATAAAACTCAGAAACACATGATGGGTAGTTCAATTAATAAACAAGCTACAGAAATAAGTAAGAGCACAGCGAGATTATTTATTCACGTGTGAGTGATTTATGTTTAACTTCTCCCTACAGTGTCAATGCAATTTCAAGCAGACTGGTGATGAGAAAAAAACAATAACCAACTTATCCTGTAGGATACTGTCTTAATGTAACACCAAATTCTCACAACCAACAGCAAAAGAAATATAAGAATAACAGTGTTGAGAATTGTTCTTCCAATCATGGGACTGCAGGAGTTCATTCTCATGATGATTTGCAGACAGACTACATGTGTATGGAATTTAAATTTAATTATAATCTGCCAATGAATATAGCACATTCATGGAAAAATAACTGACAATTGCAGCCCAAAGGGTTGGAAATTATTTATAAAATTTTAAAAATGAATTTCCCTGTGGCTTTTATTAGCGCTTAAAAATGTTTTGTTGTATTTATTATTATTATTATTTTTTTTTTTTGCAGTCGTTTTCTAAACATATTTTTAAGTTGAAAAAGGTCAGTTATGTGTAGCTACATTTTATAAATCTTCTCCTGTGCGGTAAATAATATTAAAATTCTAAGTGTACCAGAACAGAAACATTCTGCGCTTGATTTTACAGGAAGAAAACTGTGATTCAGTTTGAAATTCCCAGTACCTTTTGAAGAAGTCACAAGATCCATAAAAGTCTAAAGTTTGAATTTTATGATAATTTTGTAATCTTACAATTTTCTTTCTTTTTCTTTTCTCTCAGCTCAGAGGTCCTACACATCAGCTTTGAAAGCATCTATTAAAAGCCAAACAGAGTTCCAGCCCAAACTGATGGCCTCGCCAACCATTTCTAAACCGAGAACAGATGATATATTCACTAATCTTCTGATACAGCACGGTAGAAAGGCTCTCTTTAAGAAAGATATGGTATCAACAAGACGGAAGGAATTGCTGGATTATTATGGGCAAGTCAGTAACACCCGGGTCAAACACTGTGAAGAGATATTTGCTTGCAGTACCGATGGTGAGCGTAGCCCCAAATCTATTCTTCTCACTGGGAAAGCAGGGATTGGAAAGACTCTGTTTTGCCAGAAGCTTATTCGGGATTGTGCTGATGATAAACTATTTCAGTCACAAGAAAATCTGCAGACCCCAGATATCAAGTTTGCGTACTTGTTGACATTCCGTCAAATGGATTTGCTTACAAATCAGCCGATTTCTTTGCGAGAGCTCTTGAATTGTTGTTCAGTATTGGATGACAACTCGGCAAACATTGATTACTCGTTGTTTGAACGCTTCGTCAATCGCCCTGATGAGGTTTTGATTATCATGGACGGGTATGACGAGTATTCACAACAAGATTACATTGCTGATAACTCGGAAGAACAATATCCAAATAATGCTAGAGAAGAAATGCCAGTAGCCGCATTGTGTGCCAAACTCATCAAAGGCAAGATGTTGAGCGACTCTGTTGTTATGATAACGTCAAGACCTGATGAATCTGATAAGATTGGAGGAATTCGCTTCGACCGATACGTGGAAATTACGGGGTTTTCTCCACAACAGGTAAAAGAGTACATTGAAAAGTATTTCAAAGAAAACGAAACCATGAAGAACACTGTTCTTGAACATGTCATGAACAATGAGAATCTTGTTAGCTTTGCTCATATTCCAGTCCTTTGTTTTCTGATGTGTTTCTATTTGGAATATACTCTTCAAGAATCCAATAGTACTGGTGATCTCCCTGTGTCAGCAACTGACATTTATTCAGAAGTTGTCAACATTTTTGAACTAAAACACAATGCCGAGTCAGAATATAAGTCGAAAGAAATTCCGGCGGAACACAAGGCTTCAGACGTTGTTGAAAACACATTGGATAAATTATCAGAGTTAGCAGCTCAACTGCTTTTGCAGCAAAGGCCAATATTTGACGAAAGAGACATGAAAGAAAAGTTTGAATCGGAAGAAATAGAAAAACTGAAAGGAAGCGGTGTTCTTCATTGTGGTCCTGCTTTCAGGAAATCTGCTTTTGAAACCACAAAACAGTTGAGTTTTACTCACCTGACTATTCAGGAATTCTTGGCTGCTCGTTGGTTTGAAATGAGAAATGAAATTCCAAACGAAAATGTGTCCGAAATGGTTCTGCAGTTTATTGCCGGTATTTTATCAAAGAAAAGAGATTACAAACTAATGGAAAGATTACTAGAAAGTATTTCATCTTCATTAGAAAGCGGGCGACCTCATCTCCTAATACCAAAGTGTCTCAGTGAATATCAAGACAAGAAATTTGCTAAAAACGTCATAAAGAAACACCCCCATCACTACTCTGATAAGGATGGCCGAATGAGTTTTGGATCTTTAAATGATGTGGACTGAATTGCAGTTTCATTTTTGTTAGATGTAATTAGTGAACTGAATGAAGAGGAAGCTAATACAGCACAACATGAACGGTCTGAACAGTCCTTAAATGTAAATAGTTTGGTAATCATTGGTTCACCTCTAACACTGTCTGGAATGAAACGTATCTGTGAATCACTGGAGAACGAACACTGTGCCATTACAGAACTGAGACTAGTTGGGCTCCTTCAGATGGATGATGCCAGTGTTGACAGGGTGTGTGAAGCATTACAGCATTCAAGCTGTAAAGTAACCGCTCTATATCTGAGTAGTAATCAGATCACCGATACCGGTGTTGCCAAGTTGTGTGAAGCATTACAGCATCGAAGCTGCAAAGTAACCACACTAGATCTGAGTCATAATCATATCACCGATACCGGTGTTGCCAAGTTGTGCGAAGCATTACAGCATTCAAGCTGTAAAGTAACCACACTAGATCTGAGTCGTAATCAGGTCACCGATACCGGCGTTGCCATGTTGCGTGAAGCATTACAGCATCCAAGCTGTAAAGTAACCACACTAGATCTGAGTCATAATCATATCACCGATACCGGTGTTGCAAAGTTGTGCGAAGCATTACAGCATTCAAGCTGTAAAGTAACCACACTAGATCTGAGTCGTAATCAGATCACCGATACCGGCGTTGCAAAGTTGTGTGAAGCATTACAGCATCCAAGCTGTAAAGTAACCACACAAAATCTGAGTGATAATCAGATCACCGATACCAGTGTTTCCAGTCTATGTGAAGCACTTAAGCATTCAAATTGTAAACTGACCTCACTAGGACTGTGGGGAAATAAAATCAGTGAGGAAAGTGAGGAATCCCTGAGAACTCTAGTTCAACAGCACAGACCAGGTTTTAACCTCTTTACCTAAACATTTATAAATATCAATAGCATTCTCATGTAAGTAATGAATATTTCATGCGTTGTAAAGAAAACGTTTAAATGTTTTGTATAATGTTAAATTGATAAGGAAGTGTAAATATATAAAGTCAGCTAATGAAGTTTTGTATGTAAAAAACTTTGATGCACTGCTCGCTGTAATTTCGTAGGTGTTCGCTTCAACAAGAAAAGGGCAACAGTTTATTTTTACGTTTTGTAAATAAAAGCTTTGGAAATAGACACTGGTCTTGATTGTTTTACCATTTTTAGGGGGTGGGGGTGGGGGAGAGGGTGGAAGGAGGCTTGCATAAGAAAAAGTAATTGTAAGTTGTCTGTCCATTGGGCGATTCTGAAAGACGTTTAGAATGAAACATGATGACTTAAAACTAGCTATGAAGTTTGATTTTCCAAATAGTTGATTTGACTTACAGAGGTTTAAAATTGGTGAAAATGATATACATTTACTGCAATTTAGCCATGCTTGCCCCCTTATGAAAGATCTCGGCGGAAACCGTGGAGCGGTCGGTCTATTTCGACCGCAGTTGAATGGAAGGTTACCTCCGCTAGTTTTATCTCATGACTCTGATGTACCCGGCTCAGTGATCGCCTTTTTACCAAAGGACGATCAATTGAAGTTCGAGTTTAAGGGGTTGTCTTTCATATCGACGTACAGTTTCCTCTTTTGATTGTTTCAAAATTCTGTTCCTCCTTGTGAAATTAAAGCTTGTTCTGCCGAGATCTTCCTTGCTAGACCGCCCCCAGTCCATGTACTACCCAAATGGACTCCAACTGGAAATTTCTTACGTTGACGTCGTGTTGTTATAATTATTGAGAGCTAATCGTGAACAGATGGAGCGCTGTTCAGGCTAACCGGAAGTCCTACTCTTTCGGATAGTACTCTGGTTAGGTTGAATGCACTCCGGTTAGCTTGTTTACGATTAGTACTCAATGTTTGTAATGGCCACAGGATATGAACTTAAAAAAATTCCGGATTTGAGGAGTATTTTTCATTTTGTGGTAGTCCATTTGGATAGTCCACTACTTGGGGTCTGTTTTTTTCCCCAGGGGGTGGGGGTACTCCCAATGGAGGACCATCACTATCAGCGGGGAAAGTGAAGGGATGTTAAATTTCACAGTACATATATAAAAGGGTAGGGAAAACTGTAACCTGAGTTTCAGGTTTTTCTAAAAGGGAACGGAGGAAGACATGACGCGCAAAAGAGAAGAAAAGCCTGACAGAGACGCTTTTATTGTAGTTTTCCACCCCCGCACAGCGTGATAAGCGTCTCTGAACGTTTGAACCAGTCAAATTCATTTCCGGTTGTCACTTGAACTTCCATGTGTCAAATCCGTCGACGGCTCTGTTGTGATTTTGCCGATCGGGAAAAAGTATGATTCAGCGTGCGCTTCGTTATACCATGATGAGTTGTTGGTGTTGCTAGGAGATGTGTTTTGGAAGGGGTTCAGTGACATGGCATGGAAATGAGGTAAGTGCTTTCATATATAGGACCCCCCCCCCCCCCGACCCCACCCTAGCCCTTTATTCCCCCACCCCATCCCGAATTATAGGCTAAATTGTGACCTAGGGCCGCATCCTGCGTCTCATTTTGTCGCGGTATACTTGGCTTGCATTCTTCCTGGCTGGGAGATTTTCTGAGACCTTGCTGGGATATGAAACTTCCTGCCTGTTCGTGCTGGGAGAGCGTGAACCTCGCGCTCGCCCGAGAGAGGAGGAGACTAGGGACTAGACTGCGGAAAACCTATAATTTTTCCAGCAACTGAAAATAGTGCCTAAAAAGCGACCATTTTTTGTTTATATTAACTTTGTAGCAAATACTTTCCCTGATGAATTCTAAGAAATTACCTGTGGTCACACTACGCACTTTTGCCCTAGGGAAACTTAACTTGTTGAAAGTTTACCGAGCATGTACCGAGGGAAACGTAAATTTAAAAGTGTGACCGATTTTTCCCGAGGTAAATTACCTGGGGGAAATTTATCTAATGAAACTGGAGCATATTCGTGAGAACAATATATTCTCCCTTCACAGTTACTTTACCTGGATTGAAGGGGTAAACTGAAATCCTAAGGTAGCTGGCCAATAGATGCTCGTCGGCGAATGCGCTGATGATAGATCTGATGTTATCCGTGTCACGTTTGGAAGAACATGGTCGAAGTTCATGCAACTCTTTTGCCGCGTGCGCGTCAGAGAAAGATGTCGTGATTTAGAGCGAACTTTCAGGTATAAATGTTTTGCATTACACATTTTGCGTTGCTGAATTTTCGTGAGGATTAGCTGCTCAGTTCGCATATTTTTTACAATCAAATTTTTAAGTAATCGGGTAATACATTTCGTTCCTTTCGTTCCAAAAATGTTGTTTATTCTGAAGGGGAATCAGATCCAGTCTACCGCAATGGATATCTTTCTAAATTGGCTGCAGACAAGCATACCAGAGCCGAGTCGAGTATTTCAGCCCAATTTCAATTGTATTGATAGCACTTACAAACCCTGACATGACTCCCTTCAGTGTGACCTTTTCCACCCGAGATCAATTTACCTAGGGTGAATTCGGTTAAGTTTTCCCTCGGTAAAGCGCTTTTCCCTAGGTAAAAGTCTGTATTGCCCCGTGGGGTACCCCTGTAAAATGTGGATGTGACATTATTTAAAAATGTTGAAGCCTGTTCCGCAAGATTCAAGTACCTCAGCACTAGGTTGAGTCGTTTCTTAAACAGGTGGAGGAACGAATATCTTGCTGCAAATCTGTGCGAATTTCATAAATGAAAGTTAGGAAAGAAAGACCACTTGCTGAAGATGTAGCAGCATACGAGGACGAAAGGCAAATTGGGAAATGAAAAATGGGAGTAGAGTAAAACCTTAATTAAGCGGCCACCCTCGGGGAACTGGCAACTGGCCGCTTAATGCCACTTGAAAAGGCTACGTTATTTCAAGGCAAAATAACGTGAAAAGGAAAAACGGAACCACATAAAGACGACCATAAACCTGTGTTTGAATGATTTTTTTCAGCCGCCACTACTGGCCGCTAAATAGGGGTAAAAACAATAGAAGAACGCTCATCGAGACGGCAGAAAGGTGGCCGCGGCCGCTTAAATAGAGGTGGCTGCTTAAAAGGGTTTTTGTTTACAGTATTATACTAACAATACTTTGAGACTAGTAGAAAGTCTAGTGGTTGGGAGAGATGATATCGCTATAGGAGCCAATGTCAGAGTTACTACGAGAGGGAAAACGGTTCGCCTATCCAGGCCAGTTACAGAAAAAAACTTTATCCGTTAGAGATTCGGAGTGAAGGGGAGGGAACAAGAACAAATGCTTGCAATCGTGGTTTCATCTCACAAGGAATGGATGTTCTTCGTCAAACGCGGCTCTGGATGCCTGGTAGAAGTCACAACAAATGCTTGACTCGTAGACGAGCCGGCTTCCCGTGGAGATTACGTAGACCTGTTGCTAGACTTGCTAACATACAAGTGACAGTCGAGCTAACAGAGCGCGAAGCGCAAGAGCTCCGGGGTCTACTGCCAAACCGGAAACGAGAAGCGAACGACTTTTAAAAAGTATAACCTGTTTAGTTCCTTACATGCTTGTTTGTACTGAGTTGTATATTTCCCCGTGGGGGGGGGGGGGGGGGTATATTTCGGCAAACTTATTTTCGAAGACTGTCAAGCTATTCTCACTGGGGCCATCTCGCACAAACGCCCCAAATCCCTTCGGGATTCAAGGTTTAAAATTCCCGTGCACTCGTAGTCCCCTGGGTGCTCTGTTTTATATAGGTTTGGTATAAATAGGCCTGTTTGGCCTGTTTAATTCTCTTTTCGTTAAACGTTCGCCAGTCGTTAGCTTGGCGTTTTTTCTCTCCTGCTCGGTCATCGCTGCGCCTTTTTCAAAATTTCTCCTTGTTTTCCTTCTTCATGCCGGACCAAGTCCCTGTTGTTCCTGCGGATGGAGCCGTTGCAGCGGCCGTTGGCCCGCCAGTCGTCGCGCCTCCAGCTCCAGCCGTCGCCGCCGTTGACAACAACGCCCCAAACGCAAACGACAACGTGGTTCCTGCGCCCCAGCCTGTGGCTCAGGAGGTTAGTGTTTCTTTTTCTTATTTCCTCTATTCGTTGCCTTCCTTAGTTTTTTGGGCTGGGCGTTCTTTGCCTTTTGGCTTGGTTTCGCGTCTTCGTTACTACTTAGTTTTTACTTAGTTTCGCGTCTGTGTGGCAAAATTAGTTTTCCGTCTGTGTGACAAGTCTGTGTGACAAGTTTAGTTTTCTCGTCTGTGTGACAGCTTAATTTTCCGTCTGTGTGACAAATTTAGTTTCGCGTCTGTGTGACAAATTTAGTTTTCTCGTCTGTGTGACAAATTTAGTCTTCTCGTCTGTGTGACAACTTAGTTTTCCGTCTGTGTGACAAGTTTAGTTTCGCGTCTGTGTGACAAATTTAGTTTTCTCGTCTGTGTGACAAACTTAGTTTTCCGTCTGTGTGACAAGTCTGTGTGACAAATTTAGTTTTCTCGTCTGTGCGACAACTTAGTTTTCCGTCTGTGTGACCAATTTAGTTTCGTGTCTGTGTGACAACTTAGTTTTCCGTCTGTGTGACAACTTAGTTTTCCGTCTGTGTGACAAGTCTGTGTGACAAATTTAGTTTTCTCGTCTGTGTGACAATTTAGTTTTCCGTCTGTGTGACAAATTTAGTTTCGCGTCTGTGTGACAAACTTAGTTTTCCGTCTGTGTGACAAGTCTGTGTGACAAATTTAGTTTTCTCGTCTGTGTGACAACTTAGTTTTCCGTCTGTGTGACAAATTTAGTTTCGCGTCTGTGTGACAAACTTAGTTTCCCGTCTGTGTGACAAGTCTGTGTGACAAAGTTAGTTTTCTCGTCTGTGTGACAACTTAGTTTTCCGTCTGTGTGACAAATTTAGTTTCGCGTCGGTGTTACAAACTTAGTTTTCCGTCTGTGTGACAAGTCTGTGGACAAATTTAGTTTTCTCGTCTGTGTGACAACTTAGTTTTCCGTCTGTGTGACAAATTTAGTTTCGCGTCTGTGTGACAAACTTAGTTTTCCGTCTGTGTGACAAATTTAGTTTTCTCGTCTGTGTGACAACTTAGTTTTCCGCCTGTGTGACAAAATTTAGTCTTCTCGTCTGTGTGACAAACTTAGTTTTCCGTCTTGTGTGACAACTTAGTTCTCCGTCTGTGTGACAAATTTAGTTTTCTCGTCTGTGTGACAATTTAGTTTTCCGTCTGTGTGACAAATTTAGTTTCCTCGTCTGTGTGACAAACTTAGTTTTCCGTCTGTGTTACAAATTTAGTCTTCTCGTCTGTGTGACAAACTTAGCTTTCCGTCTGTATGACAGCTTAGTTTTCCGTCTGTGTGACAAATTTAGTTTTCTCGTCTGTGTGACAACTTAGTTTTCCGTCTGTGTGACAAATTTAGTTTCGTGTCTGTGTGACAAATTTAGTTTTCTCGTCTGTGTGACGAATTTAGTTTTCCGTCTGTGTGACAAATTTAGTTCTCCGTCTGTGCGACAAATTCAGTTGTCCCGTCTGTGTGACAAACTTAGTTTCCCGCCTCTGTGGCGAATTCAGTTTTCCGTCTGTGTGACAGATTTAGTTTTCTCGTCTGTGTGACAAATTTAGTTTTCTCGTCTGTGTGACAACTTTAGTTTTCTCGTCTGCGTTACAAATTTAGTTTTCCCTCTGTGTTACAAGTCTGTGCGACAAATTTAGTTTTCGCGCCTGTGTTACAATTTTAGTTTTCTCGTCTGTGTGATAATTTTAGTTTTCTCGTCTGTGCCACAAATTAAGTTTTCTCGTCTGTGTTACAAATTTAGTTCCACGTCTGTGTGACAAATTTAGTTTTCTCGTCTGTGTGACGAATTTTGTTTTTCTCGTTTGTGTGACGAATATAGTTTTCGCGTCCGTGTGACAAATTTAGTGTTCGCGTCTGTGGGACAAATTTAATTTTCTCGTCTGTGTGTCAAGTTTAGTTTTCGCGTCCGTGTGACGAATTTAACTTTCTCGTCTGTGTGACAAATTTGGTTTTCCGTCTGTGTGACAAATTTAGTTTTCTCGTCTGTGTTACAAACTTAGTTTTACGTCTGTGTGACAAATTTGGTTTTCCGTCTGTGTGCAAATTTAGTTTTCGCGGCTGTGTGACAGCTTTAGTCTTCTCGTCTGTGTGACAAATTTAGTTTTTCTTGTCTGCGTGACAAAATTTGGTTTTCTCGTCTGTGTGACGTGTTTAGTTTTCTCGTCCGCGCGACAAATTTTGTTTCCGTATGTGTGGCAAGTCTGTGGGACAAATTTAGTTTTTTCGTATGTGTGACAAGTTTAGTTTTCTTGTCTGTGTGTCAAATTTAGTTTTCTCATCTGTGTGATAAATTTAGTTTTCTGTCTGTGTCTCTAGTCTATATGACAGATTTTGTCTCTCGTCTGTTTACAGAATTTAATTTTTGCGCCTGTGTGCCTAGTTTATCTTGCGTCTGTGTGACAGTTTTTAGTTTTCGCGTCTGTGTGACAAGTTTGGTAGTCGCGTTTGTGTGATAAGATCAGTCGTCGCGTCTGTGTGACGTCATTTAGTTCTCGCGTTTGTGTGATACGTTTAGTTTTTCGCGTTTGGGTTACAAGTTCAGTTTTTCCCCGTCTGTGTACGTCATTTAGTTTTCGCGTTTATGTGGCGAGCTTAGTCTTAGCGTCTGTGTGTCAAGTTTATTTTTCACGTCTGCGTGACAAGTTTAGTCTTCGTGTCTGCATACAAGTTTAGTTTTCGTGTTTGTGTGATAAGTTTCGTTTTTGCGTCTGCGTGACGGTTTTGGTTTTCGCATCTGTGTTACAAGTTTACTCTTGCGTTTGTGTGTCGAGTTTAGTCTTGACATTTAATTTGTGTGACAAGGTTTTTCACGTGTGCGTGGAGTTCACTATTTTCGCATTTTCTGTATCCCTTCTTAGGGTTTTGAGGATCTTCGCCAGAAAGTAGAGTCTTTGCAATCGGCCCTTGATGTTTCCAAAGTTAATCAGTCCCTGGAATCAGTTAGACTTCTCGCTTCCCGTCCTGTCGCACTTCTGGATCGTTTTGCCCTCCTTGCGGGATTGGAGCAACTGTCAGACCACGCTAGGGAGGCGAACCACCCCCAACGCAAGAAGTATGATGCCATTTTTAAACAATGCCGCCCCCTCTCAGACTCCAAATCGCTTGCTGAAGTGGTACTGCAAATCCTTGGGGATAAGGAGGAGAAAGATGTGGCTACCCAGATTCGAAAGATTTTTAAAGGTCACTCATCTCCTAGAAGCTCAGCACCAGAGCAGGCCTATGATCTTTGGGGAGACAACTCCGTCGCCCCGCGTCCAGGTCCCTATCGCGGAGGTTCGTTTGGTCGCGGTGGGCGTTCCAGGCCACAGTTTAACCAGCCTGGAGCCTATCCTCGTCGATGCTTCAATTGCAGGAGGGTTGGTCACTTTGCGAGGAATTGTCCATTATCTTCCCGAGCCGTTAGGAAGTGACTTTTCTTAGTCATGTTGTGGAGTCTCAGTGCCACAATGCGTTTGCCTTGTGTTCCTCTGTATTAGAGTCCACGAATCGTTTATACATTAAAGTTTGCTTTAAAGATTATTTTTTGTGTTCGTTTCGCTTGTCCTTTTTTCTTAGCTAACCGCTGGTATGCCTTCGAAGGGGTCTTCTCATACCCTTAATTACTCTGTCCCTGGACGGGGTATTTCGGGGCTGCTTCGCGGTTGGCTTTTCCCCTTTTCAATACTATGCTCATTGGCGCTTTTTTCGTTGTCCTTTTTGTTTTAGGCGCCCGCGTGTAAGAAGCCTCGTTTTGATTTTTGCCCGGACGAAGTCTCTTCAAATTTTGTTCAGTGGTGTAATTGGAAAGGGGAAAAGCCTCGCGTTGCAGGCCCGAACCCTTCGCCCTATATGGTTTCCAAGGGAATCGCTCATGCCTCTCCTCAGGATGTTATATTCCGAGATCCTAGAAGCTTTGTGGCTGGGGAACTGCATAGGCACCAGTCTTACTGGAAGCTGATCCTGTCAGAACACCCAAAGAAAGATGAGATTTTATCCTACGTCGTTCGCGGGGTCAACATTTCTGATTTCTTCGTTCCCTTCAAAGGCGACTTCCAGGGAAAATTTTACAGTTCTGCTACTCCCCCAGCGGCGTTTTTTCCTAATAGCAAGTCGCGTTCTGATTTCGAGGAGTTCATCAGTTCTACTATCCTTGACCGAGTTAAAAACGGCTCTCTCCTGGTTTGGGGAAAAGTTGGCTCTGTTCAGCCGCCCCATTTGGTTTTGCCAATTACGGTGGAGCCTACTAAACCTAGGATGTGCCACGATGAGCGGTTTTTGAACTTATGGATTAAAGATCTTCCGCTTTCGCTGGATTACATTTCTGGCTTACCACGCTATGTATTTAAGTCTCATTTCCAAACTACTTTCGACGACAAAAGCGGCTATGACCACATCCGGTTATCGCCCCTCAGTTTCACCTTTGTGGGTTTAGAATGGAAAGGCTGGTATTTTTGTTATAAGACTTTGCCCTTTGGTTGGAAGGCTAGCGCCTACATCTACCATACGGTCGGTTTGGCGGCAACATGTCATATCCGCTCTCTTGGCGTCCCCTGCAGTCAATATATTGACGACCGTCATGTAGGCCAACTCGCTTTACGCCAAGATCTTCAACATTCTCTCAAATGGTCCAATTTTCAGCTTGCCGAGGCCGCTGCCTTTATTCTGTGTTCAGTTTTGGTTCTCCTTGGATACTTCATTGGCCTCTCCAAATCTATTCCGGTTCCCCAGACTAGAATCAGGTTTTTGGGTTTCCTGTCTGACTCCATTCTTCAGGCTTTTCTTATTCCACAAGATAAGAAAATCAAGTTCGCCTCCCTTCGTGACTCCATTCTGCAGAGCCGGACAGTGTCCGTCAAGACGCTTCAGCGATTCGCAGGCAAGATTACCTCTTTCTCTTTAGCTGTCCCGGCTGCTCAGTTGTACGTGAGAGAAGTTTACCGCGCTATTTCCCTGGCAAATCGTTCCTCTCGTCCCATCAAAGTTGTTGGCGACCTTCGATCCGAGATTGCTCAGTGGCGGTTTTTAGATTCTTGGTCCGGTCATCTTCCCTGGATGGATGAGTGTCATTTAGTAGTGAAAATAACGAGCGACGCATCCCAGTACGCGTGGGGTGGCATAATTTACAACCCCTCCGGTCTACCTTTAGAGACTCGAGATATTTGGAAGGAAGACGTTAGAGTCAAACCTATTGCAGTGAAGGAAGCCCTCGCACTTGTCAACACTTTAAAAGCTGGAAAGTCGGTTGTCTCTCATTGTCGCGTGGATGCTCACGTGGACTCCCTAACGCTCATCCAAGCCTGGGGAAAACAGGGGGGCAAGAGTAAACAGCTGAACGATGCCCTCAAGGAATTGTACCAAACTCTGCTCGCCCAGAATATTTCCCTCTGTTTGCAGTTCGTGCCCTCTCCTCTCAACCAGGCTGATGCTCTCTCTCGCGTTTTGTCTGAAAAGGATTGCATGCTCGCCCCCGAGCCGTGGAAGAAGTTAGAATACCTCTATGGCCCACACACCATCGACCTGATGGAGCTTGACTCCAATGCTCAAGTTGGATGTTCTGGTCTCCCGCTTCCCCACTTTACGCCTTTTCCAACACCGGATTCTCGCGGAGTTAATGTTTTGCCCAAGATGTTGCCAGCCAAGAAAACGCATACGTTTTCCCGCCATTCCTCTTAGTTGGTCCTCTTCTCCGTTTTTTCGACAACGCTCTGTTTCCGTTCACCATTGTGGTTCCAAAACTGTCTCCTCTACCATTTTGGTGGCCTCTTATTCAAGCAAGGGCATCTCATTCTGTCATCCTAGGCCGTAAAGCTGATCGCGACATCGTCTTATTTCCATCTCCACTGAACGTGTTTTCCACACGTCCTCTACCTTGGGATTTGTATGCCTTCAGAATTACCAATTCGCTTCCGTCTGTCCCGTCTTTAGATTCAACGTCCCAGAATCTGGAAGCCGGCAGCTCCTTGCCTTGACTATGGCTACCTTAATGATGCCGATTTCAACTTTTGCCAGAAATGCGGTTTCCGCCAGTCTTGTTCAGTTTCCCAACATCCTTCAAAGCGGTTAAAAATCGATTTTCAAGCAATCGACGATCGTTTGGAACATCTTGCTGAAGCAAAGTCCAACAAGAGTTATGAACGCCAAAAGTCTTCTCTGCACAAGGAACTGGTTAATTTTCTTTCTTCCCTCCCGGTCCCGAAGACTCTTCCTTCCGCTTCTCCGTCCGATATTAGGAAGTTCCTGGTGTGGAAGGATAGCTCAGGGAAAACCGTTGTCCACCTTTTGGATTGTCCAGGTCTGGGCCATCGCCAGCGTGTCTCCTGTTCATGTCCAACTAGGTTAGCTGCTGGAACTGTGGACAGCTTGATAGGAAAACTCAGATCTATTTTTATTCAGGAGGGTTTGGGAGGGGAATGGGACGACCGCTTAGGTATTGGAAATCCCGTCTCCCATCCCTCTATTAAAGCTTATTTGAAGTGTGTACGAGAAGAGCAAGCCCAGGCTCGAGTGCAGCCTCGTAAGGCCGTTCCCCTTTTTACAACTAAAATTTTGGCCATAGCGCGTTCAATCCTGTCTAAACTTAGAAAGACTGACACTTCGCCTTCGCTTTTGTATGTCCTTAGTAGGGATCTCAGTTTCTTTTGCATTGATTTTTTCTCTGGAAACCGTTCATCAGACCTAGGTAGAACTAAGTCCAAAGAAGTACTTCTTTTTCCCGACTCCTCTGGGTTAGTCTTTAACCATACTTTTGGTAAGACATTAAGGGGAAATTCTACACACTCATTTTCTGTAAGGAGTTCTAGTAATTCTGAAATTTGTCCAGTGCGAAATTTTATGTTGTATCTAAGCATTTGCCGTTTAATTAGTGTAGATATTTCTCAAGGCTATTTATTCCGCGCTACTAGCAAAGCGGGCCACGTTTCTGACAAACCTTTCATTGGTTCTTCGATTTATAATCGTTTTAAACAGTACCTTAAGGATGCTGGCCTAGACGACGGTGAAACTCCCCACAGCCTTCGCGCCGGATGTTCTATAACCTTGGAACTGTTGGGAGTTTCTAAGTCTGATATTGCTAAGCACATAGGTTGGCGCTCCACTAGCATGGTAGACCATTATAATGACTTAGAGCAGATTGTAAAACCCGGTCATACAGCTGAAGTTTTGTCATCTACTGCTTCATCCCAGGCTTCTTCCTCCGCTGCTCAGGATGTTATTTCTGCTTACCAGGATGTAAATGAACTAACGAATTTCAGACCGGTTTTTCCATAGTTTGTCTTAGTTTTGCCTTTCTTTGCTTTTTGGCTTTATATTTTGAAGGTTGTTAAGTTTAAAATAAAGCTTTTTGAGTTATGGGGAGAGTTACGGTTTTTGTGTATTTTTGGGGGGATCCTTTCCGCCCTGCATAGCTTTCGGGAGTTGCCGCCGTAGGGCTCGCTTCTTCCCATAACTTATCCTTGCCTGGGGCGTTTGGGAGTGAGGGCTCCCAGTGGGAATTTATTACTATTCTCACTGGGGCCATCTCGCACAAACGCCCCAAATCCCTTCGGGATTCAAGGTTTAAAATTCCCGTGCACTCGTAGTCCCCTGGGTGCTCTGTTTTATATAGGTTTGGTATAAATAGGCCTGTTTTGGCCTGTTAATTCTCTTTTCGTTAAACGTTCGCCAGTCGTTAGCTTGGCGTCCCTCCCTCCTCCCCGCAGCGATGATTCTTGTTGCCATCCCTAGCTAGCTCCCGCTCCTTCTCGCCTCCGGGCTCGCTTCTTCCCATAACTTATCCTTGCCTGGGGCGTTTGGGAGTGAGGGCTCCCAGTGGGAATTTATTACAAATGAAACTGCTCCTGTTTCCCACCAATCACAGCGAGCTTGGTAAAAAATTTCCCGCCCCCTCGGGAAGAGTTAGGCGCGATATCGTTGGTATATCGTTTATCGGATATTTATAGGCGATATATCTATCTATCTATCTATCTATCTATCTATCTATCTATCTATCTATCTATCTATCTATCTATCTATCTATCTATCTATCTATCTATCTATCTATCTATCTATCTATCTATCTATCTATCTATCTATCTATCTATCTATCTATCTATATATATATATATATAAATTATTTCTTTCTTGTGTAGAATGTATTTCGTAGAGCGCTCAACTCATTTAAATGAGGAGCAGTGACAATAACTTCACAAGAGATCAGGCTTCAGGAGTAATCATCGTTTTATTGCAATAAAACGATGATTACTCCTGAAGCCTGATCTCTTGTGAAGTTATTATATATATATATATATATATATATATATATATATATATATATATATATATATATATATAGTACTTATATACCCTTTTCCTCCTTCCTAAGGGCGATGATATTGGATATTATCGCGATATTATCACTTTAGTATCTACTAGAGTCTACTTAGATACCCCCTTCCTCCTTCCTGAGCGCGATGATATTGGATATTATCGCGATATTATCACTTTAGAATCTCTTAGAGTCTACTTAGATACCCCCTTCCTCCTTCCTGAGCGCGATGATATTGGATATTATCGCGATATTATCGATTTAGAATCTACTAGAGTCTACTTATATACCCCCTTCCTCCTTCTTGAGTGCGATGATATTGGATATTATCACGATATTATCGATTTAGAATCTACTAGAGTCTACTTATATACCCCCTTCTTCCTTCTTCCTTCTTCCGGCATAATATCGGATAATATAAAATATCGTTAGACAGATTTGTCTTTCTCATATAGCGAATTAGATATAATATCTGATAATATTGTTTTAAAAATATCGGATATTCTTTAGCATAATATAAATTTTTGATAATATTAGATATTAGACTCATTCTATCTCGATAATATAAATCTGATAACTATCCGATACATGATACCCCTATGATATCGCGCCTTTATGCTCGGGAAGGACTAAGTACCAAAGTTGATATTTCAATGGCGGCAGTGAAGGTAACCCGGAAGTTACTCGCGTCTTTAACTTCGTTTTATTTCCAAAGGAAGTCACTTCACTGTTAGGTAATTAGTGCTTTACTTTTGTTAGGCTATGGTTTTTAATCTCTGTTATTTTTGCGAGGGTATAATGGTTGACAACGCCAGTAGTTCGATCAGACAGTATTTCGGCGATCGGTGTGAATCTGCTGGAATCTACGCTGAAGCGGAAACTGAACAGTTTCCGATTTCTCTTTCCAGTAGTTGTGCTTCTGAACTTTTCTAGCGAGAAATTTGCAGACTAAGAATTGATTTGGTGTTTGTCCATCAGTTTAATGTAAGAAGAAATCATTACCGCATATCAGCATATTTTAAAAATTCGTTTCGATTCGCGCCGCGTAATTATGCAGAATTATAGATTCTTTTAAATTCACACACACCATCAGTCATGCAGAGACTGTACTCACAACTGAGTGTGCGATCTTAGTTCTTAAAAGTCGTGTGCATATTAAACTTACTGATTCTAATACTGGAATTCGGGCACCGATTTTACATGAATGACATGAGATTTTTAGCTCTACAAAGTCTGATGTTATTCAGTGTTATTTTATGAAAATATTTTTTAGATTAAAATCTATTTTCAGTTTTGAAGTGTCATGCATGACCACTTTTTCAATGCATTTTATGAAACAATTACTAAAAGAGGTTAAGCAAGATTGCAAGAATTTTAATCCCTAGGTTTCTATCTCACAGTTTAAAAGGAAAATCGTTCTAAATTATTACTTTGTTGAATAAAAATATGACAAATTAATGGGAACACAAGTGTCATAAAGTGATAAACTACTTAAGGAGGCTTACTACAGTTTTGACGGGGTAAATGAGCCTAGCTTTTTACCTCTTTAATAAAATGTCCCGAAAGGTTTTAGCTTTCACTTATTATTGTTTGTTGCATCCTACAATCAATATATGCGACATTTGAGCAATATAGATGCTAATAAACAGCCAAAACGAATGTCCGAGTGCTTAAGAGGAGACTGGGCACTAGTAGTTTCAATGGCGTTTTTCTCAAAATCTGCCCGTACGACCCTACCTCAAAAATTCAGAAAATAGAAATTGGATCAGATAAAACATTCATGCAAAATAAGTTAAAAATCTGTAAGACAGATTTTTTGCAAAATAGGAAAATGTGGTTTTTTGCCTATTTTAAAAATAGCTCAAAATCTGTCTTACAGATTTGTTTTAGATTTTGACAGTTGACGCGATTCACCCCAAAAAATAAATTGTGAAAATTTCATTATGGGTCGTACGGTAGGTTTTTGAGATATTTTGAGCCGAAGTCAAGTTTTTACGACCTCCGATGAGAATCGAATTGCGCATGCCCTATTATTTGAGCGCGCGCTCGTATGACGCCACACGTTATGAGCGATGAAAAAAAGCGAATTAGAACTCCTCTGTCGGTTGTTTATCAACCTATCTGTAGTATTGTTTTCATCCTATGACAAGTCTAAAACCTTCTGAAACTTTCTGAAACTGTTAACTTTTGAAAAAAGGGCTCAAACTTGTTTTCGTTTCCTTTAGCGTTGCTCACGAAAGTTTTGCGAGCGCGAGCAATATTGACGTCAGGCAGCCGAATCGTAGCGTGCGCTCTTGCCTCGTAAAAACTGTAGTAAGCCACCTTAAGGGGGGAGACTCTTAACTACAGATCCAGAGCAGTTGCTAAGGGATTGCTGAAGACTGTATTTTGAAGCAAGCGATTTTAGAGTGCTTTGTAATGCTAAATGGCGAATTTTATTTGGAGACACTCCTGCTTTGAAAAATATATCATTGCGCTTGCAAAACTAGTGCCAGTCCCAAACCGCCCGTTAAAATTTAAAATCCCTAAAACTCCACGGAAACAAGATAAAGTTCCGATTTCTTTCATGAATCAGAGATAATGTCGTCGTCTTAATAATATGACGTATGCCTTTACCGTTTACACGAAAAGAGGAAACGCTATTGATGAAAGTCTGAAAATACGAGTGTTTATTACGCCATAACTCTTATAATAATGCGAATTTCACAAAAACGATACGTCACATTATGCATGTGGACGTTCTTTATCTATTGACGCTCATTTAAATTTTAAAATCTATCCGCTGTTTGAGTTTTAGGGTATTTTCTGTTGTGGTCACGTAACGCGTTAAATATGGCCGCGACTTGAAACTCTTGGAGGAATCTTCAAAAGAACAAACTCATGCAAAAACCTTTTCCATATGAGGTCTGATTTCCAAAATATGGCAATTAGAAACCTGCCTTAGAAACAAATTGGTAGTTAAGAGTCACCCCCCTTAAGCAGAATATTTTACTAAATTGACATTTTGTCCTTTACGCTGGCCTCATCCTTCACCCACTGTCTAACAAGATCTTGGTAGTGTACAATTTGTACATTTGTTTAATTTTTTGGCTAGTTCCTAGGTAAGTAATTTCATGCAGTGGTTATATGAAAAAAGTTAACCATTGACCAAATCAAATGAACCAGGTCTTGATCCCATGCTCAGTTTTCCAGTAATTTCTGAAAGTTAATAATCTTGATCCGGAAAAAATATAGAATCTCACTACTGTTTTATGATCTCCATTCGTTATCAGGGGGTTGACAGGTCTGCCCTAGAGTTCCTTTTGCATATTGAGATCATCGTTCAGATTTCATGAGAATTTCTGTGCAATTGGTTTCTCCAACACCTGGTGTGAACTTTCGTTTTAATTTTCTTCAAATCATGGGGGCTTGTGAATAGGTCATTTTTAGTTAAGAGAACTTGTTAAAAGATCGACAGGCAATTTCCCTTTGGTGATGATTTCATTACTTCTCAAAACTGTTTCTTGATTAAACCATACTATTGTGAGGAGAAATAGGATGTTGGTCACTCTTGGGTATAAATGGGTTTGTTAAGGATATATTGTTTTCTTCATTGATGTAATAATCAATTAAAGATTAGTAATATATTTGATCATAAAGAAATGAGGTCATTGTTAAACTTATGCTAAAATGTATTTAGCTGGTTGTCCTGATGGCGACTGATCATGACCGTCCCTGTTCAAGTTATCAATCTCTGTTCATTTAATTTTTTTTTTCTTTTAAGGAACATTGCCTTCATGGCTTCAGCTGCAGCACCATCATTTCCTTCCAGTAAAGAAACAACTAATTACGCACGCTTGTGTCGCCTGCTGGTTGATGTTGGGTCGCAGGTTCTAAGAGAGACCTTTGACAGGGTACGTCCACCTGGAAGTCTTCACACAGTCTTGGCAGATCCTGCAGTTCATGCTAAACTACAGTCACTCCGAAAGAAAAAAATCCTAAATCCATCACAATGGGGCAAACTGTATCCTGCCATCAAATCTTCAGTTTTGTCAGGGAACTTTGACACCACCCTTCTGGTACTGCTTCTGAGGAATATATGCAGTCTGTCTCCTCCTGCCACTGGCTGGGATAACCTTCCTCCAGTATCAGACACAACCCCCGAGGCTGACATTGCTCGCATCAAGTTCTTCAGAAACACAGTTTATGGTCATGCAACTGATGCTTCAGTTGATGATGCAACATTTAATGTTTACTGGAACGACATTAAAGACACCCTGGTGAGACTGGGAGGAGCATGTTACCAAGATGCCATTGATGACCTTGAAAAAGAATGTATGGACCCAGATTTTGAGGAACACTACCAAGATCTTCTTAGACAGTGGGTGAAGGATGAGGCCAGCATAAAGGACAAATTAGATGAGTTCACTAGAAAGCTAGATGACTTTATTGGAAAGAAACCGAAGTTGGAAGGTAAGTGTACAATTTAACAGCATAGAGTTTCAAGAATTTAACAGGGCAGTATACTATAAATGTCTGGGCAGAGACATGGTTGTTGTGTTTGATGTTCGCACTTCACTTTTTCAATTGGTTAACTGCTCAATAACATACACAAACTCTCAAATTCAAAAAACTCTTTTTAATCTAATTTTTATGCTTTCAATGGCCAATTCCCTCTACGAGATGTGGCTGCAAAGAATCATGGGAGTTGTATTCGACAAAACATATCGCAATGCTGAATACAACTACCATGATTCTCTGCGGGCATGTCTCGTGGGGGGAATCAAGCATTCAGTCATAGTTTATTGAATGGTCGCAGGGCTGTGTTCTAAGGGGGCCCGGGTGCCTCAGGCGACTAACTTTTGCCTTTGGGCGACCAGATAATCTTATTTCTTTCATATAAGCTTTATGCCGGGCATCCTGGATCTCATAGTTTGGAACCTTTGGGCTCCTTGAAAATCTTCTTAGATCACAGCCTTGGGTCGTGTCCAGAAAAGGTTTTATGTATCCGCATCTTACTCCTGTCTGATATTTTATAATTCAAAGTGCTGTAACAACAACAGATTCTCGTTAGAAAACAAATTTAAGTTATTTGGACAGTTGCATTTCTGTACTTGTGGTAGGCACAGTCGCCCAGTGGTTTAACTGTGTTGGACCCCAGATTGAACTATCTGTGTTTAAGCCCTGGTCATTGTCATTGTTTCTGGCAAATTTTTGGGGCAACCTGAATGCTGCGGACCAAGACAATTACAATTCAGAAATTGAATTCAAAGGCAGGAACTTCTTGATCTGCATCACATGCAAGTCCAAATTTTTCAAGAAGTGAAAATCCCATGTTTTTGAGGTTAAATTACCCACAAAAACATTCAAAATGCAAGAATTTGACAGTCTAACTGCAAGAAGCCTACCCTGGATACTGAACTAACTGAAACTGGAGACTGTGCATGAAAAGTCTCTTGCACCCAGGGTGCATGGGGTAATCACTCAGGCCAATCACAATCAATTTAACCAATTGAAACTCGAAGCAAACTCATGTGCAGTTATGTAAGTGGCACAAAGAGTTTACTCTTCTAGACAAGTGTAATTTCGCAAAAATATTTGTCCATTGGAGGGGTTGCGTCTGTCATGGGACAATATCATTATGTGGTTCTAGCTAGTATAAACAGCATCAATGTTTAGTGCCAAGGCACAAATTTATAATCATGGTAGAACACTTGGGGTCCAGCCACAGAATACAAATCAGACACATTTTATATTTAACGTGAGGTGAAGCTATATATTTGGGTGAATTTATGTGTACAGTTGTACAAACTTCAACCCTTCATAAGAGCTTTCAACTGCTATTATAAATATTTTAAAACTTTCTTTTCAGCTGTGAGTTCCTACACAACAGCTTTGAAAGCATCTGTTAGAAATCAAACAGAGTTCCAGCCCAAACTGATGGCCTCCCCAACCATTTCTAACCCGAGAACAGATGATATATTCACTAATCTTCTGATACAGCACGGTAGAAAGGCCCTCCATAAGAAAGATATGAGATCATCAAGACGGAAGGAATTGCTGGATTATTATGGGCAAGTCAGTAACACCCGGGTCAAAAGCTGTGAAGAGATATTTATTTGCAGTACTGATCGTGGGCATAACCCCAAATCGATCCTTCTCACTGGGAAAGCAGGGATTGGAAAGACTCTGTTATGTCAAAAGCTTCTTCGGGATTGGGCTGATGATAAACTATTTCAGTCTCAAGAAAGTCTACAGACCCCAGATATCAAGTTTGCGTACTTGTTGACATTCCGTCAACTGAATTTGCTTGGAAATGACCAGTTTTCTTTGCGAGAACTATTAAACTGTTCCTCAGTGTTGGATGAGAACTCAAATATTGATGACTCTTTGTTTGAATATATCGTTAGTCACCCTGAAGAGGTTTTGATTATCATGGACGGGTATGACGAGTATTCACAACGAGAGCACATCGCTGATAATTCAGAAGAACGATATCCGAATAATGCTAGAGCAGAAATGCCAGTAGCCGCACTGTGTGCCAAACTTATGAAAGGCAAGATGTTGAGAGATGCTGTTGTTATGATAACATCAAGACCCGATGAATCTGATAAGATTGGAGGAATTTGCTTCGACCGATACGTGGAAATTACGGGGTTTTCTCCAGAGCAGGTGAAAGAGTACATTGAAAAATATTTCAAAGAACATGAAACCATGAGGAAGACTGTACTTGAACATGTCATGAACAATGAGAATCTTGTTAGCTTTGCTCATATTCCAGTCCTTTGTTTTCTGATGTGTTTCTATTTGGAATATACCCTTCAAGAATCCAAGAGTACTGGTGATCTCCCTGTGTCAGCAACTGACATTTATTCAGAAGTTGTCAACATTTTTGAACTAAAACACAATGCCGTGTCAGAATATAAGTCGAAAGAAATTCCGGCGGAATACAAGGCTTCAGACGTTGTTGAAAACACATTGGATAAATTATCAGAGTTAGCAGCTCAGCTACTTTTGCAGCAAAGGCCAATATTTGACGAAAGAGACATGAAAGAAAAGTTGAAATCGGAAGAAATAGAAAAACTTAAAGGAAGCGGTCTTCTTCATTGTGGTCCTGCTTTCAGGAAATCTGCTTTTGAAACCACAAAACAGTTAAGTTTTACTCACCTGACTATTCAGGAATTCTTGGCTGCTCGTTGGTTTGTAATGAGAAATGAAATTCCAAAAGAAATTGTGTCCGAAATGGTTCTGCAGTTTATTGCTGGTATTTTATCAAAGAAAAGAGATGACAAACTAATGGAAAGATTACTAGAAAGTATTTCATCTCTACTGAGAAAAGGGAAACCTCTTCTCCTAATAGCAAAGTGTCTCAGTGAATATCAAGACAAGGAATTTGCTAAAAACGTCATAAAGAACCATCCCCGTCACTACTGTGATCAGGATGGCCGAATGAGTTTTCATTTTTTAAATGATGTGGACTGTATTGCAATTTCATTTTTGTTAGATGTAATTAGTGAACTGAATGAAGAGGAAGCTACTACAGCACAACATGAACGGTCTGGACAGTCCTTTAATGTAAATAGTTTGGAAATCATTTATTCACCTCTAACACTGCCTGGAATAAAACATATCTGTGAATCACTGGAGAAAGAACACTGTGCCATTACCAAACTGATGCTAGGTCAGTTCCATCAGATGGATGATACCAGTCTTGACAGGGTGTTTGAAGCATTACAGCATTCAAGCTGTAAAGTAACCACACTATATCTGAGCGAAAATGGGATCGCCGATACCGGTGTTACCATGTTGTGCGAAGCATTACAGCATCCAAGCTGTAAAGTAACCACACTAAATCTGAGTTATAATCAGATCACTGATGCCGGTGTTGCCACGTTGTGTGAAGCCTTACAGCATGCACGCTGTAAAGTAACCACACTAAATCTGAGTTATAATCAGATCACTGATGCCGGTGTTACCACGTTGTGTGAAGCCTTACAGCATGCACGCTGTAAAGTAACCACACTAAATCTGAGTTATAATCAGATCACTGATGCCGGTGTTGCCACGTTGTGTGAAGCCTTACAGCATCCACGCTGTAAAGTAACCACACTAAATCTGAGTTATAATCAGATCACCGATACCGGTGTTTCCACGTTGTGTGAAGCCTTACAGCATGCAAGCTGTAAAGTAACCACACTAAATCTGAGTGGTAATAAGATCACTGATACCGGCGTTGCCAAGTTGTGTGAAGCATTACAGCATCCAAGCTGTAAAGTAACCACACTAGATCTGAGTACTAATCAGATCACCGATACCGGTGTTACCAGGTTGTGTGAAGCATTACAGCATTCAAGCTGTAAAGTAACCACACTAGATCTGAGTTCTAATAAGATCACCGATACCGGTGTTACCAGGTTGTGTGAAGCATTACAGCATCCAAGCTGTAAAGTAACCACACTAGATCTGAGTCAAAATCAGATCACCGATACCGGTGTTTCCAGTCTATGTGAAGCACTTAAGCATTCAAATTGTAAACTGACCTCACTAGGACTGTTTGAAAGTGATATCAGTGAGGAAAGTAAGGAATATCTGAGAACTCTAGTTCAACAGTACAGACCAGGTTTTGAACTCATTATCTAAATATTTATAAATATCAATAGAATTCACATGTAAGTAATGAGTATTTGATGAGTTACAAAGAAATGTTTTATTGACATGTTTTTTGTATATGTTAAATTGATAAGAAATTGTAAATATATAAAGTGAGATAACGAAGTTTTGTATGTAAAAGACTGATGCACTGCGCGCTGTAATTTCGTAAGTGTTCACTAAAACAAGAGAAGGGCAATATATATATTTTTTTACATTTTGTAAATAAAAGCGTTGTAATTAGTAAAACTGGTCTTGATTGCTTTGCCATTTTTAGGGGGAGGTGGTGTGGGAGAGGGTGGAAGGGGGCTTGTAAAAGGAAAAATTAGTTGTCTGACCATTGGGCGATTCTGAAAGACGCTTAGAATGAAACATGGCTTTGTCACTGATTTAAACAGATTTTTGAAGAGCCAAAATTTATATTTCTATCCAAGGAAACCAAAAAATAATAGTCCTTATTTATTAACATTTGCTATATAAGAGCACCGTAAATGTTAACAAGCGTCTTTAGCTGCAGATGGCTACGATGGAAATGGATTACAACTTGAAAAGTTTAGCTAAACTTTTCAAGTTATTTCTGTACGTCTTCAAAAAATCAATATTTATAGCCGTAATTTGATTTCTATCCACAAATAAAGGTTATATCTGTCTATATGTTTTTCATGGGTTAGGCTGCCTACCACTAATTTCAGAACATTTTAGATCAAAAATCTACCAAATTCCCGTGACAGAGCTCCTTTACAAAAGTAGCAATAATTTTCGATTTTCCAAATATTTCATTGGACGTACAGAGGTTCAAAACCGATGAAAATTATGTACATTTGTTTTAGCCCTCATAAAAGATCTCGCCGGAAACCGTGAAGCGGTCGGTCTATTTGGACCGCAGCTGAATGGAAGGTTACCTCCGCTAGTTTTATCTCATGACTCTGATGTACCCGGCTCAGTGATCGCCTTTTTACCAAAGGACGATCAATTGAAGTTCGACTTTAGGGGCTGTGGGTTGTTTTTCATATCAACGTATAGTTTCCGTTTTTGACTTTTTCAAAATTCTGGTCCTCATTGTGCTAGCTTCACAAAATCGTTTCCAGCCGACAACAGACGTCGAAAAAAAATTAGTTACGCAGCGAGCCAAGCTCCTTCAAGCGAGATCTTCCTTCCCAGGCCGCCCCCAGTGCAAATAATAATAAATAAATATTTTCAGCCCCTATCCAGTCCTGCTCTAGGCGCTTTATAATGATGTTAAAATTTTATTAAAAACACTAAGTACAATAAAAAATTCGGACTACCCAAATGGACTGCCCCAAATGAACAATAATTATAAGTCCAATCGGAAATTTCTTACGTTGATATCGCGTCGTACGATTATGATTATTGAGAGCTAACTGTACGCGTAAACAGGGTGCAGCGCTGTTCAGGCTAACCGAAACTCGTGCTCTTACGGGTAGCACTCGGGATTAGGTTGAAATCACTCCGGTTAGCCTGTTCACGGTTAGCTCTCAATAATGGTAATGGTCACAGGATATGTACTTAAAAACGTTACGGATTTGAGGATTGTTTTTCATTTTGTGGCAGTCCATTTGGGTAGTCCATAACTTGGACTCTGTGTCATGGCAATTATCTCTTCCGCCTGTGCACGTTCTTAGTCCATCAGTTAGAATTTCCTCATCTTCTAACATAACTAATGAGTAGATTCCTTGCTAGGTTTTGCCTCATTATTAGACATACTACAGTTCACGTTTGACAAGGCCTCGTAAAGCAATTGGTTACTTAAGGCATCTGTACCCCTTTCCATCTACAATTCCACAGCGGCGGGACAAAGGAGAAATTCAGCTTATATTAGAAATTAATTCCCAGAGAAGCGCCACCCTTTTAGAGGGTAGAGGTAGATTTCGCGGGACCCCATTATGTCAAAGGAAAATCGGGTCAAATGAACAAAGCCTAAGCTGCCTTGTTTTCCTGTTGCGTGGCCAGGGCAGTACATTTATAGATAGTAGATGATTTGTCTACTGGCGCGTGAAACTTCGTACCTGTTTCAGCTGGGAGAGCGGAACACCTATAATTTTCCCAGCAACTAAAAATAGTGCCTAAAAAGCGTTCATTTGCTGTTTGCTTTGTAGAAAATAATTTCCCTAATGAATTATACGAAATTAGTAGTGGTCACCTTACGCACTTTTACCCTAGGGAAACTTGACTTGTTGAACGTTTACCGAGCATGTACCAAGCGAAATGTAAATTTAAAAGTGTGACCGATTTTTCCCGAGGTAAATTACCCTATAGGGGAAATTTATCTAATTGGATTAAAGCATATCACGAGAACAATATATTTTCCCTTCACAGTTACTTTACCTGAATTGAAGGGATAAACTGAAATCGCAAGGTGGCTGGCCAATAGATGCTCGTCGGCGAAAACGCGCTGATGAGAGATCTGATGATTTTTGTCACGTTTGGAAGAACATGATCGATGTTCACGAAATTATTTTGCCGCGTGCGCGTCAGAGAAAGATGTCGTGACTTAGAGCGAACTTTCAAGTAAAAATCTTTTGCATCACACGTTTTGTTTTGCTCAATTTTCGTGAGGATTAGCTGCCCAGTTCACACATTTTGACAATCAAATTTTTAAGTAATCGGGTAATACATTTCGTTCCTTTCGTTCCAAAAATGTTGTTTATTCTGAAGGGGAATCAGATCCAATCTACCGCAATGGATTTCTTTCAAATTGGCAGCAGGCCAGCATACCAGAGCCGAGTCGAGTATTTCAGCTCGATTTCAGTTGTATTGATAGCACTGTATAAACCCTGAAATGACTCCCCTCAGTGTGACCTTTTCCACCCGAGATCAATTCCCTAGGTAAAGCGCTTTTCCCTTGGTAAAAGTCTGTATTGCCCCGTGGGGTACCCCTGTAAAATGTGGATGTGACATTATTTAAAAATGTCGAAGCCTGGGTTGAGTCGTTTCATGAACAGGCGGAGGAACGATATCTTGCTGCAGATCTGCGTGAATTTCATAAATGAACGTTAGAAAGGAAAGATCACTAGAAGCAGGAGATGTAGTAGCATACGAGGACGAAAGGCAAATGCGGGAATGAAAAATGGGAGTAGAGTAAAACCTCTATTAAGCGGCCACCCTCGGGGAACTGGCAACTGGCCGGTTAATGCCACTTGAAAAGGCTACGTTATTTCAATGCAAAATAACCTGAAAAGGAATAACGGAACCACATAAAGACGACCATAAACCTGTGTTTGAATGATTTTATTAGCCATCACTACTGGCCGCTAAATAGGGGTAAAAACGACAGAAGAACGCTCATCGGGACGGCAGAAAGGTGGCCGCGGCCGCTTAAATAGAGGTGGCTGCTTAAAAGGGTTTTTATTTACAGTATTATACTAACAATACTTTGAGACACTTCAGTAGGGGTGGCCGCTTAGTAGGAGTTTGGCTGTAGTAGAAAGTCTAGTGGTTGGGAGAGATGATATCGCTAGAGGAGCCAATGTCAGAGTTACTACGAGAGGGAAAACGGTTCGCCTATCCAGGCCAGTTACAGAAAAAAACTTTATCCGTTAGAGATTCGGAGCGAAGGGGAGGGAACAAGAACAAATGCTTGCAATCGTGATTTCATCTCACAAAGAATGGATGTTCTTCGTCAAACGCGGCTCTTGATGCCTGGTGGAAGTCACAACAAATGCTTGACTCGCAGACGAGCCGGCTTCCCGTGGAGATTACGTAGACCTCTTGCTAGACTTGCTAACATTACAAGTCGAGCTAACAGAGCGCGAAGCGCAAGAGCTCCGGGGTCTACTGCCAAACCGGAAACGAGAACCGAACGACTTTTAGAAAGTCTAACCTGTTCCTTACATGCTTGTTTGTACTGAGTTGTATATTTCCCCGGGGGGGGGGGGGGGGGGGTATATTTCAGCAAACTTATTTTCGAAGACTGTCAAGCAAATCAAACTGCTCCTGTTTCCCACCAATCACAGCGAGCTTGGTAAAAAGTTTTCCACCCCCTAGGGAAGGACTAAGTTCCAAAGTTGATATTTCGGCGGCAGCGAAGGTGTGCCGGAAGTTACTAGCGTCTTTAACTTCGTTTTATTCCCATAGGAAGTCACTTCACTGTTAGGTAATTAGTGTTTTACTTTTGCTAGGCTATGGTTTTTAATCTCTTTTATTTTTGCGAGGGTATAATGGCTGACAACGCCAGTAGTTCGATCAGACAGTATTTCGGCGATCGGATGTGAATCTGCACTGAAGCGGAAACTGAACAGTCTACGATTTCTCTTTCCAGAAGTTGTGCTTCTGAACTTTTCTAGCGAGGAATTTGCAGACTAAGAATTGATTTGGCGTTTCTCCTTCAGTTTAATGTAAGAAGAAATCATTACCGCATATGAGCATATTTTAAAAATTCGTTTCGATCAGCGCCGCGTAATTATGCAGAATTATAGATTCTTAATTCACACACACCATCAGTCATACAGAGTGTACTCTCAACTGAGTGTGTGATCTAAGTTCTTAAAAGTGGTGTGTATATTAAACTTACTAATCCTAATACTGGAATTGGGGCACCGATTTTACATGAATGACATGAGATTTTTAGCTCTACAAAGTCTGATGTTATTCAGTGTTATTTTATGAAAATATTTTTAGATTAAAATCTATTTTCAGCTTTGAAATGTCATGCATGACCACTTTTTCAATGCATTTCATAAAACAGTGACTAAAAGAGGTTAAACAAGATTGCAAGAATTTTTATCTCAAGGTTTCTATCTCACGGTTTTTAGGGGAAAATCATTCTAAATTATTACTTTGTTGAATAAAAATATGACAAATTAATGGGAACGCAAGTGCCATAAAGTGATAAACTACTTAAGCAGAATATTTTTTTTTACATTTTGTCCTTTACGCTGGCCTTATCCTTCACCCACTGTCTAACAAGATCTTGCTTGTGTACAATTTGTACTTTTGTTTAACTTTTTGCCTAGTTCCAGGGTATCTGCAAAGCTAAGTAATTTTATGCAGTGGTTATATGAAAAAAGTTAACCATTGACCAAATGAACCAGGTCTTGATCCCATGCTCAGTTTTCCAGTAATTTCTGAAAGTTAATAATCTTTATCCGGAAAAAAATATAGAATCTCACTACTGTTTTATGATCTCCATTCGTTATCAGGGGGTTGACAGGTCTGCCCTAGAGTTCCTTTTGCATATTGAGATCATCGTTCAGATTTCGTGAGAATTTCTGTGCAATTGCTTTCTCCACCACCTGGTGTGAACTTCTTTCGTTTTAATTTTCTTCAAATCATGGGGGCTCGTGAATAGGTCATTTTTAGTTAAGAGAACTTGTTAAAAGATCGACAGGCAATTTCCCTTTGGTGATGATTTCATTACTTCTCAAAACTGTTTCTTGATTAAACCATACTATTGTGAGGAGAAATAGGATGTTGGTCAAATGGGTTAAGTTTTCTTCATTGATGTAATAATCAATTAAAGATTAGTAATATATTTGATCATAAAGAAATGTGGTCATTGTTAAACTTATGCTAAAATGTATTTAGCTGGTCATCCTGATGGCGACTGATCATGACCATCCCTGTTCAAGTTATCAATCTCGGTTCCTTTAATTTTTTTTTTACTTTTAAGGAACATTCCCTTCATGGCTTCAGCTGCATTACCATCATTTCCTTCCAGTAAAGAAACAGCTAATTATGCACGCTTGTGTCGCCTTCTGGTTGATGTTGGATCGCAGGTTCTAAGAGAGACCTTTGACAGGGTACTTCCACCTGGAAGTCTTCACACAGTCTTGTCGGATCCTGCAGTTCATGCTAAACTACAGTCACTTCATAAGGAAAAAGTCCTTAATCCATCACAATGGGGCAAACTGTATCCTTTCATCAAATCTTCAGTTTCATCAAAGGGCTTTGACACCACCCTACTGGTCCTTCTTCTGAGGTATATATTCAAACTGTCTCCTCCTGCCACTGGCTGGGATAACCTTCCTCCGGCAACAGACACAAGCCCCGAGGCTGGCATTGCTTGCATCACGTTCTTCCAATGCACAGTTTATGATTATGCAACTGATGCTTCAGTTGATGAAGCAACATTTAGTGTCCACTGGACCAACATTAAATACACCCTGGTGCGACTGGGAGGAGCATGCTATCAAGATCCTATTGATGACCTTGAAAAAGAATGTATGGACCCAGAGTTAGAGGAGCACTACAAAGATGTTCTTAAACAGTGCGTGAAGGATGAGGCCAGCATAAAGGACAAATTAGATGAGTTGAGTGGAAAGCAAGATGACTTCATTAGCAATGATCCTGACAATAAAGCAAAGATGGAAGGTTAGTGTATGATTTAACGACATACATGCAGAGTTTGAAACTAATGGCTAAACTTAAATCAGTTGCCCTGTGATGTATACAAATTGTGTGGCTAAAACTTGTCAGTGGTACATGTACATTAATTAACTGCGCAGCCACGGGTGGAGTGCAGTTCTTGCTCTGCATGGAATTTTTTCGACTATTTTGCTTGGTAACCAAGGAAAATGGTAAGAATTGGGATGATCGGGGCACTCTCTGACGCACATTTTTGTATACTCTCAAGGGACTGTTTTAATTTGTCAAGGGAATACTTTTCGCTGTGGGCGATAAAAACGTCATTGGATAGGAATGCGTCAGCACTTCTCGATCCCGAAGTGTTATTTTCACACGTCACTCGTCATTAAGCCTGTCTAGCCTTTTGCAAACTAAAGGTAGGTATTTTTCAAAGATCTGTGCTATTCATCGATTAAATCGCATAGTTTTACATGCTTAAAAGCTGCTGCGAATCTTCATTGTCATAGGATATTGGCCAATGTTATTTTCTATTGTTATATAAAGTCTATTGTTTGTCGTCTTCATTGAAAGAAGTATTTTTAGCTTGTCACGCAATCTTTTGTTTTGACCACAATTCACGGACTTGATCACTGCAGCTTCTCAAGACTTCACACAGGAAAATGGTAATGTACAATATTGCTTCGAACTTAAGGAGGCTCGCAACGGTTTCCAGCACTTTCCAGCTCTTAAACTTTGGTGGGTCAGTACTATAAATTTTTATCAGTTGCTGCTACAATAAGGATATCAAAAAAATTCCCAATCGTTGCTGAACAAGTTGTGATCATTTTCATGATGTCACTGGTTACTGTAGCAACCGTTTTGCCTGTTAAAAACACCCTTAATTTTCCCTTTAAGTGCTTATAACTCAAAAACGAGTCCAGTGACCCCCATTTTTTATTACTGAATAATGATTGGCATTTTAAGATGCAACTTTTTGCAAAGTTAAAAAAATTTCTCCGGAGCGGTTTCAGAGCCACCTTAAATTTCTGAAAATTTAAGGTGGCTCTGAGACCGCTCCGGAGAAATGTTTTTAACCTTGCAAAAAGTGTCATCTTAAAATGCCAATCATTATTCAGTAATAAAAAATGGGGGTCACTGGACTCGTTTTTGAGTTATAAGCACTTAAAGGGAAAATTAAGGGTGTTTTTAACAGGCAAAACGGTTGCTACAGCAACCAGTTACGTCATGAAAATGATCACAACTTGTTCAACAATGATTGGGAATTCGCTTGATATTATTATTGTAGCAGCAACTGATAAGGATTTGTAGTACTGGCCCATCAAAGTTTAAGAGTTTTAAATTGCTGGAAACCGTTGTGAGCCTCCTTAAATGGAATTTTTAGAAGGATCGGTAAAGCCACTTAGTGAAAAATTGACTGCAAAAAGCCGTCGAGCTAAAATTAAACTTACGCTTTAGCGTGAATAATGCAGGATCTCACGGCTTCAAAAATATGCAGAATTTTGAAGCTTTGATACATTAGTAGCTACATCTTGAAATGAGAATTAATCTAAAACAAAACTTCCTTCAAGTTTCTTTCATTTGCCCAGTTTACGTTTGGAATTTTAGGCTTCTAGAAGCGTATTGATTTGAAAAGCACATGGTGACATCTGATATGCAGCGTGCGGCCGACTTACCATCGCGTTGTTGTTTATTTGATAATTGTGTTCAGTTTACGACCTTTTACAGGCAAAGATTTACTACAGTACTTCGGAAAATGCAAACAAGTATTTTTTTGTTAATAGTTATAGTGATGGATAGCATAAAAAGCAATCTGAGTGTTAATTTTGTGGAAGGAATTCAGTAGTTTTCCGCTCTCTCACGGCACCATGATTCGCAAATTATTATCCCCAATTATCACTGTACCAAGATAATACTACTGGTGGTTAAATAAATGTCAGTAACAGTTGTACAGAATGAAAACCTACCTTTCACCAGAGTGTTTTGAACTAGTGTTATATTTTGTAAGAAGAGTTCGTGTTTTTGCGAGTTGTTAAAATGACGCGCGGAGGTGAAGAAATTTTTTCACCGTCTTCAAGTCTGGTTTCGGATCAATTTATCAAGGTTGATAATTAACAATTCAATTCCTGAATTGGCCTTTCAGCGTGTCTAGTTTTAATAAACATTTACTTCAGAAAGGAATTATTTGTCTGAATTTAGTACGCATATGGTATATTTTTCCCACTCGCACGTTTGTGTTAAATGCCGTAAAAGAGCCAGGAATTTTTTTTTTTTTTGGGGGGGGGGGGGGGGGTGGGTGTGCGCTAATAAAAGCCTTCTGGACTGTGAGTCAATGGGTTAATGCATCGCAAATCGCTTTCGATACTAGCATTTCCGCAACGCATACTCCATGCGAAATAGTCGAATCTCGAAGAGATCTTTGATTTTGTTGGTGAGCAGACCCAAACCTCCACTCAGCCAAATGATGCTCCGGACTTTGAATCACACAACCTGTTAATATGTTTATTTGTTAAAAGCTGTTGAAACATTAATGAATGGAAAACGTTGGGGGAGCAGGGATAGCGCAGTGGTGAGAGTGCTTGCTTCCCACCAATGTGGCCCGGGTTCAATTCCTGGACCCGGCGTCATATGTGGGTTGAGTTTGTTGTTGGTTCTCATCCTTGCTCCGAGGGTTTTTCTCCGGGTTCTCCAGTTTTCCTCTCTCCACAAGAACCAACACTTCTAAATTCCAATTCGATCAGGAACTGGAGGGCCACTGGTTTGTCAGTCGCAAGACTGTTATGTGCTTCTCTCGTTAAACAAAGTTGATTTATTTATTTGTTACAGATATTGTTTTCTTTATTGTATACGAAATAATGTGCTTTCTTTTGGTTTTATCAAAGCGTCAGATTTGCAGCGAATATTAAGCACACTTTTAGAGGGTATTAATTTTCATCGGCCATGGAATGCGCTGACGTTGCATCTTTCACTTTTGCTACGTGACAAATAGATCGTGCTTATTTTTCAAGTTTATTTTTCCAGAAGCAATGGTCATTTTTTTTTAATTTATTTGCAATTTTGTGAGTATCTCTTGTGGGTTTAGGCTATTGAAGTGAATTCTTTGGCTGTTTCATTGAACGGAACTCAGAGATTTTAAGGAAAATTAAACTTTTGCTGAGATAAACAAAAGCGTCCAGAACTTGAAGCATTCAAGTTAATGTTAGGGAAAAAACATAACCGTTCTAAAGTTAGCAATGGAAAGCATAAACCTTTGTTTGTGTGGCTTACGTGACTGCTCTGGAATATGACTGACTTTTCACTGAAGTGGCTAGATATCGGATAACCTTTTTGTGATTGCAAATGTACATAATGTACTGAAAAACATTTCCTTCATGGCTTCAGTTGCAGCACCATCATTTCCTTCCAGTAAAGAAACAGCTAATTATGCACGCTTGTGTCGCCTTCTGCTTGATGCTGGATCAGGGGCTCTAAGAGAGACCTTTGACAGGCTATGCTCACCTGGAAGTCTTCACACAGTCTTGGCAGATCCTGCAGTTCATGCTAAACTACAATCACTCCGAAAGAAAAAAATCCTAAATCCATCACAATGGGGCAAACTGTATCCTGCCATCAAATCTTCAGTCTCATCAAGTGTTTTTGACACCACCCTACTGGTGCTTCTCCTGAGGAATATATGCGGCCTGTCTCCTCCTGCCACTGGCTGGGATAACCTTCCTTCGGTAACAGACACAACCCCCGAGGCTGACATTGCTCGCATCAAGTTCTTCAGAAACGCAGTTTATGCTCATGCAACTGATGCTTCAGTTGATGATGCAACATTTAATGTCTACTGGAACGACATTAAAGACACCCTGGTGCGACTGGGAGGGGCATCCTATCAAGATGCCATTGATGACCTTGAAAAAGAATGTATGGACCCAGACTTTGAGGAACACTACCAAGATGTTCTTTGGCAGTGGGGGGAGGATGAGGCCAGCATAAAGGACAAATTAGACGAGTTCAGTAGAAAGCTAGATGACTTCATTAGCAATGATCCTGACAATAAAACAAAGTTGGAAGGTTAGTGTATAATTTAACGACATACATGCAGAGTTTGAAACTTATGGGTCCATGTTTAGGTTTGCCTGTGTCGAACTTCACATTGAACTAACTGCAAGTCAGTTGCCCTGTGATGTATACAAACTGTGGCGACTACGTTTCTGTGTGTTGACGATGACCAACGGACATTTCCTCAGACTTTGTGCCCTTCCAGAAAGTTATATCAGAAGATCTTTGCTTCTAAAAAAATCCAAAATAAGAAAGAAGTCAATCCATCCTCTTCCTTTGCTGTAAAAGATTCTATAACATCTGTAACATCGGAAAACGACCGGAAAACTCGCAAAAAGCTGACCGTGTCTGAAATCGCCCTATAATTCTTTGCAAGCCCTGGAGCACGTCATGTATGCCTATGGATTGTGTCTCTTGTTGATTCCTTCGATAGTGGCCACAAAATCTTATATATTGTGTTTGTGTTAACCTAGTGATAAGATTGTTTTGTTTTCCTTTTGAATATTTATGTATTCAGTCCTTTTTTGGATTACCGTAATGATTCGATTTAGCGCCCCCTTCCAAATAAACGCCCCCCATAGAATGTGTTTTTGTAAATAAGCGCCCCCATTTCAATAAGCGCCCCCATTACATTTTTTGTTATTGTTAAGTACCGTGGATAAACTCGTGAACATTCACCGTACCGTACATGTATATATCTATTGCTAAAATGAACAATTCTTTTAAAAGTAACTGAAATTTCAACAATTTGTTACTGTTACAGTTTCTGTCATTGTTAGTTATTTTATAATATATAAAAATTTTACTTTTGAACATTTGGTCGATTTTCAAAAAATTAAATAAGCGCCCTGTCCCGAATAAGCGCCCTCCCTTGAGGTGCCAAAAGTAAATAAGCGCCCCGGGCGCTAAATCGAATCATTACGGTAAATTCTTTGAAATGATTTTAAACACTTTTGAACTAAGGCCCTGTTTGATTTTGCAACCTGGCGACTGAAAATTTGCGTTTGGTGACTATTTTGTCTGCAAGATAATTAAAACCATTGAATAAAAAGCTGGAAAATAGAGCATGTATGGTTCTGTCAAAAATGACCTAATTCTTGCCCCAGAATGCAGGAAATGCACTCTTAGAGGCTCTGATTTTTAAAGTTTCCTGGGGGAACATGCCCCTAGACCCCCCTAGAAGGTTGCGCCTGCGGCGCGAGTAACCCCTTTGCCGCCTACTTCTACATTTCTGCCGCCTACCTTGATTCTTATTGAAAACCCTGCGTTCTTTTGGTTTTATCGAAGTCCTGTTCATAAAGCCAATGCCAGAATCGAGATCACCATTTTTCGCTATAAGCTGGCAAGGTTTTCGGAATTCACCCCAAATCGTAGTCTGAAATGTCATCCGTCCTCTCTTCCTTACCCCCCAGAGGAGGGGCGCAGGCGAGAAGGACGTCTGAATTCCCAGCGTAAAAATGCCGTCCCGTGACGTCACTGAGTAATTTATGCAATTTTGCGTAATTTTCCAGTTGTTTTCCAGGCCATGAGTCACGGAGGAAGCGTGCTAGTTTGTACTCAAGTGGTTTGTGTTTGTTTGCGTGCCGCCAAGTTCGATCAACCAACTTCTAGAATCGACTTCTGTGGGAGTCCGTTTCCCGTGGAAATGGAGATGAGAAAGCTGCCGATCGCTGAGAAAACTCGTATTTGTCTAGATTTGCCGTATTATATTAAATTCGGTCTTTCAACCTTTTTGCTTCTCACTTGTTTCTGAAGGACACTATATGTAGTAATATCTGGGGGGCAGTAAGTTGAATAGCCAGAGCCATAAGACTGTGGCCTTGAAAATGTGAAATGTCTAGAGGACTCTAGAGGTCATAGGTCTAAACGGTTTCCTGTTTGTAGAGTTTGATCACAGGTAGACCAAGCGATGGTCTTGTTAATGATATGCAACAGTCGTTATCGGTTTCACTCAAACGATCGAATAATGCCCCATAAATCGCTGAATTTTACATCTTTTGTTCCTAAATTACAATGAACTTTAAGCCAGATAAATAAAGATCACTTGCCTAATGTTGATTGTCTGTTTTTGCGAGCTTTGGTGGGTTTTGAGACGATTAATAGAGAGCTTAAGCACAGACGTTTTTGAGCCTCGGACGGCAACCGGAAGGTAAATGTTTAAGGTACTGGCGAACTTTTACCACTAAAAATAAGTTAGAAAGTTTTCATTTTGGCACGTACAACTTGAATTTGGGAACAAAAAGCTGACAATAAGCGCTAAAGACGAGAAGGTTCCATTTCCGGCAGCCGTTCGCGGCTCAAAAACGTCTGTGCTTAAGCTCTCTAATTCCTCACTTGCCACTGACGCCCCCTACTAATACCTACTAATACCTACTATTAGTAGGGGGCGTCAGTGGCAAGTGAGGAATTAATCGTCCCAAAACCCAACCAAAGCTCGCAAAAACAGACAATCAACATTAGGCAAGTGATCTTTATTTATCAGGCTTACAGTTCATTGTAATTTAGGAACAAAAGATGCAAAATTCAGCGATTTATGGGGCATTATTCGATCGTTTGAGTGAAACCGAGATCGACCGTTGCATATCATTAACAAGGCCATCGCTTGGTCTACCTGTGTTCAGACTACCCAAATCGGTACCAACTGACATTTACAACTCTTCTGTTTTTGATGTTAAGAAACGTCGCCACAATCTTTCTTGTCCCCGAAAGTTGCCTTTCGTTACGTTACTGATTACGTTATGTTCATGGTTTATACTCCCATCGACCATATAGCTCTTGACCAAGCACCCGAAAATTCTAATGTAAAGTAGTCGGTTTTGGGAAACTAGTAGGCTTTCTGTCATGTTTCTTCCGTATGGATCGCAAACACTCATTCTTTGATTTTGTTTGACCAATACTTCAGTTGAAGCCCATACTGCCCGGAAAGTATCATTATGGTAACGTGATGACAAAGCCAGCAACGGTTTTGCCTTTGAGTGAAAACTCCTTCTCAAAAATGGAGATGATGCAAATTGATAACTAAATAATCGGTCTCACATCACTAGCCATATGAGTTCTAAATCCATCTATTCGGCGCTGGGTAAATGGTTCAAATTCCTCCAGATGCTCAATCTAAAAGTTTGATTCCTTATATAATATTTCCAGTATCTTAGACTGGGAAAATATTCTTCAAATGCCTGGTCGAGTCACTCTTGACACCAGAACACGAGCCTTTCGATACATTAGATTTTAAATCGTATCCTCTACACAAATAGCATTTTATATAAAATGCAAATAAAGTCCTTCTCCTTTATGCACTATTTGTTGAGATCACGAAGAAACTCTAAAGCATCTTTGGGTAAAATGCGAATAAGCGAAATAATTTTGGTCCACTGCCACTTCGTGATAAGCTTTGCGAGATATATACTTTTGGGTTGTTTCGGCAACATTCCAGATAGGGAGATACTATATTTATATATGCCGTAGCAAAAATATCAAGCCATCGTTATCCTTACTGAAAGACGAAACAATACAAATTCGAAGGTTAGAACCTTGTATTGCAAAAAAAGAATAAGAAAGAAGCTTTTCATCACAGAAAGTGGCAGAAAATATTACGTAAGAAATAGATGACATGTTCTGTGTGTTTCCAAACTTTTACGAGTGCTTCTAAAACTCCATAGAAACTCCGAAAACGTGTTTTCTATTTCTTCAAGAAAACACCGCGAGGTAAGCTACAAATGTAAGGGCTGTGATTAGTATTTCCATCTCTAATAAAATGAAAAGAATTATGCTCTGCACACAGTGGTTGACAATATTAATACTAACTCTGATATGAGCAACTGGGAACCAGACAACAACAAAAGCAGAAATCAGCCAAGAAGAAAACAATATTAATTTTCTTCAATAACAAGGCGTAGAGGACACAAACCGATGAAATAAATACCATATTTAGTAGTATAGCTGGTTACCCTAGTCCGCACTTAACATTCAAAGTGGCCATCCGAACCCTTGGGTGCACTGAATATTCAAAATGGCCACCCGGACCATAAGGTGTACGTAATATTCAAAATGCCAGCCTGTCTCACTGGGTATAAAATAATATGAAAAAGGGGGGTTTGAAATGTACAACGAAACGCGTAAAGTCATAAGGAAAACACGGGTACAGCAGTTTTTTTAATCAAAATAATGGGGCAAGGTGCCTTTTAATCATGGTTTTCCTTTTTCTTTTTATCCACACGGCACTGAAAGTTGATGAGACGTTCATCGTGAGGGCGACCATAAAGTTTGAGGCGGAGCACGAGGAATGCCGTTTCGTGTGCCCGTATATCAAAGATGGGGAGGTCGTGGTACATTTTTATGTTTACAGTGGCAAGTCTGGCATACCAACAGTCTTAACAACAGCTGCGCGAGAGGTTTTTGGAGAGATGGGGGTGAAACTAGAATGGTCCGATCTGTACAACAACGTACATAATGTACTGAATGTTACACCCATCGATTATCCTTTTGGCGAGCCCAAAAGATTGGAAGCATCTCAGGTTGATGAAATGGATGAAATTATCAACAAAAACCTTCACGTTTTCTCGAAGCATCGGAACATCACTGCTGTGCAGCCCTCTTTCAAGGTCACGAAATCAGTACAGACGGAAAAGGCATGTATTACAGTTTATGTTCTTGGAAAAGGAAACATCCCAATCGGCGAATTTCCCATTCCGTCCACTATTTGCTCTTACCCTGTGGACATTGTAAACGGATTTTTTGTTAGGACAAACACACCGACGATGCCCACTAAGGCGCATAAGCAGAGGGACGTTCTTCGTTTGGGAGCAAGCATTGGTGGCCGTGGGAAAAGGTACTCCGCGACTTTAGGTGCTGTTGTGGAAGATGAACACAGCGGTACGTTGTACGCACTGTCCTGTGATCATGTGATGAAACATGCTGACACGTCAGAGATAATTCATCCTGGATTGGATGCCTACCGCAATCATTTACATTACCACTTGAGTGAATACAAAAGATGGATTGAGCAAGCCATTAGCGATGGTACCAAATTGCCTCAGATTTCAGATTATATTCCTCAAAACCCTGAGGAATTGTTTACTAAACTAAAAACAATGAAAGAGAAGCACAGTTACCCGGACGAAGATCAATTGAAGAAAATTAAGAGACATGAAACAACGCTTGAAGAAAGCTTGTTTAAGCCGCCAAGAATCATAGCAGACTACAGTGCTGGTATTAGACGCAATTTGGATTTGGCAAATGGCAAAAAGCAATTCCTTGATGTAGCTATTTCAGAGCTGAAGGGGGGCGAACAAGAAAAATTAAAACGAAGTAAGACAATAAAAATAATTGGAACAGGACATTTTCCAAGCGGCGAGAGTATTCCAGCCACAACACAGGCCTTTATGGAAGTTGACGAGTTCTTCAAGAGTGGCAGTACTACAGGCTTCACCGAAGCGAACCGTCTTGTTGGTTCAAACGTAGATCCACCAATGACTATTGCAGCTTTCCGGCAACAAGGTGCAAGTGTATGGATAAATGTAGAATGTCTAATTTGCCATGAAAGGGAGAAAAGGAAAGAAACTTCGTCTTCTCCATGTAAAGTGTGTAAGTCAGATAGATGGCTTGAGAGTTGCCTGTGTATTGACACTTCTTCTTTTTCATTCTGTGATGAAGGCGATTCTGGAGCTGTTATCTTTGCAAAGCAAAGAAACGGGCCAGAAAATGATTATAAAACTTCCTGTGCAGGACTTGGGATCATCTTTGGAGTATTTAAAAGTACTCACACCCTTTTTACTATAGCATCACCATTATACACTGCTCTCGAAGCACTGTCCCAGGAAGTCTCAAAATCGAGACCCGACAGGCCTTGCAAACTGAGACTGGTTTCGAGGTTTAAACACGAAGACTCGATATAAAAGGAGAAGTACCTCCAAGTCAGTTGTCAATCAATCTCGCCAGCATACAGACATGAAAGAATCACGCCGCAACTCGCTATATACATTTTCTGCAAAGTTTGATATCCATAAAATTATTTAAGAACAAATTGGAAAAGATATATACTTAGTTTCTATCTTTTCAGTTCTCTGTTGAAATATTCGCCTCAGTTTACGCGACAAAACACCGGGAGATTGTCCGAGCTCTTTCAAAATTAGAAACGGTTACTTCAGTCTGTTACTTCACTTCATGTGTGGATTGCTTTCCCGTTGCTGATTTGAAAATGTTAGGCATTGAATATTTTAAGCGAAAACAAACCCATTTGAATTCTATAATCTTCAAAATGTGAGGGAAGAAAATATAGGAAGAGTAGAAAAAATAGAAAAGTTGAAAAGCCAACGGAGAAAATATTTCGCTGAAAGTGATTAATCTTGTAAAAGCGAAATTCCCTTACAGCCAATAGTTCTTCAGGAAATGTATTAGATAATGCTTAAGTTAGATTATCTTTTGACATTACCTAATGCGTAAGCATCGAAGTTTCGGCTTAAATAGAGTTGTAGTGCCAACCCTCCAAGTTTATTTTTTCCTTAGTGGCCATTTGGCCACTGACTGCTCAAGTTTGGTCGCCAGTGAAAAATTTTAGTCGCTAAATTTAGCTCACGCTTTCAATCCTTCTTCTCAATTTTAGTCGCCACGCTGGCGACTTGGGTTCGAATTTAGTTGCCAGCTCCAAAATTTTAGTCGCCATGGCGACTAAAATGGTCTTAACTTGGAGGGTTGAGTGCAAAGTATTATTTGGCTACAGATTAAAGTCTAAGTTGGACCCAAGTTCTTTCCACTGTTCTAGTCGTCTCCGAAGATTTTGTTTGCTGTAACAGATCCTGAACTTCCGTCCCTGAAAGCGTTGTTCCCCCTCTACTAGTTGTTAACAAGGAGAACGACCGAAACAGCCAAAAACCTGTTATCACAAAAAATAATACAGTCGGGGGAACAAGTGCCAGTTGATGGCGCGATCACTTCTCCGAGAAGTGACTGAGCCCGCGGTTTTCGTCCCAGAGGTTGCTAAGCGACATGACGTGTTTGTTCGCGCGATTGCAAACGGAGTACTGAACACAAGATTTTGTAATGTGAAACGCTGGAAAGTTAATTTTTAAAACTTAACGTTTCGGCAGTGTTGCCTTCTTCAGTAGTAGTAAAAAAATGTGCTAACGGAGTACTCCTGAGCGCTCGCGCTGGTTTTTGATTGGATGAAATAATTTGGAAACTCTTCGCCGGCTTCAACGAAGATTTGCCAAAACTGGCCACGACTGAATACGACTTTTTTAATTGTCACAAACATGTGTCGACGGTACATCCGTCATCGTCAGTGTGACGAAAGTTTACAGTGATTTTGAACGTGCCTGTTACAAATCATACGTTACATTGCGTTGGAAAACAATACGCGAAATAAATTTCGAAGTTAACGGAATTGAAAGAAGCGCACCCGCGTGCAGCTATAGGGGAAGCGTCAAATTGATGTGTTTGACCTGTTGATTAAGGTCCGGCTTTTCCCACTTGATGTACATAGACTCCTGAATCGTAACTTGGTACTTGGCAGGTGCAGAGTCTAAGGTCTTGAAGTAGTCTAAGGGCGCGTTCGTTTGGGAATATTCTGGAATAAGAATATATTCTGGAATATATTCCAGCTATTCTGCTCCTGGGAGCAGAATAGCCGGAATGGAAATCCAAGTATTCCGGAATAGGAAGAGCAGCCAAACGAACGCTAACTTGCATTATTCCAATTATTCTTATTCCGGATTGATCCCAAACGAACGCGCCCTAAGTTACAAGAGGTACGGCACGACTCTGAAGCCTGCAAATGCTTATAAAGTGAGAAGATCTTTCCGATGACAAGTGCTCGTGCACGCGCGTGGAGAAATGTCGGCTTGTTTCGCCAACGTAACAAGCATTACAGCTTGCACACGAAAATTTGTACGCGATGCACGTACGGAGCCTGTCAGGAAGATGATCTTTCACTTTGAACAAGTTCTTAATTTTAAAAGTAGAATAAACAAATTTGATGTCATGGGTTTACAGAATCGATTGATTAGCTCGCGCACCCTTTGTTGTGCAACACCCGAAAAATGCCCGATGTGGGATCTTCCAGGCAGCGCAAAAACGCGGGTAGGGGATCTTGAAATAGTGCTTGGGCAACTCCTGTTGCCCGACACCTGTTTTTTGGGGCCCACAGTTTTAGCTAAAACTGTGGGCCCCAAATAGTTATGTCACACTTAAAATATGTCACACCTTAATATTTTTTGGCCTGTTTCCTAGACGCATTATCGAGCGGTTTGTATACGCAATTCCGTAGGTGTTGTTTTTTGCGAAATGCAGAACTGTATCTAGGTATATATACAGGTATACTTGATTGTATTGTTAAACTCCCTGAAGAAGTGTGCGCTAGTCACACGAAACGCGTAGGAGAAAATAAAAAAGTTTTACAACTCAAGTAGTTCGCAGACGCGCTGCTCACTGGTTTTACTTTAAAAAATTTAAAAAAAAATTGATCGTAATATGTGCCCTTGAAAATAAAATGGGTTTCAGCGGTGGCAAATAAAAAAAGTCAGAAGTGTTTAGTTTGATGCCAGGGTTGCCTTTGGTAATGTAGTTGACCGCCAGGTCTACACATTCACTCAAAGGGATGTTGGTAAACCAAATTTCCACATCCGAAACCCGGCATAAACTTCCCCTCCATGGGCAAGCCGTTAATTTCACGAACAAAAGTAAACGTGTCTGAAGCAACATATTCAGAGTGAATGTGCAGCTGGAGAAGATTACTCAAAAATTTGGCCAGGTTGTAATTGTATGTCCCAATCGAAGAGACAATCGGATGAAAAGGAGGTGTAGAGTTGGCTGCCCGCGGTTTGTGCATCTTGGGTAGGCCGTATATCCCAGCAGGTTGTGACCCACTCGGATTTATGGCGTCATATACCTCTTGATCTAAATGGCCCTTTTTCTTTAAATCCCTGAGAAAACGCTGTAATTTCCTTTCCCGATTTGAGGTGCGGTCATTGCTAAGGGGTTTAAACTTTGATGTATCATTGATTATTTTTAAAATACCTCTATCATACGCAGTTCTATCTAAAACTACTCGCCGTTTCCTTTATCGGGTTGCAAAATTACAATGTCCTTGTTCTTTCGTAAGTTTTTGAGAATTCCGTGCTTTCTGAGGTCAGCCGTTGTGGGACGATATGCGGAGACGTAAGTTTCGTAATTAGTTTTACAGTGTCCTTGCTGTCTTTGCGATTTCTGATCATTTTTTGACTAATCAGTTCAAAGCGTGTGAAGATGTCAGTCTTGTTAATCGATGGTGGACATATTGAGTGTGTCAGTCCAAATTTGAGCGCATCTATAGCTGCTCTGCGGTGAGAACAAACGAAGACAGGTTTGTAACAACTTCGCCTGAAGTGAAAGGCAGAACAGAATTCCTTGTGAAGTCTTTTAGCTTCTCGTGAGTCTTAATGAACTGATTTCCCGCTTTAGCTACACTGTGGGCAACAGCCTTACGTTTTAATGTAGCTATCCAGACTGTTTAAGACGCTGGAGATTCTGGTCATCATGTTGTTTCTCTTGCAAAGTTGCTTACGATGCTCCTTAAATCGTCTGTTTGATGGCGCTTTTCAAATGATGTTTCTTAATTGCGTATACGTCTTGCCGGGCGGTGTTTGAAGGTTGGTAAAAACAAAGAAACTTCGGGTAAACATTGAGCGACTTGCAGTTTCGCAGGAACGCTAAATCCAGTTCCGACTTTCGAGTCTTTATCGAGATCTTCTCGAGTTTGCGGAGGTCAGACGGGCTGATCCTTCCATCATACTTGGCTGCGATGTCGTAGATTATTGCTCCAAATGGTCGAGACAGCAGCAAAAATGCAGAAATTTTCAAAAATAATACGACCTTTTTAATTTTCACAAACATGTTTTGAATTCAAATAAACGGCAGAAAGTAAGCCCGGGGAAGATGGGAACTTGACTCCCTTGATTCATGCAGTTTTTTCAGATATCTGGATATCTAACACCTTTGAACCTCAAATGCTTTGAGGTAGCAAATAAATCCGACTTCTAAGCAAAGTTGCAGCGACATGCTAAGGATAAGGAGATGAGTCATGGTTGGCTATAAAATCTGTTTACATAATCAGTGTAAACAATACCTTCCTCAATGAAACATTTGTGATGGCGCACAAAAATTCTGTCTGCTATTTTCAAATTCAGCAATCACAGTGTCATCCAAGTCGGTGAAACCTTCAGTGTGCAATGCTATAAGGCATCTTTTTAGGCACTAGTTGGATAAATAAACTACTGAAATTGAACTCCTTGATTGAGGGTTAACATTCCATTTTAAATCTTTTTTCTCAGGTTACAAGAATCGCTGAAATAGTCCAAGACAAGTTCCACAGCACTGGATATTCTGTATTGGATTGACGTCTTCATAACATACATGGAGAAGGCGTAGGACAATGACCTTTTGTCAGTCTTGTAGAGTAACCCTTTCTACAAGGACTGTACTAATCAAACGTTCTCATTTTCCAGGTCTTTTTGCATCAGCCAATGATCTAAAGACAGAATGGGTTGTGGTTAAAGGCATCAAAGACTATGCAGATGGCAATCCATCTTCATATGAGCAGACAGGAACTTTTGCATGTGTGATGGCAGCTTCTGTTGTGGCCAACATTGAGTGATCCTGTCATATTCGAAGAATGGCCCCATTACAATCCAGGTAATGTCTTTTGTCCTATTGTCTTTTCCCATTAATTCTTGCAAGGAAAATATTTCTGTTCAAAAATCCTTGCTGTTCATTTTGCTTGTAAACTTTTTAACTTAAAGTGTATGTGACATGAAAAATATTTTCTACTTATTTGAAAGACCTTTCAAAATACAGAAGAATGGCGTTTTTCTTTTCGAAATACCTTTTTTCGTTCCAGAGATATTGTCATTTTTTCGACTATTTTGCTTGGTTACCAAGAAAAATGGTAAGAATTGGGATGATCGGGGCACTCTCTGACCCACATTTTTGTATACTCTCAAGGGACTGTTTTAATTTGTCAAGGGAATACTTTTCGCTGTGGGCGATAAAAACGTCATTGGATAGGAATGCGTCAGCACTTCTCGATCCCGAAGTGTTATTTTCACGCGTCGCCCGTCATTTAGCCTGTCTAGCCTTTTGCAAACTAAAGGTAGGTATTTTTCAAAGATCTGTGCTATTCATCGATTGAATCGCTTAGTTTTACATGCTTAAAAGCTGCTGCGAATCTTCATTGTCATAGGATATTGGCCAATGTTATTTTCTATTGCTATAAGTCTATTGTTTGTCGTCTTCATTGAAAGAAGTATTTTTAGCTCGTCACGCAATCTTTTGTTTTGACCACAATTCACGGACTTGATCACTGCAGCTTCTCAAGACTTCACACAGGGAAATGGTAATGTACAGTAATGCTTCGAACTTAAATGGAATTTTTAGAAGGATCGGCAAAGCCACTTAGTGAAAAATTGACTGCAAAAAGCCGTCGGGCTAAAATTAAACTTACGCTTTAGCGTGAATCTGCGTGAATAATGCAGGATCTCACGGCTTCAAAAATATGCAGAATTTTGAAGCTTTGATACATTAGTAGCTACATCTTGAAATGAGAATTAATCTAAAACAAAACTTCCTTCAAGTTTCTTTCATTTGCCCAGTTTACGTTTGGAATTTTAGGCTTCTAGAAGCGTATTGATTTGAAAAGCACATGGTGACATCTGATATGCAGCGTGCGGCCGACTTACCATCGCGTTGTTGTTTATTTGATAATTGTGTTCAGTTTACGACCTTTTACAGGCAAAGATTTACTACAGTACTTCGGAAAATGCAAACAAGTATTTTTTTGTTAATAGTTATAGTGATGGATAGCATAAAAAGCAATCTGAGTGTTAATTTTGTGGAAGGAATTCAGTAGTTTTCCGCTATCTCACGGCACCATGATTCACAAATTATTATCCCCAATTATCGCTGTACCAAGATAATACTACTGGTGGTTAAATAAATGTCAGTAACAGTTGTACAGAATGAAAACCTACCTTTCACCAGAGTGTTTTGAACTAGTGTTATATTTTGTAGAAAGAGTTTGTGTTTTTGCGAGTTGTTAAAATGACGCGCGGAGGTGAAGAAATTTTTTCACCGTCTTCAAGTCTGGTTTCGGATCAATTTATCAAGGTTGATAATTAACAATTCAATTCATGAATTGGCCTTTCAGCGTGTCTAGTTTTAATAAACATTTACTTCAGAAAGGAATTATTTGTCTGAATTTAGTACGCATATGGTATATTTTTCCCACTCGCACGTTTGTGTTAAATGCCGTAAAAGAGCCAGGAATTTTTTTTTTTTTTTTTTTTTGGGGGGGGGGGGGGGGGGGTTTCGGTGCGCGCTAATAAAAGCCTTCTGGACTGTGGGTTAATGCATCGCAAATCGCTTTCGATACTAGCATTTCCCCAACGCGTACTCGATGCGAAATAGTCGAATCTCGAAGAGATCTTTGATGTTGTTTCGTTCTTTGAGCTAGGAGCAGTCTGCATTCTACTCACTAGTGAACTAATAACATTAAACTGTCAAACGGCAAAAATAATTACACATGGTGTCAGTTAGGTTCCTGCTAATTAAAGGAGCAACCTCACGATGTTTAAGTCATTTCTACAACTATTTTGCAGAATGCAAAATAGGAGTCAAGTGAGCGAGCGAATTCACTCGCTCAGTCGATCCTTTGGTCAGTCGATCCTTCCTTCCTTCCCTGGGTTGTAGACTTTTGTTTGTAATTCCGCTGACCAATACATAACTTAAATTGACGATGAAATTTTACAAATGTCTACAAATGTGAAACATTTTGTTTTTAAATGATATTTTATAAATTACAAATACAAATTACAAGAACCAAAAAAAGAAAAAACATAGTGAAGCAATGAGTGATATGAGATAATTACAGCTATGTCAAGAGCATGTGGTGTGAGCATTTTCTTATTTGAATTGTTTAAAAATACCTAGAAAGCATTTGTTGTCCTTGTTATGAAATGAACGCGGGCTCCTGGTGGCAAGCATGGGTTTTAATAACATGATGCATGAATGCATGGATATTGAGCAAAATAATAAACTGTTATAAATGGGAAGTGCAAATATTAGCTCCTTGGTTAGATGAATATTTTCCTGATCACCTGAATAATTTTTCCTTTCCAGATACAATGGATAGTTTGTTTAAATTAGCCCTCAGTTCACAGACCATTTGTGGAGGCATTCAAATTCCTTTTGTTTTCCATCTCCTTGGGTTCAGTAATCGGTGCTCTACAACACTATCATGCCAATGATAGACTGACATTCAACTGTTCTCCCAAGCCAAATGATTTTATCAAACAGCTCTGCTATGACAACTACACCTCTACCATCAGCCCATGGTTAATACCTCGGAATGTCGCTGCTATCACTTATGGTGTTTTATGTGTTTGCTGGATTTGCTTCATGCTTTACGGTGCGGTGACATTGCGACAGATCAAAAGACAGCAAGCTGAACAAAGCCAAAGAGGACGTCAGTGGAGAAGGTTTCTCTGGATGTACATTATCCATGTGTGCTTTCGACTTGTGTTTCTCAGTGTCATGATGGGCCTGTTTTGCAGTTACCAGACCCTTGATCTGCCTTCAGTGTTTAAATGCAGCACATTCACCCCTCAGACAAACACAACAACAATTCCAGTCAACCAGACAGAAACTGGGACACAATGCAATGATCTTCATGACAAGGAGAAATCAAATCTTAACATTGCCATTATTGTCATCAAAGCTTCTATTATGACACTCGCTATATTGGAGCTCATTCACTTTTCAGTAACCAGAGACACATTTCATGAAAAGTTACTTGGAGATGTCCTTGAGGTGGGAGACAACCTTGACATGGAAAACTTGTTAGCAAATAATGATGCTACAGAAAAAGATTTGCAAGGTGAGACTGAGCGTTGGAAATTACCATTGATTCCTAACCAGTTAAACCGCATCAGCCTGAGCAAATTTTATGTGACAACGTTTCTGTTCATGACCAGTTTTTATTTGCTTGTGTCCAAGAGGATAATCATTTTTTTCTAAATTTTGTGTGACAAATTCATTTGCTGAAAAACTGGCATGCCAATTTTTTATGCGGCAAATAAAAATGGCCACATGTCAGAACTTTGCTTGTGTGTATGACTTATCAACATATAGGCATATACATTCAGAAACTGGCAGTGACTTTGCCTTGTTGTTATGCATGTCTCTGCTGTTCACAGTCATTTTTGGTGCGTATGGAAACTAGCTTTTAACATAACATTTCTGCGTCGTGTACACATGCATGTATATTTGTCACAGAAAATGTTTGCTCATGAATGTGGATTGGCTTTAAACTAGCATTATTGACCAGCATAGCCGGTGAGCAATATCTCCACTGGGAAGGAATGAAAGAAAGTAGAACGGGAATAAACAGAAATAGTAATGTCTGTTTGCACTTTGATATACCAACCTTTTCGATTTTTGACACAACCCTTCTCTCTCAGCATGTTCATGTGCTAATTTCAAATGATTTTAGAATTTCAGCTAATTGTGGCCCAGAATGTTGTGCTTGTGGATAACTTTGAATTTTTTATCGCTTTATAATTTTGCTGTGCTTATAACTTACAGAGAAACAGTTTCTTACAAAATCATTAGTGCTCTTATCCTCTATAGCTGTGTTTTACAACAATCAAGCAAATTGCAAATTACAGGTGGAGCAGCAGGGTTGAAACCTGTTTTATATACCTTTACAACCCCTACCCCCTCCCCCAACCCCCTCTTTGGCCTTACTAACCGCCAATGCTTGGTGCTTTTTCTATTGCAAAATATTATGCAGCACTGCAAAAAATTTTTCCCTTTCCCACTATTTCTTTTTCTCCCCAAGAAATTGGGGAAAATAGTGGAAATCGCAATTTCCACCTCTTTTCTAGCTCCTCCCATAGAATTTCCCATTTCTTTTACTCTTTGGTTTCCAACTGTCCCCCCCCCCCCCCCCCCCCCCCTCCCTCCACTGAACATGCAGTTTGATTGTCTGCATATCTTTGGGTAAACTCAGCAACTCAGCTTTGTTACACACAGAACACCACTTATGTCCAGGATTGAATGCAGGTATTGTTCAGCAAGTGCTTCATATATGACTGTGTTATTGACCATTTCCATACTACTTCATATTTGACGGAATTATGTGTGTTTAGGTGAACTTTAATCAGTGAGGACACTTTGTGATGCTTATTATAAAGAGCGTGCATCTCATTAGCGTTCAATCCTAGACATATCTGCAGAACTCAGAATCACATGATTGGACTTTTTTTTAATTAACAAGCTACAGAAATAAGTAAGAGTACAGTACTTAAGATTATTTTTGCAGTACTCTGATAGCTTTATTCATGAGTAAGTGATTTACACCTAACTTCTCCCTACAATATCATGAAATTTCAAGCAGACTGGTGATGAGAAAACCAACTTATCCTCTTTTCTTGCACCTGCTATAGATTTCCGTTCCTCTTTACTCTTAGCCCCTCTGCTCCCCTTTCCCCCTCCCTTCACTGAATATGCAGTTCGATTGCCTGCATATCTTGTAAGTACGCCCTGCAACTCGGCTCTGTTACATGGAACTCAAAAACACATGATCAGTGTTCAATTAGTTAACAAGCTACATAAATAAGTAAGAGCACAACAAGATTATTTTTGCAATGCTTTCATTGATAGCTTTATTCCTGAATGACTGATTTACACCTAACTTCTCCCTATAATATAATATCAATGAAAGTTTAAGCAGACCGGTGATGACAATAAAAAGTTAAGCAATAACAAACTTAAACTGTAGGATGCTGTCTTGATGGAGCACCAAATTCTCACAACCAACAACAAAAGAAATATAAGAAAAACAGTATTGAGAATTGCTGTTTCAATCATGGGACTGCTGGAGTTCATACTCACGATTTGCAGAAAGACTACACATGCAGAGAAAAATGAATTTAAATCTGTCTATGAATATAGCACATTCATTGAAATATGACTGACAATTGCAACTCAAAGGGTAGAAAATTATTTGGAAAATTTTAAAAAGTTTGCCTGAGGGCTTTTATAAGCACTTAAAAATGACATGAAATAATTTTGTATTTATTGCATTTTTTTGGCAGTCGTTTTCTAACATATTTTTCAGCTCAAAAAGGTCAGTTATGTGAGGCTATAAATTATTTTATAAATCTTCCCCTGTGTGGTAAATAATATTAAAATTCTACCTGTACCACAACAGAAACATTACTGCACTTGATTTTACAGGAAGAAAACTGTGATTCAGTTTGAAATTCCCAATACCTTTTGAAGAAGTCATAAGATCCATAAACGTCTACAGTTTGAATTTTACGTTAATTTTGTAATCTAACAATTTTCTTTCATTTTTCTTGTATTTCAGCTGTGAGTTCCTACACATCAGCATTGAAAGCATCTGTTAGAAACCAAACAGAGTTCCAGCCCAAACTGATGGCCTCCCCAACCATTTCTAAGCCGAGAACAGATGATATATTCACTAATCTTCTGATACAGCACGGTAGAAAGGCCCTCCATAAGAAAGATATGAAATCAACAAGACGGAAGGAATTCCTGGATTATTATGGGCAAGTCAGTGACACCCGTGTCAAAAGCTGTGAAGAGATATTTGCTTGCAGTACTGATGATGAGCATAACCCTAAATCGATTCTTCTCACTGGGAAAGCAGGGATTGGAAAGACTCTGTTTTGCCAAAAGCTTATTCGGGATTGGGCTGATGATAAACTGTTTCAGTCACAAGAAAATCTGCGGACCCCAGAAATCAGGTTTGCGTACTTGTTGACATTCCGTCAAATGAATTTGCTTACAAATAATCCGTTTTCTTTGCGAGAGCTCTTAAATTGTTGTTCAGTATTGGATGACAACTCGGCAAACATTGATGACTCGTTGTTTGAACACCTCGTCAATCATCCTGAAGAGGTTTTAATTATCATGGACGGGTATGATGAGTATTCACAGCAAGATTACATTGCTGGTAATTCGGAAGAACAATATCCAAATAATGCTAGAGAAGAAATGCCGGTAGCTGCACTGTGTGCCAAACTCATCCAAGGCAAGATGTTGAGAGATGCTGTTGTTATGATAACATCAAGACCCGATGAATCTGATAAGATTGGAGGAATTCGCTTTGACCGATACGTGGAAATTACGGGGTTTTCTCCTCAACAAGTTAAAGAGTATATTGAAAAGTATTTCAAAAGAAACGAAATCATGAAAAACACTGTACTTGCACATGTCATGAAGAATGAGAATCTTGTTAGCTTTGCTCATATTCCAGTGCTTTGTTTTCTGATGTGTTTCTATTTGGAGTATAATCTTCAAGAATCCAAGTGTACTGGTGATCTCCCTGTGTCAGCAACTGACATTTATTCAGAAGTTGTCAACATTTTTGAACTAAAACATCATGCAGAGTCAGAATATAAGTCAAAAGAAATCCCAGAGAAACACAAGGCTTCAGACGTCATCGACAGCACATTGGATAAATTATCGGAGTTAGCAGCTCAACTGCTTCTGCAGCAAAGGCCAATTTTTGACGAAAGAGACATGGAAGGAAAGTTTAAATCGGAAGAAATCGAAAAACTGAAAGGAAGCGGTCTTCTTCATTGTGGTCCTCCGTTCAGGAAATCTGCTTTTGAAACCACAAAACAGTTAAGTTTTACTCACCTGACTATTCAGGAATTCTTGGCTGCTCGTTGGTTTGTAATGAGAAATGAAATTCCAAAAGAAAATGTGTCCGAAATGGTTTTGCAATTTACTGCCGGTATTTTATCAAAGAAGAGAGATGACAAACTAATGGAAAGATTACTTGAGAGCATTTCATCTTCATTGGAAAGCGGGCAACCTCTTCTCCTAAGAGCAAAGTGTCTCAGCGAATATCAAGACAAGGAATGTGCTATAAACGACATAAAGAATCATCCCCATCACTACTCTAACTCTGATCAGGATGGCCGAATGAGTTTTTATTCTTTAAATGATGTGGACTGTATTGCAGTTTCATTTTTGTTAGATGTAATTAGTGAACTGAATGAAGAGGAAGCTACTACAGCACAACATGAACGGTCTGAACAGTCCTTCAATGTAAATAGTTTGGAAATCTGTGATTCACCTCTAACACTGTCTGGAATAAAACGTATCTGTGCATCACTGGAGAAAGAACACTGTGCCATTACCGAACTGATACTACTTCCGTTCCATCAGATGGATGATACCAGTCTTGACAGGGTGTGTGAAACATTACAGCATTCAAGCTGTAAAGTAACCACACTATATCTGAGTACTAATCAGATCACCGATACCGGTATTTCCAGGTTGTGTGAAGCATTACAGCATCCAAGCTGTAAAGTATCCGCACTATATCTGAGTACTAATCAGATCACCGGTACCGGTGTTACCTGGCTGTGTGTAGCATTACAGCATCCAAGCTGTAAAGTAACCACACTAAATCTGAGTAATAATCGGATCACCGATACCGGTGTTTCCAGGTTGTGTGAAGCATTACAGCATTCAAGCTGCAAAGTAACCACACTAGATGTAAATGCTAATCAGATCACCGATACCGGTGTTTCCAGAGTGTGTGAAGCGTTACAGCATCCAAGCTGCAAAGTAACCACACTATATCTGAGTCATAATCAGATCACCGATACCGGTGTTTTCAGGTTGTGTGAAGCATTACAGCATTCAAGCTGCAAAGTAACCACACTATATCTGAGTCATAATCAGATCACCGATACCGGTGTTTCCAGGTTGTGTGAAGCATTACGGCATTCAAGCTGTAAAGTAACCACACTAGTTCTGAGTAATAACAGGAACACTGATACCAGTGTTTTCAGTCTATGTGAAGCACTTAAGCATCCAAATTGTAAACTGACCTTACTAGGACTGTGGGGAAATAATATCAGTAAGGAAGGTGAGGAATCTCTGAGAACTCTAGTTCAACAGCACAGACCAGGTTTTGGACTCATAATCTAAATAGTTACAAGAAAACATAAGAAATATCAATAGAATTCACATAATTTATACGTAATGAATATTTTGTGAGTTATAAGAAACCTTTTTAATTCAATGGAATGTATTTTTTTATGTTAAGCTGATAAGGAATTGTAAATATATAAAGTAAGATAATGAAATTTTGTATGTAAAAAGCTTTGATGCACTGCTCGTTGTAATTTCGTAGGTGTTCACTTCAACAAGAAAAGGGCAACAGTTTGTTTTGCGCTTTGTGAATAAAAGCTTTTGAATTAATAGAGACTGGTCTTGATTGCTTTGCCATTTTTCGGGGGTGGGGTGGGGGAGAGGGTGAAACGAGGCTTGTAGAAGAAAAAGTAAGTTATCTGTCCATTGGGCGATTCTGAGAGACGCTTAGAATGAAACATGACGGCTTAAAAGTAGCTAGAAATTTTGATTTTCCAAATATTTGATTGGACTTACAGAGGTTCAAAATTGATGAAAATAATATTTATTTACTGCAGTTTTAGCCATGCTTGCCCTCTCATGAAAGATCTCGCCGGAAACCGTGGAACTGTCGGTCTATTTGGACCACAGCTGAATGGAAGGTTACCTCCGCTAGTTTTATCTCATGACTCCGATGTACCCGGCTCAGTTGTCGCGGTTTTACCGAAGGACGATCAATTGAAGTTCGACTTTAGGGGCTGTGGGTTGTCTTTCACATCGACGTGTAGTTTCCTTTTTTTATTGTTTCAAAATTCTGTTCCACATTGTGTAAGGTTGACAAAACCGTTAGCGAGCCGTGCGCCTTCTTGCGAGACCTCCCTAGCTAGACCGCCTCCAGTCCTTGGAGTACCCAAATGGACTGCGCTAAAACGAAAAAAAAATTATGATAATTGCTCCAACTGAAAATTTCTTCAATAAAAAAATAAGCGATGGTAGTGAACAGTGTTTCGACATCGTCAGAATTTCATTTTCAAGTTCAATAAGTAAGTTAAATCATGCGTTATATGTCTTACGTTGATATCGCGTTGCGTCATGATAACTGAGAGCTAACCATAAACAGGCTAGAGCGCAGTTCTAGGCTCGATTTCCGCCGCTCTCTCGAGTCCGGTCTGATTCCCCGAACAGCAGCTGGTAATCGAGCCTAGCGCTGTTCAGGCTGTCCGGAACTCGTGCTCTTTCGGATAGCATTCGGGTTAAGTTGAATGCACGCTGGCTAGCCTGTTTACGGTTAGCTCTCAATAAATGTAATGATCACAGGATATGTACTTAAAAAAATGCCGGATTTGAGAATTTATTTTTCATTTTGTGGCAGTCCATTTGAATAGTCCACTACTTGGGGTCTGTGTTTTGCCCCAGGGGTTGGGGTACTCCCTATACAGGACTATCACTAACGGTGGGGAACCAGGACTTTCAAAATATCTTGAACAGCCCCGGCCCGCCTAGCCTCCTGCGCAGACATCCTTAGGGCTCGTTTCTCCCTCACGGTCCGTGTGGGGGGGGGGGGGGGGGGGGGGGGGGAATGAGCCCTAAGGACGTCTGCCAAGGAGGCCAGGCTGTCGATTCACTTTTACTGAGTTTTTCAAGTTAAAACTCAAGACAAGAGATGCACTAGACATGTGAAACGGATATAATTTTCTATGGAAGGTTTAAGAGGAGCTAACCTTTTCTGTCAAAATTAAATGGTTTCTAAAAGGGTAAGTGTTTTCAGTTTTGGCCTCGTACACAGGTTCCATGTTGGATGGGAGGCTGTCCCACCCGTATTCGCCAGGCCAATCCTTTCCTGCTTTTAATGCGAAGTTGGCGTAACTTTGCAGTTGTTCCCGCTTGATGAAGGAAAAACTTACGATAGCAAATCGGCAAGAAAGATTTGTCCTCCTACTACGCGGGTCCACGCGAGAGAGAAAAACCCGGAAGCCTGCAATCCGGCTGGTCAGCAGAGGACACTGAACCTCTAATGAAAACGGTCAGCAGTTTCTGCTTCGTTCATGCGCGTGTCGGCACACGTGCGCCTGGTAAAAATCATACGAAAAGTTGTTCCGTAATACCGATAGTAAGTCTTATAATGTTTTAACGCGTAAAATGGGCATAACAAGACTGCTGATTCAACGAAGTGGACTTCGCCTACTTGTTTGCAATGTAAGAATTTCTGATCGTAGTGAAATTTACTTAAATCGTAGAATTAAGCTTAAAGGGGCACTGTCAGGGACATTTTTTAGCTTTTTTAGTAAAACGGCACCAAAATTACGACTAAGTACTTTCAACCATGCAGGAAGTACTCCTGGAACGTAAAGGGAAGGATATCTAGCAAATTATTTAAAGAAGAGGGTGACCGTAAAAATTTTTCATCAATTTTTCCAAACCACAAGGACAGAACTTGAAAAAGTCAGGCTGACTTTTTCAAGTTGAGATCAAAAGTTGCCGATGGTAACACAGTGATATCACTCTATATTTAGCTTCAGTAGACTGGTATAGTAATTTTAAGAAAGCTTGGCCACTGTTAATAGGTTTCCAATGGTGTAAACATGTTTTTGGGCTGTTGAATTTTTGAAGTTATGCTCGTGACAGTGCCCCTTTAATGAGGCAGTCGCATAATCGAAGAAATAGGCGAATCGATCAAGGAATAAGACAGGGTTGGACATTAGCGCTCGCCCACTCGCCCAGGCGAGTGTCAAAACAGACGGGCGAGTACAAATCACGGATCACTCGCCCGGTTTGGCGAGTACGATTTCCAGCTCCATAATATATTATTCAAAATAAGCGTAACTGTCTAAATTCCTTTTTGAAATAATTCACACTGTCCACAGCTAAAGCTCACAACGTTTACCATTTTGAGATCTCCCACAAACCTGGCGCTTTGTCACAAATTTATTTCTGGTTCCCAAACATACAAAAAAAGCTTCGCTTGGTAATCGTTAAATGATGAAGAGAAGTGTATAATTGAGTGTTAAAATGTGGAGATTTCTTCCTGGTGTGTCTAAAGTATCCGTCAGCAAGAAAATACCGCTCCTGATAACAGCACGTCAACAATGGTCCGCAAATCTCGCGAATGGCAAGGCGTAACTCAAAGATAAACAAAACGTATAAACGTATAGATTCCTGGATTCATGGTAGTTTTAAATGATTTTGTACTTAGGGCCATTCTTTTTGACATCCACCCCTCTCCCTGTTGACGAGGTAAGTCAAAATTTAACTTCAAAGAAAAAAAAGATCACAATGCCCCCTAAAAAACAAGATTCTTCTTAACCCCATCAGAAAAAAGCCAACTTTCTCCCTAACCCCTTCAGAAGTATTTGAAAGATCAAAGAATGCCGACAAACCTACCCTCTCAGAAATGACTTTCAAAACCACTTCAGAAAAACTTGTCAACAGGCAGGGTGTGGATATATTTAATGGAATAACCCTTATAGGTCTTTTTTGGAGTTTAATTGGTCCTGGATCCTAGGTATGACGAGGATGTTTCATTTGTTTGTACATGTAGACTCAAGTTGTGGCAAGTCGGTTGATGTCCTCTGGAACCACGGTAAGCTTGCGGAAACTTTAACTCTGGTTGATTAATTGTTTGTGAGACGTTCTTTATACATACATGTATGAACCTAAGACATGGCCTCGCTCACTACGAGTCTCTCCTAGCTCAGTGGTTAGAGCACCCAGTATCTGGGAGGCCATGGGTTCAATTCCTGTCTGGGGCTCAGATTTTTCTTTGTCCCACGCTCATTACAAATGTTCATCGATTGAAAAATTATTTGTCAGTTTTGTATCACTGTTTTTAAAGAACAGATTTGTATGCAGGTAAGTAAATGGAACTAACATCTGCATGAACGTATTGTCAAGTATTTTTTGTCTAGACAAGTTCACTTATCAGACACGAAACACCATTGCTAACTGTATTCCTTGATAAAGTGGAGGGTTCTCAAGAGAAAAATGTAGTGAACAGTTACATGTATATAAAATTGCCATTTAACATGTGTGACTGACAAGAGGAATGCATTCATTCATCTATTTAATACTAATATTTTATTTACACTGTATTTATTTATATTTTCACAGAAGAATGTATCAAAACTTAGGAACATTGGTGTCTCTGCCCATATTGACTCAGGAAAAACTACCCTCACTGAGAGATTGTTGTTTTACACTGGTAGAATCAGCCAAATGCATGAGGTTAGTACAGCAGCATATGATCTTAATATGTTAACCTCTAAACATGACTGTCTTCTGCTAATGAATCTCACTTGACAACCAAGATTTGTTGCAAAGATCGTCTATTTCGCAAGTTTGTGTTCAAGTTTATAAGTTTACAGTCAAATGCCTCGAACCGTATATAACCACCTGACAAAGTTTTTGACATCTTTTTGACAAGTTTTTTATTACTTTGATGAGTTTTATGGCTTCCGCTTGCTTTAAAGTACCAATCAGATGCCTTGAAAAATGGAAGGCGGGGTATCAACCGTTACATGATTCGTCATCAAACATCAGAGTTTGAAAGGGTTTCAAACAACGATTCGCAACTGGCGATAAATAAATTTTATGCCGACAAAAATTTGGTCAAACTTATTTTGTTGAGACCTTACTTTCAATTTCAAGTCTTCTGAGTTTGTAAAACCGGTTGAAACTGAACGTTTCATAGATCGTTCGTATGAACCGTTGTCCAACCAGAAGCCATCAAACTAATCAAAACCTTGTCAAAAAGATGTCAAAAACTTAGTCGGGTGGCTACAGTTCGTTTGACTGTAAGACTGAGTTTCGGTGAATGTGTCAATTTTTGTATTAGTAAATAACAGAAATTGCGCAAAGCATTATGGTTGACAGAGCACTCTGTTTAGCCTTATTTTATTTAGTTTTCCTTGTAAACATGAAGAGTGTAGAGTTGTAGAGTGTAAGGTGTACATGCATTTTGTATGTAACTTCAGTTACTGTATACATGTATGTTGTGGTATAATTTTATTCTTGGTTCAAATTTTCTTTTCCTTTGTTTTAAACTCATTATCATACATTACCATACCCAAAAACAAAGGAAAATAAAATTTGAACCAAGGATAAAATTGAACCACAGCGTATACAATATTTACATGTATGTTTGCATGCGCTTGGCTTCTAATAAGTACAAGTGCTGATTCTCCTCCAGGATTTACAGTGCGACGTGCCTTACTGTGGCCACCCAACAAACTTTTTCACAAGTTAGCCAATGAGGTTGCACGATTATGAGTGACGGCCACGCCTCCTTGCAAAGTTTCAAAAATATAATTTACGCACAAACGGGAAACGTTAACAGTCAAAACATACCAAGCACTGCTATCAAGGATGAATAAATGAATTCATTAATGGAATTTGATTTCATTCCTTGCTTCAATATTCCATTCTTGAGGTGAATATGTCAACGTTCAAACGGCTGCTCGATTCAAAACAAAAATGTTGATTTCATAATGCTTGGCTTCGCGTGACAAAATATCCCTAATTTGCGTAAAAACAAAAGGTGAGTGAACAACATTTTTCCCACTTCTTCCACCAGCAATTATTTTTATGTCTATTTAGTACTCTAAAATCTCTTGCCTCTCTTTTCGTATTATGAGAGGTTTGAAAAAAGCGAGTGATGAACAAAATGATGAGAAAATGCTGTGCGTGACGTTTGACGGTTGACCAGTTGCCTTCGAAATTATGCAAATTTTGGCCAAGTTCCAACGCGCCCGTCACATGAAGCCAGACAACAGTCTAATCAACATTCCAGATTTGAATTGAGTCCTTATTTGATAATTGCTTTTTTCTGATCAGGTGCGAGGAAAAGACAATGTGGGAGCCACTATGGATTTTATGGATCTGGAAAGGCAGAGAGGAATTACCATACAGGTAGGAACTTGTTCTGCCATAAATCATGTACCGGTAGATAGTAATTACTGTACTACTGTACATGGAAGTGGGAGGCGCAGTGGCGTAATGGTTAGTTGGTTGGACTCCGGATCGGCTCCATATTGGGCGGTCTGGGTTCAAGCCCTGGCTGGGGCACTGCGTGGTGTTCTTGGAGAAGACACTTTACTCTCATAGTGCCTCTCTCCACCCATGTGTATAAATAGGTACCAGCAAAATTACTGCTGGGGCTAACCCTGCAATGGACTGGTGTCCCACCCTAGGTACATGTACTTCATGCTACGGAAACTGGAATAAGCTCCAGCCTGATGGGCCAGTAGGCTCATATACAGACTTAACCTTACATGGAACTTGTATGACAGGGGTTATGTCTTTGGTCATAAGAAATGTTTTAAAAAGTTAAAACAATTTAAATTAGAATTATAATATAACAATTTTATGTTTGTAGCCACTTTAATACTAATTAAATGATGGAAGTTTTGACTTCATTACTTGAAAGAACTGAACATTAAATGGGAGCAGTGTCAACTGAACTTTATTTTCTGGTTACATCATAGTTAACACTACATTTACATGTAGCTTTATGGTCTTTGGTTTGCAAATTAAAGGTTGTTCTAAAACTCAAATTTGCACCAGTTTACAAAAATATCTATAGGTAGGCATGGTGTAATTTAAAGTCAGTGGAACCTTGACTTCCAAAACCTCCAAGGAAAACAAAATTAGCATGAGAAAATAATCGTACATCCCAGAAATTGTTGGTAGAGTTTCCTCTGAGTGAATACAAGTCCATCAGAAGGGACTTGTGGTTCAACTTTTTGGAAGGCTTGAGAAATCAATGATCTGTGAAATCTGGATTCTTCAGTGTTGTAATTTAAGTAGTTACAGTGTAATTATTGTAATCTGCATTGATTGCTTTTCAGTCAGCAGCAACATATGTTAATTGGAAAGACACAAACATCAACATCATTGACACACCAGGTTGGTGAATGTTTTCTGGTGCATGTAAGAATTACAGTACTTTTAATTAGTAAATCCTTTTAAACATATTTGATGTAAAACCCAAAACAATTAAGAACGGCTGACTGTTAGGACCGAGAACTCTCCGTCACCGACCTATTTGGCTAATCGCTCATATTTTGCTCAAAGATACCCTTTGGTAAATAGAGGATAATACATGGTTTCGCGGAGATATGAAATTTATCTTCGAGTGTTCAAATCGATAGCTCACGAGTGAGCGCAGCGAACGAGTGAGATATCGGATTTGAACACGAGAAGATAAATTTCATATCTCCAAGAAACCATGTATTATTCTTTTTATTATATAAACCTACTAATTACGATGTTTTTGACGATTTTCCGAAGATTTCCGACCATTTCCGAAGATTTCCGAAAATTTTCAAAATGTTGTCCGAAGGTTGTACGAATGTTTCCGAACATTTTCCGAGAATTTCCGAAGTTTTCCGAAGATTGCCGAAGATTGCCGAGGAAGATCCGAAGATTTTTCGACTTAATATCGATTTACTTTGGCTCATTCAGCATTGGAACATGGCAAACTCTGCAAGCTGATTGGTCAAAAATGATATCACACATGTGTGGATATCATTTTTATTCACACATGTGGGATACCATTTTTCTCAATTTGCTACCACTCGCTAAAGCACTGCAGTTTATATAATAAAATATATTTAAAAATCATATTTAAAAGTTCCAGCGATTTTTTATTTTTCAGAAATTCACGAAAAATTGAAAACGCGGTCAAAGTGCGGTTTTCCTTCCGATCAAATGCCCGAAATATGGTGCGAGAACGAAGCTACGGCAAACTCGTGAAATAACTTCAATTACCGCCAAACTTTACACAAAGACGGAAAAACTACTAACAAGTATCCCTAACTTGTAAAAAATCCGAAATTTGTTGAAATTGTGATTTTGCGAGCCATTTTATCAACCTCCTTGACGAGCGATTAAAATGGCGGCAAAATATAAGTCATGTTCAACAGCATAAAAATACCCCTGGTACCTCATTTTTCGATAATGTTACTTTACAGCCCTAAAATATCATTATTAAACATTCACCATGCCAAGTTTCAGGGTCGAACTCGAAAAGCTTCCCGCTGAGAAAATAAAAAATATCTGCGATACGATCAGCTCAAATGTCAGAAGATTTATTGGCCATTTTGAGGCTACGCACCTTCAACTTGCCGATAAAATTCGAAAATTAATTTTATTTCCGTCGATTTATGTTTTAGACCTCAAGAAATATCCACTGGTATGTCAAAAAACACATTCAGAAGTTTTAGAAGCCATTAAAAGTCAAATTTGAGCTGAAACTGTCCTGCCATGTCTGATCTTATCGTCGCATTTTATACACCTAATGTAAACAAACGCTTTGACATGTCAAACGTGAGAGATTATTTCCCAAAACCTTTTTAAACATTTCATAACAACATTAAAGTCATTTTAAGATCGTTAGAAAAATAGCGGTATGGTGTTCTAGATTAGCACTTCAAAGGACTGTTTTATCCAGCTGAAAGTATTTGAGATTTCAGTATGCCGTCACCAGCTTCATGCATTATCGTTGCTCGAGAGGTCAAGATGTCGAGAGGTTAATTTGGTGATGTAAACTGTCATATACTGGAAGAAAGCAACATCGAACTTTGGTGATAACAAGTGTTAGTGTTTATACAGTGTAATAGCAAGTTCAAAACAAATTTCGCCTAAATAATTTGCGAACAAGTAGCGAAACTGTCTGACCCCAAGCACAAAATGCATTGCAAAATAGTCTCAAGAATACTCAAGAAATAGTCTTAAGAAACATACCATAACTGGGTGCACATCCATCTCAGTGCCACGTCATTATTGTTACACCATCTCAAGCTTTCTGTTATTGGAATTTAGGGCCATTTAGTCGATTTTCCATACATTTTGCATAGCTTCAGCGTCGCGGGTTGACATTCGAAACTCGAATGAAATGTCATGCAACCAGATCATGAGCAGTTCTGTCACGAACTCGCTGCCCTTGCGAAATTCGCAAGTCTTGAAGACAGAGGGCTTTTTAGATCATTCTTAGTCCTCAGCAACTGCATGTTTCTTGTTTTAAGTGGCTTTTTCCGTGGCTACAGTGCGCTATTCAAAACAAGCCTTGTCTTTGCCCTGATCAGCTGGAAAGCCGGCTGCGCACAGGCCGCACAAGGGCTGTACAAACTGAAGCTGGGGTACTTTATGAGTTAAATAAGAAATGATGAGGGTTTAGGAACTAAAATAAAGCTGCTTTTAGTCAGTAAATACCTTTCCAGAAGCAAAACTATGCCTTCGCGAAGATGATTTCTGCTAAATTATATTTTTAGGGATTTTGTTAGTAGAAGAAAGATATCATGACAGCTAACCAAAAGAAGGATGGGTTCTCAGAGCAGTCAAGACATTTTATGTGATATTAAAGCAAAAATTGATCACGCATTGATCACGCATTGGCTTAGCGCGGTAGCGAAGGGCGGTGCTACCTTCACATGTCCCGTCGAATGGGATCCCGTTAGACTACGGGCAGCCCCTATGTGATGGGGTTCCAATGTTGGTCTTTAAGTCTAGCCTGGGGTCGTTGAATGTCAAAATTATATTTTTGTTGCACATCAAAATCAGATTGTTTTGAAATGTGCGTACATAAATAGCCATAAATAGCCATATTGTAATATTGTGGTTAAAAAAAGAAACAAGAAACCCTCGTCACTTCCGGTCTGAGATTGGGTTTACAATTTAATTTGAGATAGGGTAGCAAATTTGAGCTTTTCAGACGAGGAAACTAAGGGTTCAGCCTCCTGTGCAGACGTTCCTTCCGCTTGTCACGGGGTTTTGAAAAGAGTGTCTGCGTAAAAGAACAGGTATGGGTTTTTAGACACCAGCGCAGCGCGGGAAATGTAATGTTCCCGAGGGGCTGATGGTGTATGTCTTTTCCAGACAACTGAATCTCAGGTCTTCTTCCCTCGCCCAGATCAGGGAGTGGAGAGGGGGAAAGGAATCTCATATGAAACAGACTGATCGACATACAGCAGGATCAATGGTGTTACAAAGAAACAAAATGTTTTGCATTAAGACCTAACTCATTAAAATATCAGACACTTTTCATAATTTGGGTCGGACAGTTTCGCGTCTTTAATGCAATATGAAAGCTACTTGTACACTATAACGCTACTACCGTAAAATTCCGGTTATAAGCCCTGGGCTTACACAACTTCGGAAGGAGTTTTGAGTGGGCTTATAACCGGAGGGGCTTATATGCGGGGGGGGCTTACAAGCGGAATAAAAAAGCGTTTCGAAACGAGCCACGGCAGTGTTGATCGAAATAAGCTTTTAAGTTAAAAAGTCATAATAAAGCAACATTTAGCCCTGTTCATTACTGGCACCCAGGAGAGGGGGCTTATTTTAGGGGGGGGGGGGGGGGGGGGGCTTATAACCGGATGTATTTTTTTCTGTTTCCAGGTACATGGGCCTATCATTGGAGGGAGGCTTGTAACCGGAATTTTACGGCATTTTGATCACCTGCTAAATATGTCTGTAGTAAAACGGGCTAAAACATTTCCAAGAACATCGCAAGAACATGGGATCGAAATAATCGTTCCATACAAAGGCTGTGTCAACAAGTACGGGCATTGTATAACTAAGTTCGCTGACTAGCTTTACATATACCCCGTCTCAGACCTCAAAAAGTTCAAATTTGCTACCTCATTTCTCCACAGTGCTACAATATCGCTGCGTATTTATTTACGCACATTTCGAAACAATTTGATGTTGATGCGCAACAGAATATAAATATGACGGCATAATTTCCCTCCATTCATTAACTCCAAATTAGAGTAAAAGGCCAAAATTGGAACCCCCTCACATACCTAGAAGGTGAACAATTGGAAAACATCCAGTGGGACATATGAAGGTAGCAGCCCCTCCCCCCGCCCCCGCCTCTTCGAAAAGGCGAAAAAAAAGCTCTCTATTATATTTCATTACTTCAAGACTTGCGAAATATAAAAGAAAAAGATTCGCGAGGGAAGTGTCCACGTGACATTACTGCTCATCTGGTTGCGTGACATTTCATTCGAGTTTCGAATGTCAATCTGCAACGCTGATACCGATAGTATTGTGAATGGCTATGCAAAATGTATGGAAAATCGACTAAATGGCCCTAAATTCCAATAACAGAAAGCTTGAGATGGTGTAAACAATAATGACGTGGCACTGAGATGGATGTGCGCCCAGTTATGGTATGTTTCTTAAGACTATTTCTTGAGTATTCTTGAGACTATTTTGCAATGCATTTTGTGCTTGGGGTCGGACAGTTTCGCTACTTGTTCGCAAATTATTTCGGCGAAATTTGTTTTGAACTTGCTATTACACTGTATAAACACGTCTAACACTTGTTATCACCAAAGTTCGATGTTGCTTTCTTCCAGTATATGACAGTTTACATCACCAAATTAACCTCTCGACATCTTGACCTCTCGAGCAACAATAATGCATGAAGCTGGTGACGGCGTACTGAAATCTCAAATACTTTCAGCTGGATAAAACAGTCCTTTGAAGTGCTAATCTAGAACACCATACCGCTATTTTTCTAACGATCTTAAAATGATTTTTTAATGTTGTTATGAAATGTTTAAAAAGGTTTTGGGAAATAATCTCTCACGTTTGACATGTCAGAGCGTTTGTTTACATTAGGTGTATAAAATGTGACGATAAGATCAGACATGGCAGGACAGTTTCAGCTCAAATTTGACTTTTAATGGCTTCTAAAACTTCTGAATGTGTTTTTTGACATACCAGTGGATATTTCTTGAGGTCTAAAACATGAATCGACGGAAATAAAATTAATTTTCGAATTTTATCGGCAAGTTGAAGGTGCGTAGCCTCAAAATGGCCAATAAATCTTCTGTCATTTGAGCTGATCGTATCGCAGATATTTTTTATTTTCTCAGCGGGAAGCTTTTCGAGTTCGACCCTGAAACTTGGCATGGTGAATGTTTAATAATGATATTTTAGGGCTGTGAAGTAAAATTATCGAAAAATGAGGTACCAGGGGTATTTTTATGCTGTTGAACATGACTTATATTTTGCCGCCATTTTAATCACTCGTCAAGGAGGTCGATAAAATGGCTCGCAAAATCACAATTTCAACAAATTTCGGATTTTTTACAAGTTAGGGATGCTTGTTAGTAGTTTTTCCGTCTTTGTGTAAGGTTTGGCGGTAATTGAAGCTATTTCACGAGTTTGCCGTAGCTTCGTTCTCGCACCATATTTCGGGCATTTGATCGGAAGGAAAACCGCACTTTGACCGCGTTTTCAATTTTTCGTGAATTTCTGAAAAATAAAAAATTGCTGGAACTTTTAAATATGATTTTTAAATATATATCACCAAAGGGTATCTTTGAGCAAAATATGAGCGATTAGCCAAATAGGTCGGTGACGGAGAGTTCTCGGTCCTAACTGTCAGCTGTTCTTAAGTTCTACAGTCATTCTGAGCATTGCCTAACACAACATAGGGCATATTCTCAAAAGTGTAATTATGTTATTAAAGCTTTTCTTAAATTTATAACTAAGTGTAAGCCAATGGGCTTGGATTCCCATGCACTAACATGTATAATCATATGGATTATGTAATCATGGATTTTCAACAGGCCAAATTTTGTTGATGACTGGCAGAAATCGGCGGGAAAAATAAAGAAATGTCAAGTCCCCAGGCAGTTATATCTTCTTCCTATTACAGTTGAATCATAATAAGTTGAACCCTCAGGGGAAATCAAAAAAAGGTTAGAGCAATTAAGTGGTTAAAATTTTCAGGGGTAAAATGATCGAGAAAATGACCTGAAGGGGAATCGAAAAAGGCTTGAGCAAGCAGGTTTAAGGTTTATTGAGGGTTCATGTTATCAAGATTTATTAACTGTTAGTATTTACATCCCTTGGGGTGGGGTGGGGAGTTGCTTAATTGGATATTTTGTAAGGGAAGACCTAATAAAAAGTGTATTTTCAGTATTTCTCCTGTAGAATTTTGGAAACTCTGAAGATTGTATTATCCCACCTTTTCTTTAATTATTAGGGCATGTGGACTTTACTGTTGAAGTGGAGCGATCTCTTAGAGTTCTTGATGGTGCCATTTTAGTTTTATGTGCAGTTGGTGGGGTGCAGGTTTGTTTAATTTTTTTAAAAAATTATGCAAAACTTGGTATTGGTGTGTGACATACATGTGCAATAAAACCTAGCATCAAGTTAAGTCTGTAACCTGAAACAGCTGCAAGTTTGATGCTTCAGTCTCAGATGTGCTAATAGTCCAGATTATGTCCAGAAATGCACGGTAATGAGATTCATGTTCCTCATAATAGGCATCACAAAGTGTCCTCATTAATAAAATCCCACCAAAACACACAAAATTATATCAAATATGAAGTATTCAAAGTGTGAAAATGTCTAAAAGCCCAGTAGGACATGAAGTACTCTGTACCGGTAAACAATACTTGCGTACATTTCTGGACATAAGTGAAGACAAGCTCAGAACAAAAGAATTGGAGTTTGATTATCAGCAGTTAAATTTGCCCCTTACTCTGATTGGTCCGCTGATTGTGGAAGCCCAACTCTTTTGTTCTAGACTTGTCTTGTGATTGGCTAAAAGAAACATTGGGTGGCCTGGGTTGAGTTTGTTTCACTGTAAGGAGACCTGTATGCCAAATGTAGAACAGAACGGGTTCAAAAAGATATTGCGTTTCTGTGTTAAACTTACATCTGCTGGCCTTGAGAATGTAACTTTAGCTTATCAGTTGTTGATAATGTATGCAGTTTTAATTTATTAATTTAGCTAGGCCAAAATACAAATCACACAGTGGTATGTACATGTAGAATGAACTGTTTTTGTTTACTTTCTTCAACAGAGCCAGACATTAACAGTAAATCGGCAAATGAAGCGTTACAGTGTACCCTGTGTTGCCTTCATTAATAAACTTGACAGGTAAATTAATGCTGTACAATTTACAGCTTTTACACCCTGACACTACAGTTTTATGTATACACTTAAAAAGCTTTCTTTAAATTCTTAAAAGATCTTAATTGTCTCCATTTTCTTTCAGATTGGGAGCAAATCCAGCCCGTGTTCTGAGTCAAATCAGGTAATTTGAACAGCAGTGCATGCAAACTATGTAGGCTACATGTCTGCATGAACATGGCTGTATAAATTATTGTAAATTTGCAATACATTATTTTTTGCCTGACTTATTTTATTAAAAGACTGGGATCTCATTCAAAGAGCTTCAAGAGCCATCCTGTACTGTATAAAGCAGGATTTAAAGTTTTAAACAGTGCCATTCATTTGCCACACACTGGGGTTATATCCTACTTAATACTTAATTCCTTGCTCCCCTCCGGAGAATAGGGCCATTTTTGACTCGTTTCCTCCATTCTACTCTCCCACTGTCTTGCAGCAGTGACAGCTTCCGTCTGGATGGCAAAACCCATTTTCTGCCTTTCTCTCTCTACAGTTCTTCTCCATGCCTCTTTAGGTCCCCTTCTGCTCCTCTTTCTCTCTGGTGCCCAGGTCAAAGCAATGCCCTGATTCTGTTGGTGATCCATACGTGGTATATTGTACATGCCCTATCCAGCGCCACCTCTGTCTTCTTATCTGCTCACTGATGGTGCAAGTCCTAGCTCGTCTCCTCACCTCTTCATTCAACACCCTCATAGACCAGTATACTCGTAATATCCTGCTTAGACACTTGTGTAGAAATGTAGGTAGTCTTGCCTCATATTTCTTGGTCATTCTCCAAGTCTTGCACCCATAAAGTAGCACTGCTATGATGTTAGTCTTTCTGTCTATAACAAACGACTACATTGTTGCAATGCTTGCATTTATCCTCATGAGTTTGGTTTTCTTGGTGCTGATTTTCAAGCCTGTTCCTATTCAGGTGGTCAATCTTTTTTGAATTTGTGTAAATGTGCTTGAGATGAGAGGTCATCTACAAAGTCTAACTCCTCTGGTGTAGTTGTCATCTTAAATCTTATGCCTGTCCTTGCATGCTTGACAGTCTGCCCCATCACCCAGTCAATCACCAAGAGAAAAAGGAACCCTGACATTTTGTATCCCTGCTTGACACCTGACTTCATGACCACCTTGAACCAGCAGCATCACCCCTGCACTTGTGCAGTTAGTGTACATCACCTGCATCATTCTCACAATCTCAGGTTGTATTTCATGGCACTTCGTGATGTCTCTGTATATATGCTGTCAAAGGCCTTTTCATAGTCCTGCTTAACCTGAGTTTGACTTTGGTTATGATAAGGCTAGGTCCCTTCCCACATTGGCTCCTTTGTGCACCCTTGTGCCTTGAACTGACCTCTTAAACAGGACATTACTGCCATGTGGTCAATCTGCTTGTGCCTTGTAACTGACCTCTTAAACAGGGCATTACTGCCATGTGGTCAATCTGGTTTTGGTGCCGACCACGGCTAATGAGCTAGATTTTCCCACTCCCCTCACTAGTCTAGTTCTGAGCTGGGTGCCCTGACATAGTTCAGTTAGTGCGTTGGCACCATTGCCCTGAGGTGTGGCAGTGCCTTCAACTTCTAGGAGCCATGCATCAGAGTTGGGTGTTGCGAGTGGACTGTACAGTATAATAAACAGTACCACATGAAGGTGCACATACATAATTATTACATAACAGTACCGTAGTTAGAATGATCTAGTAAATAAGTGACTTACATTCTTTGTTTTTATTCAGAGCAAAATTGCAGCACACTGCAGCCTTCGTTCAGTTGCCAATTGGTTTAGAATCTGACTTGAAGGGAGTTGTGGATCTTGTCCGATGGAAGGCCTATTACTTTGAAGGAGATCAAGGGTAAGTTTAACCTTCTCATTCATCATTTCCAAACTCAACACAGTGAAGGACATGTTCGCAGTTTGCAGGATCTCTTTTGCTTTAAAAACTAAGCCTTTTCCTTCAGACACCTTCCTAGTGTTGTTAAAAGTCGCCAGCTGCCGGCTGAAATCACAGTCTAAGAGTACCTGGTTTACACCTAGACTTTATTATTTTGGCTGGCTTCTTTGCTGCACTGTTCTTTTGACTTTTTAGGAAACTACATATACTCCTCCTACTTGGGAGGCACAGTGGCCTAATGGTTAGTGCGCTGGACATCGGATCGGGCGGTCCAGGTTCGAGCCCTGGCCGGGGCACTGCGTTGTGTTCTTGGGCGAGATACTTTGCTCTCATAGTGAATCTCTCCACCCAGGTGTATAAATGGGTACCGGCGAATTTACTGCTGGGGGTAACCCTGCGATGGACTAGCATCCCATCCAGGGGGGAGTAGAAATACTCTTAGTCACTTCATGCTACAGAAACTGGGATAAGCTCCAGCCTGATGGGCCACTAGGCTCGAACGCAGACAGACTTTTACATCTACTCCAACAAATAACTTTAGCTACCTACAGGTGCAGGTTACTAAGCGTAGTAGAGGTAGACCAAAGGTGATCTGGTGAAAGATTGAATAATTATAATAATGGAAAAAGAACTGGCAGAGCATAGCCTCATGCTTGAAACAGCAAGAAACCGGGCAGAAGATTATGGAAGTCCTATACATGTGCAACCAAGCACTTTGGGGCCTGAAGCAGAAGAAAGACCTACAGATTAAGTTACTTCAAACCTTTGTGATAACCCTGCCTCTAGCCTGCGTGGCAATGGTCACACGGGAACGCTTGCTATCTACGCAGGCTACCCCACTTCCCACTTAGTGTAAGTGATCTCAGCCAAGTACAGTGTACAAGCGACATTTTAACCTCCCATAAGCAGATACAGCAGCTGTACATGTACTTCTCCTAAGTGTACACGTTTCCTGGTGCAAAGAGTGTCTGCACCATATGGTGCCACCATATTTTGGAATGAGAAATTTAAAAGAGTAACGGACTGATTTTTTTGTTTTGGTAAATTGTTTGCTAATGACAGCTATTCAAACACACGAGCAGGTCCAATGTTGTGGAAGGTGGTATTCCTGACGACATGCTTGATGAGTGTACAAGAAGACGACAAGAGCTAATAGGTAGGAACCCCAAAGTGAAACATACAATGTAATTTGCTTTTTAAATTTTCAAATGTAGCATCATTATAAATAACAATTTTCATTAAATATGTTGTTCCAGAAAAAAGCCATACCCTACCACAGAAGGTTTTACATGTATTTCTGGTTTGAATCCCCTACCCCTCTGGAGTTTTGGCTTGTGAGACCCCATGTAGCCCTAAGAATTTCTATATTGACCCTCCATGGGGTGGGTATGAATATTTTTTGGAACTGCACAATAAATAATTCCAGCTATAAATTAAGTTAATAACTAACTTGGCTATTATGTTACAGTACAGAAACAGTGGTTTTATTTCCTGATAATGTGTATCTAACAAAGTGTTGTTATTTATTTTACTAGAAACCATTGCAGATGTTGATGAAGCTCTAGGGGAAATGTTCCTGGAAGAAATACAACCAACAGAAGAACAACTAATTGTGAGTTTACTCTAACTTGCAGTTTAATGTTAACTTGAAAAAACTAGCACAGACATAAACTATAACGATAAGCATTAATTAAAACAAACAAACAGCAACCAACAAATAATTGCCTCTTTTAATTAAAAATCTATTTTCGTTTGGGGCTTTCATTATTTATTTACCTTATGATTATAGTGGTTTTGAAGGGGTCTGGCTAGGCCCCTCGCACATGTTCTGTTCAGTTAAGGCATACATGTAATTGTGTTGCAAATATCAAAAATGTACAAAAAACGATGCTACATGTGAAAGGATTGTGCACTGCCCACTTCCAGAATGCAGAGTTTGTTATCATATATGAAAGTGTATTTGTGGGTGCATCTCAAGGAGGCTTCCTTACACCTGTGTGTTAATTTTATTAGGCTGCCATTCGTCGGGCCACCATCAAGAGAAGTTTCACTCCAGTTTTTGTTGGATCTGCTCTGAAGAATAAGGGCATTCAAGTATGGTAACCTCCTTCATTTAATTTATCAGGCATCCAGTTTATATTTTTGGACCTCATTAAGCATTAACAAGGGTACATGTACATGTAGCTGTTAGCATAGCTAGTGTGATTAATGCTTGAGGGTAACACTATGATGGACTAGTATCTCATTCTGGAGGGAGTAAAAATATTTCTAGTTGCTTAATTTTATGGAAAGTGGAACAATCTCCAGCCTGATGGGCCACTGAGCTCAAATGAAGACTAAAGCTTGTGGTAATCAAGGTCTTACGATATTTCTAAGCTTTCTCTCAAATAAATCTTTTTAAATCTTTTTAAGTCCCAAGAGTGACCAACATCAAATTTCTCCTCACAAAATTAATACTTCATTAAGAGAAAAGGTTATGAGAATTAATAAAAATAATGATCACTAAAGCGAAATTGCTTTGATCTTTTAACAAATCCTCCCAAATTAAACAATAAGAAATGTATTGAGATCAGTCAGGAGAATTTGTATGTTGATATTGGGGCTTAAAGGGTTTAAGTTGTGTCATACACCTGTAAAATGAACTCTCCTAGCTAAGACCATAACTTTCCTGGCTGGAATGAATTCTTGGTTTGCTATCCAAGAGTGACCAACATCTAAATTCTTTTCATGATGTACCACTAAGTTCTCAGAACTCACATTGAAAGAAATGTATGGTGACTAGTAGAGAGAATTTGGATGTCAGTGGTCATGTTTTCTATTCTTCAGCTTCTGTTAGATGCTGTTGTGGATTACCTGCCTGAGCCTACTGAGGTGAAAAATTTTGCCCTGGATGGTGACAAGTATGTATAAAAATGTATTTTTTATGTTTATCTATTGGTTTGTCATTTTGTTATCTGTTTTCAAGCAATACTATTTTTGTAGCTATACAATGTCATGTTGATATAGAAATCTTTACAATAAATGTAGCCATAACAACTTAGTTACTGTATCGGTAACAAACTGTGAAAAAATTCCCGAGATCTTAACAATTTTTCTAATTAAAAACTAATTAGTTTTAGTAGAATTCTACTTGTACACTAATGCAAATGCTGCAATGTGATTGGCTGAGCTATTGAACACTATCAGCCATTAGTGTGCAGTTGCCGAAGGTCGTCCACAAAATGCGACGTTTTTATCGTTTTTCCGAAGTTTTGGAAGGAGGTTTAAATGTAAATGGATAATAAAATTCCCGAGAAGACTAAAAGAAGGACATTAGCGGTTTCTTGACTTTAAAAGCTTGAAATTATTGAAAAACGGGTGCACGCGCATAAACAACTGCAAATTTACCAAGGACAATTCAATGCGTGCGATTTTGTTAAAACGTTAAGTTCGATAATGCGTAGGAAAATAATTAGAAGCCATTATTTGCGTTTATTTCAGTCAGAATTCTACTAAAACAATTAGATTATTCGCTCTCAATTTCTATGAGGTGATAGTTGATTCGGCCTGCGGCCTCATCAACTATCACCTCATAGAAATTGAGAGCGAATAATCTAATTGTTAATTAGAACTGTAGTTGGAGATACAATAATTGTTGAAACACTACTGACACGTTTCAGTGCCAAAATATGCACTATGACATGCACAGGGTTTTGTTGAGATGGTAAGGCATTTTGATGTCATGATGATTTCAATTTGTTCATTGGTAAAACCTTTACAAAGTTGTAATAAAAGTTTACCATTAACATTGTTGGTGTAGATGCAATAGAAAGCCAAAGACAGGAATATCTAACCCATTGCCAGCCGCCTTTAGGGCAAAAAAAAAACAAGGTTGAGCCATGATCAGATTGGTGTGATCTCCTGTGGGAGTTCTGAACCCAACCCCCCCCCCCCCCCCCCCCCCCGGCCTCCCTGGAGGTGAGTGGAAGTTACCAAGAACTTTACTGCTTGTGTGTGGGAAACCTCTTTCAAGCAAGTCAAATACATTGTAGTTGTTGAAAGCTAACAACTGTCATGTGACTCTCTAGTCTGTCATGGCATTTTGGTAAATAAAATCACTTTGATTGCAGTCCTGATGAACAGGTGGAGCTGAGCAGCGAGAGAGATTCCTCCCATCCATTTGTGGGTCTGGCTTTCAAGCTGGAGGTAACGGAATCCTTCAAGTACCAAACACATATGAGAACACATTGTTTATCATTGTGAATCGTTGTATTTTGCTCAGTCTTGTTTGTTGTCGTTTTCTTTTATTTTTTAGCGTCATCAATGTTTGGTACAAAAAGAAGAAACTGATCAGTTTTGTGTTCAGCTTCTGTTCAGTTACAGGGATAATCAAAACTATAACAAAATGCTCGAATCTGATTGGTTATCAGCAGGCCCGATTCGGAATATTACTTAAACTCAGGAGAAAACAATTCGTGGAGTAATCGGGCGGTTGATTTCAAATTCAGCCAAGAATTGCACGCTCACAGCGGATTTGTACGACGTCCAGTCAAGTATAAATTATTAATATTATCAATAAGAAATTTGGAAGTTAGGAAAGTCTTTCAAAACCTTTATTTGAGTGAAAGTAATCAATCAGTTTTACAAACGCTAAAAAAAGCAAGAAGAACCCATCTAAGTCCATGCGATTGACGTACATATGGCGTAGGTGTCCAATTACAAGTAATCCACGTTATCGCGTGCCAATGAATTACACAAATAGGTGCACATAGAACCAATTAAAATCGGGAATCTTGTTACAGATATGATAACTATTTCTTTTGTGACATCGCTACAATTGTTATTGTTATTATCGTTCCACAAACCCACAAGTGCAACATGTGCATCTTTGGACTGCAAAGTTTATAATGTCTGATTTCTTGATAGGCCGGGAGGTATGGCCAGTTGACATACCTGAGAGTGTACCAAGGCTCGCTGAAGCGTGGGGCCTTTATTGTAAACACAAGAACTGGGAAACGTGTTAAGGTGCCCAGGATAGTGAGAATGCACTCAGATACGATGGAGGTAAAGAAAACAACCAAGGAATATGTAAAACTGTAAAACAAAACTAAGCTAAAGCCGTGCCTGGTCAAACCAATGCAGTGGGTCCTTTGTAGCTAAACAATCACATGGTACAAAATAGCAACCTTGCTGGAGGACAAGCAATGTGCTAGGACATCCAAAACAAAGAATCTTCAGCCAGTGAAGCTTGACTTTTCTTTGTTTTGAATATCCCAGATCGGAGCTTGCCCTCCAGCGTGGCTGATTTTGAATACGTGATCATGAACTGCAAAGGGCTCATGTTTTGGCTTAGTTGCACCGGCAGTAATAACTATATTTGTGGAGAGATTTACATTGAATTGTGCTGTACAATTATACTGTCTTCTTTCGTTCAGTGTGGAATGGTTCATTCGAAAGTATTGCTAGAAAATCATGACGGAATTGTGCTAAGAACTGTAAATCTTCCTGCAGGCGGAATTTCCCTCTGTACAATCTAATGCCAAAAAGGAAAGCTGCAACCTTCTCCCTTCATAAAAAATAGGGTACCCGAAGGTTACATGTGTGGGATACAATATTGCAACTCATTTGCATTAATGGCCTTACAACCCAATTGCATTAGTGTGCGATACCACAGGTTTCCCACACAAAAGATCACTTATTCGTCGCCCTTTGGTTCATGCATATATTTTATTGTTATTACCAATATTTAGGAAGTACAAGAGGCCAACGCTGGCGACATCTGTGCTCTTTTTGGAGTTGACTGCGCATCTGGAGACACATTTACCATAGAAGGAACAAAGTTATTATCCATGGTAAAACAACAGTTATAAATAGTACCACATGAAAATACTGCTCAGTGGTCACAAAGTAGAACTGCACTCACAAGTCGCCTGTAACAGTAAATCAGGAAACGCAAACATCACACTTATTTAAACGAAAGCTTTTTTCAGATGCTCAATCTGTAGTGCACAAGATTCTTCATCTTTTACGAGTCCTTTTCGTTAGTAATGTATTGTTATCTGGGAACGTATCATCGTTTCTCACCCTCCCTTCCAGGGTAGACGCGTGAAATTTAGGCAGAGAAATTCCATGATGAGTAGAATGGTTACTTGGATAATGTGAAATAAATGAAGAATCGTCCTCAAGTCAAATTTCTCGGAAAAGGAATTAATTTGACTCGAGAATGCTTCTTCATTCATTTCAAATTTCATCCTGATGACGAATGTATAGTGTTATGTAGATCCATTAAGAGTCTAGATCTCTGATTGGTTAATTAAATATACGTAATAACCAATCAGAATGGAATGTTTCAGCTTTATTCGCTCCCAGTGCTCTCTCGGGCCGAGGGCTGTTGTAAGGTATGCAAATAAAGATGTTTTGACGTGTAGTATATGAAATGATTCATATATGAACTGCGGATATATGTGAAGGTGATAAGTGATCTTCGCAGTGAATTTCCAATTTAAGCACTTTAAGCACCAAGTGATTTAAGTTTTGTTTTGTTTTCAGGAGCCAATTTTTGTTCCGGATCCTGTTATTTCACTGGCAGTGGAAGCTAAGAACAAGGTGAAAACCAGATTGAAGGATACAACTAAACTGAAGCAATGTTTGAATGTATTTTTGTCGTGACTTTTTTTCGAACACATTGATCAGAGAATTAAGCAGTGGAACAATGAATTATTTGGCGCGAGTTAATTTAAAGCAAGTGCGGTTTCACGTGGCATACATTGTATGATCACGTGCGAAAGTTGTTTGGTCACCTGGTAACGCTAATGCATGCTCAATGTCAGTTGTTACGCGTACTCAGGAGAAGACATACCATTGACATTGAAAGGGTTTCTCACGGAGTTTGTTCATTGTTTTTGAGAAGTTTCGACTAGTTCAGAGCGGAGTTCTCGTTTCTTTTACGCCTGGAAATACCAGAATGGAGACTGCTAGCAGGGGACGTATCACACAGCAGATAATGAAAAAATGGACTAATAAGTAATCACCATTTATGATCCTTTTTTTCACCTTAGAATGACTTAGCGCAGTTCTCGAAAGCTCTCAATCGGTTTGCGCGAGAGGATCCGACGTTTAGAGTGAGCTATGACGATGAAAGCAAAGAGGTGAGAAAACTCATAAAACAGTCGTGCTTGTGGAGCAATCTGCTTGACTCTAAAATCTTCAGTTCCTGCAGTATCCCTAGTGTAGATGTTGTGGTTCAATTTTATCCTTGGTTCAAATTTTATTTTCCTTTGTTTTTGGGTATGGTAATGTATGATAATGAGTCTAAAACAAAGGAAAATAAAATTTGAACCAAGGATAAAATTGAACCACAACATAGATATGTGAAAAGTTTTCCTTTTCTGTCAAAAATGATCTATAAAAGGAGTATTGGTTTGGATATCGGGGCCTCCCCGTCTAAAATATTTTTGATTAGCCTCCGGATTCTGGGGGTGGGGGTGGAGTATCAACTCTTTTCTTATATCGACTACCCCCTTAGTAATTCTGCTGTTTTCAATTGTCTCTTTCAGACCATCATTTCTGGAATGGGAGAGCTTCACCTAGACATCTACACTGAGGTAACGGGGATGTAATCAAGACCAGTAACACCCCCAGCGTAGTCAAGGTGTAAAGTGATTTAAAGAATCTGACCCACCCACTTTGCATTGCGCGCCTGTTGTTGTTTACGAGCGCAGAGGCCCACGAAAACTATCGTTTCACGATAACTGTTCTTTCAAAAACAGCAATCGTTTGAAGATAACAAACTGAAGAGAAGCTATAAGAAGCGATAAGACTTGTTTCTAGCATTCACATCGCGATACAAACAGATTTCTCACCTTTGTCAATCCGCCATTTTTGGGGCCCCCAAAAAAGCCAGTGATAGCGACCGAGAAGTAAGATCTGTTTCCATCGCGATGTGAATGCTAGAAACAAGTCTTATCTCTTCTCTTCAGTTTGTTATATTCGAACGATCGCTGTTTTTGAAAGAAACGTCATCATGTTACAATAGTTTTTGTGGTCCTCGGGGCTCGTAAACAACAACAGGGCGCGCAATGCAAAGTGGGTGGGTCAGATTCTTTAACATTAGCTAGGTTGGCTTCGGTCACTAGGAAAAAAACCTGTCTGTTATTCACTTTGCCCAGACCTCGCCGGTTGTTCAACATTGGGTAACTCTATCCACTGCCGATAAATCACTATCCAGTGGATGGCGTAGTTTATTTTGTCAATACTTCTACGCTAGTTAGCAATTTATCCACTCTTTGAACAAGTGGGCCCAGGCTGTTTAACTTTAGTTTTCTTTGAGCTGCAAATTGCCGATAACAACACAACAGTGACAAAATATCACACAATTTGAGGCTTGAACAGCAATTTTATTGAAGTTTCCAGCCTTACAACTTAAAGTGGTCTACATATTTGCTGTCAGAAATAAGGCACACTTTCCAACAACAACATCCTTTATTTAACATGATATAACGTACATCAACAAGTTTGCTTGAGGGGTCGGCGTGTGTCTAGCTACCTACCTATGTACTCTAGAAATTAACACACTTTCCAATAACATAACTTTTTAGTTTGAAAATGATTACTTTACACCTAAATACGATTAACTCGAAAACTGGAATGATGCAACTGTTTTATACATCTCTTTTACTTGTGGTGGTATCACATTTTAATTATCTGAACCTAATCTGGGTATTAAAAGAATTCAGTTTCTCTTGCTTGCTTTTAGCAACGTTTTCTCTTACTTGCGTTTTTTCTATTCATTTCTAGAGAATGCGTTCAGAGTATAATTGTCCGGTTATCGCTGGTAAACCAAAGGTCGCCTTCAGAGAAACAATTGGCAAGGAGGCCAGGTGAGAAAACTGCGGGCTTCTTGCGCGGGTGTACCCCACGCGAGGGTGAACTCGCGTGTGCGGTTGAGTACTTTGGCCATTGGTCCCACACGCGAGTACAACTTGCGCGTGGGTGTACTTTGCGCGTTTTGTCAGAGTAATCCATGCATGGCACAAGAAGATCAACGACATTCAGTCCTAAAATTGATCAGGAACCAATTTCTCCTCAAACTAAGTTAACAATACAAAATCAGAGAATGAGGTCCCAAAAATACGCAAACTGATCACCAAGTTTAAATTGACTACTTGAGATTAAATTCTCCCAGCTAGTGCCGCAAGAAATGTATGCGGACGGGTAAGGAGAATCTGTATGTTGATATCACGAGGCTCATACACTGTCACATTCTCTCTTCTTTTACTATAATAGTTTATACAGACTAGTGAGGAGAAATTGCATTTTGCTGTTTGTTTCAGTTTTGATTATCTTCACAAGAAGCAGAGTGGTGGAGCGGGTCAGTATGGTCGCGTTATTGGCCGAATTGAGGTATTTTGCAACACATTTTTATAGTGCCATTTTTGCTGGCATAACGTCGGTTAGAATAAAGAATAGTCAGCTTCTTCGCTTGTTTTCTCTCCTGTGGTCTGGTATAGAAAGTTTAAAGACATTTTGATTGATTGATCGATCGATCGGTGTGTTGACCTCTTTAGTTTTCATTTTTATGTCAAAACAAAAATGCTAAGCAAAGCGCGCCCAAACCTTATTCCAGGGTATCTTGTCGCTAAGCAAAACTATTTAGACAGAGTTTATGAAAGACGCAACGGTGATCTAAATCGGGTTTTAGCCAATACAGTAGCTAACCCGGCTACGCCACTTCAAAACACGGTCTTCGCTAGCTGTGGCTTAACCATCTGTATAAATAACGCAATATAGACTCCCTTGTCCTTGTTACAGAGTCCCAAGTTAGCGTTTCAGTTTTGCTATAAACAAGGCCAAACATACTGTACCATCGGTCTATTAAAGTTCCCGACTTGTCCGACATTCTGTCGTGTTTATTTTCTACGTTTCTTCTTCTGCTCCCGTTTTTCATCAGTCTTGTTCTGTTTCGATTTCTTTCCTGCTTCTTGTTGGTCATTCTTTCTCTTCCTGCTTTCACCAGCACCGCCTTTATCCCTAAAATAAAATAAGAACAAATATAATTACATGCACTTTTTCGATGCAGCGCTTATAACGAGGCTGTGTTGGAGGAAGGCGCTTGTTAAATTAATTTCTCAGGAAAAAATTTTGAATAAAACATGCCTACTCCATTTTTCAAGAAACGATAGCAACGGCAATAACATTTAAGTTTAAAATTTCAATATCACTGTCTTTTTCCCGATCAGAATCAAGTATCTCCATCGGGGCGTGTGCCTCTTTGTGAGAACGAGGCTCTGGGACTCGCTTACATGCTTCGAATAATCGCCGCATTGCTTTTGGGTGGTGTGGCCAGTAATGTTGCTCTCATGTGCGGCGCTTGTTTAGGAGAGGCGTGTTTTTTTAGTTAACACGGAATTTCCACATGGACACGCGTGCCAAAGGGTTCGTTCTGTAAGATGTCCTCTTCCGTTAGAGGGGGGATTTCATCACTCATTGAACTCATTTTGTTCCTCTCCAGCCTATGCCAGAACATTCCCTCACAGAACTGGAGTTTGTGGACGCTACTGTTGGTATGAACATCCCCAAGACTTTTATTCCTTCCATTGAAAAGGTGCGTTACTATTGTCTAGTTTGATACTCTAGCCAACTTGCACGACCCAAAACAACTGAAACTATAAATAAGAAAAGGACCGACGAAAAACTGCTTCTGCCTAAAATTAAAATTTCTTGATTTCAGGGTTTCCGTGAGATGTGTGAACGTGGTCTCATGACGGGGCACAAATTAGCTGGAATTCGTTTCATCCTTGAAGATGGTGAGTACATACAGTCTAACTTCAGTAACACGGACAATCTAAGCGACTACAGAACAATAGCCTGTGTACAGCCATCCCGCTCAGGCTACAGAACAATTTTGGTCAAATTGGGCTAGTTTTTGCTGATTGTAGCTGCGAGAATTATGCCGGGAGACTTAGCAGGAGTTTGTTGTTGAGAAGAATTCGAGCGAGAGTGTACTTGACAAAGAAAGTTGGATCGCGTGACTGACTTTAAAAGAACGTGTTACCGCGCGGTCTGACATGATCTGTATGCAAATTTTGTTATCCGGCTGTCGTCACGCACTGTTTGTTTGTGTTGCTGGATAGCGTCCCTTTGATCACTAAATTTGAATTGTTTATTCTCAGACGTCGAAGACTATAAAGTTCTATACCTCTGCTTGAGTACGAAGAAACGCAGAGCGAAAGACGGTCATGAGAATTACTTGTATTCGGATAAACAAAACACAAATGCATCTAAGGTCTTGATACGCATGTAATTATGTACACACCCGTAAGTACTGTACTGTCACGCGAATGGAGTTTCACGGCTTGCGGCTAAAATGTGGACAAAAACGCAAACAAATAAGCTGAATCACCAAATGTAATACGCTTTTATGGTGAATTCGTGGTAAATCTTATATTTTGCTTCGAAGCCTTCTTTTATCTGCAGGCACGACACTTGTGCAAAAGTTTTAAGGTTTCTTAGATAGAGGTAAACTTACTTGAAAGTAATAAGGTGGTAAAACATCTCGACTTCTTCGTCGTCGTCGCCGTGATCGTGTTCTCCGTGATCGTGATCCCCGTGTCCGTGATCGCCGTGTCCGTGATCTCCGTGTCCGTGATCCCCGTGCTCTCCTTCCTCTTCTTCCTCAAATTCGCTCTCGTCATACTTCCACATTCGTGTTCCAATGTAGCGAACATCGCTTTTGTCTCCAAACAACGACTCAAGCATCTTGCCCGTCACGAAGTTGGCCCCATGCTTGCAGACCTCCACCATGTGGCGGCCGTCCGGCTTAAGAAGGGACTGCATTAGATTCGTGTACTCCTTCAGTCGTTTCGCACCCATTACGTTGATAACGGGCATCGCAGATTGATCCCAGATTGCATCGAACTGCCCGCCTGACTCCTCAAGTGAGAAATCGAAGATGTCACAGTGGTACAGTGTAATGTCTTTACCCTTCGCTACATACACGTTCGCTTTCTTGTCCGCCTTGATCTGCCGTGAGTTCTTCGTGTATTCCAAATTGCTATCGCGAAAGAAGGCCGTGATGTATCGAGGGAAAGCCTCGACGCCTGTGATGGCGTGACCTTGTTCTGCTAGCCATAGCATATCTGGGGTTTTGCCACAGAGGGGAACAAATATACGAAGGTTGCAGCGGCCTCCAGTCAGCTCATTGATGTTTTTCATCAAAATGGGATCCACTTTTTTCAAATACTCTGGCTCTTCGGACGTCTTGGTAGATTTCGTGGTGGATTTCTTGCGAGCGGTGGCTTGATTCTTGCCTCGTTTCTTGCCGACTTTGGGCGCCATGTTGCTTGTTTGTCTTTTCTCGTTCCCAGTTTCTTCTTCTTCGACTGCCTTCCTCGGTTGACTTGCAGAGAATCATGGGAAACTAGCGCATCGTTCGACTCCCGATCCCAGATACCTAATTGACGCTTGTCAATCAGATGACGTCAACTTCTATTTTCGCCATTTAGGCTAGTACCATGTCGGCAGACGCTATTTTAAAACAAACAAAACCGAAATACTTTTTTACCTAGACATGCAAATTGTTGAATTATTTTTAGAGGGCCTGAATCTCGCACCTGTTTTCTTGTTTCTCTAAAACTTGAAGTATAATCTGTTTATCAAATAGGCTGTTCATAGTCCCCTTATTTTTCCGTGAAGTCGTAGCGGTCGATCGTTGAGCAAGAGTGGCCGCCATCTTGGTTTCTTGAGGCGAGCGGAAACTAGAGAGAGAGAGTGTATAAAATTGCCGTGGGTACTTGAAAAAATTCGAGACTGTGAACAGTCTAGTTTTCAAAGCTTAGTAATGTTGGTCAAAAAGTGATGAGGAACGCATTTCATTTCTTTGTACGGAGCTATTGTTCATTTTAGGTGGCTAACGCCGTTTGGATCAATGTGCCGTCAACATATATTTCTAAAAACGGCATTCTTGTGTGCTACTGCCTTAATTTAGCCGTGAACGGTGGATGGGTGAAGCCGGAGGTTTTGACAGTCTTTAGGGGAAGGGTATAAATTAGTGCAGACTTATTGTGCGCTTTTCTCGCCATGCATACAGTTTGCACTACAATTCTGTTCTCCTGTGGCGTATTTATTCACAGGTGCTTCTCATGGTGTAGATTCAAGTGAAATGGCGTTCAGACTAGCAGCCATTGGAGCCATGAGAGAAGGTAAACCATTGAATGAAAACAGTTGTTACGTGATAATAAAACACGTGCAGCACTGTAAACCAATCATAGCGAAGGTGCTTCCACTCCAGCCAATCAGGTGGAAGGCAGAATCCTACCGTGATTTGGCGCAGGTGACTTTTACCGCGCTTTGCACAGGCTGATTACGTTTCTTCCCGCGCTTTCCACTGATGGGTTACGAATATTTCCGCGCTTGCTAACGACAAGTTGCATATTTTGCCGCGCTTTTCATCAGAGACATGTTTCTTGCCTCGAGTTTCTTTCAGCTGGGTCGTCACGCAACACGCTTTGCGAACAACTGCGTGACGGCCCAAATAAGGACTGCGAAGAAAATAAGAATGTAGCTGGTTTGATGAATTCATGCCATGTTGACAGCACTTTTTATCTTCTTTGTTAAACAGCGTTTCCCAAAGCTGCTCCTCTTATTTTGGAACCCATCATGGCGGTAGAAGTCAATATTCCCGACGAATTCCAAGTAAGCAACTCCAGTGTTATATTCGTATTGCTTTGTTTATTTTTCTCTACTCCTCCTTTCCCCTCGCTCTCGGTCCCGCGCGAGGGTCACGCGCGTCAGGCGTGTAATAAAGAAACTTGCGCTACGTGCATAACTTTTAAAACCTTACATGCAAAAAGTTTGTTCTGTTTCCAATATATTACATGTGCTAGATAATATTATTTTACCTAGACTATTAAGTTTCGTAAAAACTGGAATGGTCTGTATCGTGTGAGGTGAGCGGGGCGGTGGCGTAACGGTTAGTGCGCTGGACTCTGGACTCTGGAGCCCTGGCCGGAGTCACGGTGTGTTGTTCGTGAGCAAGACACTGCTCCAACCCTTTACTCTTACAGTGTGAAACCACAAAGTCATTCTATGAAATCACAGAGGAACGCAAAACAAATAGTCATAGGCTTCGAAAAATAGATAATAGTCAAATCTGTATAGGCTAGAGAAGGAATTGCAGAAATCATGATCGCAGTTTTTGTTTTGTCTCTTTTTGTAGGGGGTGGTTATTGCTGGGCTTAACCGCAGACACGGAGTGATCACGGGCACAGACGCAGCCGAGGGTTACGTTACTATCTACGCCGAGGTAACAGCAGCTTCCTGCTACATTTTAAATTCTTTAAACAACACCGCGTCTTGGCGAGAAAATACGCGTGTCTGCACGCTACTGTATATGATTGGTTGAATTAGGTCAAGCTCTTCTCTAATTGGTTAACCGTGGTTGAAGAGTGGTCTGATAAAAACCCTCGGTAAACATAGAACCTCGCATGAAGAACGCAAATTGGACTTTGCAGCCGGTATAGATTACCGTAATTGCCCTAACACAAAGAAAATGAAAACTTTGGAAAGAGAGCTGTTTGTGTTTCAATTTATGCTTCTAACCATTCTAAGTATTTGTTTGCAGGGAGAACTAATATACACAATATTTCATCAAGTATAGAGTGACTGTACGTTCGTTTATGTTTCACTTACAATTCTCTTCTATCTGTTCAGGTTCCATTGAACGATATGTTTGGATATTCGACCGATTTGCGTTCTCAAACACAGGTATTGGCAATCTTTCTTGTTTTCATTGAAACTCGGCGTTTCTAATCGAACGTCCGGAAATCAAACTGAATTGAACCTAATTAAAATTAATCGTTTATTTGAGTTCGGTTATTAAGCATTACTAAATCAAACGCAACAATTAACTTTTTTTGCCGAACAAAATCTAGCCTGCGAGCAGGCTCACCTTTGGGTCACACGCGTGCGCGGCAAAGCCGCGTCACGCGAGTGGCGAAGGCACGAGATTCCTGCCCGCCAGATCGCTTCGCTCGCAGATCACTCGCGCGTGTGACCCAGAGGCCTGCTCGCAGGCTAAACAAAATCATAAAATTCGATTATTAGAGGGGTTTAGGGATACAGGATATTTGGGTAAAAAATTATAGGGATGCGGGATATTTGGCTGAAAAATAATGGGACACGGGATATTTAAACAAGAGATTTGGGGATATCGAACATAAAAGTTGGAGATAGAAACCACCGGAATTAACGGGTATGGGATATTTAGGACACAAATTAATGGATCACGGGATACTCACCTCCCGCCCCCCTCTCCCCCCTAATAGGACCTCATTACTGAACTGTAAGCTGCACACCACAAAATCTCGGTTTTAAGCCCCTTCCCCCGGGCTATAAGCTTCCCTGGATGTCAGCCGTTTCCCTTCCAAATGACTTACAAAGGCTTTTTACCCTGTTTTCACAGGGTAAAGGAGAATTTGCTATGGAATACTGTAAATATTTGGCCGCCTCCCAGCAAGTGCAAGCAGAACTCATGGAAAGATATGACTTGGACAAACTGAAGAAAGCGAAGTCAAGATAATATACGGCTTCTCCCAGACCCTCCTCTGGTCGTGTCGTCGGTATTTCTTCCAGGGACTGGTAACGATGCTTTTGTGGTCGCGCAGTCCTGGTGACGATAATACCAAGCGAGTGAGCTGTCAAACAAACAAATGAATTTATGTTCAAATTTGAAAAAAGAATTATCAAGAATTGGTTGTCACAAGCTATATTTATTGCGGACTAATATTCAGTCCAATTCTCGACGCGGAAACTGATTTGAAGTGAAAACACTACGAGCTTTGCTGGAATGCTCTGATTGCGCAAAGAGCATATGAAAGATCGACAGGAGGTCGGAAATCGAGAATTCCTTTGTGATTCCTCACGACCGAAAATGTCATTGTTGTATGCGAAGTACCTTATGTGCAAACTAACGATTCAATACAAGAAAGAAAAACTTTGCACTGTACGAGGTCGTATTATAACGCTAAACTTTAGGCATGTTCATTGCTTTTACTATTATCTAACAATTTTCACGTGAGTGTCGAAAGTAATTCGCATTTTCTTTGGTTTGCATTGCTACCCTTAGGCCCGGACCAAACGAGAACGAGAGTCGTCGAGTGCCCGTCGAGAGTGAGAGAAAGAAAACGAAAACTCTCATGGACACTCAAGAAAAATATGAGCACGTCAAAGTCGATGAGAGCGCACGAGAGTTTTAGGCCAAACGAGAGCGAGAGTTTGAACTCTCATCAACGCTCGTCATCGTTTGGCCCGGGCGTTAGTGATTGTGAAACCGAAATCAATCGTGATTCGCTCGCACGCGCGGGCGCGTAAAATGTATTTGCTTGGAGTTTTGATTCAGGCACTGGACTGTCAGCGTTTTTGTGAAGGCCATAGTGCGTACTTCGGTTTTTTTTTTTGCGACACTCAATTTGACAACCGAGGTCGTACAGACGAATTTTTTTAAGCAAGAAATTTTAGTGTTTAATTGGCAAATATTTTTTATGCAGTTAATTAAAACAGGGCTTACATTTTGAGCCCTATCCCTGGGTTCTTGAGAGCAAGGGGACATTGATTTGTTATTCTTGGGGAGCATAAAGTGAGTGAAAATTTTAAGGACCGCTGGTTTGCCAAGCTTTTTAAACTAGCTAGCTCTTGCATCGTCCATCGGATAGATCATAATGTATACAAAAACAATAAAAGCTATTATTTATGAGCACATTCTCGTTTGGATGAAGTTTGTAAGTGTTCAATAGTTTGGTTGTTTATATCGCAGTGGAGGATTCCACAGTCTGTAAATTCCACACTCTCTACCTTTCCAGTCGTTCCCGTTCTCAGAGCCCCCGGTCCCTGTTAGCCGCCGGGGTCTTGGCACGAGAAACAGTTGGCCCTGGAAACACATGATATGATTGGCTAGATTTTAACAAAGGGAGCTTGAAATCTAACCAATCAAATCAACCGTTTTAAAATCCTTGTTGGTATAAGAGAGGTTGAAACGGTTTATTTGATTGGCTAGATTAGACTCTAAGCCATTCAAATCATGTTTCACACAGAGCCACCTTTCTCTCGCGAAGACCCCGCTGACTAACAGGGACAGACAGCAATAGGGACGATAATGCTTCTCGGTGTTCCACAGGTAGCCAAGGCATGATATTTGCATATATTAAAATGGCGGTCTTTATAAAAGAATTTGTATGAAAAAAAAAAACCGTTTGGATGCAGAGGACCACGCAACGAAGAATAAAACTACTTGACTTGTCTGTTGCCGGATCTCTTGTAAAAGAAATACTCGTACCAGACGTCACGTTAAGTGTAGATAAAACCGAATTGATTGCAAGGCTGGTACTACGGCAAAAGGGCAAAATTTATTTCACATTGTACTGGCCCTGAAGAAGACTAGCTCTGCTAGTTGAAATATTGGCCAATAAATTTTGCCCTTTTGCCGTAGTACCAGCCTTGCAATCAATTTGGTTTTAATTTGTGTGGGTTTTTAAAACGGCGAACTTTTAAACAATAAATAAAGGCGAAATTGCTAAATAAAGTCGATGAAACATAACATGGTGTTGTTTGCTAACGTTACAGCGTATTTGCAAGCAATTTGGAGCTATTTTACGTCTATTTACTATAAGCTACTTCTACCGTGTATAATAATATGACAAGTAGGACACTTCGGTCGCTTCTAGCGTTCGACACGTGTTGAAATAAGCTCGAATTTCACCCACAAAATAGTTTTGGCTGTCACTTGGATCCACATGTGAATGAAACAATGGCACACGAATGTTTTTCTGAAAACGTCTTGCTCATACCTCGCATATCCCGGCAACTAGTCGCCTCTGAAAACCAAAAATCTGTTCAAAATATCCGCCATACAGGTCATTGGCCGTGTCGCTCACGACAGTAACAAAATAGCCCGAAATAGACTGGACAATAGTCAAATTAAACCCCAACGGAGAGGGACACGCTAGTTACCCATGCTAGTTTGCTAGTGACTATTGATTTTGCCTTTGCCTACCTATCCACGGGACGAAATTTTGAACGACCATTGTTTAATTGTATCCAATCAGAAAGAGGCTGGGGAATAGCGATTTCCTTTCGGCATAACTTCAACTTCTTGTCGCTACGCATTCAGACGGCTTAAAGTTTTTGGTTACCCATGTTTGTTCGAGGGCTAGCTCTGGGCCGTTTGGATGAATTTTCGATTGAACAATACGAGAAAATTCTTCAGACCTTCCTCTTACATTTTGCTTTGTTTGAAAGCTGTGCGATGGGATTTTCTGGTCGAAAATCGCCTCGGCACAGGAGCTGTTCGAGTTTGGAGCTGTTGGAGTTTTACCCTTTCATTATAATTATATGTGTAGTAAGCAGCGAATGCAAAATCCTTCAAACCGCTCAAATTCGCAATTTCGAGCCAAAAGAACGACACCACAAAACTGGTAAGGTAAACTTACGTTTATTTAGCATGTATTTGTTCATACTTAATGTAGGTTGTTACACGCAATTCTGCGAGCCGTTCTGTTCATTTGCTAGAAAAATTCTTATGTGCACACAAACAGTTTGTCTGGGCCCCCTGCGAAGGGTCTTCTCGTAAATCGTTGCGGAGAAGACCCTAGGCGAGTTTGGCTTTTTTTGTTTTCAAATTGAAACTTGAAACGCTAACCATGAGTCAGAACTGGCCGGCCAGACCGGTATATTCGAAAACAGAATTCCTTTGTTAGTCAGATTTGTTCTGTAAATGCATCAAATATTGTTGTTAAACATCCGCAGTTTCTCTTGCTCTAAAGACGATTCTCATTGGCTGATTCATAACCACGTGACCTTCAAGGCCTACTCGTTTCTTCTTTTTGTCGCTGTTTGTAGGAAATAAACACCTCGTATATTGTATAAAGTATTGTAAGTAGCACAACCGTTTTTGTATTTGGTGTAATGTAGTTAAGTATATAATAATGTAATTAACGTAATAATTTATACCTGGTATAAATTTGCAAGTAGTTAAGCATAAGTAAGGTACAACGATGTAGTGTACAAAAATATTAATAATAAATGTTTTAAAATTCACAAAAAAAAAAACCACGTGGCCTTGCATAAATTTAAATGTATCCTGAAGGTGATATGTGATCCGCAGTTCATATATGAATCATTTCATATACATTACATCATAAATGTATCCTGATTGGGATATATCACTGACATTGACATTGACCTGAACGTGATCAATGGCCAGAAAAAGCACGTGATCAAAACGTGACCAAAACCGGTGGCGTGATTGTGGGGTGATGTCTTGAACCTCACTCTTGGCGATTCCAGGAAATTTGTCGTTAGTTCTTCGAAAGTTCGTGAAACACAGTGGAACAGTATGTGGCTAAAACCGGCGCTTTCTACTTTTTATTCGAAAACGAAGTCAAAAAACTTTTAGAGCAGAAGGATTTCGAAAATGCCTGGAAAGGAAGACGGTTCTTTGCTTTCTTTTGTCCGTAGTTTACGATGTGTTTTTACATTTGCAGTATTTTATAGAAGAAATAAAGTCGTGCTCAGGCTAGGCTCGATTTCCAGCCGCTTTTTCGGGAAAATGAGCCCGCGGTCATCCCCCCGAAAGCACTTCTCGGGGAGGAAAGACCGAACACGAGAGGACGGCGGAAATCGAGCCTATGCTCAGGCGTGCTGTTGTTAACGCAAATTTTTTTCGTTCGTTTGTTTAATTTGTTCGTCCTTTGGATGTATAACAAAGCACTTAATGTCTGGTCCCTCGGGAAACTAGTTAGTTTTGTTTCGTCTCGGGAAACATCGAGACTCTCGGGAGAGAAACAAAACTAACTGTTTCCCTCGCAACCTGTTGTGGTGGATTTCTGGGAAAGTCTCGTGAAAAAGGCCTTTTCACATTCAAAATCACTGGCTAGTTCTGACTAATGGTAAGCACCCTAAGGCTTATCTGAAGGAATAATGTAATTGTAATGTAATTGGGTAAAACGAATCCCTTTTAGTGTTCTCAGGAGAGGACCAAACATGCAGTGGCTCTTTGTAGGAGCATTGAGCCGGAGCTCGAATCCGCCCCTTGCGAGTGGGACCCCACATGGGACACGTTGATTCGCATTGCGCTGCCATGTTACGCTTTGGTCATTCTCGTCCCCAGAGCCCTCCGTTTCTTTTGGTCATGTGGTCGGCGAAACCACTCGAGATGTCGTTAAAAAAACGCGTGGCCCTGGGAACGAGGATGCGCTTTGGTAAAGTCCCCTCGACAAGGCGTTTGCTAAAAATTGAAAGTTCATACCAGGGACTTGTAGTAGCTTGTTCCAGGCGTTCGGTTAGTTGGGGAGCGGTGCAAAAAAAAATAACAAAGAAAGAAAAAAGAAAAGAAAAGAAAAAGAAACACGGCGAGTGAAAAATAAGGGGAAGGGTGTTGAGAAGAAGGCCTCAAACCTCGCCATTTTTCCACTCACAGTTCTTCGCGCCTAAACCCTATTTTTCGTGCTGCTTCGCAACTCACTGAAATTTTTCCGACGACTTGCTCCACAAAGACGTTCTCATGCGTTTTTGGGCGCATGTCGGACGCGTTTCGGACGCAGTTTTCATCTGGCGTTCGTTAAATAAGCCGAGATTACGTCCTGACCCGTCCTGTTTCTTGAAACAATAAAAACTGTGACAACACACAAATAACGTTTCATGATGTTGTTTTTTAAACAAACCTTTGCCTTAACATTTTTCTGTTATCAAAATAACAGAGGCGTCAAGCTTCGGGCTTGATCACGCTATCTTACGCTCTTACGCGCTTACGAAATACGTTAATGCAAAATTTATCCTTATAAATAAAAAAACTAAATATGAAATACGTTTAGTAGATGCATAGGACCACGCAACGAAGAATAAAACTACTTGGCTTTTTTGTTACCGGATCTCTTGTTTAAAAGATATGCTCGTACCAGACGTCACGTGAAGTGATTGCAGGGCTGGGTACTTCGGCAGAAGGGCAAAATTTATTGGCCAATATTTCAATTAGCAGAGTTAGTCTTTTTCAACCGCTTTCCCCGGAAATAAAAGCAATGCGGGTAGTCATGAAAATCGGATGAAAATTCCTAGAATATCACTCGAGTTTAAAGTTTAAAGTTCATAAAAACAGGCAAAATCCTGTAGGAAAACTATACTGTGCGAGCAGAGTTCTTTGATCTTCCTAGAACGAAGAAGACTCTGCTCAAAGAAGAAATTACCTTCTTTATCGCTATAAAATCGAAGAAGAGTCTAATCGCAGGGTTTTGGAAAACTGACTGGCATCGAGATAAGAAAAATCCGCGAAAACAAACTCGATCAGTCACAAGATCTCGTATCTTGGTACATCAATCATGATAAAACCGCGACCTTGCACTCAAGAAGTCATTTGTACTGTATTGTTTTCCATCTTTAAATTGTAATCCCGATTTCTTGAACAGCTCGATAGCTGGAACGAAAAGCCGGATTTAGTGGCTTCCCTCGGATTTTCTTGATTCAGTCAAACACTGCAATTAATTTTCATCCTTCGATTTCTATAACTCACGATTTTTAAAACCAACTTTCATTTCCCTTGGGGATTCGAGATTCGGTGATTCACAAGCTTCTTTGAAGAGGCATACACCGTCGAAAACAATAAGCATAAGCCATTTAGTGAATTCCGAAAGATAATGATCAGGTGAATGGAGTCCGACAACGCCTTACGGGAAACAAATTGTTTTGAACTTGACTAAAATTTTGCCAATGTTCGCTCGGTCGATAAAAGTAAAATCAAACCTTCGTTGTCGCTTTACTCTTCAATTGGGTTGGGGAGAGGGAACGAAGCTCCATATTAAAGAGAAGGGGGTGTCTCCAAAGATTCAGTAACCGTGACTTGAACTAATTTTCACCCTGGGCACGAGAGGTACATTTTTTTACAAATTTTATAGCGATAAAAAGGATAACTTCCATTGCTTATTCTCTGATGAGAAGTTCTGTTAGTTTTAGTTTTAAAATTCCCTAAATAAAACAAACTGGGATGATAAGATCACCTTTACATAGATATCTTTCCTCCACCACCCCGTCCCTCCCCCACTTACAAGAATGTCATGCTGGTTTGTTTTGACTGTTTTGTCTTCAAGTCGGTTCCCCTTTTTCGCTGTACATCTTCTTTCAATCCGGTGAAATTTGTCGTGTTTCCTCACCTTCAAATAAATATACTACAAAAAGCAAGATCTAGCTTTCACGTGTCTGCTGTTATTTCCTCTCTTTCTTTTCTGCATTGTTCGCGTTTTCGTTTCCGCATCCACTCGCCGTGAGCTGTTTTGAACGCTTCCGAAAGCGCCAAGCACATCGCTTTGGCTCTCTCCTCGGTCTTGAAAACAAACGCGTGGCACTGCAGCTCACCTTCGCTTTCGGCGATAAAAGAAAATATCATCTTGTTCCGCACGTCCGTCGAACAGAAAGCAATGTCGAATAGCTTGTAACAAACCTCTTCTTTCTTCCCATGCTCCGTGACTGTCAGTCCTCGGGAGATATTCGACGATATTAGCAGCGAAACCTTGCGCCTTTTGCCTTTGAATTGCGTAACGTGTAGCTTGTCAATGCATCTCGCACTGATTGTGTGCCCCTTTTCTGGTTGAAACATGTCCTCCACTTTTGTCATTCCTAGAACACGCGCTGTAAATGTTGGTTCTTCATCGTTAAGCTCGTAATAACCTTTGCCTCTTTCCGACGAGAACTTCTTTCGGGGGGCTTTAAAATTCGCCATAAGAGGAAAACAAGTAGATTGTCACCTGTAATATGTATACTGTATGTCGCATCACCTTGCGCGAGACTTAGTTACCCTTCAATTTTTAAGGACAATAGACAATTAACAACGTATCAGCTTACAACGAAGGATGACATAATGCAGTTGAACTTTGGTCACTGTAACAACTTTCTATTTATTTGCCAATGGTCCCAATGGAGGAAAGTAGGTCCAAAATGTGTAATTTGGATATATATATATATAACTCGAAAACGAATACCAAATGCCCAAAACTCGAAAACGAAGCCTCAAAAATCAAAAGCGAAGCATTCAAAACTCGATATAAACAAACCATCCAATTTCGAAGGCAGTCGGAAAGTGAAAGCGAAGTACGTTCTATCGAAGAGTCAACGACACATTTTGGTAAATAGCACATTTTGTAGCTCTTTGTATTCTGTAAAATTCCGGTTATAATCCCTGGGCTTACAAAACAAACTTTGTGAGGGGTTTTAGGGGTTTATATCCGGAGGAGGGGGCTTATAAACGGAATAAAAAAGACGTTTAGAAACGAGCCACGGCAGTGTTGATCGAAATGGTCATATAATTAACAAAGCAACATTTAGCCCTGTTCAGTCCTGTCATCCAGCAGAGGAGCGCTTATAACTGTATAACTAGATGTATTTTTTGTTTCCAGGCAGATGGGCCTATAACCGGGCGGGGATGGGAGGGAAGGGGGAACGGCTATAACAGGAATTTTACGGTATCGGGAAAACAGACGGTCATAACAAACAGCAGACAGTTGATAAGAGGCATTCACCTCAGTGTCGTTGTGTTAGCTGCCCCGGGAGCGATCGATTGTGAAGATTGTAGCGGACTCTGAAGATTTGTGGCTGAAGAGCTGACTGGGCTTGCAGTTAGGTTCGCTAGCCGCTTTTCGGCTTCGACGATGGCTTGTTTTAGCATCTCCACCCGCTTCTTTTTCTGTAGGAGCATCTTCTGCCAGGTAGAGCTGCTTGAGTTTTTGTTGGAGCGCAGCTTCCTCGTCCTCAACGTCTATCTCCTGCACCGCGAAAGCTGTTTTGTCCGCTGCATTGTCTACTGCTTTTTCGGCGTGTTGTGCCCCAGGTAGTTCTGCGAATGGAGGGACGCTTGAAGGTTCCGTAGACGGGAGGCCCTTCGTACCTTGGCAATGAGGACCTGGGACGCCAAAAGAATGATTGGTGTGCGGGATCTTGCATCCCGGGCATTTGTGGGTTCTTTTATCGTCTTTATCGTCGACACTCATGTCTAAGCTCAAAATATCTAGCTAGTTGAAACTTTCGAAATTGCTTTTGCTGAAAGTGAGTGGACTGATAAAAGCTCGTATATATATCTAGTGTGATAGTACTTTTACTCGTGGCAAGTAAAGATCAAAGTACGCGTTTATTTCAAACTTGGTCTGGTGGACCCGGTGTCACAGCGGATTTGGACCCCCCCCCCCCCCCCCCCCGCGGATTTGGACCCCCCAGTCCAAATCCGCTAGCGGATATGGACCCCCCGGACCAAATCCGCTAGCAGATATGGACCCCCCTTCGCGGATTTTGACCCCCCTAAACAATTGATATTTTAAGCTTTGTTTCCTCCTCACTCGGTAGATCTTTCCATTTGCGAGCTTTTTTTTAACGTTCCCTTGAATGACAACACAAAACTCGTAACTAACAGAATGAAGACAAATGCATATCTCGTTTTAATTCTGCCACGTTTATTATAAATAATATAATAACTTCATATAATAACGATGCAACTTTGCGTTCTATGGCAGGCCTCTGAATTATTACAGAAAAAGGACTATAATTCAATGGCAAGCTTAACGAAAACTAAAGACCTAACTAAAAACAGCGTCTAACTAAGGATCCTGTTAGCAATGGAATTGTTAATCTTGTTTCAGTTGCGGCTTTCGAAATCGCTCTAGACTAACGGCAACTCAGTAAAGGCTAAGAAAAACGCGAAGTTCATTCTATTCTTATTTCACGGCTTAACATGGACAAAAATAATTGCAATTATAGACTAACGATATCGGCACTGTTCCAAAGAAAACTTTTTAACGAAGCCGGAATCTCTTTTAAAAAAATTGTGAAATGTAAGCAAACAAAGCTTATGCTCCGAGACCCATGATTTTTCAAGGACCTACAGCTTATATTATGCCTTAAATAAATACCTGAAGGGGCTATTTTTAACTCCACCTTGGAGACCCGGCGCTTATTCGGTGCCCGGCGTTTAATCGAGAAAATGTGTATCTAAAACTAGAAAGCTATGATACATGCAGTGAAATTACACTTGCAACATATAGCAATAAGACTTACCAAGTCCCAGTAAGCTCGTTCATAATTTAGACAGGCCTCACGAAGAAGCTGAGTCCATCCATTTAATCCCTGTTCAGTCCTGTCATCCAGCAGAGGAGCGCTTATAACTGTATAACTAGATGTTTTTTTTTTGTTTCCAGGTAGATGGGCCTATAACCGGGCGGGAATGGGAGGGAAGGGGGAACGGCTATAACAGGAATTTTACGGTATAGGGAAAACAGACGGTCATAACAAACAGCAGACAGTTGATAAGAGGCATTCACCTCAGTGTCGGTGATTGCTTAACAACTCTTCACCGAAGTGGAGGTGCTGGATATTTATCGAGCCGCCAAGGAAGGCAGGGCATGCAATCTTGCCAAAATGAGCCCTCCCATTTTTCTCTTTGCTCGCTTCGCTCGCCCCCACCCCCACCCCCACCCCCTCGCGCTACGCACTGGAGAATGTCACGGAGATTTCTTCCCAGCGAAATCCAAAGATTTATGTCAAAATCGATATTTTTGGTTTCCGTGCCTGCTGAGAAGGAAGTAAATATAGTTGATAACCGTGACCTCCTGCTACACTTTTGCGGAAGTGACATTTTGTACAGAAACGCTTCCCGCCAAAGCTACCGAGGGCTGCGTGACAAAGCGTGACATATGACTTGTCGATCGAGTTGAAGTATCTTCTGTTGTATTTTACCCGTTTATGAAATGCAAATTTTGGGTTTCACACTCAGACAATACCATTGTTCGACAGAACTGCTCTCTTTAAAAAGTCACCTGCTCTTGGAAATTCAGATGCAACACCGACATCGCGAAAGAAGTTCAAAAAATCTTGGCCTTCCTTCAGCGCCATTGAAAGGTCGGCGAAGGAACGTAAGACTTGATCGTTTTCACAAATACGAGTCGTCTTGTTATTGGTCGAAAATATATTCGCCTTGAGGTCGTTGGCGATATTTAGTGAGACGGAAACGTGAAATTGTTTGTTAATACAGGAAGTCTTCGCGGCGGACGGCGAAGAGAAAAGATTTGAAAGAGATCTCCAATCTTCAAGTGAAACTTCGGGCTACAAGAAAAGATGGCGGCCTTTAGTTTTCAAGTATTGATCGTGTGCTGTCTTCACGTTCTTGCGTTCGGCAGCCACGTTAGAAAATTAACTCCAGATAACATAAGAAATATAGGGAAGTCCACGAACAAAGATTATATTGCTGTGTTCTTTGATAAACCCGGTAAGTATAATTTCTAGTTGATGAAATCTCTGTGATATTTCGGTTACAGCCGCTGTAGTATTCTTCGAAGATCACAAGCATTTGTAAAGATTCGAGAGCAGTGATAAGCTTATATTTAGTAATTTTTTAATTTGTTTACTGTTTTTTGTACTTGTATCTTTTAGGAATTAGTAAGACCTATCCGAAGTTTACCAAGGAATTTGAGAAATCGTCTGATGTTTTGAAGCCATTCGGAGTCGAATTAGCCAAGGTAAGCAAATATACAAAATGTTCTTAAAGATCCATTATTTTATGACTTTTCACACGTTATCTGAATTTCCAATTACTGCTCCAATTATTTGTGTAAAAGAGATAAGTAGGCGTTTTTTTTTAAAAATACCAGTTGTAATTCACGTTTTATAAATTGCAGGTGGATTGTGGCGAACAGGCGTCGATTTCCCAATGCACCTCTAAAGAGAAAAAAGTATTCGTTTACAGGTGAGGAATCGCAACAGCCTTTGGAGAGTCAGTGAAGCCAATAAACAGCCGCGTTTCCTACAGTGAATTTTATTTTATTTTTTTAATTTTTCCAGGAAAGGTGATGCGTTTGTTTCAGAAGAATTTGATCTCAGCTACATGTTCAACGAAGATTCGATCGTGGCGAACCTTCTTCAGTAAGTACGCTTTAAATTTACATAAGAACTTAAGTATATAATTGTGAATGTGAGAATTAATGCACATGGTTCGCAACCATTTTAGCACTTTCAATATCGACCTTAAATTACCCGAACGTTTCATTCATAAAATCAGTATTCATCGCTTGTGGGAATATATGCATGCCGGTCTAACAATTTAACTATTTGACTAATTGCTACATTGTGCTTAAATTTTTGTTTGCAAAATATATACATTTTTTTATGAATTTTTATATCTACCGGTTGGCAGGTGTTTGCATATATTTACTCATCTGCAAATGCAAATAAAAAATAATAAATGCATATGGAAAGATCAGCCTGCAAATAATTTATTGGAATCACAAGGGAAGCCAGGAAAATTCTGTTGGAAAATTGGTAATTAAATATTGTTTCACTCCAGTTCGATCAGCCCTGGCTGGAAGCTGGTGGTATATGCATAATTCTTGATCACTGGTACCTCAGTGTGAGGTTAAAATATTTTATCAAACTCAGATTTTAATTAATATTTCATGAACCAAACAAAGGAAACCACAGTTGTGAAGGTAGTTTGAAAATATGATCTTCTAGAAGGGGTGTCGAATGGTAAATGCGAGACTTTGCGAGATGGCAAGACTGATACATTTTCTGCAAGCCCGAGACTTCCTTAGCATTGAAAAAGAAATCAAGACTCCGAGAAGGCCCCCCATAAAAATACGAGACAACGAGACCCCTGGAATTTGGCTTAAATTTTGGGAGACGCGCATTTTTTTGAAGGACCATTCACCACCCCTTCTAGAATAAGCATAGGTTTCTTTGATTTTATATCACTCTGTTTACTCTGTTGTATTAGTTTCGATTTGCGAATTATGTATCAAACACTTGAGAGTGCTCATCACATTTTCAAACACCTTGAAGTTTGTCCGCGTTTGGAAATGCGATGAAACACACATGCTCTCTCTTATATTCACCATGTTACTTTTTTTTAAAAATTTCCATAAATCATTTGTTTTATTTAAAAAATATATATATACTGGACAGAAAATTGTGTACTTTGAGAAAGATGTTAGTCAGTCAGACATGCTTACGATTTCTCTATTCTCTCAGTATGGGACAAACTTTTACTTTGGCCCTCTAAGCATGCACACACAGTGATTAGGCACCCTAGCTACCACATGCACTGGTATACAGTGGACTAACAGGATCGAGCTACAAGGCCATATAACCATGCAGTCAAAGTGGTACCAATGGTTGGTGAGCAACAAATGCAGACTGCAGACCAGCTGACTTCTAAGTAAACAGCTATTTCAATTAACATCGTCGGATTGAAGCTTTAATTAGTAATTAATAAAAAAGAATCCTAGGCAAAAGTGAAAATGAGCACGCAGCTCTTTGTCCGTGAAATCATCAATGTCACACTGACTTCTGTGTCGAAACACACACCGGCCAATATCGACCTAACTGTAGCAATTGCTTTGTCTGTGCAACTTAATTGAAATATTGTGTTCTTTTATCAAATCAAGGACTGCTTTAGGTGAAGACTTCCAGTACATATCTGACAAACAGTCCTTTGATGAACTTCTTTCGGAAAGTCAGGGAAAGAAAGATGTTGTCCTTTGCTTTGTCAAAGGACTTGGAATGAAAGGTTAGAAAATAATTATATAACATTTAATAATTCAACAAAAGAAATTTTGATTTTGATGGTGTTTGACTATGTGTCTCCATTTTCTCCTTAGATTTTAGAGAGAAAACATTCTGTTCTTCGTTGATCATTTAATTTTTGGCAGTGAAAGGTTTAAGTTTATTTGCATAAAGTTCATCCAGACAGCACAATTTTTTTTCTTTACTGTTTGCAGAACACCGTCACTTTTTAGAGTTGGTATATTATGCCAAAAACGAGGCACTCTTTGCGTTGACCACAGATGATGAATTCACAAAGAAGTATGGGTAAGAAAATTTAGAAGTACGTGGTACATTCACAAAGTCATGTAACATCGCAAACAGGCTTGGTGTCAGTAACAGTTCATCCAAAACAAGTTTAATTTAAGTTTGATTTTACGTACATCACCCCATATAAGCAGCTGATTATTGCGGTTTTCAATAACATGCGAACTCTGAAATTCAAACCTCAACCAACGGTTTACGTTTTTTGCTACCGTCAATCATCTAAACGGACCTCTCGGGAAACAGAAGCTCTTTTCAGCCGGGTCAAAACTAGGTCATTGGTAGATTTTGATCCATTTTGTTTGTTTCTGTGTTTCAAGGTTTGTTGGCTGTCGCCATAATTTTGGGTGATGGCAGCGAAAAACCCAATCGTCAGTTGGGCTTTGAACTTCAGAGTTCGCATATTATTGAAAACCGCAATAAAATAATTTGTGAAACATTGCTTTAAAGAGATTCCAACTTAAAAAAACTGAAATCCGGGATCTACTTCCAATTTTGCTTCAAGATGCATATATGCATCCACCTCTTCTCAATCCTCAGAATGGAATAGAGCAATGCTGATTCACCCCCAAAAATGTGTCATGTGTCAAAATTTCCTTCCAAAAGGGGCCAAAATAAGGGTGAAAACCTTGTATGTTACACATTTTCCTTTGTGTCCGGGAGATTTAGTTACCTGTATAGCAGAACAAGAGATTGGTTCTGTGTCCGGAAGACTCCTGTTTAATCTGGGAGCATAAGCATATTGGCTTTGTTTTGATGGGAGGCTGAAAAATGGAAAATTATGAAATTGTGGAGATTTTTTCCAGTGGTTATTACCAACTTAAATGAAAGTACATATAAAAAGTCTTAACTGATTTTCTGGAAAATGACTGTTCTAATTTCCTTTCCAACCAAAATTTTCAAGAATCTTTGGTTTGATGGTACAGTGTAAGCACCTGCAGTAAGTTTTGGTGGATCAAATTGAATTATTTTTTGACACCAAACAGGCATTAATAACTGGATTGATTACTCTGCAAGTGGCTTATTCATTTTGATCTTTACAGTCTCCCCACAGGTCGCAATGCTGCCGTGTTTCTGTTTCACTGTAAACAAAAGGCAAGCGGAAAAGATCAATGCCATTCCACACAGTTTAAAGGAAAAATTGACAAGATTCAACTTTTAAGGTTCCTCAAGAGCCAAATGCTTCCAAAATATGTAAGTACATTCAGTGCATGTAGTGTGAAGTCCTGATCATGGTTATTGATTGAAATCTGGATCAAGTGGTCTAAATTTGAGTAGAGTAGGCCCTCCTGGGAAAAAGGTAAAGTTAAGTCTGGATTCAGCAACTAGGAGTATTTCTTACCCCGCTCCCCCTCCCACCCCTTGCCTCCTGGATGCGATGTTAGTCCATCACTGGTTTAATTACGCCAGCATTAAATTACATACACCTTTGAGTGGGTGGAGAGTAAAGTGTCTTGCCCAAGAACAGCATACGGATGACCCTGGTGAGTCCTACAAATATGCGAGGCAGCAAGGCATGCAAGGCGAGGCAGCAAGGAATATGAGGCTAGGAAGGGAGGCATATTATGTGAGGAAGAAATCCCTAATCCCAATAAAAAGTCTAACTGCAAGCTACCTAAGCTAACTGTATGCTATCAGAAGTGGTATTGTGGCTAACCGTAGTGCCATGTTAGCTAACCGAAGTGCTGTGTAGGCTAACAGGAATGGCTTGCACGCCTTGTTGCCTCGCCCCTTGTAACAACCCTACCCTGGCCAAGGCTCGAACCCAGACTGCTGAATCCATGACCCCCTTTTGCCAGTTCCCATTGCTACTTACGTCCATTGTTCTAGTCGAACAAATGTAACACTTGCAGATTACATTTATGAACTAGTGGTACCTATCGGTAGAAGTGCCAACGAGTACAACAAGAGAGAAGGGTTGTGAGGATAATAACTTTATTGTAAATGTTTGACTAAAAGTACACGTTATGATGTGGGTGTGATCAATGTACATTGCATGTATTCGTTGCGGAATGTTTATGGAATAAACTGATGCGATTTGGTGAAGGCCTAATGAAGGAGTTCTAAAATGATACTAAAGTAGTGAGAAACCTTGTGAAATCCATGTAATTTGAGGGTTGCAAGCCATTGCAGTTCTATGCCGCTATTTTGGAAAGGTGTCAGCTGTTTTTAAGTCCAATAGACCTTAAATCAAAGTGGCTGTGAGCCACTGAAACTCGGAAAATATATAGCCTTTGTTTACTTCATATATAGTAACACAAATAAAGGCTGCATTTTACCCAACTCCCTACCCGCTTCACAAGACTAATTGATTACTAAATTTAATATTAAGACTCTCTGTCGACTGCGAGTGTTTATTGTTTTGATTCTGGCGCTGAAGAAAATCGTTCGAAAATCAAAAAGATTTAGGCCATTCGCGCCCTAAAATAAAATATACCGGTAGAAACAGGTATAAAATGTTTACTTTCGAGGTCATCCAGCTAAGAAATACTTTATTTTGAAATTATGACCTCGCGTCGTGGGGGCGCAAGCTACAATTACAATTACAAGCTCCTGTCGCCATACGCGTCATTGGTCGTCATTTGAAACAACTCCATAAAATAAATTTCCTTTTTATTTGCTTTTAGAAGCACATATACAGAGTATATATATACAGTACTTAGTGCTCTTAAAATACAAGATGTAGAACTAGAGCAATGAACATTTCGTGGCGATTTCCATACCGGGGTTTGGAATTCCTGCGGAGATTGTTTCGATAAGCGGTCACGTACAGATTCTAAATGCTTTCAGTTCGATCTTTTTTCACTCCGAAAGATTGCCATTACTAGCGAGTAGGGGAAAAATGAAGCAAAGAACGCACTTTTCATCGAAATAAAAATGTCAAATAATCTCAATAAAGCTTACTTGGTACTGGAAGAATCTACTGGCAATGCGAAGGGAAATAATTCTGCAGCGATTCAGTGTCACTCAGCTCAATACTGCAACAAACATGAGCAGTTTTCACTTTGCCTGTATCCGAGGTCATCTTCTTTGTTTCTCCATTGATTCTGGGCAGATTTTCTTGAATAAATCTTTTTGGAAGAGCCTCTCGTTGGCTAAAAGCAGATCGCGTACCGGCCGTTGTTTAGGTTCTCACACATGTGAGTTTGCGGATCACGTATCGACGCCATGAATCATGCATCGTGCACGTGCTGAACAAATAAGTAGCGCGCTGATTGGCCAAAACTATGACAAATTGTGCACGTGCTGAACAGTTTCTGCTCAACAGATTGGCTAAAAACATCAGACATTGTGTCGTCACGATCTACCTTACATTACATTACTTACATTTCTACATTTTGGAGCGTTTGTGAGATTTTTTCCGCACATACAAATCTTCTCACGGCTCTATAATCTGCCGCCTCGTCAGGCCTTCTGGTCTTCCAGAAGGCCTGACTCGTTGGCAATAATTTAAAATTTTAATTATTATTAATTTAATTCATTTTATAATAATATTATACTGACAATAGAGTTTGTTGAGTCTTTTATGCACATTTACATACATGTGAATAATACTTGAGTTGTTGTTCAATTATTAAGTGCCAGATTTGTTATATTAAGTAATTTGCATACTGTTGAAGATTTTGTCAAGAACTTTTGACTTATTATTAGTTTTCAGTAGTTTTGGAGTTCAAGAAGTTGTGAACAGCAAGAACGAAACATTCAGAGAACTTTAAGTGAAAGCATTGATTATTAAAACTGTTTCCATTTGTAACATAAGAAAGGCTTCATAGCCAAGATGTACACCTCACTGTGAAACTCTGATGAAAGAAATCTGGAAATAATCAAAAGGCCCTATTGGGCCACGACTGTTTTTTTAAGCGATGACTTCATCATTTAATGTGTTCGTGTGAGTTCTTGTCGCTTTTATTTAACAAGTGACGAATTAAATCGTCAAAGTCGAATGTGGATCACTTGTAAAGATCTACACGGATTTACGCTGTTTTTCATTGTGATTTGCATTGGTTGTAAAAGAAGCAAGCTCCAAGCAGACAAATTCAAGTTTGCGTGTTTTCGTGCTAGCGTGTGTTCACTCTTTTCTCTGTACAGCGTTTACGATTAATGTTCAATTTCCAGAATGTGTTTTGATAGTGCCATGAGCATGATATCGATAGGTTTTATCACAGGCAGACAAGGCTCTGTGTTTGAGACCGTGTGACGTAAGTGTCACGGTACGCGCTATTTGATCTCATACATTCACTGTAATTTGTAACGACTGACCTCGGCTTGATCCAACTGATCACGAGAAATGCTACATAAAATACTGGATTTTGCATCTTTTAATCCCAAATTGTGATCTACTGGTAGCCAGATAAATAAAGTTCACTTGTCTTTTTTCTTTTGCGAGGTATTTTGCGATTTTATGGTTTTTTTTGGTCGTTAATTCCTCGCTAGCCGTCACCGACCCCAAACAAAAGTAAGAGAAAGAGGGGTCGGTGACGGCTAGCGAGGAATTAACGACCAAAAAAAACCATAAAATCGCAAAATACCTCGTAAAAGAAAAAAGACAAGTGAACTTTATTTATCTGGCTTACAGTAGATCACAATTTGGGATTAAAAGATGCAAAATCCAGTATTTTATGTAGCATTTCTCGCGATCAGTTGGATCAAGCCGAGGTCAGTCGTTACAAATTACAGTGAATGTATGAGATCAAATAGCGCGTACCATGACACTTACGTCACACGGTCTCAAACACAGAGCCTTGTCTGCCTGTGGTTTTATCTTGCATTCTTTGATTGCTGTGAAGATTAAGCGTCACATAAAATTTATTTTGAAATCGGCTAGGTTGACCTTTGTCGCGTGACACTGATAATCTTCTGTCAGCTAGCGATTACACAAACTTCGCTTTCAATTTCGCTTTCACTGTCACATGCAAACTTAAGAAAATTCTGTTGATTTTTCAATAGGGCAGAAACAACATACACCTGATTTAAGGTAAAATAAAAATAAAATATGTTCACAATCGATTTTCAAAGTATCATCACGTACCCATCAAAACAAAACCATTAGGGCGTAAAGTACAGTGGTCTGTCATCGGTCTTAATAAACCGCAACGTCAAACTGAGAGTGGCGTTACATGTAGGTCTGCCAACCATCTGTCAACGGCCTTTTGTTTACAGATGATTGACTGAAGGAGTGAAGGAAGGATGGCTTCAAATAATAATTAACTATGAAATCGCCACCCCTTCCATAACTCCCGTTTTGCATACGCAAAAACAGTCGTAAAAATGATATAAATTCTCAGAGTTCATGTAACAATATTATTAATAATTTTTGTTTTTTTGTTTTTGCTGCCGGCAGGTTGTTCTTCCTGGTGACAGAACAACAGTATACGATTCATTATCAATTCCTATAAACAGAGTATTTGTGTTCAGTGATCAGATTTCTGAACTCCAAACTCAGGAACTGGAGCACATGGTTGTGGAATTCCAAGGCTCTATTGGAGTAATACTGGTTAATGTGTAAGTTCTTTTCTTGAAATAAAAGTCAGTACATTTTTTCATCATCAATACCTTCCACATACGTTGATACATTGATACTTTTGGCTGTGCTCTAAGAAAAATTACAAGGAGCCCAAAGGTTCCAAACTATGAGATCCAGGGTGCCCAGCATAAAGCTTAAATGGAAGAATTAAGATTACCGTAAACACCCGCAGATAAGCCGCACCTTTTTTCCAACAATCGTCGCTCAAAATCGGGGGTGCGGCTTATCTGCGGGAACATTTCAAAAAGGTGCCGTACATTTCAGTGAATTGACACTTTTATAAAAGCCTTCGTTAGCAGATCCTTAAAACGGTTTATGGCCGCTTTTCTAGAACAGGAAAACGTCACACAGCACAAAATTTCCATTCCCCCACAAAGCTGTTTGCAGTGTCGACGACGGCGTGTAATAAACTTCAACACTAATAGATCGGCCCGGCCTCCACGAGCGAGAAAATTGCACGTTGTTCTCGAGTATTTATTCTATTTATTTGTGCATCATGATAGCCACGAACAGCAGAATCTCCCTCCATCTTGAAACTTGAGTAAACAAACATCATTCTCGGCCTAGTCCCAACGTGATCTAATGCCTGGTTACTAAGCTACGAACGTACGACAAACGAAAACACGCGTTCTTGTTCGCAAAAATCTGTGGAAAAAAGTGTTGAATGAAGAAATACCTGTCAACAAGTACCATAAAAAGATCAATCATATGTCAAAGTTACAGGAAATGATGCTCATTATATTAAAACGCTAAAATTGTGGGTAAGACTTTGATGTTCAATTCCGTTTCATTGGGCAATTCCAGAAAATATCCGTACACAACGACGGACGGCTTCCATATTTTAACCCCCCCTTGCCTTCAGAAATTCCAAAATGCATTACCCCCCCCATGCCCTCTGAATTCCAAAATCGTCAACCCCCCCTCCCGTTCGGAATTTCCGTTTTTTGTCAAGCCCTAAGGATTTACCCTTTGAATTCGACAAGACCTACCGTAGTTTTTCAGTAAAAAAGCGCACTGATTTTTCGACGAAATTTTCTTTCCGTGGCACGTTTCACGCAACAAAATCTTCTAATGATCACAGTTTGTACTGGAACTTACAATATAAACAAGAAACTAAAGACTGACTTTAAACTAATCATTGAGTTTTTAACATTTTTAACATTGAAAAGACACGGCAAGTTTTAACGTGGTGTTTATTGCCGAGCGTAGGCGAGCGGTTTAGCAACACATGTATACGAGGGCATTTTGTCCATAACTTAAGCAATAAGCTGAAAAAAATAAAGATACTTATTGCAAACGAACCTTTTGAATTGTGGGGAACCGGAAAGCGGCTTTAGAAGACAAGTAAACACCAAAAAACACAAGAACCTTCTCGAAACCTTCGAAAACAACTCGACAAACAAAGCTTTTGCGAACTTGGTAACCAAGCTACGAAATCGGTGGAGGACTGGTCATTGATAACTGGGTAATAAATTCATGTTTGCCAGGTTACTAAGCTACGAAGTTCGAAGCGATGTTTTTCTCCAAGCAGATTTATGGCTTTTATTATCGGGAAATGTCAACTCTTTATTCCAGAAATGTGCATAGGAGTATTAACAACATTCATTCAAGCTTGTTCCCTGAATAGGAAAAGGAAAGCCCACAAAACCACTTGTCTGTACCCTCTGGAAATCCCAGATCTGAAACCCCCCGATACCTTCGGAATTCCAATCGTAAGTACCCCCCCTTGCCTTCGGAATTCCAGTTCAAAGAACCCCCCCTTGCCTTCGGAATTCCAAAAAGCCGTCCGTCGTACTGTACGGATATTTTCTGGAATTGCCCATTGCCATAGTGAGTTACATTCGATGAAGAAGATTTCTGAAGACTCTTTTTTAAAAAAACTTTTTTTTCCAAAATTTAAGTTGCTAAATTCAGGGTGCGGCTTATCTGCGGGTGCGGCTTATCTGCGGGTGTTTACGGTATCTGGTCGCCCAAAGGCAAAAGTTAGTCGCCTGAGGCACCCAGGCACCCTTAGAGCACAGCCCTGTTTCCTGATTTAAAGATAAAACATAGTGCTTAAAAAAATGGCATTCAAGATTAAAGCTTAAGCGATTGATATGACATTGTTATTTGAAGCAATTAAGCATTATACAAAAAGTAAGATAAACTACAAATTAAATACAAAGTAAAGGACTTAAGACAGATTCTGCTGAAAGTTCAAGCGATAAGTGCGAAAATTGAATACCAGAAATCTTCTCAAAGCACTGCAACATTTTGCATACTATTTGAAATATCTCACAGTAATTCATTTCTATAAGTGACCCTGTGGTTGAATTCTAAAACATTCCTGAGAAAATTAATGTCAAACCTCCTAAAAATGCTTAAATCACATGGTTATTTTGTTTTGAACTGACGTGAAACATCTGCATATTGTGACCTTCAGGAAGATGTAAGGTTGTCCTTTTCATAAATTAGTGAGCTTTAATTAGCCAATAATAATCTTTTGTTAGAAATGATCACAAGGACATGCTTGCGTCATTTGGCCTGACAGAAGACAGCAATTTCCCAACTGCAGCTTTTGTACCAGCCAAGACCAAGAAGGATAACATGGTAATCTTAATACATGTATACATGCTGTGAACTGTTTTTTATTATCTTTTTGTTCAAACTGTCAAAAATTGCAAACTGCTGCAGCAGCTATTTAGCAAAGTGCTTACCCACTGGATTTGAGACATGAACAGATAAACCACCCCCCCCCCCCCCCCCCGCCTCCCCACCCCCCTATTCTAAATAGCAAAAATTATAATAAAAAATTAATATTAATATGCTAAATGGCTAATGTTAATCTGCAGGTCAACCCTTTACATGTTAAACTGACAACAATTGAACTGTATCATTAACTGCCTTCTAAGTTATGCACATGTAGTAGCTGACTATGTTGCTTGCTTGAATTTTTTAATTTACATTCTTTCATTGAATAATCCTAATTGTTTGTTTGATTCTCTCCCTAGACTTACATAGAATTGTACCCAGAGAATGTTGTGGTGTTCACACTAAACAATCTCAAAAATTTTATCAAGCCTTTGGTTGAAAATCCTTCAGATGAATACAACAGACTAGGTTTGTCTTTTGATTTACACTTCCTTTTTTTCTTTGGAATGCATTTTTTTAATTTCAAGAGTCACATGGTGTTATAGAAAAATATTCCTTTCACAATTTTATAAATACAAGATTCCTCAGTGCATAATTACTATTGTTTGTTAGCCTTCACAACAAGATGTTTAATTTTGCCAAGCGCAAATGGTTGCAGATTAGCATGAGGCATCAGGTGCGTGCCAGAGGCAAGAGGAAAGGGCACAATTATTTTTTTGGTTTTTGTTTTTTTATACCCTTCCTCTCACAAGTGACTCGCACAACGCTCTTTGAAAAAATAAACTACCTTTTCTGTACCTGTTCTGTGGGAGGTGCGGCAGTGGCCTAATGGTTAGTATGCTGGACTCCAGGTCAGGTGGTCAGGGTTCGAGCACTGGCCGGGGCACTCACCCATTGTAATCTTGGCAAAGACACTTTTCTATCATAATTCCTCTCTCCACCCAGGTGTATAAATGGGTACTAGCAAATTTACTGCTGGGGGTAACCCTGCGATGGACCAGCATCCCATCCAGGGGGGAGTAGAAATATGGAAATATGGAAACCGGGATAAGCCCCAGCCTGATGGGTCAGCTTGCTCGTATGCTTTACCCTTACGCCTTTACCTGTTCTGTTGACTTATCAGATTGCATGTTAACTAAATGTGCAATGTGTACAAGATATTTCAGCTGATCGAGCTGTAATTTTTAATAATTTTGTGGCATTCTTTTCTTGATTTCCACAGCTGAAGCCTCATCTCTACAGAAGATTTCATTTGCAGAATACAATGACGCCATGAAAAATATCGATACAAACTATCTGTTGGCGCTGGACTTTTTGTTGGTAGTTTTCTGCCAGGAGGGTACGTAGCTAACAATGTGTCGTATTCTATTCATAGCATAACCCTGTGCTGCTAATGAGATGTTTTAAAACTTGTGAATTAAATAATATTTGCTTAATTTAGTATCCAAGCATGGCACAATGTTTGCACTTTATTCACAATTTCCAAAGCCTACCCTTGGACAATAAGATGAACATCCCCCTTGGCTGAAAAGTATTGAACAAAACCCTCACTCAATAATAGAAGTGTATTCGTTTTTGTGTAACTGAAGCTAACTGAATAGATCTATAACAGTGTTACTCTGTTTTATAAGAACGTTAACTTAAGGTTTAGAAAGGCAAGGCTGAAATTGGAACTAAGAACAGCGTTTATTCTTTCCTACATGTATTTGTCGTGAGTGACAAATATGATTGCCGTGACATTGTCGTATAATAAACGAAAATTGAAAAAAAACATTAAAACAAACAAAATGGGATTAACTAGCTTATTCTTATTAATAGCCTGCACCATTCACAGGGAATCCATGTTTCATGTGCAGAAATATAAGTATGACAAGGAAAAGTCATAAACCTGTTGTTATTACATCATGATAGCTGCTTTGAGAATCATTGCACGGCCAAGAATGAAGCTTGTTATCCTAATTAGTGCCTATTTGGCTTTTTTTTTTTTCATTTTCCTTTTACATTTTCTCTATGACGGTTTTTGCAGTTAGATGTAAGTACTAAATGAATCAATCGTTGTTCAAATCCAACCTGGAACCAATATTGTCATCAACCAGAAGTGACGTCAGCAAGTGCAACACCACTTTGTTTTTAAAATTAGAAAATAGGACATTTTAATACCATTTTATGCTTAACATTTTATGCTTCGAGAAAATTAAGAACGTTCAGCGTCGGCCGAAAATAAGACGTTATAAAACAAAAAGAGTGAAGACTTGTGTGGAAATCGCTTCCATTTTCTCTTTGACTTAAATAAGCCAATAACAATGACCTCTAGCGCAGATGAAATATCGACGATAATCTGAGATATTGCCGCCACTCTATCACTCGGTCATTTGACCATTTTAACTACAAGAACATACATGTATGTTAAAATGTAAGTCATTTTAATGATGCAATATCTTTTCACAGACCATGAGCCCTGCAAGGCATTTTCCAAGACGTTAAGACGCATAGTGCGAACTTTTGATAGGGCAGGAGAAGGCAGCATCACCATGGCATATGTGAAGACATCATTACATAAAAAAAGATTTGTAAGTATTGACTTTCACTTTTTTTACAATCGCAACTTGATGCATTTTATTTAATTTCAGAATGAATTGCGGGGAATTATTTGCTTTCATACTCCGGGGTGTTGTCATATTTTGAGGCATGTCACGTGATTTGTTCGTCTCCAATCAAAAAAGGTCATTACAACAGACATAAAACATCTTTACTGAACACATAAAACATCTTTACTGATTGGACAGGAACACATTATGTCACTGAAACACGTGTTAACGTGTCTTTTCAGGAGGGAGAAACTTTCCCAGTCATCCATCTGCATTTGACCAAGTCCAGCGACGATTTTCTTCAGTACACTGGCGATCTCGAATATGAAGAACTCGTGGATTTTATTACAAGTCAGACAAAGTAAGCTGAGTGTAAACTCCGCAATACAAGACTGCATTCAACATAGCTTTAAAAGAGACAAAAACTTGTTTGAATTAAATAATCTTCTTAAATCTCCCCTCCCAAAACTAAAACAGCACAAAAATCATAGCTTGACAGCTCTTATTTGAATGGCCCACACTAAAATTTCATCCACAAACTGAAAAGTTAGCAAACACCGTTTACAGCATTATAAACTGTACGAAAGTAGTGCTGAATAGCTTTCATTTGAATGGTCACACGCTAGGGTTTCATCCACAGACTTAAAAGTTTGAACCACCTTGTACAGCATAATAAACAGTATCACGTGAAAGTACTGCTCAATAGCTTTCATTTGAATGGTCACACACTAGGGTTTCGTCCAAAGACTTAAAAGTTAGAACCACCTTGTACAGCATAATAAACAGTACCACATGAAAGTACTGCTCAATAGCTTTCATTTCAATAGCTTTCATTTCACACACCAGCGTTTTATCCAGAATGTAAAACGAACCACCTTGTATAGCATAATAAACAGTTCCACATGAAAGTACTGCTCAATAACTTTCATTTGAATGGTCACACACTAGGGTTTCACACAATTTTTTTTAAAAAATGAACCACCTTGTACAGCATAATACACATTACTACATTGAAGTATTGCTCACTATCATTCACTTGAAGACCAAGGTATGGTTAGTCGAGCAAAGTCGAACTAAACCAAGGAGCTTGACCAAAGGGAGGAATAAACTGTTTCGATTTTTCGTATTACTCTTCTCTTCGCATCTCCCAATCAATCGCCCCTGGGTTTTCGAGCAGAACAGCAAAGAGTCACAAACGAAGTACTACGCTATCAGTTCAGTATGCAACGAGGGAAGTTTTGCGCCCACGTTTTACCTTATAAACTCTGTTGTTGTCAGGGGTGACAGAGCTTGTTTCCATTGGAAACATCTCGTGTTATTGACGTCATTAGTCCCGTGCACGTGAAAGGAGAATCAGAAATACGAAGATTTCGCGCGCATAACATACTAATGACGTCAAAAGCACGAGATGTTTCCCGTGGAAACTAGCTCTGTCTCCCCCGACAACAGCTGAGTTTTAACGGTAAAACTTGGGCGCGAAACTTCCCTCGTTTACATTATCAACTGATAAGCGTAGTAAGTGAGAGTAGTTTTTTCTTAACCCTGTTATAATGTGAACTTTTTTTTTCTTTTTCTAGGCTTAAGCGAGCTGTATTTCTTCCTCCGAGTTTATCAGATGTGGCACCTATCTCGTTCCCAGACACGAGTGAGCAAAAGGAAGATAGCGAAGAATTCTTAGAGTTGGAAGAGGAAAGCGAGTCTTATGAATCTACCGAACCAGTTGAATATGATTCGGAGGCGTTGTCAGGTACTACAGCAAAAGCCCCGATATAGCAATTTGCCTAGGGTCTGGGAAAATGTGTTTCTTATAACAGCGGTTTGTAACACCGGGGTTCTGAATACGTTGTATTCGTAATTTTGGCCGAGGTTGGAGAATAATTAACAATTGGACTATGAGCTCGAGATTTCTAGGCCGAGGGCCGAATCAAGTATCACCTCAGAAATCGAGAGTAAATAATCTAATATGTTAACTCATTTTCCTTCAAATAATAATTTCCAATCATTTTTCTACAATGTGAATTGTCGTCATTCTGAATGCGTCTAAGGGACTTCACTTCTTGGTTATCGAAAAATTATACAGAACATTCCACGTTTAACTCTCTAACCACTCAGGTCAAGGGAGATTCGAGGCGAGTTAGGCCGTTTTCTAGGTTAAACATAACGTTTTACATTGTTTACAGTTGTTCAACGTTGTTGGGCTTCATTTTGATGGCAAACGAATGCAACATGTTGGTCCGCTCATTACAGATTTTGTAAGTGCCGAAATCTGTAGCAGGATAGCCTCACTCGAAACAATTTTTCGTCCAACACTGATCTTTTATCATGCCCAGTGAAACATTTAACCCAACAATGTTGGTCGATTCTGGTAAATGTGAGGATCGCATGGCATTAGGGCTTTAAAATGCTGGGCATAAACTTTTTACATTTATTTTCGATTTCTTTCCAAGATGAAGAGAAGGAAGATGATGAAGTGTCGGCAGCAGTTCAGAAAGCCAAAACCATCACTGTCCCAGAGAACCTGGTACCCGCGCTGACTGATAAAACTTTTGATGTCATCAAGAACGAAAATGATATATTGGTTGTCGACTTCTTCCAGCCATGTAAGGTTTTAAAAAGCTCTCTCAATTATGTACTTTCCTATAACTCAATAGTGATAGCGCCGTGCGCCGTGGGTTGGGCGTCGAGTGTCGCTCGTCGTCCTTTACATTCAAGTGGTTTTTAGATACATCGCAAAAACCTTGTATCGAAATCTTAGTTTGTGGTTTATAAAAGTGAAGGATTTTACAAGGAAATAAGAGCAAAGAAACAATATCCAAGCATGACGTACGCACATCTTTGAGGGGGTTTAGAAAGCCATTAATTAGAGCTTTCTGGTGGTTAAAATTTAAATTTTTTTAGTCTTTAAGTTGGTAATAAACGACCGCAAAAATGTCTTGAGCTCTCTGGCCGGACGTTAAATACTACGTTTATTGTTTAATTTGGGCAGTGGAAATCTGGGCTGTTATTTACATAGCCGGTTGGCAACACTCGAGAAGATTTTGTTCGGTAATGTAAAGGGGAATGTTTATATTTATTTAACTGCTTACGAGATTTATCTCAAACGTTGTAGAGTGTTTGCGTTTGGTTTTGTAAAGAGGAAGTGGACGTTTTCTAATAAAATGCAATGAACTGTGTTTACATAAGTACGAGAAACGCCTGTATAACCAATATTACATGCTCACTTTGTTATAAAAGTTTGTGTTCAATTTGCTTCCTTCAATTTAGCGATCGTGTAAGGGCAGCGTTGCTATTGTGCATTTTCTTCAACTGTCGAGTTAACTTTTTCCAATCTCTGTTCTTGTTTGTGGGCGGTGTAACAATTTAACAAAATTGATATACTTTTTATTTCAGGGGACTCGCGATGTAAAGCCTTTTTGCAGCCTTATGTCGATGCTGCCACTCATCTAAGTAAGTGTTTACAAAATTGCGCAAATCGGCCATCCTTCTAATAAAGCTATCCCGAACATAACCCTCCTTCCTAAAATTAGCTCCTGCCCCCCGGACTGCAAATCTCAGCTCCCCTCTTTGGCTTGTAATTACACTAAAGTCCGGGGGAGATGATACTTGGGTCAAGTTTTGCTGTGTATATGCCGCTGTTAACTTCTGTTTATGCATCTTCCTTACAAACCCATTTAACTAGGTAATCCTAAAATGAATTGACATTTTTTTGTTAAACAGAATGTAGAACCTTTACTCTTCACCAACATTGAACGTTCTGGTTCGTTTCAGGATTTGCTAACCGTAAATATCTACAAACGTTCCGTCATATATAGATGAATTCTCGTACCCTCCCCCCCCCCCCCCCCCTCCAAATCCCGAAAATGTGCGACCCCATTCTTGTGACTGTATTGAAGAGGGCTAAATGTTGTTTTATTATAACTTTTTGGCTTATAGAAACGTATTTCGATCAACACTGCCGTTGCTCGTTTCGAAACGTTTTTTTTTTTTTCGCATATACCCCCCTCCGTTTATAAGCCCACCCAAAACACCTTACGAAGTTGTATAACCCCAGGGCTTATCACCAGAATTTTATGATAGATCTTCTCAATCGAAACAAAGCAGTAAGCATTCAAATAAAATCGTATAAATCTGTGCTAAAAAAGTACAAATATCTAAACCGCTGCCACTGAAGTGAATGAATGCGTTTGGGAGGCGGTATTCTTAAACATATCTCAAACGTTTTCTGTCCCTTTCAACCATTTCTACATGGAATTGTTTTTGTCAGTGTTGACGCTAGTTTATATTTTGTCAGGTAACGTAGATGTTGGAGATTTTGCTATCAAGCTGGCCCGTGTTAATTGTTTTGACTGGACTGATGTGTGTCAAAAAAATAACATCACTGTCTATCCCACAATTAAAATGTTTCGGTGAGTTTTGCATGATTGATTTTTATAGAAAATTGTACGACAATCGCGTAAAATTCTTGATTAATAGGGACGACGAGTAAAGATTTAAGTATTCTCAAAATTGCACAAGCCTTTTGCAGGCGAGTGCAACCAGTGTAAACATTTTCATGAGTACCAGTTACTTGTGAGTTAAAAAAAGGATGCACAAGTTTTTACTTATAGTACATCTATGGAAAGCACAACATTTCAAAATTTTTAACTTATTTCTTTTTATTCAATTTATTGTGTAACCCGCAGCAAAGGCTCCGATGAAGTCATTTACAATGGACCACTAGACAGCGACCACCTGTCCAAAGCTGTTTTGCTGTAAGTATACTTTTAATGTCGCTAAACAAAGATCTATTTTTGGCGGGAAACTTGACTCCAAGAGCGAGTGATTGAGTGTCGTCACCGCCATGTTGAATTCAAAGGACAGAGGAGGCTTGGGGTGAGTTGGAAAAAGCGGTCTTCCAAGATGGCCGTCAGGTACACAAATGAAATTATCCAGTGCTGGCTTCTTCTTCTGAGAACTTCTTTTGAAGGTCCTGCCCTCAAGGAAGGGGTCGTCGAGAAACTTTACTCGCAGGGTGCTTCTCGCTGTTTGGGTCTAAATGAGTGTCGGAAGCATTGTAATAAAAGTACTGGAGAATGTGGTCTGTGATGGACTGGATAGGGGGCGCGAAGTGGCAATACTCTTAGTCGCTTAAAACCATGGAAACGGATATAGCGCCGATGCGATAAGCCAGTCCATTAGGCTCTTAATTCGTAGAGGATTGCTAATTCGTCTTACTAACATGTTAAATTATCGTGTTCTTAGGCTTCAACCTACTGTGCCATTGGCGCTCAACAGCAAGGACGAAGTTGACATGTTTTTTGATGGTAAACTTCCCAAGCTTGCCAATACAGCAACTGACATTGCAGTTGTAGGCATGTTCTTGGATAAAAATGACAAAGGTAGGTGATCAAAGTTGGCTACTGTAGGCTATAAACGGTTAGTTGCAAACTAAGGCAGAGTAAAATTAAGTGAAGTACCTTTACTCATACGAGGGTTGTGCAACATGACAAACATAAAGCTTTGAAATTTTTGTTCCCTGCTCAAACAAGTCTCCTTTACCTCAAACATATAACAAGCAATGAAACCCAGTGGTTTTTCTGCCCAAGTTTTTGAACAAAGAGTAGTTTGATATTATGAGTACTTGTTGTTTCTTGTGCTGTACAAAGTGTGTTTTAAGTTCATCGATTTTACGTAAGCTGTTAGTAACCATTCAAATCTCAGTTATTGATGAGTACGTTCAAGATGGTTTTGACCCGTGTGCAATCTTTTACAGAATTCAAAGCTTTTGAGTCTGCGGCCCATTCTCTGTACAGCAAGTTTCTCCTGGGTTTTGTAACTGGTGAAACGGCAAGAACTTTGTAAGTAAAACTTTTGCTGTTCAGTCTGTTGTTTCTTCGTTCATCAGATGGTAGCGATTGCACTTATTGTTCCAATGCGAAAAGCGGGAACAATTTTACTGGAATATGTTAACTGTGGTACGCCAGTCCAATCAGACGTTAGGTTATACCACAGGGATAATAATCTCTCTTAGCGTTTGAGGTTAATTAACAATTGGTAAATGCTTTAGCGTGGACTATGGAGTTATGGTGCACGCAGGAAGTTTGGAGCTTACGAAAGAAGCGTAAGAGTTGCTCGAGGCGATAGCTTGATAGATACCTACTCATTTTGCCAAATATCAATCCATGACGAACATCAGAAACGGCCGCCATTAAGATGGCTCGACTGGGTTTTTTAGGGGCAACACCGCTCAAGTTTGAGAACTAACCAGACTGTCATTAACAATGCCATCGAAAAACGATCACCACAGCTGAATTAGGTAAAGATGAAAATTTGTTATGACCAGTGTTATTTTGACATCGGAGTTGTCATAGCAACGTAATGACGTCATCACGTTTATCAATTTCGTTCGTATTGCTCGGCACCAGGAGATTTTTTCGGAAATCGCTCAAGGGAGCATGTACCTCCTATACCTGCCTCAGTGTTGGCAAAGTTTGAACAAATTCTGTGAGAGCGTTATCGAAATTTTTGGGGATGAAGTTTCGAGGGTCATAAATACAGCAAAAAACATACTATTGAGATAATAGGGTAGTATCTGAAGTACACGACGCGCTTTGGGAATGCAGTTTCATCTCATAGTAGTTTGATGCCATTTAAAATTGTGTATACAAAATTATGGGGATCGCCACGACCGATTGCGAAAAAAACGGATTTGATGAGCGTGCATTCAGGTGCTCTTGTTGCCACTTTTGTAAATAATTTGGTCTACACCTACAAATGTGATAATTATTTGGAAACCGCTCGATGAATTTTTTTAAAAACTTGTCAATCTCGAGGTTTGTCATCAGTTTATATGGCCTGCAAGTTTCAAGGTCATTGAAAACACGTAAGGCAATAACTCGGGGCGCCAATGTACTACTTTTTTCTCCCAGATTTTGTGTTTACAAGTGAGTGTCCTCATTATTCACGTGTATTGTTTTTTACTTTCATGTCCACGTGCACAACTCAGCAAAACATTCATTTGCATTAAACAGAACGCTCAATTGCTTTCTAAAAATGTTCGGGAAACATGCTGATATGACTTGAAAACTGTAATAATATTTGTTACGTCATTAGACTGTAATACAACAATGCCGAGGGTCTCTTTTTCCAGGGAACGAAGAGCTATTTTTGTGTAGAACAACAGATCAGGAAAAAAGTCTAAACTCACTGATAAAATGCAAATGAATTTTTTGCTGAGTTGTGCACGTGAAAATGAAAGTTGAATACATTGCCCGTGAATAATGAGGACACTCACTTGTAAACACAAAATCTGGGAGAAAAAAGTAGTACATTGGAGCCCCGATTTTATTGCCTTACGTGTTTTCAATGGCCTTGAAACTTGCAGGCCATATAAACTGATGACAAACCTCGAGATTGACAAGTTTTTAAAAAAATTTATCGAGCGGTTTCCAAATAATTATCACATTTGTAGGTGTAGACCAAATTATTTACAAAAGTGGCAACAAGAGCACCTGAATGCACGCTCATCAAATCCGTTTTTTTCGCAATCGGTCGTGGCGATCCCCATAATTTTGTATACACAATTTTAAATGGCATCAAACTACTATGAGATGAAACTGCATTCCCAAAGCGCGTCGTGTTCTTCAGATATTACCCTATTATCTCAATAGTATGTTTTTTGCTGTATTTATGACCCTCGAAACTTCATCCCCAAAAATTTCGATAACGCTCTCACAGAATTTGTTCAAACTTTGCCAACATTGAGGCAGGTATAGGAGGTACATGCTCCCTTGAGCGATTTCCGAAAAAATCTCCTGGTGCCGAGCAATACGAACGAAATTGATAAACGTGATGACGTCATTACGTCGCTATGACAACTCCGATGTCAAAATAACACTGGTCATAACAAATTTTCATCTTTACCTAATTCAGCTGTGGTGATCGTTTTTCGATGGCATTGTTAATGACAGTCTGGTTAGTTCTCAAACTTGAGCGGTGTTGCCCCTAAAAAATCCAGTCGAGCCACCTTAATTGGCCTTGTTCCAATTCGAAAAAGTGGCGATAAAGGCTTCAAACTACGGGCTAATCGTGCTCATTGAGTCTGTAGTGATTGTTTCAGTGATAGCAAGTGTTTGATCAATGACTCACATTTTTTTTGTCCGTCAACAGATCTGCTGAGTATGGCCTTCGTCTTCCTTCACTCCTGGTGTTCAAGCGAAACGACCCTTATCAGCCAATGGACGTCTTTGAAGGCCATTTCACCATCCAGTCCATTGTTAACTTTGTTCTTCGATCGAATATACCGTCATTTGTAAGTATTAACAGCAAAGATACATAATTTTGTTTCCTCGAGTTTTTGACAATAATATTTGAAAACTGAAATACGTTCATGTTATACTTCTTAGCGTGACTCGTTTACACACGTTTTCCCGCGCTTTACGCCGACTACACACATTTATTAAAAACCCGATTAAAAAACGTCTATTTTACAAGTTTACGCTGTTCAAGGTAGTTCTTAAACCCTAGTGTGTGATAATTTGAATGAAAGCTATTGAGCACTACTCTTATCTGGCACTGTTTATTATGCTGTACAAGATGGTTCTTATTTAATATCCTTGGATGAAACCCTAGTGTTTGACCATTTAAATGAAAGCTATTGAGCAGTACTTAAAAGTGGTACGGTTCACCTTCTTGTACGAAGTGGCTGTAACTTTCGCATCGGTGTGAACATCAAACACTTATTTTTTTACCTTTGCAGGGCGAGCTTACACCTGTTAACCTGCCAATGTACCTAACACAGAAGAAGCCTGTCCTGATCGTATTCCGAGCTGATAGCGAAGATTCTGTCATTACACCGGTCATGACAAAACTAGCGCGCGACAAATCTCTGCCTTCTGTGAACCTTTGTTGGATGCCTGTGTGAGTATAACTGTCAAGCAATTTCAATTATGATCAGCTTTCCCTACGACAGTTTTAATTATCTTGGAGATGGAAGGTAATAATGAATCAAACAATGTACGTGACACGGCATTTTTCGAACAAATTGTTCATCATCAGAGAGGTCAACTCTGATACAGTCGAAGCTCTCGTAAGCGAACACCCTCGGGACGCAAAAAAAGTGTCCGTAACTGGAGCTGGCCGCTTACGAGAATGGTTCTCGTAAGCAGCCACTAGAGGTGTAGGGGATAGATGGCCGCTCACGGGAACTTAGCCAGCTAACAATAAGGGCATATGTATGGAAGTGGTGTTTCGAAATGTAACCGGGCGTGGAAGACAACAAAACAAACACTGAAATATGGTACTGTAATTACTGAAAAATCATTGTGATGAACTGCGATGTGAAGTCAATTGATAAAAACAATATACAGAGGTTGGTAATAGATTTGCTTTGGGGCGTCCGCTTACGGGAGCTTAAAAACAAAGAAAAAGTCTAAGTCGTAATCTCTGAAAGTGTCCGCGGCCGCTTACGGGAATGTCCGCTTACGAGAATATAAAAATACAGAGTTTGTATGGGAGTTAAAACGGGGTTTCAAACAAGGCGGCCGTAAGTAGAGCTGTCCGCTTACCAGAGTGTCCGTTAAGAGAGCTTCGACTGTATGCCTATCGATATCAAACAGAACAAATGCTGGAAAAATGCCCGAGCAGGATTCGAACCCACGACACCCCGATCTCATGGAAGGTGCTCTATCCACTGAACTACCGAGCTAACCACAGTGGAGTGAGTCGAATATTGGTTACAAAGGAAACATTGATTGCCTGACAAAGAAGAAAAGAATCGGCGAGCGAAGCGCGGTCTCCTTCTGCCTGGACCGAGCTTGGCTCACTTCGCTTGTCGTACGGATTACGCCCTGTAATCCCCACCTACCCCACCCCCTCCCAAACAAACTCCTTGCGGAGCTTACGTTTCTAAGGTTTGGCCTTTCATGGTTGTTTTAGTTACTCCAACAATGATGTGAATGCCGAGATTCTGAGATCTTACACAGGAAACAGCGAGACTCTTCCTGGATTGGTTCTCGTAAACCATGCTAAGGTTGGTCCATTATTGCAAGTTATATTGTCCTAATATAGAGTGTTTTCATGTGACGTTTTCTGTTGTTCATGAGCCTCTTTTTATCATGCGTTTTAGGGAGCCGTTTATCACTTCAAAGAAGAGGTTACCAAACTTGCAGTAAAAACCTGGGTTGAAGGTATTCTCTCTGGAAAGGTGCAGCCGACGGGTGAGTGATGTGTTACTCTTTTTGCAACAAAATATTTAACCGCATTAAAATCAATCTATTAACCACCAGTGTTCTCATTGCCAGAAAATTCCTTGGATTTTAGAATTTTCTACTAAGACCATGCAAAACGGGTTAAAATGTCTCCTTTCACCTTCTACTACTGGAAATCCCCTAGAATTTTATAGTTATATTAAAAAGCAATGAAACTCCAGTTCAAAGCTTTTCCACAAACACTTTAGTAAGTTAGTGAAAAATGCACCATATATACTTATAATATTTAGCAATACACCATGAAATTCCTAATTTCTGCGCCCTGAAATTTCTATGATATGTGTACCCTTGAAGTCTCTCGGAATTACATCATCTCTGAGTAGTACAAGCCGTGATTAACGCGTAATTAACGCTCGATAGATAACGCAACAGCCTGCGAACAGGTTCTTCTTATGGCGAATAGATACCTCTTGTCCTTTCCCCCTGCTCCCCCCCCCCCGGCTCCCCCTCCCCCACGAGCGGATAGCATGCCCCCAGACTAACATCACATCTCCCTTATGGAGCGGTTCATGGGTTTTCGAAACCTGTAATTTGTTGAATTTGTTTTCCGTTTGCTGAGGTCTCCTGTAACATGCTTTGACCAATCAGAAAAACCTATTGTCTTCTCGGCCAATCAGAAGCGAAAACATAATCAGTCGTGAATTCGTTCCTGACATTTCCTGCGCTTGGCGCCCGTTGCATGGTTTTCCCGTGAGTTGCACTGTTCGAGTGCGCTGTGATTGGTTCAGAAGATCGGACGAGTTCGGAAACCCTCGTTAATATTCGTTATTTTCCGTTCACTTCTCGACCACAGGACTTTTTGCGAAGGGGGAATGGAAACCGCAACTAGAGGGCTACGATTTCCTGAAAATGATAGACGAAGAGGAAGAAGAAAAAGAAAGAAAAAAACTGAAACAGCAAAAACTGGAAGAAGCCCTTAATGAAGACACAGACGATCACGAAGAGCAAGACTTTCCTCCACCGGAAGCTGAAAAGATTGAAGAGAAGAAATCAGGTCGCCTCAGGCGACCGGAAGTGAAGAGGAAAGCGCGAGACGAACTCTAAACCAGATGACCAAATCTAATAAAATAAAATGCTGTATTTTAATTTATTTAAAAGATTTATTTGCCCCTCGAGTTGGAGCAGACTTTATCTTTCATTATGGATGTATGTATCGTTTTTGGTAAATCTTCGCAGAAGTACTCGAGCACTCGTGTCAGCGGTCAACCGTAAAACATTAACGCTACTTCCGGTTGTTATGGTTTCGACGTTTTGCAAAATTGGAAGCGTTGTGTTCAAGGAATCCAAGAAATTTGTAAGAAAATGTTGCGACAGCCACAAACCAAACCTGAAGTCAAAAAATGGTAGAAACAGCTATTTAATTTTCTGCTGATTTGATGCACATAGCATATTAAGTTCTCTGTAAATTGTTTTAAGTTGGTAGAAGTGGTAGCAATTATAAATTTAGGACAAATATTTTGCACTTGGTAGCGGAAGTTTTGGCGGGAAATTTACTCGCGCCGCGCGTTTGACTGCTGTGTGCATGCCATGTTTCTAAGCAACCGCTCACGAGAAATTGCGGGCTCAGAATTTCAACCGAAGATAATATTGTTCCTTTGAATTTGTTAATTTTATTGATAGATGCATTTGAAATTATTGATTAGGTAGCTTACTGTTTTACTTTTGATTTACTCAAGCAAATGATATATGTAATTGTGAGAAAATTAAATGTTATTTTGACCTTATTTTCTTTTTGGAAGTAGACCAGGAGCCCAACTTGAAGTATGTCTTTATGATTCGTATAGGCTTGTTTCAATTCTTCTTGCCAATTTTTAACTGGCAATGCGTGCATTGTAGCACTGGAGCTTTGCACGCGTTGCGTTCCTGCGGAACATGTCTGCCAGCCTCATTGAGGTTTGTTGTAACAAAACCGGGGGATCACTGTTGATTCGAAACAGAAATTCTAGCAAAAGACGGATATACTGAACGCATAATATTAGTTATATATTGCAAAAAACAAAGACAATTAGCCATTCATCGAGGCTATTTGTCGTAAAAAAAGGAGAAAAGGCCATCAGGAGGCCCCCAAAGAACAAGGGAACTCTACAGGTCTACCCCCTACTCCAGTTATTCTTGCCGAATATTTTGTTCGTTTTTGCCCTTCACGTGAGAACATTCATCAAGCAATCTTAATGTGTAACAATGGTTGGCTCAACTGAAGGAAAAACTTCTCATCGGAGTTTTTTTATATCCCCGGACCAGATACTTCAGCATTCTTTTTATATGGGACGGGACAGTTCTTTCCTCCTCTCTACCCACCCCCTCCCCCCTTTCTGTTTTGTTCTACGAGTTTGACTTGCATGCCCGCGTTGCAGCGCAGCATGCTTTCATTTCCATGTTTGCCTCCTTTTCATGGACTGCGGACTGTTCTGCAGTCTTCCTGTTCATGGCTGGTCACGCAACACTTCTCGTCGCCTTGCGTGACAAACAAAAGACTGATGTTTTGATAGTTCGAGTTCTAAACAGTCATGTGGCTGTTCCTATAACATTTGCCCCCAAAGAAAACTGACCTGCAGCCTTAATCGTAGTCAGCTTTAGCCCTTACTGTTGTAATCGAAAGTGAAAGCAAAGGCAACTGCTTGAAGTTATAAAACTCGAGCTTCAAACGAACTGAATTTTACCTTGCGTAACTTTGCTTTGCAAATGTAATTGTCTTTTCAATTTGTGATGGTACATGGCGTAGCAACAAAATCGTTTACGTCTAGGACAGATCTAAGGGTTAATTTAATAATCATAATATTGGAGTTTTATGCTCAAACCCGACTCAGGTTAATTAATATTCGGCGGACCGAATACCCCAATATTTTTTAAATTGTGCTGTTTATGTTTTTGTGCCGGCAACTTGTTCGTTGTTTTATAGATCACGTATCAAGGTGCATATATAGCCCCTCGAGTGTGTTGTTATCAGTTATGGTCCAATTAGATTTTATTCCGCTTTTGTATACAAAGTATCATGTCTTAGACACGCGACCGTTGGGGTTTACCCGTAGTTTTTCCCGCATGCCCGCGGGTGAAAGCGAATCTGGGCCCGCAATATATTTTAGTTTCAAGGTGTTCGAATTTGTTTAATAAATCGCCGCTTGGCGGCAAAATACTCTTCAAATGGCAAATAATGCAAACATCTGACTATTAAAGGCGTCTGCTGTTTTTAATTTCATAGGAAATTAGGTTGATGAAGCAGGTTTATACAAATTTGATAAATCGAAACCGAGACCACTTTTCAAGAAACGTAAATTTCGAAAGAAATTCATTTGAAGCAAGTCGCTAGTTTTTACACTTTTAAGACTAAGCTTGTATAGTTATCACCGTTGTAATTTGAATTGCTTCAGACAGATTAAAACAAAAACAATATTTTTCATTTGTAATCCACATACGGTCAGTCACGCGAAGCAACACAAAACATCTGTTTAGACCAGTTCACCCGTAGTGTTCATCACAGAGTGCTGTGGGAAGATATTAATTTTCAATAATTGAATTGATCGGTCCGACCGTAGTTATCCGACTGAAACAAAGTTTACAGAGAAATAGCAAGCATATTTTGGCATTATTTCTGCATGTGAGACCGATGTGAGATGATATGGCACTCTAATCGACTTTCTAATTAATGATTGACTTCTCCCGTTTCCAATGTAGCACATCTCGTGGCAAGACAGTCGATTAAAGTTGATCTTTGAGAAATCAGAATTTAACACTTCCACGCTTATATCAATCAAGCGCCGTGCGAGAATTTGAAATTCCCAAAGAATGTTGTTTTCTATTTCGAAGTAAACCTCTACAAATGCAAATTTTTGCGCCATTGTGAAATCCCTTGGGGGTCTCGCGCTTACGTTTTGTCACACCAGTGTAGATTTCCGCCAATGAGAAGCGAGTACGGAGTATCTGCCCGGGCCTGTCCTGTCAAAACAAAGTTCTTTTCATCTGTAAAGCGTCGCTTGATCCAAATGATCGAATCAACGCCAAACAGTCTCGTTACAAAAAGAAAATTCTTCGCAAAATGCCGCTACAGCGCTCGCAACGAAACTATCTTTTTGGCGCCTGGTTGTGTTACAGCGAGTTGCGTGTTTGTTTTGGTTGAAAAGGGATTGTACTGGATTTATTGACATCAGAAAGCATGTGTATTGTATATGGGTTTTATTATTGGCTAATTGATCTTTGACCAATCCCGCGTTACGCGACTAAACGTGGTCAGCCGGCGGATGTCTTTTGGATTCGTTACAGGCTTACAGGTTCACTTTGGTTATGGAGTTTCAAATTTTGGTAAGTACACAATGCATTTGCCTTCCCAATACATGTAAAGTAAACCTTTGTCGTTTGCTACAAAATGCATAAGTTTTATGCAAAAGTTCTCCTCGCGCGCTAAAATGCGCAGCATGTTTTGGTGGGAAATCAAAGTACATCGTGCCCGTGCAATGGAATCAGCGATATTTTTAGTAACTTTTACTGTTTATTGTTGTCGAATTGAACTGCAAACTTCTTCCGCTAACGCATAAAATCTTAGTCTTTTCGTGGATATTTTATGAGGTCATACGGAAAGCCCTTTTTCCGTTGGCGTCACTGACGGAAATTGGGAACGCGTGTCTACTCCAGCGGGTTGTCGACTTGTTGTAAATTTCGCTCGACTCAAACTTGCCCGTTTGGAAGTTGAATGATAACCATTAACTACTTCTTAAGCCTAAAGTGAAGTGTTCTATCGGTGTTTGACACGACTATACACTTGAGTTTACACTGTTTTTCTATGGAATCTATTTTGTACGAAAAAATTTACTTTGTCAGCAATTTCAAGACCGCTACCCGCCTCGTTGTTAATTCGATTTTAGAGAAGCAAGTTACCGACTTAAACGGTTCCAGAAACACTCGCAAATATTCAGTATGAATGTTTTCGCTTTGATAACTATATTGCGACTACCACAATCAAAAGAATTTCTCGTCGTTTCCACCAAATACAATTGATTCGTCCCGTGCTGTGCTTTGTGATGTGTGAAATGTCGATACATGGATCAGTGTTTTTCTCTTTGGGTAAATCGACCCCGTTTCGTCTTCTGTCACCGAAGAAAGGTTTTTGTTGCAAGATTGGAGTGTTTATTAGTTTTACGATTTATTTTGCACCAGGTATTACAGTATTAACATGACATTTCATGGTATATTAAGTTAATTCAGTGAGTGAATTTTAAAAAACTCATCATACGATGGGCCATTATCATCGACTTATTTTACTTTCAAATATCTTCAGTTAAAATAAAGAAGATTCAGAAAATAAGTTCGGCTTTGAGCTAGCAAAACCGTTTCTAAAGAAACTCGAAATCGATCAAAATATTCATTGATATATTCAGGATCAAACATATGTTCAAAGAAAAGGCATGTTAATTTGTTTCGCCGTTCCCTCTTAGTAAATACTTAAGTTCAGCGAGTTTCTTGTTATAGATCGGGACCCAAGTTCTCAGTTTTATAGGTCGGTAATATTTCACAAGATCAGATCGAAGCAGAAATAGTTTTGCCACATTGCTAATGACCAAACAAAGGAGATAACTTTAAGAGTTTAAGTTGACAAAACATCGTTTAGACCCCTACTGTATTTCACTGCTGGGTAGAAAATACAAGAATTATCGTGACCGCGAGATCAGTTGTCTCTATTTTCAATAAAAATAACATCTCCAAAGCTTTATTTTTCTCAAATTTGACATGCAGCCGATCGGCGATCCGGCGAAGAACAAGACTTACATATATTTTGAATGTAAATTCGGACATATCACTTGGCCTTTGGACACTATCTTTTCTTGAACTTTGTTCCTTTCATTTTAATTTCAAATAATAGAAAAGGAAAAAAAAAGATTTTCTTGAGAACCTAGTATTTCTATTTTTATTTGCAGTGATACACGAAGTGACAATTTTCAAAACAATTTTGGTTCGTCAATATCGTGCGCTAATATGTTAAATATTTTCACGGTGTAAAAGGTCTTCAGTTTCGTTTCGTTTCGTTTCCGGATCACCTTGCGTGGATTCAAGAGTCACGTTTTCGAGCCACAAGCATATTGATTCCTAACATTAAATTAATTCCGACACTGTTAACAAATAAGTTGGTTTTCTAAAATCATGTTTTTCAGCTTGTTTTGAGTTTTAACCCTTCAATACAGCTTAGAAATCAGTAGATAAAACCGACGTGTCGGCGCCGGCTATCTCATAGCTTATAGTATTAAAACTATACACACAAGTAGGATTTGCAAGCGATTTATATTTGACCGCTTGAGCTCTCAACACACAGTCACGAATTATAAGTCGCATATTTTTTTGTTGTTGTTGTTTAAAAATAGATCGATATTTCTGTTGAAAGTTTTTCTTTCAAGGGCACTAAAGTTAACGGCTGAAAATAGCGCTCGATTCAATATATTCTCAAACTTGTAAAACTTTAGTGTAGCATCACATTGTTAACTCGCATTCCCTCAGTAAGGTGTCTGCTATTAGAAGATTCTGGGTTAGAAATCATATTATTTTTAGTTCCAAACGCAATTTTCTAACGCTATACAAGACAGTATAGATTTTTCTCTAGTGTCGATCGAGATCTCGACAAAATGGCCAGAGAATCATTTTAGTTTTTCAAAAAGAAAGGTTGCCCGGTTTTCGAAACATTATTAAAGCCATTGAAACGCTTGTGTGCACTATATGGTTTGGTTTTTAGTTGGCTTCTGTGATTGTTGTATATATTAGAGCAAATATAATTAAAGTTATAGTAATGTTTAGGGTAAAATCTAACATCCTGTTCAACCTGCATGCGATCTGGGTCTGCGCTCCAAAACCCGAGAAGACAACAACATGCAGAGCATGTCGAAACATGAAATAAATAAAACTGCTTAGCTGAAGGTCGCAAAGTAACAATTGAAACGTTGTCAAGTGCTAGCAGCGAAATGAGTGGAGTCAAGAAATTATTTTGGTGTCTTCAGAAAAGCAGCGTGACCAGGTGACATGTTTTACAGTGTATATGATTCACTTTGCAGTTACAATAAGAAATAAACGTACAAGGCATAGAGTTAGCCCATTAGAAAATTATTCGGTGTCGGAGATAAAATTCGAACGCAGTTTATACTGAAGCTCGCTTTATGCAGTTAAGTTGTGAATGTTTTGGGAGTTGCTTTCGAAGCTTTAAGGACCTTTAAGGAAACGACTCTGGTGTAAGTTCGAGTTGGACTTAGTAAATGTGTTTCAGATTCTTATTTAACAGTCCGTGTACAAATCTTTTTAAACTTTTAGTACAACAAACAGACAAAGCTTGGAAACGTTTAATAGATTTTTAAAGTAACATCAAAGCAACTACGTAAAGTAGCCATTTTAACTCTTTTTAACGAATTCTCTTTTTATTCTCTCAGTTTCACAAAGACTTGTAGGTTCTCCGACCACCAAAATGGCCTATCATACCTGTTTCCTTGAGTTTCGAACCTTGTTTCTCATTTACATGTAACAGGTGTATTAAAAATACTTCACAAGAAATTTTACAGTTCGAAAAGTACACTTGTTTATCAAGCCCCTGTTATAAAAAAACATTACACTGCATACTATGAAAGGAAGCCACGACTTGTCAGTTGTTGCCTTGCATTTTCACATGTTAACAAATATATTCATCAATCGAGACAAACGCTGCCGTTTTTGAAGTCAAATTGACTGATTATATATGACTATACCATTCTAAACCTTTAATTTTTATTTCATTTACGATTCGTTAATTTATATTCGAAGTGTAAATGCACTTAATGACTAAAATGACATCAACATTGACTTGTAAACATTGAACTGTTTTATAAATGTTGTGACGACGTGTGTCGATTTTTCTCTAGCTTTTCCTTCACGTTCGGAGTTTTCGTTTTCGGATTTCCCAGCATGGACACAAAAGTTAGTCAGCATTAACATTAAGCTATTTTTGACAGCTTTACAGTTATTAATTTTTATTTAGCGATGGATAGTCTGCGGGTAATTTGGTTTTATATTTTAATCAGTCTTTTTACACAGCAACGCCTTAGTCACTGTTAGTTGAAGGAATTAAACGAAGACAAATTCCCAAACGTGGAAATTATTTTCTTCGGCATTCAGCCCTGGTTTTCCTTGTTGCTTTATATTTCGTCCCTGCCGGATCTGAAAAGCTAAAAAAAATCCTGAACATTATACAATTGTTTTGTAGTTCATAAATACATGTAGCTGAAGAAATCTTTGTCAAGGATGAGCTTTAGAAGGCCTCATTGGTAACTCTGATTCAGACCGGATCCTTGTTCGTTTTGGTTCACTATTATAGTACAGTATAAACCCGATTTCTCGAAACCTCTGTTTCTCAAAAAAACTCTCGAGTTCTTGAACCAGTTTTCGTTTTCCTTGCATAGTATTTCTCGAACCAATTTTTGTGTCCCTTGGATAGTACTTCTCTGTAATTTTATCCTTGATTTTTCAAACCTCCCGATTTCTCGAAGCAATTTTAGTACCATATTTTACCTCATAATTTTGACTTAAAAGGTAATTTTGTACCCAGTCAAAATGATTTGATATTTTGTGACATGTATCTTAGCCTTAAATTGAAAGTTTATTTTAAGAGTTATCTTGTGCTGTTTTGAAACGATTAGGCAGTTTTATATGCATTGTGCAAAAAGGCATTTCCTGCCAAAAAAATTGATCCGAGACTGAACTTTATCGTGGCACCTTCAGCATAACATTACTAAAACTACCACATGTTCTCGACTTGGACTTTCAAATCCCCAACAACAAAAATGATTTGCGTCTACCTTGATTATATCATATTATTTCATTTACATTTAGATACTTCTAATTCTCTGTGTTTTCTCGTAAGTAGATTTTAAACCAAATAATTATGTGTGTTGAATGAGACGAGAAAAGATGATGTTACTTTAAAAACAAACGTTTATTGACCGGCGTGTGTGCTTGCCTGCCTTGGCTCACTCATTGACTTTCAGAGAACATTTGAATAAAACGTACAACTTTATAAATATCCTATCTTCGTTTTGTTGGCTTAGAGGAGTTTGCGATGTTCTAAATTTAGCATTGAATTGAAGTAAACAGATGAGCATTTATTTTAAACAGCTGAGCATTTATTTATTTAGGCCCACGCAATTAAGACAGATATTTATAAACATGCTGAGTCAAATGTTTTTCTTGGCTGTTAAAAGGTGAAAGAGGGCGTCTTGCCAAAATTGATTTTTGCTTTATGATAATTCTGCCTGCGTAGTTTTCTAATCCAGTTGATTCTAATTTAACTTCTCCTTGAGTTGAGAATATATGAACAATGACCACTTCAACAAAAATTAAATTTACTTTCCCAAGCTAATCTTTTTAGAATCGTATGGGGATACTTGAAGTGGGGAGTTTTGTGTTGGGGGTGAAGTGAGAGGTTTACATGCAAGCCCCTGCCTGCACCCATGACATTTAAAAGACATTCGAGGTCGGAAAGTTGTGCGTTGCTTTCGAAACCGAAAATATGACTGTTGGAATCAGGGGAAAGCTTGAAATTCTGCAGATGCAACAAAATATTCAACTTTTAGCAGTAAGTGTAAGGATTTTGTTGCAGTTTTGGAGGTTTTCGAGTTATTTCATGTTAATCAGTAATACGCAATACTTAAATCTGTGACTTTTCTTGGACCTTAATGTGATAACGAAGGGAGCGTCACAAATCCGTGCACCAGCCATTAATTATCAGAAACATGTGCTTCGAACTCGCATTTGGTAGGTACAAGTAACATTAACACATTTCAGACAAATCTGTCATTTCAGAGCTACAGTACGCCGAGTAGAACCGATGAATCAATCAACTCGTAACTTTAGATCTGAAGGTTTTCATTCTAATATTATTGGAAAATATGGTACGAGACATTTTATCGCTGTGAAGTTGCCAGTGAAATTCACTGTTGATAGTATCTCACAGCCTCTATCGTCTACTGCATGAAAGCCTTTTAAACGTTGAAATGTATGTTACCAGAAGGAGTTTTAGCAATTTTATGCGGGTGACTGCATCGCAGTGGCTTTAACGATCTGTTTGATATACCGTTTTCTTTGTCTAAACAAAAGGTGGACTTGCATAATTTAGCTTGTTTATTATTTTGAAATATGTATCAAGATGGTGTTATGGTGTTTGAAAGTTGAGCAAAAAACAAGATTCACCGAATAATAAATTATAGTGAGCAAACCTCTTGGTTGAAAACTTTTGTATAATCTTATTTGTTTCATTGTAGGTTCATCTAAAGCTATAAGTGATCGAACATTGAAATTTATTTCGAATGAATATACTCACTTCTTACAAAACGATGTTAGGACATTATTAAGAATCAGCGATATTTGCGCAGTTCAAGTTAATCATTTTAGAAGAGAACTCGGCTAGCAAGCTGTTGGCATTTTTTTTATTGTTACACCTGTTCTTACAATTTACAGCACAAATACATACACTACTTACAATACTCACGTTCAATACGTACACCGTTTTCGATGGCGTGACATATAATACATACACCTTATTCGATGGTTTAACATATAATACGCGCGGATATTTTGCGAGTTGCGTAGTATTTTTCCGAGCCCCGAACGGGCGAGGAAAAATACGAGCAATGAGCAAAATGTCCGCTCGTATTATATGTTAAACCAACGAATAAGAGATTTATTATTCCACTAAAAAATAAAGTTTAGTTCGGCCATTTTGTCGCCCCGCTTTTAGTCCGTATTTTTGCCCTGTTCTACAGTGTAATAACGTGGCATATTTTGCGCGTTCTTTTGCCCTAATATGGTAAAATGGCGCAATAGTGGAATAATAAGGGAGAATATTTTGCGAGTTAAATAACGTGTCACATTCAGTTTGCGCGTTCTCGAGACCTTCTCAGTATGGTAAAATGGGGCAACAGTGGAGTAATAAATACACTTTATTCGATGGTTTTAATAAAATACGCGCGGATGTTTTTCGAGTGGCGTAGTTGCGTAGTAAAAATACAAGCAATGAGCAAAAATGTCCGCTCGTATTATATGTAAACCATCGAATAGGAGATTTATTATTGCACTAGTAAAATAAAGTTTGTTTCGGCCATTTTGTTGCTCCGCTTTCATTCCGTATTTTTGCACTGTTCTACAGTATAATAACGTAGCATGTTTTGCGCGTTCTTTTGCCCTAATATCATGGTAAAATGGCGCAATAGTGGAATAATAACACCATTTATACTTGTTCAGTTTACATCTACTGGTTTAATCTATGAATAACATTTATCTTTTCCTCCGTTTTAGATTCTGACTGTTTCCGTCCTCCTGGGTACCATGTATGCCCTCGACTGTCCTGGCGACATGTTTGTTAGCGTAAATCTGTGCTGTAAACTCTGTCCAGTAGGGACTTTCTTCAAACGACCCTGCAACGTAAACAAAGGCAGTTCCTTTTGTGAGCCATGCCCGGTGAGATTTCTAATTTTAATGTGCTACTTTACATATTACTTTACATCTCTCAGATAGTACGCGCGCTGTGATTGGCCAGTGATAATACAGGCCGAATTCTTGAAGGGGCCACGTCACAGGGATCAACTTAGCCCGTGGTCAACATTATCTCTGAACATCTACGGGAAGATATGACCTTAATTTGCGGATAGAAATCAAACTGAGGCTATAAATATCGATTTTTTGAAGACGCTCGGAACAACTTGAAACGTTTCGTTTTAATTTTTCAAGTTGAAATCCAGCCAAAGATGCACGCAAGCAGCTTCAGTGGTCTAACATAGCAATTTTAAATAAAAATGGCCGATTATTGTTAGTTTTCCTACGCCACAAATATCAATTTTAGCTGTTCAAAAATCTGTTGAAATCCGTGACATAGCCCCTTTAAGTAAGCGCTAAAAACTCTTCCGATTAAGAGGCAAAATAAAATGAATTGTAAGATACAGACTTTCGTGGTGTGTGGTTTCGCGAAGTTCACTCGCGCCAGCTCGCTATACAGTTTGTCAAAAGTTAGATGGGTTACGATTTTGCCTAATAGTTGGTAACTGGATTATGCTATAAACTGTATATTTTTTTCCTTCTCCTTTGAACAGCGAGGAACATTCATGGACAAAATTAATAATATCACACAATGCGAGCCCTGCAGGAAGTGTGGCCCGTCACAGGTTCCTCTGGTGTCCTGCAAGGCAAGCCATAACAGAGAGTGTGGCTGCGAACCTGGAAAGTATCATGATTCGGCATTTCTTTTTTGTATGGAGTGCCGGAAATGCAGCCTGGGAGAGGGGGTGGTGAGCCTGTGCACACAGACGAGTAACACAAAGTGTGAAGCGTGTCCTGAGGTTTGTATACCAGCAAAATTTAGGGATAACTAATTGTACATTCTTACAATATCCCAGAATTGATGAAATTCTTTGTTTCTATCTCCCTCTGAGATATTTCCTTTGCTACGTGGAAAATCGTTTAAACTTCGCTAAGAATTTTGTTTGTGCTCTCTTGTTCTCCTTCTGGAGAAAGTTTCAACCCAATCAAGGATGAGAGGGCTAAAATTAGACTTGCACCAAGTCGCCCTCTTTTGGCGAGCGTAGCGAGCCGAAAAGCGTCGCGAAGCGACGACCGCGAGTGACGAAGTCGCGAGAGGGCGACTTGTTCCGCTTGAAGGATTTTGAATCACGTTTCCCGCCAAAAGCAAGAGGTATCAATTATCAATTATCAGGGGGCGGTCCTTCTGCGAGCGCGTGACTTAACTAACAGGAGTCAAGTTTCAAGAATTCTTGTTTGTGATGGCCGTAAGTACTCCGACCAAAACCATCACGCGAGTTTCGATTTCTCCTGGCTCAAAAGAGCAAATTTGTTTCCTTTAAAATAAATAAATAAATAAAAATTGGCGCGCTGCAAGTTGGAAAAGTCCTTCGTACGTGACATACCTAAACCGCGCGTCGAAGGACTTTGTGAAAGTCTAGGCTAAAATTGGCGCGAAAATTTTCTTTCACCACTGTGAGATTGTGGGTTACTCATGTTGGGAAAAGACAGATAAGGTTTCCAGCTGGTAACGTTGCTTATAAAACTTTTAGTTAGCCATCGATCACATTTTGTTTTGCACTCGCCCTAATGGCCGCAGCATGAAAGGATTCGATGTCGCGCGAACAGCAAAATTAGAAATTATTAAACCTCTTACTTTGAATTTCGTTTTACCTGTTTCACAATTTATCGAGAATTGGAAGAGAAATCAAACTATGAAAATTAATATGGGGAATCACCGACCATTTAACAGGAGTAAACTGCAAGCGAAGTAACGCAAGAGATAACGGTCCCATATGTGTTTAGATTGCGTGACGTTGCGACATGATTTGCGTGCGCACTAAGGGCGTGCCTCTGTAAGTCAAAGACAGCTTATATTTATTTTCTGTGCTTTTATAGGGAACCTTCTCTGATCAAGTGAGTGATAAAGCGCATTGTATTCCGTGCTCTAAATGTGATGCGGGCATTGTATTAGAGGAATGTAATGCAACTCATGACACGATCTGCCAGAGAGCGAATATTACACACTCCATCTACGCATCAAAACCAGCTACCACAGGTATAAACACTCCTTTTTATTTACAAGAACGTCTAATTTCGAGGCTGAGCGTTCTTATTTTTTCCCGATTTGAGGCTGAAAATGTTCTTAAGGCGCTGTTAAGTTACACACGTTATAAGTGTAAGTTGGGCTACAAACTGATATGTTCTAGATCGTGTATCATGCAATACGAAAACAACATTGCCAATGTTAAGAGAATTTCGTTTTAAGCATTGAGTTAATTGCACTGTTAGACCACAGTTTTGCATTTATTTACATCACTCATTTAACAAGAAATTAAAACAAATAAAGCCAAATAAAGACGTTATCCAAATCTCAGTCTGGGGTATGTTCTTAGCATGTTCTTGGTAAATCTCAGCCTCAACGTTCTTATAAAAAAGGATCTTTCAAAAAAGAGCGTAGTGGTGCATTTTTCCGAATGATCCTTGGAAAACTAGAACTCTGAATAATTCGCTATTGGTTTAAATTTAAATTGGATTCGTATAGCGCGATTTTTTTAACCAATGAGTCACAAAGCTGAACTAAAATCTAACAAGAACTGTATTTTAATGGTTGCAGCTCCCTTCACGTCGTCCGTGCCAACAAATGGCGGAAACTCCCTGCAACCCATGGAAACGCAGGAGAACAATAACATTAAGTACGTTATTGGAATTTCAGCAGCAGTTGTAGTCTTAATAGCAGTTGTAGTTACCATATACTGCTTTTTGAGGAGGCGCTGCTGTGATGACGGAAATGAAGCGAACAATCATTCAGGTAAATAGAGACATGCTTCGTGCAACTTAATTAGTGGAAGTGGCTGGTAACCCCGGAGAGGAGGAAGGGGGCGGGGAGGGAGGGGAATCAACAAACGGCCATACGGAAAAGCTCGGCTGAAACCCTTTAATACACCATTTTTGATAGAAAAGGTAACCCTTTTAAATACGTTTCATTAAGTAGAAATACCACATTTCTTTTCTAAACTTGAGAACTCTTTACATCAACCACTCGGAAGAACCCACTGTTGGGTGCGTCTTTTTGAGGGCTTTTAAAGGACCTTTTAATTAGCTTAATAATATCCCCCTCCCCTATACTAACTCCTGAAATCCCCACCCTTCTGTGTACCTCCAGCTGAGTACACAAGAGTGCACTATGGACAATCATTATCTTGTGGATAGTGGTTAATCACAACAAACTGCTTCATAGCTCAGTTGGTAGAGCATCGCAACGGTATCGCGGAGATGAAGCGATTGAATCCATGCAGTTAAAGCCTTTTCTTATATTTATGGTCCTTGATTAGGCTCAAGATGATAATCCTGTCTTTCTCTCCGCCGTGCAAATAATTTCATTTATTCTGTCAAAACGACCTACGCTATCCTTCGATAGTGATTTGTCAAGTGGATAGCATTATGCACCCTATAAAACCAACTGGGCCGTGAACTTAAGAATTCTCCAAATTGGCGAGTTGGCGACAGATGTTAGATCCGGTAGCTATGAAGAGGGGGACATTGGGGTTTGCGGTATTGCGGTATTGGCCAATTTTTCATGCGGTATTTCGGTAATTTTAATCTTGAATTGCGGTATTGCGGTATTTTCCAAACCTGCGGGATGCGTTTTCTTGGCGTTTTGGACGACGATAGTTGGTATATAGAAACGTATCCTCCACTTTTTTCCGACCATTTTTACCCGTTTCTGATCGTTTCGGAAGGAACCTGAAACGGCCCTGTGTTTTAACAACCAGTTTAAACCTTGTCACTGTTTCCACGGTCCCAACACTCGTTATTGCCTCTATTTTTGCCCTTGGGTCAATGAATCCGCCAGCTATACAGGGTTAATATGAAATGCGGTATTTTCTGTATTTTTTTGCGGTATTGCGATATTTGTCGAATTTTTTTGCGGTAATGCGGTGTTTAGTAACCCCCAATGTCCCCCTCTATGAAGAATGTATCACAATTGTTTGGCGCTCTTGTTCAATGAAGAAAAATAGAATAGTTGTTCGTGTTTAGGCTAGAGATTGGATAAGAAGGAGGCAAGAAATTACTTATAGTTGTGCTACACCATTGGACAAAATGTTGCAGAAAATAGAGACGTTCATTGCGCTTTTGAAAAAAACAGTTCACTTTTTTATCCGACTTCTGTCTTCATCTACTCTCTGCTGTAACGAAAAGTTTTCCGATTTTATTTAATATTTGTATGTAGGCATTAAAAGTTTTTTAAACGTTCTTCATTTTTCTTTTTTTTTTTTTCAGAAATAGAAGAAACGAAATACGATTTCGTTCCCCCGACGACATCCGAGACACCTGCACATGCGCGTTCCTCGCACGGGCTCCGAGGGAGGCGCACGAACAACGCGAAACAAACCGGTCACCAACGTGACTCTGACTCCCAGGAGAGCAGCGGATCATTGCAGGGTGTTAGTGTAGGAAATGGGAAGAGTAAGTTTGTCACCGTTTTTAATGTCTTTACTTTTTTTACCTTGCTTCTCTCGAGATACTTGCGCGAAATATACTAGCGTACGCATAAATATTACTGATTTCTCAGGTGTGGTATTGAGCGCTTTCTATGTGTTCGGAGAAACCAGTTCTTCTGGTTACAAGTAAAATGGAGCGGTCTCCTTCACGGGAATATTCGGAATGTCACTGTACCCATTTTGCTTATTCACATTATTTGATCTTGTTTGTCAAAGGAATGCGTAGTTGTTTCGGTGTACCGATGAAGTGAACGGGCCATCCTTTGCACTGGAAAGTTTTCACACTCGATCTGTCGCATTTTGTTAGTTTAAAAAATGGGCTGTTTCGTTTGTCGCAAAACTGAAATTATCACCGGTTCTTCAATTCCACGAAATTAAAACGCTCGGCCGGACAATGCTTGTTTAAAACCTTTTCCTGGAGCGGGCTTCGCTGCATGTTTCGTGACATTAAGGAAAAGCCAGCCAGCCTTTTGGATTCTTAAACTTGACCTCAACACACTTAAAGCGTTGTTAGTTTAAGTGGCATATTTTTGTCTGCGTTTCTTGCTTGATCGCTGACAGAGCCGACATTTTTCAAAATCTTGCTGTGTGGAATCCGCTCTTTACTAAAATGCTCATACATTTGTGTTATTTTTTTCCCAGATAAAGTATTAATCCGTGAACTTCCTGGGAACGTTTATACTGATTTGGGCTTACTCCTAAACCCAAAATCAAGCAAAAACTGGAACACGTTGGCTGGACATCTCGAGTTCACTAATAATGAGGTGAAAAACTTCGCGTTAACTCCAAACGAAGCCACCCAGAACATGCTTGAAGAGTGGGGACAGCGAGACAGCTCAACCGTCGACGTCCTAATTAACATATTTAAAAAAATGAAGCGGGACGACTGCGTCCACGTCCTTAAACAGTGGGATCATTCTAGCAGCTAAATAACTTCTTGTGGTTTGAAGAGAGTGGAACTGTGATGTTTGAGTGACGAGATACTAGACTTCGAATGATTACTTCGAAAGTTCTGCCAAAAAAAAAAAAAAACGCGTTTGCCCGTCGCTAATCTGCGATTGCTTTCACTCAACTTTTTTGAAAAGTGCTGATGTTATGGCAGGGCCCATCCTAAAGATTAACCGGAAAGGCAACATAAATCTTAAGGCGATTGTTAGGCGCATTGTTCGGTGTATCTCCGGGGAGGGGTAAGAGCCCCCGCCCTACCAGCACCACCCAAAAATTTGACGGGGTGGCGGAAAAGATAATTTAGTGATTTCGAATTTTTAAATTCCGATATTTTCGACGGATCTTGACTGTTTTTAGATATTATATCAACTATATTTTCTAAAACGGATTTTGAATGCAAAAAAAATGTATTTGGGGCTTAGTCCAGTTTGCTCCATTTTATTTTTAGTGCGGGGGATTGCTACGATATCGGTGAGCGAGGAAAAAGGGACAGAAGAAAAGGATATAAGATATAGAAAAGCACTTAAAATTTGTTATTGTTAATTGGAAATGCCCTGTAGTATAGCCTACATTAGAAAATAGTCCTGTTTGAGGTGACGTTTCTTTTCTCGATGACGTAGTTCCGAGGAATTCCCTGACTGGTTGCGCGCGAAAATTGAAGACCGCGCAACTGCCAATGAGAGGCGCAGCATGGATCTTTGTACAATTGCGTCATCGATGGTTGAAGCGCTAGCGTTGTCGTCTCTCAAACGCGAAAGAACTTATTGAGCGCCTGTTTCTAGTGTTTAATATAGGATGTATATATAAAAGTAAGTTATAGTTAAAACTAGTGACTCTTCGTGCACATGACCTTCATAACGACCCAATAAGCTGCAAAAGTTCTCGTTCATCTTAAAAGCCGCCATGGTGAGCACAAACTATTAATTTATATAATACTATTTTGCTACTTACATAATGCAACGCTGATTGTAAATGGACAAAAGCTTAATTTAAAGTAATTTTAAAAGTTGATCTATCTTTCTGGAATATGTAAAACGAAAGAAAGATGTAAAAATATTGAGTCGAATGAAATAATACAGAAGAATTATTATTATAATTTAAGTTGCAAGAAAATTCAAACGAAAATTGTGAAGAGAAAAAGAAAGAAACTATAACGTCTTTAGGTTCAAATGTACCGTGGACATGCTCAACAAACACACGAGTTCGAAATGGGAGTTATTTTTATATACTTCCCCAAACTTGAAATATTATTGCATTGAAGTATCAAATATAGATGAAAGTATTTTTTGTCGATTTGCCAGTTTGTTGTAGAAAAATATGTTTGTTGTAATTGTAAGAAACGAAGGCTTTTTGAAAGACTATATTTGTTATGGTTGTTGTAATTGTTCGAAAAGTTGTAACTAAATTTTGCACTTAATAAAAGCCAGAAATCGAGTGCTTATAACTTTGGGGCCTGAAGATGTAAGTAAATAGTCTGAAAAAAATTCCGGGTTTTCTTTTTTCACGTTCCTTAATGCTTCAGATTGTTTAAACAAAACGTCAAAACGACGAAGCCATTTTAGGCGCTGACGTAAAATAATGTAAAATTCACAAAAAATTTGTCCCTTAAAATAAGTCCCCACCCTTCCAAATCTTCCAAACCTGCAAATTACAATCGCAAAAATTCTTCCAAAATTGACCCCTTTCGTGTATGAGGCCACGGGTGCAACTTTAACTTTAGGTTTAACTGTAAACGAACGATTTTCTGACTTGTCCGGTCATAGGCAACTTATTAGGGGACTTGATTCAGTTATTTTATATAGTGAAAGTATACCGAGAGCTTTTTGATGTTCATTTAAAGACCAGAACTTGTTTCAGGTGTCGTATCGTTATGTTTATTGGGTTTTAACATGTGTATGCACCTTATTCTTTTCAAATGCAATATCCCTTTCAGATGGAACATTTCCAGACACGCAAAATTCTTTCCGATAAAGAACACCGAATTCTTACCTTTATAAGTCTGCCCTAAAGCCTTTAAAACAAGAAGCTACAAATCGTCGAACGCGTTATTTGCTTTTCACGTGCAAACCTAAAAGAAGACACTGACGATTAAAGGGAACCTCGACTCTTACAGCAAGCTGACGTTACATTGTTTGAAATAATGCCTAGTAAATTACAAATCTACAAGTCAAGAGAGAAATAACATTTAATAGTAACAATAAATGGAAAAGTTTATGGCTTTTAAATTTCCCGCGCGCCGCCATTTTGGATTTTATGACGTGTTATGGTTGCCACTATTGTTTTGAAGCAGAGGATCTTTTGTGTGAGACAACTGGGCAACCATTACACGTCACAAAAACCAAAATGGCGGCGAACAGGAAATTTAAAAGCCATAAACTTTTCCATTTTTTGTTACTACTAAATGTTATTTCTCCCTTGTCCTGTAAAATTTTGAAATTAGGCATTGTTTCAAACAATACAACGTCAACTTGTCGTAAAAGTGGCGGTTCCCTCTGTCCTGAATTTACGAACACGCTAAGTAAGACCAAAATCCTTAATTTACATCCCTACGTTATCCGTGTCCCCTTGATATAGAAGCCCCCCTGGATGCATAGCCCCCTCACACGTGCAAACACTCCCCCCCCCCCCCCCCCCCCCACGCCTCCTTCAACCCAATAGTCTCGCGCAACTATGGTTGTAAGAGTTGCTTTTTACAATGAGAAATGATGGAAGTGATGCTAATATTACCAAAATCATTTAAAAGCAACCTCGTCTATTCTTTATATTAGGTTTTCAGTTTTGTTTGTTTTTTGGTGGTCAGCGCGCCATTTCTTGACAGCTATTTGAAAGTGATATAAAGTGGCTGCTCTCTCAAACAATCACTCGAACGACTCAAAACAAAGGAGGGGGAAAATAATCTATTCTTTTGCTATTAAAATAAATTTAATAATAACTATATACAGCAGAGTTATAAAGGAAATCAAATTAATTTTGATGGTATGTTATCAATCATACACTGAATGGCAAATTGATATGTCGAGAGAAAATTGATCCACAGAAAGAGTATCGATCGCTATCAGAAATACTTACCCATTCTCTTTAATTAAAAATGTAAAGTAACAAGGGACACGCGTCAGAGAAAGTGATTTTTTATATGCGACCTTTGTATTTTCATTTCATTAACATTCAACTATAGTACTGATGTCTTGCACAACTCAGAATGGCCAAATAATATTTTCCCCAAGAATGAGATGGGCATAACATGGCGAGCGAAAAGAACAGGTGTGTTTACCGAATCCAATTTATAGATTTCCTTTGCTATTGACAATCACTCAGTAGTTATGAATGAAAAAATAATCAACTTCTTTCAATACTGCATATTTCAATGTTTTTCTTCATCGAACAGCGCGAGAAAGCGGCAACAAAGGCAGCTATAACAGTTAAGGACGGTTGCATAGGACATGGAAGTTAATATTACTTGGTCTTTCAATAATTCTGGCGAGGACATACGACATGGACACCTTTCACCCGACCTTCCTGAAAACAAATATTCTGAACTAGAACTAAAATACAAAATAGCAATCTGTGTAGTTCACGCTATCATCTTCTTCACGGCGCTGTTCGGAAACTCGGTGCTTCTAAGAGCAATTTGGAAGACGCCTTCTCTACATACGGCGGCTAATATCTTACTAGCAAGTCTTGCTGTATCAGACCTTGCTGTTGGTTTGCTCGCTCAGCCCATGTTTATTGGACACATGCTAAGTGGAATACATAAACTTTTCAAACTTGGTGATATTCTGGGTACTCTTTTGACCATTGTTTCTTTCATCAACATTACAGCGATTGCAGTCGACCGCTTGCTCGCTCTTCATTTGCATATGCGGTACCATGCAGTAGTGACCCTCTCTCGTGCAACTTGGGTCGTTGTTTCGATTTGGCTTTTCACTGGTATTTTTGTAAGTTCGTGGTTATGGCATATTCAACTGTTTCACACCGTGCCACCATATCTATTTTTCTGCCTGCTAGCTGGGAACTTTGGTGTTTATTTGAAAATCTACCACATTGTTAGACGCCACCAGAGACATATTCAACAACAGCAACATCATCTCCAACAACAAGAAAACTTAATTCGAAGGGTAATAAGATTCAAGAAAACTGCACATTCATTGTTTTTATTTTACTTCTCTGTTGTTACATGCCATACTCGATCGTTGTTAAAATGAATCTTGTAGGTTTAAGCCCTACACAGAGCGTTATTTTCATAGTAGTTACATTAGTTTACCTTAACTCTTCCCTAAACCCTTTACTGTACTGTTGGCGAGATCGAGAGATCCGCACAGCCATTAAGCAAGTATTGTTTTGATTAAATGTAAGCGAATTTTTTGTTTTAAGGTTATTAACGTTTGCGGCTATAAACTACAGCCAGACCTGTATTGAAGTAACCGTCTAGCAAATTAATCCCATTACTAGAGGTAAATTTAATCTCTTTTAAGCTGGACTTCCAGTTACGGGCGCGGTCACCTTTTAGGACCCATTCGATTGGAAAATCTGGATTTGCATTTTGAAATCCGGACTTCGGATCTCTCAATAAAAGTGCGAAATTCAGGTATGAATTGTGACGAACCGAAATCCTTCTCCGAGTTGGATATCAGTCAAGCAATCCAACTTTGGATTTTATGGATTTGTCGTTCTGTGGTTTTGGGAAATCCGAAAAAGGATATGCAAAAATATGGCGACTGGTACATTTACCTATAATGCTTTGCGCGCGAAAACCGTAAAAACGCTCATAAAAACGCACAGAAAAGCTGTAAAAACTTGAAACCCAGCATGAACAATGTTGTTAGTACGAGGAAGAATTTCGCTAAAACATAGCTTTCTATGTGCCATATGGGCTGTGTTCGGTTCGCAGGGTATTGTGGTCAAATGTACCGCCGCCATCTTTTTTTCTTACAGTGGATGCCATTTATATGCGTTTCTCATGGCGTACATGTCCTTAAAAAGTTGTCTCGTGTGCTAAATTTACCAAAATAAAATCCTTTTACTCAACAAAATTAGTTAGCAAATGGAAATTTCCGAAGGGTTGAATAACCAGCTACTGAAAGTTTCAGAACCATAGAGAAACCCTTTGCGGGTGGGGTAAGTTAGTAAGTAAATGTTCTTGTTCGATGTGGTGGCAGAGAAGACTGATAATATATGCTTTAGCGTTAATAAACAAAAATACAACAAGTAATGTTTTAAAAGAAGATTTCTAAGGTTTCTGCTTTTTTCTTTTTGTGATCTGGTCTCGGTTTTAAGATTTTTGACCAAACACGTTGCAGGTTGTTGTGAATATTCGAACAAACATCTGTGATAGTTGTAGACGTGGAGGCCTCAAACAATCACATATAAGGAACCACAGTAGGGCGCGTTCGTTTGGGATCAATCCGGAATAAGAATAATTGGAATAATGCAAGTTAGAGTTCGTTTGGCTGCTCTTCCTATTCCGGAATACTTGGATTTCCATTCCGGCTATTCTGCTCCAGGGAGCAGAATGGCCAGAATATATTTCAGAATATATTCTTATTCCAGAATATTCCCAAACGAAGGCTCCCTCAATGTCAAAATGATTAAAAAAGGAATCCAATTAATTTCGAAGGTGCGTGTATGTAATTAATCTTAAGTTGAATGGTAAAATAAACACAGAAAAAAACAATTATTAATTAAAAATGACCAACATTTGGTTTTCTTTCTGTATTATGACAACCAATGTACAACTGACAGGAAACAAAAAGTTCCTTTTATCAGTTGCTTCATATAAATCTAAAGGATCGCTGGTTATGTTTTGTCATATTCATATAAAGCATTTTCATTTAAAGGCAACAAAGGCAGGTGTTTGTATAGAATCCCGTTTTATGATTTCCTTTGCATTTGAAATGGCTTTTGCTGCGTGGCAGTAATTAAATAGATATTAATAAACTGCAGTCAAGGTTAACATTGTATTCCAAGCCAAACATTTTTATTCTCCCACAGATAAAGAAGACATCCAAAGTAGTCGTCGCTTTGAATGTAAGAACACTCGAACCAGCTATGGAAGTAAATTTTTCTTGGCCTTTCAATAATTCTGATAAAAAAGAAATTGGTGGAAACAAATTTTTACGATATGAAAAATATTTTGAAGAAGAACTTAGTTTCTGGATCGCGCTATGCATAATCCAGGCTATTTTCTGTTTTACGGCGCTGTTCGGGAACTCAGTGATTCTTATAACAATTTGGAAGACATCTTCTTTGCATTCAGCGGCGAACATCCTACTGGCAAGTCTTGCTGTATCAGACCTTGCCGTTGGTTTGATTGCCGAGCCACTCTTTATCGGAGGCATTGTTAGCAGGATGGAAACAGTTTTCTCACTATTTAACATTGTGGGTACATTTTTGAGCATCGCGTCTTTCTTCAACATAACAGCAATTGGAATCGATCGCTTGCTTGCTCTTCAGTTACACTTGAGATATCATGCAGTAGTAACACCGTTTCGTGTCACTGTGGTCGTTGTCTTTATTTGGGTTGTTTCTGGTATTTTTGCAAGCACCTGGAGCTGGAATTTCACTGTATTTTACAGTGCCCCACCAGTATCCTTTATCTGCCTTCTGGTTGGAAACTTTGCTGTTTATTTGAAAATCTATCTCATTGTTCGACGTCATCAGAGACAGATTCAGCACGAGCAACAACAGCAGCAGGAGAACAACATTTTCAGAATAG